>OZ020196.1:33344331-34581402 GCA_963971165.1 Philopedon plagiatum | reverse complement strand
AATCAAAAGACAATCTTAAGAGTTTGTTTACTTTTGAAAAAAGCATGACTAATTTTATGCACAAATTATGGATGCCTCTAAATTCCTAATAAAAATTGGTTCTATAGCCATGGAAACCTATCAATTTTGTATTGTCAAGTTTGACGCGTGTAAATATAATTTGTGGGTTTTTTCAAAAATTTAAGCTATTATATAGATATGTTGTATCTAGTAAAAAAAGAGCAAAATAATAAGTGACGATGAATTTTCGATTCCTGCAACTTTTCCAAAACTGGATTGTTTTGTAATTTTTACATAGTATTTCCTTGCAGTACAGAAACGAATATTTCCTATCAGCAGATCTGGAAAGATTACAACAAAAAAGGAACTGCTTCCTGATTACAATTATTACATACTTGGTAAAAAAGTAATCGTTTACTTATTGCTGATTACAAGTAAGAATTGTTCTCAATTCCCGATTAGCCACATACGTAATCGCAAAGTAATCAGAATACATGACTACAATTGTGGGTACTACAAATTAACGTAACTGTACTTTAGAAAAAGAGCAAAGGACTTACTGGCAGTTTTTCAACACAGAAAAATTACTGACAGGAGAACCCACCGACATCGTCACGACTTAACTTTTAAAAAGAGGAAACTTTGAATATCTATCTGATATCTGAATGCGAGTCGAATGTGAATCTGAATCTGAATGCCTTTTTACGGTCGCGTCGAGCACTTAAATACTCGCGCTTCCTCCCTCGGCGGGGGATGTTGCGTGGCTTGTTGATGCGACAGCTAGGCCATCTGGTTTTACCTAATCTCAAGAATCAGACCTCAACTTAGAGTTTTCGACGTTTTTAGACTATTTTAAAAAAGAAGTTTTTATGTATGCATATTATTAGAATTTTATAGTTTAGAATATTCATTTTTCTTTAGAGATCTTGCAAAATTTCCCAGATATAACGACCCGGGTACGGTTTCAATATATTAATCAAAACTATTTACATCGTCAGTTAACTACTTAAACTAATGGACAGTGTTGCAGAGGCTCGCGTTACAACCCACAGCTGGGGAGGTCCAACGCTGCAGGGCAGCGTTGGACCTCCAATATGGAGTGCAGCCGGGGCTTGTGTTAAACCTTGGTAGCCATTTGACGCGCTGGTGCAGGATGGCGGCTCGTACCGTGGTAACTTGCAGAGCTAATGAGAGAATGTTTTTGCAATGGGTTGCTTGAAGAGCTTAAAAACTATAGTTACTTATTCTAATGTTTATTTATAAAGGTTTTATGGGAAATGCAGTGAAAAACCCAGTGATACATATATTCCGCCCTCTATTTGCAATAATTGTTTTCTTATAGCTGTAAAGTTGGCTCTATTTTTTCAAGTTATTTGGCATTGAAAGACAGTGGAGAGATAAAACGTAATATAAAGCATAAAAGCGTAATAAAAAAGTCAATTTCACATAATAGTTTTACATAAGATATTTTCGTTTTTTCCGTTCTGTGTTCTTAAAATTATCATAAATACCCACTGTTCAAAAATATGTAAGCTTCGAGGAGTAGGGATAAGTTTACTTGAAGTAATTATAAAAATTATTTATGATTTGTATTCTTAGGTTGAGATAAACTTAAAAATTTACTGTTTTAGAAAAATCAATTTTTTTACTACATGTTGTAACTCACTTGGCTCAAGAATAAAAATTATCCTAGTGAAGCCTTGTAAAATATCTTTGTTTAATTAAAGGCAAAGTACCTACCACAAGATTTATATTATTTAACCATTAGTTTTAAGAAAAAAGAAAATTCAGCACAAATTTATTACCGCGTTTAAATAAAGTATTTTGCTTACATGGAGTAAGTGGATACTTATGCCAAATCAATATAACCGAGACACAGAGATACTTGGTATAAGAAAGTTTTTTTGTACCTGTCGGAAACAGAATTTTCTTTATTGATCCAATTACATTTTAGAGTCAAATTTTACAGTTTGCTCAGGGCTTTTCTGCTGACGAAATTTCTGACCAGTTTGGTTGTGGTGTACAAAATCATGAGGGTACGCTTTTTTGAATTGGTCATAAATAATGGTGATAAAATTGAAAATAAAACGAACATGTGTTTTCCGGTAATTTTCGAAAATTCTACAAACACTGACACATCATACTTGCTCAGCAAGTATGATGTGTTGTTGTGTTTGTAGAAGTGTGTTTGGGGCTTGGCTAGGAAAAAGCCTTAGTCCTGTTACGGTGTACCAATAATACGATAAAAGCTTAACCAGACTGCTCTTGATGACCTGGCCAACGTAAAAAATTGCCCGTTGTTTTTGTTTATTTTAGGCATAGCACTTACACCCAAGAAAGTTCTAGCTCAACAAATTTTATCCACTTATGTAACTCAGCACTGGTAGGATTGTACTCGTTGATGACGTTGTATTCTGTAAGTTTTTTATAGTCCTCCGTTCAGAGTATCCTATAAAGTCTGAAACAAAAAATTTATAGAAAAAGATTGGGAGACTATAGTTAAATCTATGGTGGAATATTAAATTTCCGAAAACTTTAATTTGACACCTTCTAGTCCTTTTTAAGAAATAATTTCCAACTTCACTAAACTTAAAAATAGAGTAAAAAGTAAGAAACAAATTAAATTGTAATAAGGTCCACAGATACGCCTCCTCCAAATTACTAAAGAAAACTTAATATATAGGCCTTGTTTCAAAATGCCACTAACTTATCCGTTTTTTTTTTTGGTTTTAATTAATTGTGAAAAATAAGACGTAAAAATGCAATACAAAATGAACCTTATACAGATAGAACGTACCACAAATTTTTATTTGGCAAAGCTGTAACTATTTTGTTCTAAACCTTTGTAACATTCATAAGTATTAGATGGGTCTCAAGAATATGACTAATGAATATTTAAATCTTTTATTGTAGTCTGCATTTGAACTACAACACCGAATACTGGCATTCATAACATTTTATGGTATTGCTTTCTTTGTATGTATAAGTGGACAGACCTATGAAACTGATGTAAGTAGTGCACTATAAAACGTTGGCACCAAAATGACCCTTAAAAATCAACAGTTTTTAAATACTATATACGATCTAATTTACGGTCTAGGTGACAAAATTTCATGAAACAGTTTTCCTAAAATATCCATTTATATTCAAGCACAACTAGCAAAATATAAGTTGTTAAATAACAATTATTTTAGTATACATAATAACCAAAACTGGTACCTAAATTAAACATTTGATGGATATACATACATGCAGGCGGGGCCCGTGAAATTTTAAAGTTGTATATCTCTGTTGTTACTTATGGGGCAAATGACAAGTTCAGGTTTTTTAATAGTGAGCCTACTAGGAACATTCCTATTAGGCTCACTATTAAAAAACCTGAACTTGGCATGGGTCCCATAAGTAGCAACAGAGATATATAACTTTAAAATTTCACGGGCCGAGCCTGCGTAAATGGGTAAAGCACGTGGGGAATGGCATATACCAACCACTACTGTACAACAACTAGATAATATCAGGTTCTTGGGCATTCAGTTACAACTTTACCCTTTCTTTTGCTTTTTTCCTAATTAGAAACTTGAATCCAGGGCCGCCTTAAGGGCTCGGGGAAGCCAGCAGAGCCAGAGATGACAGCAAAGTTTAAAGAATAATGGTTTTCTCAGTTATGAATTTAGCAGTTCGAGGGTGTGTAAAGTGAAAAATAGGTGTTTCGCTTAAAGCTCGAAACTGAATAGCAAAATGACCTAAATGAAAGTTGTAGGTACTTAAAAAATGTGAAAGATGGAACTTGGAAAGTCAAGATGGCGGCACCTGGTTGGGTTGGTTGGCAAATCGCGTATTACTATGAAAATACGATACCTTAAAAAACTGTCATATCTTCTATAAAAATGCGTAAATGTTTTCGAAGCAGGTATGAGAGAGAGAGTAGCCCTAATGTATCTAGATAAGTACCCGAAACTTCGGCCCGTTGGTTAATAATTGTTTTTTTTTTCATTCTGAATGTTCTACCATGACTAGAGATGACGCAGTGTTGACGACTATAAACTTAACTTTTATCAAGATAGGTACCTGATTTGTTTATATTTATTTATCAGTTGTATAATACTAAATATTAGATACGATAGTACAACCAGGAAATGGAAATATCTTGAAAAAATGTAAGGAATATTATCTTTGCAGGCGCAATATACAGGGTGTCTGGTAACGAATGGGCTATACCTTAGTAGTGGCTTCGCTGGCTCAATTTGGGTCGATTTAACCTAACTTATCTTTGTCGTAAGTGTATTAAAGCATGCCGGTGAAAAAAACAAGCTTACCTTTTAAATTAAATTAAATACATGCCAGCAGCTCTTATTATGTGTGGGACTCGTCGTCGTCTCGTCCCTTGTACCGTGACACGAGTCGTGCGTCAACTCTTCCAGACGGGGAAACACATTTTATTACTGATTTAATTAAAACCAACGTTTAAAACCATGGTGCACTGATTATATTTGATTGGGATATCAGCAAGTGCGTAACTACCACAGACTTCCACTCCCAGTCTTGATCAGGCAACCGTTCGGGCGCGACACGAGACGCGATCTATGTTTTGCGTATTGCCGGATTTTAAGGGGCTTTCGCTTTACTGGCAAAGTTAATTCCAAAAGGATGTGTTGCTCTACGAGACTATGCAACACGAATGACGGTGCGACCGTGCGATGCGATACGCAATGGTTGTTGCGTTGTCCTAGGTTTTTCTTTAAGTTTAGTCCAAGTGGGATATCATTGAATTTCCCGGAGAGAATTCCTTAATTACTGGAGCCTAGAGTCTACCTCTTAATCCGGGAGACTCCCGTTTACTCCCGATCACCTGGCAACCGTAAGCTAAAGAAACTGTTTATTTTTTAGAGCGTGAACATGAGAGAGGCAATTTTTAACTTGGATTGGTACACTTGGAATGTAGAAAATCAAAAAATATATTTGATGTTGTACGAAAACTGCAAAGTTATGCAGATTCCTCTGATGTCCATCGTTGAAGTTAACTTCGAACTACTTAAAAGGGTAAGAATAAAGATTTATTCTAAAACAGGATGGCTTATTCTTGATTTTTTAGATTATTCGATCAACTTATTCTGGTGCAAATATTTTATATTCCATGAACACAAGAATCGCACAAGTCTCATAAAAATGATATGAGTCCACTTGTAGTAAATGGGCCACATTAGGCATAAATATATATCACATGAAAATGTTTATAAGATTAGAAACAGCATGCTTTCAATTATTAAAAACTATGTTATAAAAAGTGTTGTTTTATTTATTAAGGTCATTTTTGTTGTTATTTCAATGCCTAATTTATAGTACCTATAAATAAATTTACATCTTACGCTAATTGATATATGTTTCGACTAAAGCAGGAGCATATTTTATATTATATATGAAAGAACCCATCAACGGAAAGTGAAAAACTCTGACCAGCGGATTCACTATTGCTAAGGCCAGTCTAATTTGACAATCAAGAGTTTAAATTGACAACTACAAAACTGATACAACTAAATTTTCTACTGTAAATTTATTTTAGTTGCTTCGCAAGCTTATAAAAAGGAATAACTCAAGAATACAGGGTGTTTAGCAACAAATGGGTCATACCTTAGCAGGGGCTTTTCTGGCTCAATTTAGGTCGATTTAATCTAACTTACCTTAATACAAAAGTTGATAATAAGAGAGATACAGGGTGTTAAAGTTAAAATTTTATTTTACGTTTCTATCGATACATTTTGAAAGATACTAAATAAATTCACAAAATTTGGTGGGCAGGACTTTGCTCAGTTTTTTGGGATGGAAAAGCAAATCCGTTCTCAAATTTGCTATATTTAGTAGAAGGCATACGGCATCAAATACCATTTTAAAACGTCTCACATTTTTTCTGCTTCAGTGTACACAATTTCTGAGTAGAAATTCTTATTCCCTTCCTTTTTACTGAAAAAAGGTATATTTTATTAATATCGCTGGAAACAACAGTTCTTGAGAAAAATGCATTTGAATTCGGTGTGGCACAGAATAAATAAGAAATAAAAATAATAATCAGTGTTGTCATGTCATAGTCACTGCCATATGATTGTCAATGCAATTCTATTTTGCTCAGCCACAAATTTATGCGCTTTAAAAATTTTCTGTTGCTCTTTAAGTTCATTTAACTTGCTTAATGCCACGTCATAAATTGTTTTCGAATATTGAAGTGACGGATATGGTTGCAGTTTATGCCGAACAAAATTTTAAAACATATTCCAACCGACGGCAACCAGATCGAAAGTTGTTTATAAGACTATTTCAACGAGTACGTAAAACAGGTATCCCTCGCACCCATAATCGAAATGGTCAGCCCGTAGTTGGAACCGTTGAATAACAAGAAGTTATTAGCTGTTCGCCGAATAGCTCAAAATGTCTTAGACTGCGCTTACAATTTTGCTCGAGCAAATTCACAAATGCCGACAGTATCGATACTGGTCTATAATTAGAGATTTCGTTTACTTCACCCTTTTTAAATACGGGGGTGATTCTTGCCTTCTTCCATATCTCGGGAAACGTGTTCGTTCTGAGAGATAAGTTAAAAATATAAGTTAAGAATAATGCTGGAGCATAATCCCTAGAAAAAAAGCAAGGTAAGCCATCAGGACCACAGGTTGTTTTAATTTTCAACTTTTTCGATGCTCTTATAATAGTTTGGTGTGATATTTATGAGCTTAAGGCACAATCACCCTCGGCTTACCCTCGTTTAGTGGGGACGCTGAATACCTCATGAAAGAAATCCACACATGCGTTTGTTATCTCGCCAAGGTCTGAAAAATTTAGATTAACACGTGCAATGATTTCAGGCAATGAGGTTGCACATCTCCTGGCCTTTATGAATGACTAAAAATTAGTAGGGTCGCTTGAAATGGAGTTCTCCGCCTTAGCAATGTAGTTCCTGAATGCTCCATCAATTTGAATCTTTATGGAAGCCCGAATTTGATTATATTGATTTCGATGTAGTTGTGAATTGGATCTTTTGAAAATTCTATGTTTGCGTTTTATACATTTAATTATTTCAGACGTGAACCAAATTGGGAAATTTATTTTACGAATGATTGATTTTAGCACACAAACATCGATTATTTTAAAACATAGAGTTGATCACATGCTTTATTTACATCATTTAAGAGATATTGGTTTGACCAATCAACACTAAACACCATGTCACACAGCAAAGGAAAATCTGCCTCCCTGAAGTTATACCGAACTTGCGACACGTTGACAGGAAAGTTGTATTTTTCACTAGAATTTAGGGATAGAGAAATGTTAATGCAGGGGTGATGACAATCCTCTTCCTCCAAAGGCAACAACTCCCTATTGACATTGCAATTAATATTTGAGATACCTAAATCAAGAATTGTGTTATTGGCGTTTTGAGTATTATTAAATTATTTTAAAGCCAGTAAGTGATTAGCTGTATTTAAGATATCTACCTTTCGGTCACGAATATCATTCCTGTACAGATTGGGCATGTTAAGGTCACCCATAATTAACATATTATTGCCATACATGTAGTAAAAAGATTCATAGTGGTCAAAGAAAGCCGAAAATTCCACTTGAATTGTGCTCGGTGGGATGTAGACAGCGAAGACACATAATGTTACATAACTCACATTTAATTTACACCCCACCAAATCTACTTTTATGACATTGATTGCTGCGAACGACCCGGCAGTCAATCTTTGTCACTTTAAATTCTTTCCTTATAGCCAGTTAACGCCTCCTCCCCGAGCCACACCCATCCCGGCAAGGTCCCTGTCACATCGGAAAAAACAATATTTATCATCAAAGAGCTCACTTGAAGAAACTATCTTGAATCCAGCTTTCCGTAATGGCAATGATATCGTGTTCGGTACGACAAACTGACATAAAATTCAGTCGTTTTCGTGTTGAGTAGGTACCCTGACATTTTGATAGAGGCATGTTATTTTGAGATTGGGAGGTTGATGTTGAATATCATGGATTAAAGATATGAGGTACTTTACATTCCGCCAGAATGGTTCTCTTGGGGTATGATATAGTTGATAGATATGTTGACAGCGCAGAAGTACTTTAAATAGATGCATATCCATATTGCCAATAGATGACCCTGGACTATTTAAATTATAATAAAGATCGTGTAATCTGATGAATTGATGAAAGCCACTCCAACGATAAGTTGTAACTATTGATTATTGATTTACTTCTTTTTGTCACAAATTTTTGGTACATTTTCGTGAGCAGCGGCGGATTTACCGGTACGCTTAGTACGCTGGTGTGTAAGGCCCTGAGTAGCAGAGGCCTAAAAAAGTGTGATTTTGTACGTTATATTTTTTTCGTACAGAAATTTGTTACTTACGGTTGCTTTTATTTTATTTGACTTTGACTTCTTTTAATGTTTTTATTTTCTCTTAGTTTTGTTATCTTTTATTTATGCTATATACAGTACGTCCACGGAAGAGGTTTAGAAGAGGACAAATGGACCAAATTTTGCAAGATACGTAAAAATGTCACTCCTAATAAAATTTTTTGTTTGTAAAATAAATAAGATTCACGATATGAAACATTTAATTTTTCTTACAGGGAGCATAGAAAATACGAAAACGTTATTTTGCGTAAGAGTAAAAATGCATTGTTTATCATTTTCTAGTATAAGATTTAATTGAAAAATTTAAATATTAAAAGTAACAAGTTTTACCACATTATTTTTTTAAAGTCCCAGCTATTCTCTCTTACACCTTTAACTAGAATACTAGTTTCAATACATTAAACAATGATAACACGTATGGATATGTCTGTCAATGTAATTATTAAATGAAGCAATTATTTAATTCAAAATACTTGTCATCAGAATGCTATCTACTGAACAAAGGATTTTTATAGTCCAGTGTTATGGGGATGTCTAAGTATCATACTGCTACATCATGAAGCAATTCACCTAGAAATTTGTAGGAATCCTAATAACTGAAATGACAATTTACAACACAATAAAAAAGTTCCAAATAACCATAGTTTTAGTTCTTCAGTCTGTTAGAGAAACTCCTGTGATGTCCCTTAAAAATCGTGCTGAACCTCTTTTAGAAGTTGTGAAAAATATTCAGAAGATCTTAAAAGAAAATAAATTATATCCGTTTAAACTCCACTTTGACCAAACATTGGAAGAGGGATATGGAGCGAAAAGACTAGATTTTTGTTTATTGGTTTGAGGCCAAATTTTAAGTGGAAATATCCATTTTTATAAATTATTTATATTTTCTGATAAATGTACATTTTCTACTAATGGAACTTGGACCTATGGACCCAACCTGTCGATGGCATTATAGGCTCATATTTTTTTAATAACACCTGCAATCGAGGATCTTACCTAGAAATTTTGGATATATTTTAAGCGATGAACTCGAAAATTTGCCATTCAATTTTCGCCAAAAATGCTTTTTCAACAATATGGTTGTCCAGCACATTGCGCTCGCGAGGTAATAGAATGACTTCACCGCAGATTTGGTTCAAAGTGAATTGGTAGAAATAGCTCAATTATCTGGCCCCCAAGGAGCCCCGACTTAATGTTTCTATGGGGCCCTTTAAAAAAAATTATTATTTATGCCATTCCAATACCAAATACATAATATTATGTTACTGAAGTTTGCATCGATGCAGCCACAATCGCCGCGGGAGCCGTCGACGTACTAACTTCTAGATAACGATAACAATGAATAATATTTGTATACTTTAATTTATGTATTATAATTATAACTTAACGTTAAGGCCTTTAATGTATTAAGAAGTTATAAAACAAACTGCAAACAATATTTCCTAAACCTTAAATATGTTATAACGTTTCGAAGCAGGTCCGGGAAGGTGCGAGTGCAGTATTATAGAAAACCCGAAGATCATATTTTCCCACTTTTCTCAAAAACTCCAAAAAAGTACCTCTTGTTTATTTCTGAAAATCAAAGGTAATCCTAAAAGACACAAGAGAAAAAATTTGGAGCCATTAAAAACTTAAGGAACACGTCAATGCAGGACCGGGAAGGCGCGAATGTAGTACTATAAAAAATACGTAAGAGATCATATTTTCCCACTTTTCTCAAAAATAAGGAAAAAGTACCTCATTTTTATTTCTGAAAATCAAAGCTAATCCTAAGGGCCACAAGAGAAAAGGTAATCCTAAAAGACACAAGAAAAAAAATTTTGAGCCATTTAAAAGTTTAGGAACATTTCGATGCAGGACCCGGAATGCGCGAGTGCAGTATTATAAAGAAACACATAAGAGATCATATTTTCCCACTTTCCTCAAAACTACGGAAAAAGTACTCTTTTTTATTTCTGAAAATTAAGGGTAATCCTAAAAGACACAAGAGATGAAATTTTGAGCCATTTAGAAGTTAAGGAACACGTCGATGCAGGACCGGGAAGGCGCGAATGCAATATTACTGAAAACACGTAAGAGATCATATTTTCGCACTTTTCTGAAAAACACGAACAAAGTACCTCTTTTTTACTTCTGGAAATTAAAGGTAATCCTAAAAGACCAGAGGAAAAATTCTGAGCCATTCCAAAGTTAAGGAACACTTCGATGCAGGACCGGGAATGCGCGAGTGCAGTATTATAAAAAACACGTAAGAGATCATATTTTCCCACTTTTCTCAAAAACACGAAAAAAGTACCTCATTTTTCTTTCTGAAAATCAAAGGTAATCCTAAAAGACACAAGATAAAAAAATTTGAGCTATTTAAAAGTTAAGGAACACTTCGATAATGGGTATTGAAAACACATAAGAGATCATATTTTCCCACTTTTCTGAAAAAACACGAAAAAAGTACCTCTTTTTTATTTCTGGAAATTAAAGGTAATCCTAAAAGACAAGAGGAAAAATTTTGAGCCATTTGAAAGTTATGGAACACTTCGATGCAGGACCTGGAAGGCGTGAAAGCACTCTGAAATATTATAGAAAACACGTAACAGATCATATTTTCCCACTTTTCTCAAAAATACGAAAAAAAGTACCTCTTTTTATTTCTGAAAATCAAAGGTAATCCTAAAAGACACAAGAGAAAAAAATTTTAGCCATTTAAAAGTTATGGAACACTTCGATATTCCTGTCTTCCCGCCCTGTATAACTTTGAAACCCATAAGCAGGCTATATATGGTAAAAATAATAAGACAACGGTACGATTCGGGTGTGAATTAAAGTTACGAGTGGAATTGGTAAAGTAAGATGATTTAGGAAATGAAAAAGTATACCTAGGTTTGTCAAGCTTTACATCACTTTAAAAGTGTTTAGTAAAATTAAGTGATAGTTTTTAAATGTATAGATATTTAAATGCAAAAGAATGAAGAAGATTTTTAAGATATAATAAGTAGGTAATATTTTAATTAAAATGAAAGAAAATAAATCAAACACAAAAATATAACACGAAAAGTAGTGAGGCGCAACAGGCGGTCAGCTCAAATGGATTTGGTCAACAGACAGCCAATGGTTTGTGTTGATGGGTTTTCATCTGAATCATTTTTGGTTACATCGAGAGTACCCCAGGGCAGTTACCTTGGCCCTTTGTTTTTTATAATATTATATATAAATAATATTCACCAATGATTTTTTAATTCTCATTTTTTACTTTATGCTGATGATTTAAAAAAATTTTGAACTATTAGTGATCAAGATAACTGACTTAAGTTGCAGAAGGATCTTAATTCCTTGGTGATATATTGTGAATCAAACAGTTTATTTCTGAATTTAGACAAGTGTGTATCAATCTCATTTACTAGAAATAAACGAACTTATCTACATAATTACTTCCTTACTGAGAGCAATATAAAATCAGTCGAGCGGATTTGCGACTTATGTACCTAGGTGTTATTATTTATTATGGACTCTAAGATGCTGCTAAATTCTCATGTGGAATACCTTGTTAATTAGTGTAATAGGTATTGGGATTTATTTTAAGAAATTGTTATGATTTTAGAAACTTTCAACAGCTCCCAATTTATATTATTCATTTATATTGAGTCGTTTCAGTTTTGCATCGGTTGTTTGGAATCCTCGTTGTGCAGTCTACCAGCAGCTGGAGGTTATTCAAAACAGATTTTTAAGATTCTTGTCTCGCAAAACAGATGTAGCAATAGTAAATAGTAACTATATTCCTATTCGTAAAAGATTTTCAATTTTAACATTGCATGGTAGACGGGTGGTTTCTGATCTCCTGATGGCATATAAAGTAATAAACGGTCATGGCAATTACGATGTTAATTTCTGAAAAATGAAAAAAAAAATCTCTAACAAGTTGTCGTTATCTACAGTATTCTTTTCAACAAAGAACAAAGAGTATAAAATGTTGTCTGTAAATAATAAGTTTTTGAAAACTAAAACAAACCGAAAGAAAATAAAAGTAATGATAATTATTATTACCAAAATTACATAATTTAAGAAAACTTTTCTGTAGTTAACGTTGGGTAACTTAGTAGTAGTTGTGTATCATTTTAGCTGTCGTCAAAATTTAAACAAAATGGCAAAAATAAAGGGCAAGAAAAATAGTAATGAAAACGTCAAAAATGGTATGATATTAATTAATTAATTAAGTAACATGTGCTAACATTATAATAATCATAGTGTGTTACTTTTTCAATGTTTCTGCGAGGTATTTATTTTCCTTATAGGCTACTGCAATTTCGGTTTAAAATAGAAAATACTATCTACATGTAACAAACCTTAAGACGACGTAGTTTTTGAAATATTAGCTAAAATGAAAAATTGTTCTTTTGATATTCCTAGATATTTATAAAGATTTTTTTTTCTAATAAGTAATTTAATGTTTAAAGCACTGTAACAACAGATATAATAGTTCTTTATCTGTTCTAAAATTTTTATATTTAGTAATTTTTTGCGGAAAAGTCAAACAATATATTTTAGGTAAGACTATTCGTAAAAAATAAAATGTACACGTAAAGAAATAATTACCCTAATTATGCCTAAATAGGATATGTAGTTCTGATTTTATTGTTAAGTGGTCATACAAGGCCCGGAATAGCCAACGATTATGAGTCTAAATACCATTTGTCTAAAATGCCAAAATTTAAATCAACGATTTTTTTAATAAAGCTATAGATGCTTAGAAGGTGTGTATTTATAAAACAGTTTTTAAGTCCAAGTGGCCTAAAGAAGTTAATCTTATATTATCTTAGGCTTTTTAAATGTTTTTCATACTGTTTTCATTTTATTTTTTAATTACCTAAAACTCAAAAGGTACTTTTTCAAACACAGATGCATCAGTATTTTTAAAAAACGACACTAAGAAATCACATTTATAGTTTGGAGTTTAATGGTTTTCTTAGGTTTTCAGCCTTTTCCCGTTGACGCCAACTTCCGGTGAATCTGGAAATAATAATAAAATAGGAATGTGCCAGCTACTTTGCTAAAAGTTGACCAGTTCTAAATGTGTTTTTCAATTGTCAATATCTCAAGAAGTATTGAATTAAGGTTGGGTTGGTTATGTTGGTTATGTTGCCATATAGCAAAAATGTCGTCAACATATAATCCAGGTGTTTCAGTATAAATCAAAAAAAAAATTAATGTCAGAACAATATTTATATGTACTCTATTGTAACTCACTTTAAAACTTTTAATGCAGATCAAGCTTCTAAAAATGTTGTTTATAAACTATCATGCCAGTGTGGTAAATTTTACATAGGTGAAACATCTGGGCCAATTAACGCTAGGTATAAAGAACATCAGGATTTATTAAGGTGTCGCTAATTTTTTAAAATTGTATTGGGTGGACAGGTTTAGGAAACAGGTTATAGGAGTATAGAGTGGAATTTTAAAATTCTAAAAATTTATTTAGAGAAACTTGCTTTAAAAGGAGTAAGCTACCTGAAAGCGCAGCTACTATTCTTAATGACGATAAATGTTTGTCTAATTTTTCTGTAGATATCAACAGAATTTGGCTACCAATACTCAGAGAAGAAGTTTTATAAAATACTTTTTTATTAAATAAATAGGAAGTTATATATTTTTTGTCTCACGGTATGTAGTCATGTTCCTGCGTTACCCGAGACTTCTCATTTTGACTAATGTCAAGCTTGTGGTGACAGAAAATTAAAAAGTGTTATCAACAGAAACATTCTTGAAATGTATCGAAGAGTTCCGGCAGAAATTTTATATATCCTCTCTTAATTATTTTCATAGTTACTTAGTTCGTTTTTTAAATAGTAAAAATTATGTCTCAAAACGTCAGAAAAAACTGTTTTAATTAGATGTTTTATGCAGAATATAATAATATACTACGTTACTAATAGATTAGGGACAATTATTCAAAGTTTCAAGTCTAGAATGAAAATGCAGTGTCTGAAAGTTTGAGTTGTCAATGGCTCTTCATCTATGAAAAGGCTCGTAGCGCTGTTTATTGCGGCACAGGTACCAACAAATTCGATTATCGTCTTGGAAAATAGATATCGACAATAAACAGCAAGGTATAAAAATCTATACTACACAGAATCCCACTGCAACATGCAGTCGACGAGTACATGTCGCAAAAATGAAGCAGTTAACCTGACTGATTCAATAATTGTCACCCGTTCGACTGTTTGACATAACAAACTTCAACGTTCAGATCCACTAAAAAGGTTTAAGATTTAGTACTGTTTTAAATTAAGATCTTCTAGTTGATCAGTTAGGTCCTGCATTGTTAATAAGCCGTCAATAAAAACTTATGAGTTATTCTAATATTTCAGCGATTTGCTCCATTTTCAAATGATTTTTATCTTGGAACGTGTTGCTAGAATGAATTTGGTTCTATTATTTTGAAAAATACGTACTAAAATTCTCCTAATCTTTATAACTTAGCGAAAAAACTAGGAAACAATTCATAGTATAAAAGTTAGTTGTCTTATTTTTACACTTGTTAGTTTAAAACGTTTGGTTGTCAAATTATACCAATCTAGCGTTGGAGATGTTTTTTTGCGTGATTTTAAAGATTAAATAATTTTATATAGAAATGTAGACAATTTACTTTGTTTAATATCACTTTATTTTATTTTTACAGAATAGTAGAAATTGTCTACATTTCTATATAAAAACGCAATATCACAAAGTAACGGACTACTCAATCCAATTTTTCAATTTAGCTCTCAGCAATTTTGCTCAAAAAACGGAAACCAAATCAGTTCTCGTTAACGTCCAAAAATGACAACGCTGTTGTATTCCTCATTTTACCTTCCTTTCGCGAAAGCGTGGCAGAAACTGAAAAACAATTCACGTTTAATCCACGAAATCTAGTGAAAACTTCCTTAATCATAATTATTTTAGGGCCAATGTTGGACAAGATCTTCCTAATTCTACACAGCTATAAATATTGGAAAATGTTTTACATACCGGTTGTTGCATATGCTACTTTCTTTATTGTATTACAGACATATTGGTTTCTGGAAGTGTTTGAACTAACTTTTTTTCAGCAGTATGCACCGTTTTATTTCATTTCAATTTTTGTAAGTATTTATTTATCTTATTTCATTTACTCGAATAAAATTCGAATCCAAGAAGTAATCTTTAAAATAAACAGTCTCTTAGGAGGAGTATGTGTTGACGATCCGAGTATTTTTAGAAACTCCGAGCGCATCCTGTTGCATGCGAAATGGGACGGAGTACGTTCTTCGAGCGTGTCCGCTTTTCTCGGAGTCAAATTATAGAGCGTTTCGAGTGTGCAGCCAACATAACATAATTTTTACTGTTTGATTTAATACGAAATGAGCAATGGTAAAACAATGATTTATAATAAATACAATTTTGCAAATCAATTTGTTAAAGAAAAAGTATAAAGTTAAAAACTGTCAAAGATACTATGATGCGCATCTTTGACTATGTACTTACCTCTTGAGAATCGAATGAAAGAAAACTAAATCAATAATAATCACGTTTTGCTTCTTTATTTTAATACCGACACCAGTCGGGAAATCTCGGGGAAATTTTGGTCCCCTCCGGAAGAAACCCTCCTTGGAGGGTTTTAGATGTTAAATTAGACTAAATACTCAAAGCACTCTTGGTGTCCGGCGCCATATAGGTGACTTGGCGTCACATCAATCAAGTCCTTAGATCTCTACACTAGGCAGGCAAATTCCATCACAAAAATTAAAATATCGGTCTCCGGCCTAATCCAACATATGCCATAAAACGGCATGCCTGACGGTCAAATCAAAAGTAACACGGTCAAATTCCAATGATTGCACAATAATTTCAGTATCATGGATATCCATAAAATGATTATGGAAGTTAGTTTCAAACGAATTTTCATAAGAACATAGTGGTCACTTTTTTAATGTAATGTTTTTGAAGCAATCAGAAACGCCAGCCTCTTGATTGTTACAAGACGATGATCGTTAAGGTTTTTCTTATGATTAAGTTTTTCCCACAGATACACGTAAATTCATAATGTTTTTGTCTTTTTTTCGATGGTGCATTACCTCAATTGCATTGCTATGAAATCTTTTTGCGTGTCTTCTAAGATCACTATATCCCACAAATTGTTTTTTTTTACGAGCGCTGCACTCCATTATAGAATTACAATAAAATTTAATTGCAAGAATGCGAGAATCAAAACTTGAAACTGACACTAACATAACCTTAATTTTCTTGAAAACGCCGGTGTTGCCAGATTGGCGGACCAATAAATCCCTAGAATTTTACCTTTATTAATAATAAACCAACTTATATTTTTTATCACTTTGTATCTTATTTGTAATGGGCAACTGATTTGGTGGCTCTGAACTGAGAACCGATGAGAACAGGAACATTGTGTTTTGCTTATTTATGTAGCATTAGTATTTTTGTGCAACTTGAAATATCAATTTCCTAAAAAGATAAAAAAAAATTCTAAATCTGGCATCGCCGCACAGCCAGTCCACCATCAATCAAACCAACATTGTGATTGGTCTGGCTCATTAGTTGCCGTGTTGTGTCTAGGCGCAAGTGACACGGTTAAACAGATAAAATTACCTGACAAATGAACCTTAATATCGATTTCCTGTGATGCTCACAAAACACTCGCACAGGGGGAGTTCGAGTTGGGCGCTCGTTCTCCGAGTCCAAATCTCAGACATACGTTCTTAACATTCTAACGTTCTGGTTCGTCGTTACAAGGATAAATATCGTTTAAGACAATAGAGGGTAAGGTAATGTTCGTGTAAATAAACAACCTAATTTTACTAATGGGTTTTCTTTTTTTTTTTTGAGAGAATCCATAAAAGCAAATCGAATTAGACAACGGTATTCCCTCATATTTTAAACTTTACTCGCCGACAAGTATTGGCAGTACCCCAAAAATATCAGTTACAACTTTGTTGATATGGCCACGACTACTATAGGTATAAACATTTATTCGGTAGCATCCTTTAATACCTCGTGTCACAAATACGGTCTACACTTGAATTAAGGTTGGAAGGATATAATCATCTAAGTTTTGTTACATTAAGTTGGACAGCCACTGTAAAATTTAATAACTTTCATTGAAACTACCAATATTATTGTTTTGGTTAGCCATTTTCGAGGTTGCCTGTTATTTCGCCCTGTTAGACATTGCGCTCTATAGGTGTGTGCACGAAGGTCGGCGGTCAGACAACAGGTTGCCACGATTCCGGGTTTATTATCGCGGAAGTGGCTTTCCGGGTGGTGTTAGACATTTTAACTAAGGATACCGGGGTCTTTAAAGGAAAGATGCGAGATTGACGATTATTTTGTAATCTCCCCGGGCTGTTTTGCAAATTTTGGGCTATGCATGTTTTGGTAACGTGGATAATTGTTTAGGTACAAATAGGAAACTGACTGATGACGTCAGGATTGTTGTTAAAAGTTGCACTATTTGGCAAGGGTGGCTGAAAAGTTTGAATTTGTTGAGCTGCCTGCATGAATCTAGAACTAGGGTTCTTGGACAACTACGCTGAATAACGGGTTGACGCGGGAGATTTTTAAAAGGTTAATTCTGGGGGTGTTAAAGATAGGTTAAATGGTTAAATTGACTACAACAAGTGTTTGTGGGTAAACAGTCAATAATAGTATCACTAAGGTTATCTGTTTTAAAGGAATAGGGTTAAGTAATTTGTGTGATTGATCATATAACGTTAACGTTACGACATCTACTTGGCGGAAGCTCTCTGGGAAGCCTTCGAGAGAATTATTATCGGAGGTTTGATTCCTTGTCCGGATCTGAGGATGTTTCTTTTTCAAGTCAGACGATGTAAAGCTAAGACAAAACGGATTTCTATTAATCCACTTTTTTGTGGGAGTTATAGTTCTAGTTTTACCTGTGTTTTCTTAAATTTGGGCAGTTGTGCTGAAGTGGTTTAAGCAAACCTGAGATTTAGTTTCGTGTAAGAAAACACAGCCATTTGTCAGGGATAGGTATTCGTCTCAAACGAGAGCCGCCATTTTACACCAATCGGCGTGATTTTTACAGACCGAGAGATAGTCCCCAGGTAGGTTTTCTAAGTGTATTTGTGTATTAGATTAGCAATGTAAATATTCCCTCCCTAGGGAATTTCATGGAATTTATTGGGTATTTTGTTCTTTTAAGGATTCTCTGGTACGGTCATTTTCTTTGTGAGACCTGTGGATGTTGTCATAGCGATATCAACAGTTGATCCTGGGAGCCCTCAACTAATCTAAGGAGGTGTGAATTAGAGTGATTGAGTAAGTCCGTTCCTTTTATTTATTTTTTTTTTAAATATTTCAGGGTGCCAATCCTGGGTTAAAATTTCTATCCCTACGCCGTCCCACGGTGGCGTGGCGAAGATTATTCTCGCGGTTGGGGGATTAATCACTGACGACTATCATGGTTCTCTTTTATACCTTTTTATGTTCATGAAACAAAAATAATAATGATAATCCACAAAACCTGAGTTATGTAAATAGCCCCGCTTGAAGGTGATCTATTCTCGAACATTAACTCGGTTAATCAAATTTTAAGTGCCATTCGTTAGTAAAGAGAATTTTCTCCCCCTCCACTACTCTTACGTAAGCTGCGGATGGTGACTCATCTCGCCTGATAACCCTGCGCCGTTTCATTTTCGTGATTAATGTATTTTTCTGGGTACCTATACTTTCACGAGTGTGCTATGTTTCATGGGTTAATGATGTGTAGTTTAATTGTAATTGTCTTACCCTTCTCGTTTATTTTTGGTTGTGAAAATAACCCAAAAAGTTAAAATATATGCCTACTGATCATTATTATAACTGACAGTATTCATAATCACTAGCTAAATTAATCTTGAAGTGGTTACCTAAAATCTTAATAATTAATATACTTCATATCTTCAAAAGGAAAAACGCTTCTTATTACCCTGATTCCTTTTGGTGTCTAAAAGGAAACAAAAATGGAATAAAAATTATTGTAAGACTATCAATCTAGATGGCTTAGTTGAGGGAGCGTCCCTCGCTACTTCATAGATCCCGTTGGGAGTTACGAGGAAGAAATTATCGTTTTCATGGTTTTGGTTGATAGATGGGTAAGTGTACTGGTGGACTAAATAAAACCATGTGACCATGTGGCTCCCTCTATAATTTTTGAGTATACAGTATAATTAAATCTTTTTATGAACATGGCCCTTCTCCACTGTTTCTAGCGGCAGCAATACAGTACATAAGCATTCGAAAACCTTGCAACCGGGAACTAGTAAAATATCTCTCTATATAGTTGTCCTCGTAACGTGCTAAGAGAAGTAGGTAAGGGTGGTCACAACATGTCCTATATAAATAGCAAAGTAAGAAGTAATACACAATGTCTAATTTCTGTGCTCGAAGCGTTCCAAGCGTCAAGTCGAACTCCCCCACAGACGCTAGACAGTTTAGGAAACAGAACCACCCACTTCCAACGGAACGTCAAAACAGTAATGCCTTAGATGAACCAAAAGTGGCGCCACTTCAAACTGACAAGAATTGCTAACTTTCCTCAAATTTTAAGCACAAGTTAGAAACCTCCTCCAAACGATCTAGAATCCAAGACTGCGTAGGTATTGGCCTCAAATAAGGAAGCCACGCAACAAAAATCAGCAACCCGAGCTCAAATGGCCATGGCCAATGGTCCATTGCACCAACCGAACGCATCGAATGGAACCAAGGGCGTACCCAGCGAGGGGCATGGGAGGCCCTCCCTAGAAGGAAAAATAGTCTATGATCTTCGCAGTAGATATTCCCCCACTCCTCTCCCTCTGACGTCACAAGCCCCGCCCCCTTACGTCACGACGTACGGCCTACACCCAAAATGGTGACGTATGTCCACGGCAGCTCTCATCTGTCAAGTGTTTCTGAACAGGGGTGGTTTTGAACAGGGTTGTTTAGAACAGGGGTGGTTTTGAACAGGGTTGTTTAGAACAGGGGTGGTTTTGATAAGGGTTGTTTAGAACAGGGGTGGTTTTGAACTGGGTTGTTTATAGGTATTGTAAAGAGTTGTTCAGGTTGGGTTGGGTTTGCTTGGGTCAACCCAAGCAATTCCAACCCAACCTGAACAACCCTGTTCAAAACCACCCCTGTTATAAACAACCCTGTTCAAAACCACCCCTGTTATAAACAACCCTGATCAAAACCACCCCTGTTCTAAACAACCCTGTTCAAAACCACCCCTGTTCAGAAACAACCCTGTTCAAAACCACCCCTGTTCTAAACAACCCTGTTCAAAACCACCCCTGTTCTAAACAACCCTGTTCAAAACCACCCAAGAAACACTTGACAGATGACAGCTGACTTGGACATACGTCACCATTTTGGTGTAGGCCGTACGTCGTGACGTAAGGGGGCGGAGCTTGTGGCGTCAGAGGGAGAGGAGTGGGGGTGGTCTCAAGTGTCGGAATACCTACTCTGCTCCATTTTTATACATCTTTTTGGCTGGCCTTGAATTCTTGTTTTATGATTTCTTGGCTATCTTAAGGTATTTCAGTTCTTCTTTCTTGGTTTCGTGCCTACTCTTGAGATCTTGTTTCATAATTTCTGTGCTATTCTTAAACACTTCTTTCATGATTTCTTGGTTATCCTGGAGTTCTTGTTTCATCCTATATTAGTTATGTCTAAATTCTTGTTTTATAATCTCTTGACTATTCCTAAATTCTTCTTTCGTGCTTTCTTTGTTATCCTTGAATTCTTGTTTGAGTTCTCCCTCCATCATCTTAAACTGGTTTATAATAGCTTTTAACTGTTCTTCCATATTTGCTTTTGACTTCTTGTTCCCACTGGCATTATTATTCTTCACTTTACTTCTGGGTTCTGTTGAAATCCCACACTTTTGATACGAATTGTGCTGGACGGCTGAAATACCAAACAAACTTCTGGTTTCCTAATATTTGTTCACTGACAATAACCTCCTTTTCACTCTCAATGCCACAATAAAGAAAATGCGTTTCTAAGACTAAACAGAAAATCAACAACGAAAGCCGGTCTGGATTCTTTAATATCCCTTTTGCTGGTTCTGGAGAGTTCTCAAACATTTTAGAAGGATACAAGGAGCATACAAAGAAGAAAATAGTAGACTGTGGTAAATTCTAGGCGTTCTATCATAGGCATTCTACGCAGAAAATAACAGAATCAAATATTCTGCAAAGATCCATACCCTCTTTCATAGGCGTAAGATGTGAAAATTAACCATATTTAATTAGAAACTAATCTATACTAATATATAAAATCCTTAAGTGACTCACTCACTCACTTACCCATTTATCACCGCCCAGCTCAAACCGCTTAACATAAAAAGCTGAATTTTGGCACACGGGTTTATTGTAGGGTGAAGGGGATCGATAAAAAGGGATTTTTCAAAATTTTTAAAAATGGTAATAATTTTATCTCAAAAGCATTTGGTATTTAAAAAAACTGTAAGACACGTCAATATTATTTTATTTTGTTACGTAGTACCCCAATTTTTCCATGTTCGATAAGTAGTATACAGGGTATCACGATAACGAAAGTGGACCTTGGATTATTATTTGAAAACTAGACAATCCATAAATGAAATTACTAAATTCTGTCATTAATTTCCAAGTGTGATAACTTTTTCTTAACAGTATTTTATATACAGGGTCTGCCACAATACGCGGAAAAGACTTGTATGCGACACAGGGGCAAACATGTTTTGTTTTTTCAAGGTTTGTTTACTGTAAGAAAATAGTAACAGTTTACACTATTATTGTGTATAAGCTATATACAGGGTGTGTTACGGCTATATGTTGTACTATGCTTAACTTTTCATGATAAGATACAGGGTATGCCACAAATGTTAGTGGTCAATAATACATAAAGGAAATAACTTATACGCGTGTGGAGCCGCGGGTAAAAGGTAGTGTAAAATAAATCTAAAATCTGAAAACACACGAGCATCAATTAATTAAAGCAAAAAAGTCTATAACCTTCGGCGAAGTCCGTAACAATATTTAAAAATTGTTTATACTTTTACAAACAGAAGTTGTAACACAAAGAGCGTCCATCGTCAAAGAGACATCCATAACTTTGTGAGCGACCCCGCGTATTCGAAATTTGTTTTAAGATAAAGAATTTGAATTCTTTTTTACTTTTGCGGACTTTGGCCCATGAGATTTAAAAATTATTCGCTAGAAATGGTTTTACATAATTTTATTTAATACTTATTACATAAATGCATGTTGCCGGGCGGCAACCCGGTCAGATATTGTTTAAACCGAAATGTTTAGCAAAAATTAAAAAAAAATGCATATTTTAAAATTTTTCTGTTATCCTAGATGAATTACTAATAAAAAATGTTATCAACATTTTAATATCAAATTAATATCTTAAAAGTTATGATGATAAAAATGCTTGGGTTTGCTTGGGTGTAGCTTCAATAATTTAATTTAATTTAACCTATTAATTTTACAAAAAAATTTGCTGAACCAAAATTGAAGGGTATGTAACAAAATCAATCTCTCGCAAATGTGTTATATCCCCAATATTTTAAGAGATACCAGCCATTTATAGTTTCATTCCGGCGAGCTTCTCCAAATAAAAAAAAATCATAACTTTAAAGATATTAATTTTGGAGCAAAAGGTTATAGAGCACTATTTGTTCGTAATTGTCAAAGAGTATTATCAAAAATTGAAACAAGCTAAAATGTCTGTGTTCTCTTTTGGTTAAACTATTTTGGTTAAAATAACATCTCGCCAGGGTGTCCCCAACCTGCTAAATGCAACAAGTGATTCTTTGGTCAAAAACAAGAAGATTTTTTTTTATTTACATAGGTCGGGAAACGTTTCTTTTCCGAGATACAGAGTGATAAAATTTGAATTATATTTTATTTTTTCTTATTTTTTTATTCCCTTGTATCTTGAAAACAATGCATTTTCAAACCTATATTAATAGAAACTTTTCTTCTTATTTTTATCAAACCTGTAAAATTTGGTAAGTGCTTTTTTACAGCACCATGTATTTCTAGTGAGTTGACTTTATCCAAAATCGTCATTTTCCCAATTTAAAAAAATTAATAGTTTAAAAATATTAATTTGAGAGTAAAAGCTCAATAGGCATTTTTTCTTCGTAACTCATCAAAAACTATGACCAAAATATGAATTAAAGAAAGTGCGAAAATGCGACTGGTAAACGGGAATTACCTGCCTAATCTACAAAAAAGGTGACAACCTGGCATGCGAAAACTATCGAGGAAGTGTGCTCAGCTTACAAAATATTTATGTATATCTCAAATAGACGTACGACAGAGAGAGAGAGAGAGAGAAAGAGAGAGAGAGAGAGAGAAAGAGAGAGAGAGTGAGAGTGAGAGAGTGAGAGAGTGAGAGAGTGAGAGAGTGAGAGAGAGAGAGAGAGTGAGAGAGAGAGAGAGAGAGATAATTCGGAAAAATTTGAAACATGCAAAATGATTATTTTTTCTTTTGTTTAAACAATTTCGGTTTAAAATAAGGAAGCAACCG
Organism: Philopedon plagiatum; assembly: GCA_963971165.1. Lineage (NCBI taxonomy): Eukaryota > Metazoa > Arthropoda > Insecta > Coleoptera > Curculionidae > Philopedon > Philopedon plagiatum. The sequence goes on along the minus strand of OZ020196.1, from coordinate 34,557,473 downwards.
GGGTTGCCGCATACACTGGGAAAAAAGCTAATTATTCGTTATAAGAATTCTTAAACTCCTTACGCAACTCTTTAATACTATATGGGACAGCAACGCGCTTTGCTACTTCAATACAACAAAAATTGCTAGTCCGTCTTACTATGGTAGCAATATGGTGACTTAACCAGTAAAAAATTTAAATCAAAACTAAAATACCACTTTCTAATAGGCATTAATCCCCTAGACTTGTATAGTAACCAACCAGTAATATTGGGACTCTTATATAATTCTATAACTGTAATAATATATCTTACAGTTGTAATAAAACTGGATATCAATCATAATACCCTTTTTTTCGTACCGTAACCAGTAAAATAGCCACTGAAATTCCGCTGTATACTCGTTATAATACGAAATAGTAGCTTGAATAACCGAGTTTTTTTGGGCTAATGAAACTGTCGTAAGCTTATATGCATTATGTGCCTATCTTATTGTCTGTAAAATTTTAGACTGTTACCCTTAACATTCAGGTGTATTAGGACAGCTTGTCTTATTGCTGCGGTTATTTAATATTTCGAATTGCAGTTATAAAACTGTTTTATTAGAGTAGCAACATTGTCTCATAGGTATACAGGGTGTTATTAGTAGGTTTCTGTAAGGTGCAAATTATTGAAAAAAACTTTTTATGCAAAAAGTTCTTATAATTATTAGTATAGCATAGTTTAGAAATACTATATAGGATCCATCAAAAAAGGGTGACAATTCACAACTTACTTTTTTTAATGAAAAATCCCTTATATTATTAAATTTTTGGATCCCCTTAAAATTTCAAATTAATTTTGTGAAGTGTCCAATACTTAACTTCAGTTATTTTCAAAGTTCAGTAGTTAACAATTAGTCTGTTTTCAGCTTTGAAGTTTCAAAAAACGGTTTGAGATGTCAGAAGGTGAAAAACTTCCCTCCCATTTTTAATACTGTAATTTAGTACTGTATTGTTTTAGTACTGGCTCTAGATAGTACCAGTAGTACCATAAAAAGAAAAGAACTTGATACTAGTAGTATTGAGATGGGAAAGTACAATTCGTTTTCCGATAACTCGATCCGTTTTCTGATCTCGAGCTAGAGGATATCAAAGATAACTTAAATATATGACATTATTCCCAAAAAATTTCTTATAGACCTTGCATAATTGAGAGTATTTTTAAAATAAGGTACACTGATAATTAAGACTTTGGTATAAAAAGATTTCTCTTGTTCCAATGGTTTGCACAAACAACTAAGACAACAACAACAACAACAACAACAAATACAAATTCACTAAGAAAACACACACATCATGAAATCTCCAATCCGCCAAAATGGCTTCCATTTTGAAAAGATGAAATAGGTTCATACTGAAACGCAAAATGCGCATGCCTGGTCTTCCCCTAGAACGATACTAAAACGATAAACCAACGAATACTAATACAGGAAGAAGACAAACTAGCGTTGTTATTTGTCGCAGCACGGATCGAGTCGAAGGTCATATGAAATGTCAATCAAACGTCAAACGACACTAATTGGTCTGGCCGCTTTTGGGAACGGTGGGGTTGGGAACTAAAGGTGGCGCAGGCGCAATTTAAAACTTCAGATTTTTGGTTATTTTAAATATTTTAAAGTAGCAAATAAAACTTACAAAATTATTTGGAATCAAAACCAAATAGGTTTGATGCCAAATAAATCCATAAGTTTTAAATCCACTTTAAAATATAACGTCTAGCATGAATATGAAAAGGAAAATCAAACTTAATGAAGTTGAGATCGTAACTTTATTATCAAAAAGAAACACAAATATAAACATTTCATAAATAGCTTAAAACGATACAACACTTTATAGACACTCACCCATACCTAAATTTTAAAACAACAAAATTTATAGAAATCAAAAACAATAATAATATACATTATATTCTGGTCATTTTTTTTTATATATGTATAATATAACCAAGAACACGATTTTCTCAAAATTAATTTAAGGCATACAGAAGAAATAAGACATGTACACTGAGTATACCTAAGAAAAAGTCCTTAATCACAATCCTGTCAAAAAATAGACGTAACTTGTCTTGATAATGTCAAACCAAATAAGTTAGCCTTCGATTGCTTTTGTAGTCCTCGTATGACATGAAAAAGAAAAAAGGATTTCAAGTTTTTATAATACAATACATTACAACATTTGTCTCGTTTGCTCAGTCTGATATTCTTCTATGAAACTATAATTGGAATTTTTGTCAAAAGAATATTTGCAATAATTTTAGTATTGAAAGCTGTAAAACCTAAACGTGATAATGCACTAGAACTAAAACACAAACACTGAATACTTAGACACTGTAAAATATACCACTGAGAAACTTAGATATGAAATAAAGCTGCATTACAACAAAATCTATAATAGTCTCTGCTGCAATATACTTGTTTGCCTGTTGTGATCCTACCCACAATTCAACAAGAAACCTAAAATTAATGAGTACATGACTATTAACACTGTAAGTATCTAAATTATAACACGCAACTTATTTAGGAAATATACTGGAAGGTTACTTTTACAACAATTTTATCTGTATAATAAAATAAAAATTCACTAAATACATGATGGCTACAATTGATCTATTACTACTATTGCCAAGAAAAAAGTTATGTTAATTGCACAGTTTTCATACAAGGCTGATCAATTGTATATCAACTTTTTTTCACGTAATATGAAGGTACAAAAGAAAATTGCTGCCGGTATATACCCACCAAACCTTTTAGTAGTTTACCTTATTTTTGCTTTAGAGAAAACAAGTTATATGCCATCCTAATAATACAAGATAGGTATTTTAACAACGATGATTGTGAGTATTTTATTTAAAAGATTTCACTGAAACACTACTTTAAAAATTCTACTGGCAGCCTTGTCCAGCACTCAATGCAACACACGAAATCATTGGTGCAATATTCGAATTGTGTTTTTGAAGCTTAACAGCAAAGAGTTGTCCTAACTATTATTTGCTTATAAATGAAAAATTTCATCACTTCCTTTCCTTTACGTCATCATACATTCCACAGCATTTCTCTTGAAAAACAATGGTATTGTAATAAAAGTAACCCATACTACAAACAAAATATTTTAATTACTTACCTGGAAGAGAAAAAATAATCCATCGTCTTGTTAGAATGCTATAATTAAATAAAAAGCTCCAGCAAAGTCAAAAATGACCAGCAGCCATTTTAGCTTCCAGACTTCCAGTCAAAGAAAATAAAAGCTTCCAGTCGGCCAGACCGGGAAGTAGGGTGGTAAAATAATGAAATTGTTGATTGTTGGATTGGTCGCCTAACGCACCCATCTCTTTCTGTAGTATCGTTGGTTGGACATTTAAAAAGAGACAAAGAAAAATTTGTATGTCCGAACTTTATTCGATAAAAGTCTGGCCGGTACGTATGTCGTAACTAAGCGTGTTGCGATACTTGCCATAAGAAGTTTCATGGGGCTGCGATAAACCGTCGATGGGCAATGATATTGTGCAGAAATGGTAATCACGCCCTCTTCTGGGATTTTAAATAATAACAGATACAAAATAGTTACTTACATTACAAGCTGCGAATGTTTACTTTTAGGTGCGAGGTGTGTTAAAATAGCCGAGGCGAAGCGTAGCGTAGCCGAGGCTGTTTTACTTTCGCTTTCGCTCGCCCTGCTAGGACCGAAAGTTATACTTTCGCAGGGGGGAGAATGAAAAGTTTTTTTACAGTTGCATGACAATGTTGCGAAGGTAATAAAGCCTTGTATTATAATTATATTAACGCGCAGTAGTAAGAAATGAAATTTTTTCCCTTATGAAAGTTGTATTATAGGACTGAACGGCATAAGACAGACTTGTATCGGTAATGTTATTAATGCATACTGTTTATAAATACCATTCTAGCAGTTCTGGGATTGCTGTAGTTGTTAACCTGTGTTACTACACCAATAGTTTAAATAATACTGGTTCAGAAAAAATTGTTATCCGTACAAAATAATTCTTAGCAGTACTGTTTTATTATATCATTTCCGTCAGTGTAGTAACATGTATTTATATAATAAGTAGTATTTATTAAACAAGATTTAACAAATTAAACAATTTGCCAAATGCGGAAAAAAAATCCAGTCGAATAATTTTCGGAACTCATGCGACAGAACGTGCTGGAGCAGTATAAGTGAATTCAAAATTGGGATCGGTCCTGTGCATCATTTTATTGATCGGCCTTGAAAATCTTGAATTTATATTCCAATAACACCTAGTTTTATGCTTGTTTAACTATTGGCTTATTTTTAGTTGACAGTTTCATCTGCTATGACACCGATGTGCTACAACGAATTTATTAAAAATTATAGCAGGTTTAAAAACTCTTTTAAAGTTGATTTAAGCTTAGCCAGAGTCACAACAAGAAGAGAAATTTTGTTTATAAATTTCAGACATCAAATAGGCTTGGTATTGCAAGTAATATTTGCCTGGATAATGCTTTTTTGCAGCTTGTACTCCTGGCATCATAATAAAAATGGATATACTGTAGTTTCCTTGCGGCTACATCAACACTTTTCTGAAAATTCCAAAATTTCAATTTTCTTTCATTGGTCATGCTACGTATTGGCTTTTTTGTCAATTTTTCCTGTAACTCTTATACCTTACTATACCATTTATGTTTGTTTTCATATAAACGTTCAAACTAAGTTACTAACAGACTATGCCATAAATTTAAAAGAACGGTACAGAAACACAGATTTGGAGAAGCTAGTAAATAACAGTCACTACCAAAACAACATACTTAGACATCTGAAATTGGTTGTTACGAGACACATCGAAATTATAAGGTAAGTGTAAAAGAAAAAAAGTTAACCTGCATAGCGTTGCGAGTAAGAGAAATACATATATTGATCAGCGTTTCTTAAATTTAACCTTTTTTTTAGTGATAAATATACAATTAGTAGAATATCTAATTCGACTAATTCTTGAACCAATTACGAATGGTATATTATGCATCTTCATAACATGCATCATCATAACATTCTTGGACGACTGTGAATCTCGGGAATATGGCTTTTTTACGAGGATTTTTCGCCGATAGTTCAAAAATCAAAAGACAATCTTAAGATTTTGGTTACTTTTGAAAAAAGCATGACTAATTTTATGCACAAATTATGGATGCCTCTAAATTCCTAATAAAAATTGGTTCTATAGCCATGGAAACCTATCAATTTTGTATTGTCAAGTTTGACGCGTGTAAATTTAATTTGTGGGTTTTTTCAAAAATTTAAGCTGTTATATAGGTATGTTGTATCTAGTAAAAAAAGAGCAAAATAATAAGTGACGATGAATTTTCGATTCCTGCAACTTTTCCAAAACTAGATTGTTTTGTAACTTTTACATAGTATTTCCTTGCAGTACAGAAACGAATATTTCCTATCAGCAGATCTGGAAAGATTACAACAAAAAAGGAACTGATTCCTGATTACAATTATTACATACTTGGTAAAAAAGAAATCGTTTACTTATTGCTGATTACAAGTAAGAATTGTAGTCAATTCCCGATTACCCACATCCGCAAACGCAAAGTAATCAGAATATATGATTACAATTGTGGGTACTTTTTTCCTTGGACAAAAGCAAAGCAATTAATAGTATAAAATAATATATTTTATAAAAATACAGTTCTATTAAGACATTGAAAATGATACTCTACTTTATACGGAAGTATTTTTGAATACCCAAGCAGAAAAACTATTAAAAAAGAGTTAAAGAACTATGTGCTTTTATTATGATTTATGACTATACCCCAGCAAACTGGTAGCATTTGACCGTTATTCCAGAGAGGGACTACACTTATTTACTAATATCAAGTATTTATAACTAAGGTTGGCCAGTTTGTTATGTTACTAGAAGCGTCGGTGCCGAAAATTAAGTACGTACGTATACGGCATTTGACAAAAATAATTTAATTTATAGGCGTGATTGTGTGAAATAAAAGAATGGCCAAGTGCGAGTTCGACTCGCTCATAGAGAGCTCCGTACCGGCGTTCCGGCGCGCGCGGCGGAGTTCTGTAATTTTCAAGAATTTTTTTTCCATGGAGTATTGCAACATACATTAAAAAGATCAAAATGGTACAAAATTTTACCATCCGGGCGGGGCATAAATCGACAACCGGTAGTCGCCCTCTGGTGCCAGGCAGTACCAGACTGCGCAATACATGTGCGCGCACATTTTTGTTTTGTATTTGTGGGGAACTTTTTTTCCCAACTTTTGTTTTCGACTTCTTTTTTTTACAGCTCCGCAGTACACCAAAATGCGTACCACGTGCAAAACAAGCGTGCCAGACATGCGTACGGGATTTCAGGGGATGTACTTTTAAGCAAGATATAAGTGTCCTAATTGTAAGGGCGAATCAGATGTACCACGTAGTGAACCATGTCTAGGCTGTATAACGCATCAACATTTTATATGGCTTGATGGTTCGAAGCATGTATCTTCACGTTACTTTGATGGTCAAGAGAAGAAGGGAAATAGAAGAAATAACCCAATAAATTAATAATATCAATTATTCTGGTTGATTTATGTTTAAAAAATGAAGAAGTCTGTGAAATTTAGCAAAGACAAAAACATAGTGCATTTATTAGTAGCATGGAATTATGGATATAAATAAGCTCGAAGGCGACTTTTTACAACACTTAGCAGACAGGCTTCGATTTGAAAGAAGAATCAAACAAAACGAAGATATAATTTGTAAAATATTAGATAGACATCATCTAAATTTAATTTATAAGGAAAGATTTAGGTGTATATAATTTTTTGGCTTTTGCATGTTATAGTAGATTGTTGTAATTTTGGGGGAAAATAAAAAGATTAAATGCATTTTAATTAGCTTTATTTATTTATATAACAAAATCTTAATAAAGATACATTTTCTCTAGCACATAGTAAATCGTTATAGATATGATTTTTACAATGAAAATTTCCTATGTGCAATAATTTAAGTTTAGCTAAATTAACACAACCTATTTCTAGTAAATCAATAATTTTATTAGGAACTAGTTTACCTAACCACATTTTTTTCTGTAAACTTCTAACAAATACCTTCTCATGAGGTTTAATTATCTTGCTTAAAAATAGAGCAATACTTTCAAAAGGTAAGTTATTATTATTTGAATCTTCATTGTTGTCCCAGGAAAGTACATATAAATTCTTTGTTAGCCATTCAATGTGATTGTAAAGGCGTTTAATAACCCATTGTGTACCATGTGGTAGATCAATATGATGATGAAACAATTTACTATTTTCTATATTTATTAGTGTACTTTCTTTACATATAAAATAAGTATCTTTGTACTGGAAACCTAGTACATCAATAATATACATTTAACTTCAAAAACTTTGACTGTACTGGTAAGAGGGTTGTATTTGACTAGACGATCATGTAAAATTGGACAATAAGTTGTAGTATTTACAGGAATAGCTTTGTTTGTTTCAAATTCTATGCGAATATCAACAGCTCCACCTTTCAGGATATTTTCACCTTATCGCGAACAATCGATAATAATTAATGGAGAGTCAGTTTTGGATTTTATAGGATTTAGACAAGGTTCACTGGTATGCTCATATTAGTAGGACTTTTGAAATTGCGCATACATTTCATAGAGAAGAAAAAATTTGTTGTTATCAAAGTCCAAATTTAAATTACCATATGAGAATACGTCAGAATTTAAATAGACTTTCTAGCTGGTTAAATTACAATGATTAAAACGACTCATATTTTCTGCTATATTATTTTTCTTATCATTTTGAAGAGAAAAAATGATCCATCGCGGTTTTTCCGATAAATTGGACGTCTTTACGGCCCATGTGTGATTTTTTGCTTGTCGTAGCTGTGGATATTCATGTAGTTCCCAACTTCTAAACGCAACGGTTAGATCTCTATTGCTTTCAAACTCTGTCAGGAGTCGTAATTTCTGACTGTCACCCACTGTAACGTGGCATTTTCCATAACCCTTTGCTTAACGTCACTTTATAATTTTCCTTTTTATCTGCTAACTGGATAATACTATTAAAATCTGAATTGCTCCTTATAAGTATTAATTCTTGTCGTAGATTCATGAATATTTTATGAAAGTCTTCCCCAAAACCCATCAAGATTGTTGATGTTTATCTAACAACACAGGGTTTTCTTCTTCGTTCCATCCGGCGTTTTGTAGAGTATCACATTCAGTTTTGGTAAAGGAGACATATCCCTTCATAGTTGTCGTTATTCCAGGATTTCGAACTCGATTGATAGCCACCGCTCCCAGCTCGAATCGAATTTTATCGAAAAGATAAGCAATACCATTATTTGTAATCTTCACATTATCGCTATAGGTATTATTATCTTTGAGTACTTTTCCTTCGATATATAAAAAACTTTGACTAGGTAAGGTATACAGGTCCTGTGGTTGTATTGGAATTTTGGAACGTTGTAGATGTATACGGCTGATGTGTGTGATATTGATAACTAACTATTGAGTCATCATGTAAACAGTAAGTAGGTAATAGCTAGGCAGGTAGGTTAGAAAAGTGTGTCCCCAAGTAAGGTGAACACAAAAGACCAACAAAAATACACAGGTATACAGGTCCCCGAAAAAATACGCTTTTTTGGCGCAAAAAAAACAACATCTCAGTAAGGCCCTTTTGGTCAACAGCAGCCTCTGGTAAACTATGTCATTGACAATAATATACAAGAACTACTACTTCTTGTACGATAATTACATCACTTCTTCCATTTAAACCACATCAAAACCTACCGAAACACGCTAAGGCCCTTTTGGTCAACAGGCTCTGGTAAATTACGTCATTCTCGATCACTTCTTCGACAAGAATCCAACTCTTCGGCGAATTTCAATACTTCTTTGGGTATTTTCAGGATTTTCAGGGAATTTTCACACTTCTTAGCAGAAGAGGTAATTGCTTTCAGGCTGTGGATGGTACATGCTATCGAACTGTCGCAGAAAGGCGTTAGTATAACTACTTATGACCGTTACCCGATTTATTCAAAAGTGTCTATCAGGATCATTTTTACCAAATCAAGTTCTAAGAGAAATTCCTAGTGTTTCTGTCTGAAGCAGCACCGTATATGATAAAAGTGGGACAAAACTTATAAATATTTTATCCCAATATGGTCCATATCACTTGCCTTCTGCATGGTCTAAATCTAGTAGCAGAAACTGTCAGAAAGGATATCATTTGTTAAATAAATTGATTTCAAATATAAAAAAATCTTTTTAAAAGCAACTTTAAGAGTGCAATTTTATAAGGAAAGATTGCCAGGAGTAAGCTTGCCTCCCAAACCCATAATTACTCGATGGGGAACATGGATTAAAGCAGATTCTATGCAGAACATTTTCAAGCCATTAAGGATTTAATACTAGATATACAAGACGACTCACTGTGTGTAGTGCAAAGTCAGGAGCTTTTGAAAAATCCGGATGTCGATAAGCAATTTGTTTTTATAAAGGAAGGTTTTATTAGGAAATCAGGTTTAAATGATTCAATCAACTTTTTTGAAATATTTTCAGCCTAATGTAAAAAAGTTCCCGGCGAAATAGGTGATAAAGTTGTAAAAAATTAGACTCTACTATAGAAAAGAATGTAGGTTTTAAATTCTTAAGGGAAGTAATGAATAATTTGGGGGGCAAATTATATAATGAATTTATACCTTGGCCCTCATTGCTTTCCAAACTAAAGTGTTATATTATTACATCAGTAGACTCTGAAAGGAGTTTTTTTTTGTAGCAAAACATATTTTTACGGACAGAAGGCAAACATTTTAATTGAAAACTTTGAAAAACTTTTAATAATAAATTTCTCTTATAGCATTTCTGATTAAAATATTACCGTTAAATCTCTGTTTTAATTAATGTATTTCACTGATATGTTCGTTTCGTTTGTAGGATTTTCTTTTATTTTAAAATAAATGTTTCGTACAAATCAGTCGTATTTTTAAAAGCATTGAATATTTTAAATTCTAGGGACTAAATGACCAATTGTAGTTCCTCTTTGGAGAATTGAACAGCTTAGTTCCAGAAATACAAACAGTATTTTAAACTAATATGCGATTAGCATATTTAGATAAAATTAGTGCATATTTTTAATAAATTATATGCATATTTTGGATAAATTAAGTTGCATATATTCCGCCCTCCATTAGCAATAACTATTTACTAGTCCCGTGCTTTCAGACTGCGGATGGTACATTCCAAAAGGGCCTTATGTTATCTCAGGAATCCGCTCTCTTCACTACTGTAGGGACAAGTTTACTTGAAGTAATTATAAAAACTATCTATGATTTGTATTCTTAGGTTAAGATAAACTTAAAACTTTACTCATTTAAATAAATCAATTTTTTTTACTACATGTTGTAACTTACTTGGCTCAAGAATAAAAATTATTATAGTGACGCCATATAAAATATATTTGTTTAATAAAAGGCAAATTACCTACCATAAGATTTATATTCTTTAACCATTAGTTTTAAGAAAAAAGAAGATTGAGCACAATTTTATTACCGCGTTTAAATAAAGTATTTTGCTTACTGGAGTAAGTGGACACTTACGCCAAATCAATATAACCGAGACACAGAGATACTTGGTATAAGAAAGTTTTTTTGTATCTGTAGATACCAGAATTTTCTTTATTGATCATACAATTACATTTTAGAGTCAAATTTTACAGTTTGGTAAGGGCATTCCTGCTGACGAAATTTCTGACCAGTTCCAGTAGTTGACTAATGTTTGTGGTGTAAAAAATCATAAGGGCGCGCTTTTTTGAATTGGTCATAAATAATAGTGATACAATTGAAAATAAAACGAACATGTGGTTTCCGGTAATTTTCGAAAATTCTACAAACACTAATACATCATACTTGCTCAGCAAATTTTTTTTTCTGGCTTGGCTAGGAAAACGCTATAATCTTGTTACGGTGTACCAATAATACGAAAAAAGCTTAACCAGACTGCTCTTGATGACCCGGTCAACGTGAAAAATTGCCCATTGTTTTTTTTTTCATTTTAGGCATAGCACTCACACCCAAGAAAGCTCTAGCTTAACAAATTTTATCCAATTATGTACTTCAGCACTGGTAGGATTGTACTCATTGATGACGTTGTATTCTGTAAGTTTTTTATAGTCCTTCGTTTAGAGTAGCCTATAAAGTCTAAAATAAAAAATTTATAGAAAAAGATTGGGAAACTATAGTTAAATCTATGGTGGAATATTAAATTTCCGAAAATTTTAATTTGGCACCTTCTAGTCCTTTTTAAGAAATAATTATCAAATTCACTACACTTAAAAATAGAGTAAAAAGTAAGAAACAAATTAAACTGTAATAAGGTCCACAGATACGCCTCCTCCAAATTTCTAAAGAAAACTTAATATATAGGCCTTGTTTTTGAAATGCCACTAACTCATCTGTTATTTTGTTTTTTCTTTTGGTTGGACCTTATACAGATAGTACGTACCACAGATTTTTATTTGGCAAAGCTGTATTTAACTATTTTGTTCCAAACCTTTCTAACTTTCGTAAGTATTAGATGGGTCTCAAGAATATGACTAATGAATATTTAAATTTTTTATTGTAGTCTGCATATGAACTACAACACCGAATACTGGCTTTCACAATATTTTATGGCATTGCTTTCTTTGTATGTTTCAGTGGACAGACCTATGAAACTGTTGTAAGTAGTGCACTATAAAACATTGGCACCAAAATGATCCTTAAGAATCAACAGCTTTTAAATACTATATACAATCTAATTTACGGTCTAGGTGACAAAATTTCATATAACATTTTTCCTAAAATATCCATTTATATTCAAGCACAACTAGCAAAATATAAGTTGTAAAATAACAATTATTGTAGTATACATAATAACCACAACTGGTACCTAAATTAAACATTTGATGGATATACATACATGGGTAAAGCACGTGGGGCATGGCGTATACCAAGCACTACTATCACAGATCCATAATATGGATCTGTGCTACTATGCAACAACTAGATAATATCAGGTTGTTGGGCATTCAATTACAACAACATTTGAATTAAACTTTACGCTTTCTTTTGCTTTTTTCCTAATTAGAAACTTGAATCCAGGGCCGCCTTAAGGGCTCGGGAAAGCCAGAGATGACAGCAAAGTTTAATGAATAATGTTTTTCTCAGTTATGATCTTAGCAGTGTTAGCAGTTAAAGTGAAAAATAGGCGTGTCGCTTAAAGCTCGAAACTGAATCTAATCTTACCTGAAGCGGTGGGAGGGTGAGCCGAAGCTCTACGGCACTTAGGCATCATTAGACCCATTGTGCAGCCCCCGGAATAGGAGACTTCCTCTCAGCGCGTCAACCAGCCTACTGATTTAAAGTAGTTAATAACGTCACTGGAAGGTGCCTCTTTGATGTTAAGGTGGTCCAATACTCGCCGAACACGGTTTACCTGTCAGAATACCCGTTGTAAGACGCAGGTTCTGCCTTGTCATCGTCAAGTACTTTTTAGCTGTTCCGCTGTCAGGGTAACTGAGTAGCTCCTTGGCAAGTTTGCAGCCTTCAGTTTCATCCCATACTTTTTTAAAAAGTTCATGGGAGTGTTTTTTAATTAGGTTCGCTACCACCGACGTCGCTAAACCAGTGGAGTAGCCAGGCCTTAGCATATTTAGGGCGACCGCCCCCCTTGTTAAGGAGTCAGCAATGCGATTTCCTTTTGATGTGCCGTGCCCTTTCCTCAACCTCAGAGTGGCCACATTATGATTGGAGGCTTCTGCTAGGGCTTTGTGATATTCTAATACTGTGCCTGATATGATACGTGGTCTGTCCAGGGTCAGAAGTGCTTGCCTGCTGTCCGTGAGGATGTGCACATTTTGTCCAGTAATATTCTTACTGGTTATTTCTCTTTCTGCTATACAGATACCTGTGAGTTCTGTTTGAACTACACTTGCATCTTTGCCTATAGCCCATTTTATGTTCAGGCTAAGGCTCTGGAGTATATTCCACACCCTGAGCCCTTTTTGGTTTTGGAACCGTCGCTGTAGATGCTTATAGCACCCTGTAAGGTATGTTGAAGACGAATCTCGGTGCAATGGCGTCCGTGCTCGCTTGCAACAGTGGAAGCGCATTTAACGCATCGTTACACAAGCGACGTTTCACCGCACTGGACCCGCTCCTGGTTCGATTCCAACCGTGCGAAGTCATCGACATAACCTCCTTAATGTGAATATTATATAGGGTGAGATTAAGGATCACTTCCATTGCTCTAGTTGGTGTTGTTTTCAAGGCTCCAGGAACATTGAGACATGCTATTCTCTGGATGATCTAGCTTTCGTGAGGCTGTGGCTTGGAGGACTTTTGGTCCCCAGGGTATTGCTTCGTATGTTAGCATGGGTCTTATGATGGTCGTGTAAGTCCATACGACAACTCTGGGTGATAAACCCCAGGTTCGGTCCACGGTCCAACGGCATTGTTCGTAAGATATGTATGCTTACTAGGTCATCAGCGTAAGCAAGGGTGTAGATGTTGTCATTGTTTAGGCGGATAATCAGGGTATCAAGGACCATATTCCACAGTAGCGGCGATAGCACTCCTCCCTGTGGACACCCTTTCATGACCGTGCCTTCTACCGTGACACCGTCCACACTGTTTTTTATTGCTCTTTTTGGGAGCATGTTGAATATCCATCCGCTCGCCGTCTTGGGAACATTCCTAGCGGAAAGAGAATCAGATATTTTGGGAAAGGTAGTTTTGCCGAAGGCACCTTCTTTGTCTATGAATACTCTCAGGGTGGATTCTTTAGAATCCAGAGATCTCTCTATACGACCCGCGACAGTGTGGAGAGCCGTATCCGTCGATCCGCCTGGTGTGTACGGATTCCATTTATGAAGATTAAGAGCTAAAATTTGGCACTGGAGTAGATAAGTATATCAACTTTAAGTGTGCGCAAGGCAGGTGCTGTCGGACCATTAGTTTTTGCGCAATTGCAGTTTCAATTTTTTTATGCATTTTTGCCGGGAGCCTGTTTGGGTTAAAAATGGTCCTATTTTACTTCTAATACCGGTTTTCAAAACTAGAAGTAAAATACTATAAATCGTATATTCTATGTTTTCTTTAAAATACAGCGAAATGGATGAAACATGCACTTGAACATTAGAAGAATCCACAACTTTTGTAAACTGTAACCAAAAAGAGAATGTGATACCGTGTAAGTGTATTAAAGCATGCCGCTGAAAAAAAACAAGCGTCTTTCTTACCTTTTAAATTAAATTAAATACATGCCAGCAGCTCTTATTATGTGTGGGACTCGTCACCTCGTATCTTGTACCGTGACACGAGTCGTACGTCAACTCTTCAAGACGGAGAAACAAATTTTATTACTGATTTAATTAAAACCAACGTTTAAAACCGTGTTTCACTGATTATATTTGATTGGGATATCAGCAAGTGCGTAACTCCCACAGACCACTCCCAGTCTTGATCAGGCAACAGTTCGGGCGCGACACGAGACGCGTTCTATGTTTTGCGTATTGCCGGATTTTAAGGGGCTTTCGCTTTATTGGCAAAGTTAATTCCAAAAGGATGTGTTGCTCTACGGGACTATGCAACACGAATGACGGTGCGGCCGTGGGATGCGATACCCGATGGTCGTTGCGTTGCCCTAGGTTTTTCTTTAAGTTTAGTCCAAGTGGGATATCATTGAATTTCCCGGAAAAAAATCCTTAATTACGGGAGCCTAGAGTCTACCTCTTAATCCGGGAGATTCCCGTTCACTCCCGATTACTTGGCAACCCTAAGCTAAAGAAACTTTATTTTTTAGAGCCTGAACTTGAGAGAGGCAATTTTTAACTTGGACTGGTATACTTGGAATGTAGAAAATCAAAAAATATATTTGACGTTGTACACAAATTGCACAGTTATGCAGATTCCTCTGATGTCAATCGTTGATGTTAACTTCGAACTACTTAAAAGGGTAAGAAAAAAGATTTATTCTAAAACAGGATGGTTTAATCTTGATTTTTTAGATTATTCGATTAACTTACTCTGGTGCAAATATCTTATATTCCATGAACACAAGAATCGTACAAGACTCATAAAAATGATGTTAGTCCACTTGTAGTAAATGGGTCATATTAGGCATAAAACATATATCACATAAAAATGTTTACAAAATTAGGAACAACATGCAGTTATTAAAAACTATATTATAAAAAGTGTCGTTTTATTTATTAAGGTCATTTTTGTTGTTATTTAAATGCTTAATTTATAATATAAATAAATTTACATATTACACTAATTGACATATGTTTCGACTAGAGCAGGAGCATATTTCCAGGTTATATTATATGAAAGAACCCATCAGCTCAAAGTAGAAAACTCTGACCGGCGGATTCACTATTGCTAAGGCCAGTCTAATTTGACAATCAAGAGTTTGAATGGACAACTGCAAAACTGATACATCTAAATTTTCTACTGTAAATTTATTTTCGTATCTTTGCAAACTTATGAAAAAGAAATAACTCAAGAATACAGGGTGTTTGTAACAAATTGGCCATACCTTAGCAGTGGCTTCCCTGGCGCAATTCAGGTCGATTTAGTCTAACTTATTTTAATTCAGAAGTTGATAATAAGAGGGATACAGGGTGTTAAAGTTAAAATTTTATTTTACATTTATGTCGATACATTTTAAAAGATACAAAATAAATTCACAACATTTGGTAGGCAGGACTTTGCTCAGTTTTTTGGGATGGAAAAGCAAATCCGTTCTCAAATTTGCTATATTTAGTAGAAGGCATACGGCATTAAATACCATTTTAAAACGTCTCAACTTTCTTGTGCTTCAATGTACACAATTTCTGAGTAGAAATTCTTATTCCCCTTCCTTTTTACTGAAAACCGTATATTTTATTAATATCGCTAGAAACAACAGTTCTTGAGAAAAGTGCATTTCAATTTGGTGTGGCACAGAATAAATAAGAAATAAAAATAATAATAAGTGTTGTCATAGTCACTGCGTCAACGCAATTCTATTTTTCTCAGCCACAAATTTATGCGCTTTAAAATTTCTGTTGCTCTAAGTTTATTTAACTTGCATAATGCCACGTCATAACTTGTTTTCAAATATTGAAGTGACGGATATGGTTGCAGTTTATGCCGAACAAAATTTTATTTATTTATTTACTTTTTTATTTATTTATTTACAAACTCAACAGGCATATAGCCCAATTAAAGAGTAGGAAGGTTTCAACAGAAATAAATATATGTACTATTAAGTGAACTAATCATTCACAAAGAGAAGATTTTTTAATATAGTCGTTAATTCAGATTTGCTAATGTTAAATATATCACATTCCAGACGTATATCATTAACATGCCTGCACATTACATTTATTGATGCATTTCGGAAACTATTTGTACGGTAGGGATATAAAGTAGGTGGATTTCGTGTTCTATGTGATAGTGCATAAAAATTTAATTTTGACAACAGTGCTGGATCATCAATCTTATTATGAAGTAAGTTATAAAAAACATCACAGAATTAAAAACTCTTCTCTTTTCCAAACTATTCAGATTGTATTTAATTCTTAAAAAAGTGTTTGAGATATGCCGATCATATTGTCCTGTATCTTTAAAATTTAAGTATCGTAAGAATTTATCTTGTACTCTTTCTATTGTGTATTTATGAGTACCATATATGGGACTACATATGATGGCTGCATATTCCAAAATACTCCTAATATATGCAACATAAAGCCTTCCAATACAATGAACGTTTGTAAAATGCCTACAGTTTCTGACTATGAAGCCATACATTTTAAGAGCCATGTTGGGAACATATTCAATATGGTTTTAAATGTAAACTGGCTATCGAATATAACACCTAGGTCTCGCATTTCTCCCGATCTGGCCATGTCGGTCCCACAAATACTATAATTAAAAATTACCGGATCCCTCTTCCGAGTATAGGTAACACTAAAACATTTATCAATATTAAAACCCATTTGATTAACAACCGACCACTGTGTTACTCTATCTATATCTTCCTGAAGTAAGATACAGTCTTGTTCATTATTTACATTAAAATACAGCTTCATATCATCTGCAAACATCAAAATATTACAATTTTTCACAGTACTAATGAGACTGTTGATAAAAAGAAGAAACAGCAAAGGGCCAAGATTGGATCCCTGCGGAGCACCAGATGTGGCCAGATATGAACGCGCTGCTCTAAGAAATTAGGCTAAAACATATTCCAACTAGGGATTCACGGCTTGACTTGATTTTCAAGTTACTTGACTTGACTTGGCTTCAAAACAAGTGAAGTTCAAGTCAAGTAGTTATATTTTAAGTACTTGAATAATCAAGTAATTATAGGTATTCCAAGTACTTAAAAAATCCAGTAGTTCTTCAAAACTACTTGATTTTTCATTAAATGTATTTGAAATTATCAAGAAATGACAGGAAACCTTGCAATAAAGCCTTTTATTTTCAAAACTAAATCTTAAATTCTTATTTCAAAATTTTTAACAAGAAGTAATGTAAAAGTAAAAAATGGAAATAATAATTTATTTTTAGGAAATAATAATAAATTAACATATTATTCTTAAATATTAAACAAAATAATAAAACTGATTTTCCAGTGTACGTCCTCTTCATCTTATTCAGCAACACAGTAGTAACAGCTAAATTTAAAACAGGTCTTTAATATTATGCATCGTTCGCCATCCAAGATCTAAGGCACATAAGGCTTCTAATAAAATTATCGCCTAATCGGTTGAGGGTTTTTGTAACAGTTAGAGCAGCCCTGGTTGATACACTTATTATTATACTGGCTTGTTTAAGCATACGCAACTACGCAGTTGTTACAGTCGATTCGGGGAACCCCGCATCTTAATTGTTTATATGCGAGCATGAGTTTGCCGAAATTATGTGCGCGTTGTTTTTATACACAATCGGGTCGTTATCAAGTAATGTCAAGTAACTTGAAATTGCTTGATATCAAGTCAAGTAGTAACCATGGAAAACCAAGTCAAGTCAAGCAGTGAATATCTGAAAAGCTTGGATTTCCAGTCAAATCAAGTAATTTATAAAAATTTCAAGCTACTTGACTTGATGAATCTCTAATTCCAACCGACGCCGACGATAACCGGATCGAAAGTTGTTTATAAGACTATTTCAACGATTACGGAAAACAGGTAGCTTTCGAACCCAAAATCGAAATGGTCAGCCCGTAGTTGGAACCGTTGAATATCAAGAAGAAGTTTTAAATCTGGTCGAGGAAGACCCAACTATTAGCTACTCGCTGAATAACTCAAAATGTCTTAGACTGGGCTTAAAATTTTGCCCGAACAACAGATTTATCCTTTTCATTATATCTCTGTTCAAGATCTTTTGCCGCGTGACTTTTTGTAAAGAATAAATTTTTGTCATAATATAGTAATAGTAAACTATCATAGATAGGATCCCGCTTTTGTTTCCAAAATTCTGTTTTTAGATGAGGCGATATTCACGAGATAACCGAAAAAATTGCCACATACGGGCAGATCAAAACCCAAATGCCACATGGATTCGGCATTTTCAATATGAATTTAAAACTAATGTTTGGTATGGGATAATTGGTGACCATTTACAGGGCCCATTGCAGCTGCCTGAACGGCTAAACGTACAAAAACTATTTAGACTTTCTCAGAAATATTTTGTTTCAATTATTAGAAGATGTTCCCTTACACGTTCGTCTTGACATGTGGTACTTACATGATGGTGCTCCACCACATTATCCCCACGAAGTACAAACTCACTCAAATAAGGTATTTTCTCACCGCTGCGCTGCGCTGGATTGGGCATGGCCCTGACTTGAATTCACTTGATTTTTACCTCTGGGGATACATAAAACGTCTTGTGTATTCAGCTGCAATCAACAACACGAGATGAGCTTTGGCAAATGATAGTAGCTGCAGCAAACGCCGTTCGAAATTTACATCTAACTTTTTTTGCAATTAAAAGAAATTTTCTAAAAAGATGTCGCTTATGAATCGAAGCGAACGGTGGGCATTTTCAACATTTCCTGAAAAATAATGAAATTTATTTACCTTGGCATCATGTTAGTTATATTATTTTTAAGCAAGTCTTCAAAATGCCACGAGTTCATTTTTAGCAGTCTATTTTTTTATTGTTCATTCGTGGTTTATTTGGTTTTTATTATTTAAATTTATTATACTACAATTTTTTATTTTTATTTTTTCTGTGCAACAATGCATTCAAATTCTTTTTTGTCAAAAACAGTTGCTTCTAGTGACACGTGAATCTTATTTATTTGTCAAGCAAAAACTTTTATTAGGAGTGACATTTTTACTTCTCTTGTAAAATTTGGTCCATTTGTCCTCTTCTAGCCCCCATCCGCGGACATACTGTATACATTTATCAATAAATGTTAAGACTAAAATATTTGTTTTGTATTTGAAAAAAAATAAGTACTAGCAGAGACTATAAAGAATATAGACAGACACCGAATACACCAAAAAGCTGGTCTACCTTGAGTTATTTGGTGGATTTACTGGTTTATGGTTTAAAAGTTTGTTTGTCCACCATTATATACACATGTAGATGCATAGTATACATATTTATATAATGGTAGACAAACTTTTAAACCATAAACCAATAAACCCACCAAATGCCTCAATCGAGACCCACGTTTTGTTGCACGGCAGTGTCCGTCTAGGTATTATTTAGTCTATGGTAGTAGGTACAAATATTTTTAAAAAATGGGTGAGAAGAAAAAGTGGGGGCCCCAAAAATTAAGCGTAGGGTCCCATAAATGGTAGATCCGCCACTGTGCATGAGTATAAATTTGCCACCTCTTTATCTATAATAGGTTTGTTTCTGCAGCTGTTTGAATCTAGTCGGAGCCAATCATCTTCAAGGAAAACAGTTTGCTGATCGAAACCGAGTAATCTCATTGGCCCTGATTGATTTTAAACTGCTGCAGAAACAAACCCATTGTAAATGCGAAATATCTGTTTGTTTGTTATTCATTACGTTTTTACGAAACAACAGGTCGCAATGAAACTTGACATAGGGGAAATTTACGTTACCGAAAAGAATATAGGCTTCTTTTATGCCCTTGCGATAGGTAGTATATTCAATCAGGGATTAAATCTCCGCCTTCACCAAAGGTCACGAAAGTGGGCCTCGGATTTATAGCTGCGCAACTGGATAATTAAAAGACAAGATTTTAAAAATCTTTCAGATTGTGTCAACTTTCTCTCAACAGTAATTTATAAACAGAGTGTAGATAAAGACTATTAGCCATAAATATATGCATGAATGAAACAAATTTTTGTATTAAGTGCAAAATTTGCACTTAATACAAAAATTTTTTTCATTCATACTTAAAAAAAGCCTTCACACATTCCTTATAAATATATGCGACAGGGGCGTACAAATTATTATTTGGTGACGCTTTGTTTACTGTATGAAAATTGTAACGGTTTTCACTGTTTTTGTGCATGTCATATACAGGGTGTGTCACATGCATACATGTGGTATAGTAGATCCTAAATTACATGAAATCGATTTCATTTATTTTTCAAAAGGAAAGCTTATAGGCTCATGAAAAGGCTACTGTTTATCCCGATGAGTAGTATACAGGGTGCGTCTCTAAAGTGGACATTGGATTTTACTTGAAAGCTGGACAATGACTAAACGGAATTACAAAATTTTTTCGATATTCAGTGTGTGCCAACTTTTTCTTAACACTATATTACAGATAGGGTGTGTCACGGTAAAGACTAAGTGTGCGACACGGGTTTGCTAAGGCGTTCCAACCTGAGCAAACCCGAGCAAAAGTTTTTGTCAAGGTTTGCTCACTGTGCTCCCTGTCACGCCAAAAATCTGGCAATGCTTACCCCATCCACATGAATGGCCAAGCCCTACAGAACAATGAAACGTTCGATCTTGTTGCCATCGCTTTCGAACATGATCTCAGCTGGGACAAACAAATTACTTCAGTAGCCACATCGGCAGCTAAACAGCTTGGTTTTCTCTTTCGAGCCAGAAAATACTTCTCCCCTTCCAACTTATACACTCTCTATGTTTCCCATATAAGACCTAACCTAGAGTACTGCTCCCACATCTGGGGAGCGATATCACCTTCGACACTTAACATCCTTTACTCTATCCAAAAGAGAGCCATTCGACTCATCAATGACTAAGTTCTCACGAGAAAACTCCCTTCTCTCGCTCACCGACGCGCTATTGTGGATTTATCCCTCTTCTACCGATACTTCCACGGATTTTGCTCTGAAGAACTAGCCGGTATTATTCCCCCCTTGACAGTTCCTAACAGAACAACAAGAGGCACGTTTCGTATGCATCCCTTTACTGTCTAGCTACAAAAGCCCAGAACGGACCACTTCTCTCCCTCATTCATACACAAGATATCCAGATTATGGAACAAATTGCCTGCAGATGTTTTCCCTTCCCGTCCCAACCTCCAATCCTTTAAATCCCGTGTCAATAAGCTACATTTCCCTTCTCTTCAGACGCCCACGGTACGTTAGTACTTAGGCTTGAAGTCTACATGGGAGTCTTAGTTAAAAAAAAGATTATAGTAACTCCAACCAATTTTTGAGTCCTAACCTGGGCATATTATAATATTTAGACTTTTTAAAAACCTAAATGATTTATTTACGTCCATGTTAAATGTTTTTAATGATGTACTGGGATACTTTTAAAAAGTTATCGTTAAATTAACGGCACTTTAAAAATGTTTAAATTACTTCTCTTTAGAATATTATGATTAGTTCTATATATAAACTTTTATTTTAAAATCTAATAATTCTCTCTAAGCTTTTTCCACTATATGCAATTTTAAAAAAGCTATTTTTAAATATGTTTTAAAAGAAATTTTTTATGTGCTTCAGTTGTCTAAATGTAGGCGTAAATAAATGAAAGACATATTAAAATGAAAAAAAAGTTGAGAGGAATGGCAAAATATATCTATTATCTATTATTAGCTCAGAAAATTAAAAAAAAATTATTTCTTGTCTGAATTTCGTCAATTATATCAATTTTTCTTGGATTTTCCGCGTACTTAATGCAAAAACAGGGAAGCCAGCGAAATTACTAATATTTCTTTCATTTCAAAAGTGCAGATAATAAACTTTCTATTGATCAGGCGCGGCCCGTCCATAAGGTCATTTGGCCAACGACACACCTAAAATTTTCAATGATCTACTTAATAATTTATTTTTCAAAACCAAAAAAGAACCTTTTGTTTCAAAAAAGTGCAAGTTCCATGCGAGAACTCCCCAAGAAAGAATCAAGCCACCCTATACAACGGTGATCAGGCCAAGCTTGCTCCGGACTCGCCGTATTTTAAATTGACCTAGTAGGTGTATGGACTACATAAAATGCATTAAAGCTAAGAGAGAAACTAACATACGCGCTTGAGGAAGTTAAAAAGAGACACAATTTACCGATGGCCCATCACCAATAATATCCCTTTCGGGGCGCGCGTGGTTGTCAACGCCGCCGCGCTGGGTGTCGGGTTGTCGCAAATTCTGACTCACTAATTTAAGTCTAACTAATTTATTATTAGAACAATATTCGCGATCCACAAATAGTGAAAACTTGGGGCAAGGCAACAAGATGAAGAAATCTAGGGCCAAGAAAAAAAAAAGGTTAAATCAAATTATGGACCCCTACACCAAAGCAAGCTACTCAAACCAGGGAACAAGGAGACTTAGACTAGATAAAGGGCGTTCAATTGAATTAAAACTCTTCGGACCTAAATTGGCAACAAGGCAGGAACCAACTTATACAGTGTAATCGTAACATGGAGGCACAGTAGTTAAACTAAGGTAGGAATTAAATAAGCACTTTTTAATAAGAGTAACTAGTGAAAATAGGCAAAACACTGTGACAAAATTGAACTGTTACAACGACTTCCTGGTTGTTCTGCTACACTAGAGTACTTAGGTTAAGACCTTCGTGGGCTGTCCGAAGATAAAAAAAACTAATTTACCCAGCGTTCATCTGGCTGCCTTAGCGTGTGTCCAGCCAAACGTAATGTTCCGTAATTCGTACGATTGATATAATAGTTCCTGATTTGTTCTTATTAGATATATTTGCGTATAAAACAGGGACCATAAAATTACCACTAGCGTCAGAGAATTGAAGACATCACGCGTGCTCTGTCGCGCTTTAGAATATTCCTGGCTTAATTCTTAAACGGGACAGAGCACGGATGATGTATTTATTCCTATGACGCTCTTGGCTTTTTCTTGCTCGATTTTTACTCTACTAAGCTTTAATTTATGTGTTCTTAAAGAACACATAAAATCTTGGGCTAGAAATAAATGTGTTGCGTTGTCTTAGAACACAGAGCTGCAATAACTTCAGTCAAGGTAAAGCAGTATTCCCATAAGGTCGTCCCTAATACTGTGCTTTACTAATAATGCTATTTCCAATAACTCACCAATGTCAGAAACAACTTTTTAAAAAACTATGAATATTCTATTTCTTACTCAAGAAACTAATGACAAGGCTATAAACTAATAAATTTGGAAGAAAAGAACACCGAAATGGAAAATTTAGGAAGATCTTAAATGTCTGACAGCAAAATTAATTTTTCTATAAAGTCAAGAGATTACTTGTTAGGGGTACATATACATAAAAGTATTACGAGTACATATAATTAGCCATTTTAGCTTAATTTGTTTAGTCCATATTTTATAAGATATCTTCAGGCAATTAGAAAATCTTAGCTGCTCACATATGTGCCCACTTATCCTGCACTGACGAGAACCAAATAGTTCGAAACTGCTCTGCAAGTAGCGACATCCTACCAAGAAACTAAGTTTCCTTTTTCTTGGTGATTTCTTGCAGGCTGAATAAGTATTTTGTTAACTAACGGCGGCGATGAAACAAAATACGACATATTCTGCCATTTAATCCAACCCTCAAAATGGCCTATAGCCCGGAGAGTAGCTGTTTTAGAATTATTAGTTTAGTCCTTATTGCATAAGATATCTTCAGGTTGTTAAAGAATTATAGATTATTGTACATATTTACATAATTTTAAAGAAACTAAAGGTGTTTTCGAAATCAGAGAATATACAAATACTTTTAATTTCAGACATAACAGTTACATTCGAAAAATGTAAAGCCTAGCGAATTTCATCCATTTGTGCAACGCAATGATGATAGGATTATCTTCACCAATTACTGTGTTTTTGGTAAGTAATGGTCAAAAAGAACCTTAGGAAATATGTACGAAATAGCCACAGACTAAAAGCAGCAAGTTCTAAGAAAGTAGAAATCGACTAGGTTTTAAAAATGGCTAAAACGCATGCCAAGAAGCATGTATAAGATTAATTTTGGTAAAATAATTTTATCGGCCACTAATTTCATGGAAATCGACTAACAGCTATTTTAAAAGGTGATTTTAGAGATATCTTTTAAGTCACTATTAAAAGAATTCAGACAACAATAAATATTTTCACAGTTTCAAATATTTTTAATCGTGCAATCGTACAAAAGACAGACACATAAGATAAACTAGTGAGCCATGTCGGTAGTCTCTTGACATTTATGACGTGATCGTTAGAGTGTTGCCTACCTGCAGCCGAACTCTGTAACAAAAAAAGCGACGATGATCGCTTTCCACCAAAGAAAATAAAACGGTATGAGAAAAGACGGAACAGAGTATTTCCGTTGCAACACTGTTTATTGACAAAACAGCTAACCTCTTTACCGACTGAGAAAACTTGGCGCGCGAAACGCATTCAGAAATTTTAAAAAATTTATGACTGGGTTTCCAATATCAAAATCAAAAATATCAAATATCAAAATACTGAAAATACTCCATACGGAGACAGATCCCCGACGCTCGCTGCTCAACAAAGGATATTTCACGTAAATAATACTTGTCAAAGTGTTTATCTGCTGAACAGCCGATCCGTGACTTCGATCCGATGAGTATAAAAAATACGCGTCCAGCGGAACCTAGTATTTTTGGTAAAATCGATACCTGTTACCTGTACCCACCTGTTATGCGCTCATTCCTGTTACCAGTGCCGGATTAAGCCAGCGCGGGGCCCGTAGCAAATGCTAACAAGAGGCCCTTGGTTTGTTTTAAAGATCTGGAATATGATTCCATAGGTTTAGGCGCTTTACTCTAGAGTTAAACGTTTTTTTAGTATTTTTTTGTTAACTTGTTTTATAGAAAAAATGTTTTATTTCCTACCATAAAATAGCCTTTTTATTATGTTCCATGGCTATTTGGATATTTGTAATAGGTTTTTTTCATATAAATATTTTTGTACGACCATATTTTTAATAAAGGTTTTGTACACAATTCTTCAACATTTTTACTATTTTTTTGGTCCAAAATGAGTTTTATAATTTTTAAAAACACTTTTTGTGTCCAACTCTGCTTATAGACCCCAGTAATGGCAATAGTTAGTTTTGTGTCGAATTAAAGCTAATTTAAACTTGTCCCCACTTTGCGGGGAAAGTTGGACACTAATTTTTTTAAGAAAAAAACGTTTTTGCCAAAAACCGCATAGGCATGATATCATAGGTGTGTTAGAGCTACCTTCGTGAATTTTTACAGAGTTTTTTTAGCCAAAACTGGCTGAAATCTTTTTAGAAAAATTCAAAATTTTGTCCAACTACACCCCAGATGACAGCATCAATTAATTACTTTCTTATTGGTAATCAATAGAACCCTATTCTAATTGGTCGGGTTATTACGACTAGCTCGAAGACAACATAAGGACATGAGGGAATTTCCCTGTTAGTTTTGCGGTGTTGTCAACTTGTGTTCGATGCGGTGTGACACATAATTTATGGTGTGGCCAGCGCCACAATCGTTGTAACAACATAAAGACATGAGGGAATTTCCCTGTTCGATGCGGTGTGTTACATAATTTATGGTGTGGCCAGCGCCATAATCGTTGTAGATTTGGACACCACCGTCTTTCCATTGGACGGTAGCGGTAGGTGGTATATCTATCTTACTTGATAGATTACTTTACGCCCAGGCGCGAGGCCCCCAATGCGCGGGGCCCATAGCATTTGCTACTCTTGCTACGTGGCTAATCCGGCACTGCCCGTTACAAGGTACCAGTTCCTAGTATTTTGTATCATCTCTAGTTCTTGGTTTGATTTCGGTCAACGATTGGGTTTCCTTGGGTCCAGATCAGTTTACGAACTTTTAACGAAATAAATAATTAAATGAAGAAGGGTAGAGAATAGAGATAAAGTAACATTGTATCGTAAAGTGATCCGGGTCGATCCAATTGTTGCTAATCAAGTACGTCTCAGCTTATTGGTTTTGTCCAGTTCTTTAGAGAGAGAGAGAATAAATGATATTATTTTACGTACGTATAGTAATTAATTTCCTTATGCCCGTGTTTCATCTCAGTCACCGACTAATCGCTACTCTGACATACATGGGTTGCTTATTGATATGTATGTGTTACAGTGGAGAGAAGTATATAGAAGTAGTAAGTTTGCAAGAAACCAGAGTGTCACTTTTAAGGCTGTTGCTGACTTATCAAGGCGGCATCGCCTCGCCTCGATATCTCCGATAACGGCTGTATATCGGAGGAGGCGATCCGATGCCTATAAGTGAGCGCCCTTGTTAGACCTCGAAATATCGAAGGCTAAATTTTTAGCGACTATTCTTTATTGCAACTTTTTAATGCACCACAAATACTTACAAGTCAGAATTTTAATTTAACCCAGTCCCTTAACACTGGCGTGGTGGTTTCAAATTTAATTTGGCCTTCGCTGATATCTCAGACCTTAACTTTTCTTAATATGTATTTCAACTTCCTCAAATAAAATTTTAAAAAAATAATTTTTTTAAAAGGTTATTTAGAATAATTATGTTACAGCCTTTTTATAGTAAATTATAAAAATTAAAACATTTAGAACCTACCAGAACTTTCAGCTAGAAGCTATATCTTAGTACCAGATACCCTATGTCGTCTACAACACTCACTTAGAACAAAAGAAAATTAAAGCATACTAAATATTTTAGATCAATTTCAAAATATAGTATATTGAGTTGCAAGGTGACATTGGGAATTAATTTTCTACATAACAGGCCTGAGAAAACTCCGTTTTAAATCCATTTGCCTCTTTTGTAGGAGGTGTGTGTTTCTTTTTTTTATCTATGGCATCCCACATAGACTTCAAGCCTAAGTACTAACGTACCGTGGGTGTCTGAAGAGAAGGGAAATGTAGTCTATTGACACGGGATTTGAAGGATTGGAGGTTGGGACGGGAAGGGAAATCATCTGCAGGCAGTTTGATCCATAATCTGGATACCCTAGGTATGAACGAGCGAGAGAAGTGGTCAATTCTAGGCTTTGGAGCTGGAGAGTAAAGGGATGAATACGTAATGCGCCTATTGTTTTTCTGTTATGTTGATTCAAGGGGGGAATAATACCGGCTAGTTCTTCACAGCAAAATCCGTGGAAGTTGCGGTAGAAAAGGGATAAATCCCCTACAGCGCGGCGATGAGCGAGAGAAGGGAGTTTTCTCGTGAGGGCTGGGTCATTGATGAAGTCGAATGGCTCTCCTTTGGATAGAATCAAGGATCTTAAGTGTTGAAGGTAATGTCGCTCCCCAGATGTGGGAGCAGTACTCTAGGTTAGGTCTTATTTGGGAAACATAGACAGTGTATAAGTTAGAAGTGGAGAAGTATTTTTTGGCTCGAAAGAGAAAACCAAGCTTTTTCGCTGCCGATGTGGCTACTGAAGTAATGTGTTTGTGCCAGCTGAGATCATGTTCAAAAGCGACTCCAACAAGATCAAATGATTCATTGTTTTGTAGGGCTTGGCCGTTCATGTGGATGGGGTAAGCGTTACCAGATTTTTTGCGTGAGAGGGCGCAAGACTGGGTTTTGGAGGCGTTGAACTGAACAAGGTTCTTGGCACCCCAGTCTAAGATTAATTGAAGATCTTGGGAAATGGATAGGTACATACATAGATCTGCGTCCATTATCCAACTCCTGATTCGAAACTTGTCTGGAAAAATGAATATTGGAGTGAAGAGTACTATCGTCAGCATAACTGTGGATCATTTTCATATTTGTTTTTTTTTGAAGAGGTGGATAGTTAGAAGAGAGAAGGAAGTCTGAAGAGGAAAGGAAAGGAAAAAAACCCAATCACGCACCCAGGGCTGGAAACATCGGCTAAGATTTCACCAGTTCTTTAAGTGGTTGCGCGGGGTGGTACCTCCTTGGTCTAGAAAAAGATCCTCTACCACCTACATACAAATTTATCGGTCGAGGAAAAGATCCTCTACCACCTACACACAAATTTATTGTCTTAAGAGCTCGTCGCGTGAATAGGGAAGAAAAAAATACATACAATTTCTACGAAAATTCTTTAAATAGTTTTCTAAAAATTTGTTACAGGGGAAACGGCCCTAGTAGGTGTTAATTTAATATCGCTGGTTTCTTTATCACCATATTACATGTGTATACAAAAATTATTTAAACTGAATTATTTAACTAGGCACGGCTGCCCTTAACCAACTTTAAGTGAGCCTAAAAACCACCCGCCATGTTTTTACTGGATATGCTTTCCCCCAGGAACATTTTCCGACAAAAATTAAAAAATTTTGCATAGCCGTTTTTTTAACTCGTAAACAGTGAAATCGCGGCATTTTCATATTTTTATTGATGATGTAAATTAAGTTTGATTAAACAGACAAACCTGTGAGGGTGATTTTTTCACAAATATACTCCAGCGCGAGCCATAATTTCAAATTGCACAACTTTTATGAAAGCACACCAAAAACAACCTGCTTATGCAAAATAGTAATATATGCCTTAAATATATAAACTTCGGTTAGAGCAAATATCAACAACATTTATTTTTTAAGTTGCCCATCCTGTACCTATTGGAGGCACCAAAAGTGCCTTTATTTATATCAAGGGTAAAAGCCTTTATACATAAAATATAATTTTTGTAAAGCGAATCGTGTTTGAGTTAAATCCTGTATATCCTTCAGGCGGTTTCGTCATAACAAATCAGACTGACAGACCGACAGAGATGTGAAACCACATTTTCCGTGATCTAGGGCCCAAAATGCAAAGATTTGGAAATTTTTCAATTTTAATTTTTTTCACTGATACAATACTTTCTCTATCGAGGGAAGTAATAATACTTATCTATTTACTCTATAGATATATAAGCTTTCCCAACCTCTATAAAAATGTTTAGGTCTATTTTCCATGTAAACTCATCAGCTGCGTATAAAATGTTATTTCTTTTAAGCTTATGTTTTTTTCTATATTCTGACAGCCCACGAAGACCGAAGTCTAAGTACTAGGTACCGTGGGTGTACTGGGGAAATCCGACTCACACATCCAAAGCTGGAAACATCCGTACGGACTTCACCAGCCCTTTAAGAGGATGTGTGGGGTGGTACCACCTCGGTCGAGGAAGAAATCCTCTACCACCTTCCAATAATTAACAATCACAAAATATCCATGGTCGAAGCGAGATTCGAACCCGCGCCTCTCGGTTGCGAACCTGGCGCCGTACCAACTCGGCTACCGGAGACCCTCACTGACCCTGTTCTAGAGTTATTGCAAAATCAAACTGACTTATTATTTTTTGACTCTAGATAAATTGTATGAAAAATCTAAACTGTAACTGAAAGCTTTTGGTTCATACAAATACCTTTTATCATGCTTAGCATTTTCAAATTAAAGCAACGTTAAAAAAAATAATTTAAAAGCGCCCACCCTGTGCGATAGCATAGAAAATAATAACAACATACTCACGTCAAATACAACCAGAAAATAAGTCATATTTGTTGGCCACCGTGTACCTGGAAGGTCAAAATCATTTATATCCGCTGTAAAACTCTTCAAATATTATTTTTGAATAAAATTTCGTTTTTGAGTTAGAGCAGTCCAAAATTGGAAATTAATTTTTTAAAGTGCTTTTAAAGCTGCATCTATTTTACCGGAAGTGCAGCCTGTTTTGTACCAAAGTCCCTAATCTATGTATATGCAAAAGTTAATATTTTTGATAAAGTAGTTTTTAAGGTTTCACGCCAACAAGCAAACCGACGGAAGTGACAAATTATGTTTTTCGTGATCTATGGACAAAATCTCGAAAGATAATTTTTTAGGTTATCCACCCAGCATCTCATCATGGGCGATAATATCTTTATCTACCATAAAAGCCTGAAACATTTTTCAGTTATTAAAACAACCAAAAATAGAATACCTTTAAACGACAGACCAACAAATCGATAGAAACAGGAAACTGTTTTTCGTAATCCAGAAACCCTAAATCGCGAAGATGTGAAGATATCTCGAAAGGTAATTTTTTAACAAATACCATACTTCCTCTAGCAATGGAAGTAATATCCTATACAAAAAAATATGTGTTTACCCTGTCCCTGTAGATAGCATAAAATGAGCAGCTCGTTTTGCGATTTAAAAAGCGGTGTACGCCAGATTTCACTAAGTGAAGTCACATGGTAGCATTTTTTTTATTTTGCACATTGCATAAAAATTTCAAAGTTTATTTTTCATATAAAATCCTCAGCTTCTTATAAAATATTATTTCTTTCAAGTTAATGTTTTAGAGTTATAGCAAAATTAGTACATTTTATACACACAGTATTGTATGAAAATTTATTTTCTAAAAGTTTTAAGCAAATACTTTTTTCAAACTAACTTTCTTAAATTAGAGCAGAAATTAAAAATACTATGTGAATATGCACATCTTGAATAAAAGCAAATCTAATTTAATAACAAAATAATAACGACCTGTTTATGTTAAATATAGCTAGTGTTTAAAATAAACAGTGTTATAGTAAAAAGACAATACTTTTTTTAAGGTATTCACCCTTTATCTGGGGAACTAGAAGGGTATTTATTTCTATTAACTGTATACATCTTATCCGTAAGCAAAATATGATTTTTATCTTTAAATTAAAGCAACAAAAAGTGGAAATTATTTTTTTTTAAGTTCTTACCCTGTGTATATGTATATTTCATCGGAAGTGTAGTCAGTTTCGATCCAGGGTTATCCCCAATTTATTTGCAAATTAGGTGTATTTTTTCAAGTAATTTTTTACTTTTCGTGCCAACAGTCAGAAACCGACGAAAACAGGAAACCATGTTTTCGGTGATTTAGAGACTCTGAAAAGTGGAGATTTGAAAAAAAAACCGAGTGATTTTTTTTTATAAATAAAATACTTCTTCCAGCGTGGGAATTCCATTTTTCTGTTCGCTACTAGACAAAGACTAAACTTTAGTTCACACCATGCCAAGTTAATAATCAGAAATGTCAATAGAAATTATATAAATTTCCTGTATAATATTTAATCGTACATATATATATATATATATATATATATATATATATATATATATATATATATATATATATATATATATATATATATATATATATATTCATGCAGCTAATATGCACGACAATCTTTGCCGCACACCCTGTATAATAAAACAAAAACAGTCGGAAACACGTAGCACAAGAACCAACACTAATGATTTTCAGAATACATATTTTTTTCCTCGTTTTTTTCTAAATAGCTGGCCATAATGAAAGTTTTAAATAATTGATAAGGTTAGTAAATTACTGACTCAGTTTAGCTACAAAGGGTCTAGCCGGAACTATATTTCGTAATAATGTTCATTACGTGAATACAAGTAATCAAAACAACTTAACTATACCATCACACAAAACAGAAAAGTATAAAACATCTTTTAAATATAATAGTGCAATCATATATAACAGCATTCCCTTCTATCTAAAATATTTTACTTTTTCAACTTTTAAAACTTATTGTAAAAATTATTTAATCGGGGTGGAGTTGGAAGAATGATTATATATAATCAAAATTCTACCTTTTTGTGCCAACTAGTGTGTTACTATTGTTATTCATTTTTGTAAAATATTTATGCATGATATTATATTGTTACTTTTTACAATGTTTATTGTTTACTGGCACAAATAAATAAATATATTATTATATATTATATGAAAAGTGCCCCAACGTCGTTTCCACGTTCTTACCTCGTAAATTATTGTTCTTTGACAGAAACATTTTTTCGCCAAATTTCAAACCCCTCCTCTCAGTAATGAGGGAGATAGGGGGTGGAAAACCTTAATTTAAAAATTCATTATCTTTAAAACTATTTGAGATATCTCAATGAAATTTTAACTATGCATAGTTATTTATAAGTATAGAAAAGATTTTTTTCATCGGTATAGATATTTTTCTATGTTATTTATAAGGTTTATATAATATAATTTTTTCAGATTTTTATCTCATTAATAAATGGTAAAATCAAGATGTTCAATTTTTAGGGGTGGTTTATCATACTTACCCCCGGAGTGACACCAACTAAAAAAAGTTGGTATAATCGTCTATTCTCTAGTAATAACATAAAAAAATTACACAAAGCTCGAATAGGTGGAACATTGTTAAAAAAAAATAAAAATCAATGTGTTGTTCCCGATTCCTTCATTTGTATGACTTATATACTTACATTAATTCGCCAAAATATATGCTTCATTTTATATGTCACATTGATTTTTATTTTTTTAAACAATGTTCCACCTATTCGAGCTTTGTGTAATTTTTTTATGTTATTACTAGAGAATGGACGATTATACTAATTTTTTTTAGTTGGTGTCACTCCGGGGTTAAGTATGATAAACCACCCCAAAAAATTAAACATCTTGTTTTTTACCATTTATTATTGAGATACAAATCTGAAAAAATTGTATTATATAAACCTTATAAATGACTATACACAATTAAAATTTCATTGAAATATCTCAAATAGTTTTAAAGATAATGCATTTTTAAGTTAAGGGTTGCCACCCCCATATCTCCCTCATTACTGAGAGGAGGGGTTTGAAATTTGGTGTGACAATGTTCCTGTCAAAGAACAATAATTTACGAGGTAAGAACATGGAAACGACGTTGGGGCACTTTTCATATAGTTCACCGGCTAGACCCTTTATTTGATCTTTTTATTGCCTACTTAAAGTCAACTGCTTAAGTTTTTTTACATTAATACCTGAACTAATTTTCGGTATTCTTCTGCAAATATACAGTGTGTAACAAAAATATAGAAACCTCCAAATATCTTTCAAACCGGCCATCAGATTTTTAGGAACTTTTGTACATTTAGGTACGAAATTTCGCTCCATCCAATGGTGAGTACCGCATCGTTGTCAAGTTTACCGTTTTCCGGAAATCGAAAGGAGCTTTTATTTTTAAATATAACGCACTCTATTTTATTCGATTTTCGAATTCGGTTTAAAATTATAAATACTACTATGTACTACTTATTGGGAACATTTTATTGTAAAGAACAGTTTTTGAGAAAATGGTGGTCACAAATCGTTATTTTATTGTGTTTTACCTTAAAATATCTGCACACGAAAGTTTACCTGAAATGTCTGACACTGTCACTTTCATTTATTTACAAAAAATGACCCTCCTGACAGCATATTTCATCATTTGGTTTGCTTGATTATTGCCTAAAAAATCATATTTAAATATTCAATACAACAGGTAAAATAAGGTAACAACACTTACGATTATTTGGAAATACTTGTGCAAGAGCCAGGACAATTTTATTTCTTAGAAGATCCAAATGTCTTTCTCCATTTAATGTGTCTTGCATGAGAAGGGGCCAATTATTCTCCGACCTATTATATCAGCACAAACAAGCGTCTGGCCGGTACCGAGAATATCTATCCCAAAGGTAAAAAGCTGAATCATTCAAATGCGTTAGCATACCTGTATAGTGTTTGCTCAGGTTTGCTGGGGTTTGTTCAGGTTTTACCCACTTTTACTTAGTCTTTTTTATATTGCATTGTTTTGGCAATGCGATTGGCTATTTGTTTCCTAATTTATGAATAGTCACTAACGACTCATCAAATCAACAATCGTTCGGCAAAATTCGGGATAAAGATTCTCGGTACCGGCTAGACGCTAGTGGGGAACTGAGTATGATTTTCGCATATCCAGTGAGGATTTTCCCAGACCCAATATCGACAATTATGCCTATTAATTTTTCCATTTAAAAAAAATATTGATTAGTTAGAGAAAATTATTCGGTGGACAAAATCTGGATTGGCGTTCCAACATTCCATCATGGTTTGGCAAAATTCCAAGCACCTGTCGTAATCATCTTCTGAGAGCTCTTGCATAAGTCTGATTTTGTAGGGATGACACTTTTCGGTTTTCAGAAGGCCGTCTACGGATATATGTGAAACGTTGTTTTCTTTTCCCAGTGTTCTGGTAGACAGATGGGGATTTTCCTCTAAACTGAGCCTTATCACCATCTGTTGTACTTTTAGGTCGACCAGAGCGGATGGCGTTTTTTACGATTCCAGTTTTGACGAAATTTTTTGAAAACTTTACTTACAGTAGATTTAGTTAATAGATTTCTCTCGGGGTATTTGTTATTAAAAATATTGCAAAATTCTTGTTGCGTTAGCATTCTGTCCCCATAATCCAGAAATATTAAAATTTTACTTCTTTGGGTTTCTGTTAAATAATCCATTTTTTGTAAATAAACTAAACTGACAATGTCAGACATTTAGGTAAACTTTCGTGTACAGATATATAAAACAACGATTTATGAACACCATTTTCTCCAAAACTGTTAATTTTAGGAGAAAGTGTTCCCAATAAAAAGTATTCAAATTTTAAGCTGAATTCGAAAATCGAATAAAATGCAGAGCGTTCAATTTAAAAAAAAGTTCCTCTCGATTTCAGGAAAATGGTAAACTTGATAACAATGTGGAGGTCACCATTGGATCGGGCGTAATTTCGTAGCTTAGTATACAAAATTTTATAAAAATCGGATGGGCGGTTTGCAAGATATTTCGAGGTCTCCATATTCTTAGTACACACTGTATAATATTAATAATGTCTATATAATATTTTTATATCGAACCGTTGTTACATAGTAATCGTTATTTAATGACCTAACAATTTTTATATTTCTACTGCACGACCTAATATTTTAAACAAAGGAGGTGTCTGTTTGCAGCTGCTTGTGAGTTGCTCTGCTTGCTCCAACTCCAATACTGAGATTTTCTAATTTGTAGTGGCCAACACGACCAGGAATAAAGCCAAGGTGGAGTATTATAAATAATCTGAAATAAATTGTCCGTTTCTGATTAGAGCAGGCTAAGGGAACATACCCTAAGTATGTATTCAGTTGTTAAAGAAAAATTTATGTATATACTTGTTAAAGCAGCCAATTGGGAAAACAAAGGTAAAGTAGTTTGAACTAAATTTACTTCTGGTATTTTTTTTAAACATGTTTTACCCTTTCGGACCATTAATAAGTTATTTCAAGTATATCTATTTAATGATCCATCTTTGTGAAAAGACCATTTTATATTTCCACCGGATAATATAATAATATTGCAGTTAAGTATCCAGGTGTGTAGTTATTAAAGAAATTAGTAATAACCTAATTTTAATTTCAAATATACATACATATTATGTTCTTAAGTGTATTAATACAATAACAAAAATAGTTTTAATACATATTGTAATTGCCTGACTAAGTGTAAAAGAATAAAATATACTCAGTGACAAAGAAAGGTAAACACCCAGTATTTATAATTTCATTGTAATAATTTTTTGCATGCAAATTGATTTTGGGTCAAATAAAAACTGATTAAATTTTCAGCCTTATCTATACACTATCTTGTCGTTTTTACCCGGCTATTTTACACTGGTTTGAGCTGCATGCGATTGTAGTTTTAGCAATTTTTGTTCACATTTGTGGCTTGACTGATAAAAAGTGTTTTGCAAAGTGTTGTTTTAAAGCATAATTATGCCGCGAGTGCGTAGACTTGGTCAAATTCCTCAGCTTAGTGACTTTGAGAGGGGGCGGATTGTGGGCTTACGAGAAGCAGGTCTTTCAGTTAGAGAAATTAATAGAAGAACCAACAGATCTTTACGCACCATTTTGAGATGTTGGCAGGCATGGACCCAAGAAGCCCGTGAACACAGAGCTAGGGGCACTGGACGTCGCAGGGGAAAAAGCGAGCGTCAAGATCGTCGGCTTAGACTTTTGGCTCTTAGAGACCGCTTTAGTACCAGTCGGGCGATTGCGAATCAGTGCTTTGAAGAACATGGAAGGGTGGTTGGGATGCGTACAGTATATCGACGGATAAGAAGTTTTGGTCTTTTTTCTTACCATCCCCATTGGGTGTTGCCCCTCACTCCTGAGCATCGACGCAATCGACTGCAATGGTGCAGAGACAGACTACAATGGAACGATGAATGGAACAGAGTGGTCTTTAGCGATGAATCTCGCTTTTGTTTGGGTATGCATGATGGTCGTGCAAGGGTAAGAAGGCGACGTGATGAAAGACGTGATCCACAGTTTTACATGGAGAGGCATGTTCATCATACCGTGGGGGTAATGATATGGAGTGCCATTGCATATGGTAGTAGGACACCTCTAGTCTTCATTAGAGGTAACATGACAGCACGCCGTTACATTCAGGAAGTAGTGGAACCACATGTCCTTCCATATCTTGAAACCCTCCAGAACCCTAGTTTTCAATAAGATAACGCCAGACCGCATGTAGCTAGACAAGCCCTGGACTTCATGAACCAACACCACATTACCATGGCCACCAAGATCATCTGATCTGTCACCGATCGAACATGTGTGGGACATTATTGGTCGCAAGTTGTTAAACTTACAGCACCCCCCTCAGACTCTGGCAGCACTTAGACATGAGGTAGAGGTAGCCTGGAATGAGATACCCCAAGACGATATAGACCACCTTATCAGAACAATGCCCAGGCGTGTCAATGAGTGTATAAGGAACCGAGGATATTCGACACATTATTGAACTTAATTCCATTGGTGTTTATCGGATTTGGCTGGAAACCTAATCAATTATTAACTATTGTCTATTAAAATATATTAAAGATTAATGGGTGTTTACCTTTCTTGGTCACTTAGTATATGTTGACTTCATTTAAAAACAATTATTGGAAGAAGACCTTTTTTATTAATATGGTTTTCTCAAAATAGCTTCTTGATATTGACGCGAATGGGATATCTCATCTCATAAATTACTGCTGTCATTCGTGTGTGTGCTTATAAAAGTTTTCGAGTGAATCATATCCGGTTTAAGAGTTATTTTCTGTGTCTAGTTTGAAATTCGATGATTTTTCTTCTTTTTTAATATCCCTTATTATGATATACAAAAAGGGTTCTTAATCGTAATATGGGTTTATAATCGTGCATCTTCTTTGGCAAGCGTGTTGACTTTATATTGCCCTCTACCCTCTACTTCCCTGTGCCCCTACATCCAGAGTGAAGTTACCATTTGCTTCAAGAAAACATTCTCAAGAGTGTATGTAATTTTTAACCAGGTTTAAGCCAAGTCAGATAAAGTTGTAAGGACTATAAGGCGGCTAATATTTTTCGGACTCTTGTC
Source organism: Philopedon plagiatum (assembly GCA_963971165.1). NCBI lineage: Eukaryota > Metazoa > Arthropoda > Insecta > Coleoptera > Curculionidae > Philopedon > Philopedon plagiatum. The sequence continues at coordinate 34,519,931 of OZ020196.1, read as the reverse complement.
ACCACTTGTTGATACATTAACTTGCTTGAGCATAATTCTTTGGCAGTGGCGGCTCGTGACCTAACATTTTGGGGGGGTTACAAATCACAGTTCCAAATTTCTATATGTCAATGCAAGATATAAAGAAGGCGAACATTCCTTGATCGTTTTTCATATGTTTTGTACAAGATAAATTTTTAAGATAAAAGGTGATGCCAAAAATGTTAGTATCTTCTAAAAAATTTCGGTCAAGTTCAAGCTATACTTGCACAATTAGTGTTCTGTGTAATCAGCCCCCCACTTAACCTGAGCAAACCTCGGCCGCCCGATCTCCGCCTATCGGCCGCGCTACCCTCCGCCCACGGCACCAATGGCGTATCACAGCGCGTATGCGCGGAGCTGAGTGGGGAGCGTTTCGACTGAGCCAAAAAAATGTTGAAATAATAATAATAATAATAATAATAATAATAATAAATGTCTTTATTTATAATTTTCAACAAAGTATTACATACAATAGTTAAATGGGTGGCGGTATCCAACTACTGCTGCTCATACAACCACCCTAATATAAAAATAAGCTTAAAAAATATTCGAAATGAAGAAATGTGAAAATAAACCTTTAAAGAAAATCAGAAATCAATATTATATAGATTTTTTTAAATAATGATAGTAATAATAATAATTAGTTTCCGGGAAGAAAAAAACAGAAACAAATTATTAAGAAAGGTTGTTGCTGTAAAAAACACATGAAAAAACACATAAAGGGGAAAGTAAGGTTGGAGTTATAGCTAGATACATTATCCTCAGTGCGGGCCGCGACCAGATAACAAAAGTTCTTTAACACGTTTACAAAACGCGCCAGAGCTCGAGGCCCTTCCAATACGTGTGAGGACAAAAGTTATTCCTTGGTGAGAAATATTTTTTGTCGGAAAAGTTTTTCTCTAAAACCAATGGTTCAGCGGTTATAAGGACATAAACAGTTAAATTGTTTATAACAATTGATCGTTCTAGAATTCTCCAATCCTGATAATTTTGTATCAATCTATATCTAATTCTCAATGTTCATGATTTTTTCAGATTTCTCTGAGCGATCCTTTTGGTGATGAGGGTGGGGGACAGCAGTTTTTAAGCGTTTTCCCGAAAAGGATATAAGGGACAAATGTCACTATATGTTGGTCTAAGATATCCTCTATATACCTTACGGATGTGAGGCTTCCATTGTCTATGACCAAAATGTCAGTACGTGCAGCAAAGAAATGCCTCCCAAACCATGCAAATAATGTGGTGCTTGCGAGTTTGCGAAGTTACATTGAGCATATCATTCATTGGGCCGTCGAATTACACGAATACGTCTATCGTTGTTGTATGAAGAAAATTGGGACTCATCGGTAAACATCACACGATTCCAATCAGCCTCTAGCCACTTGTTATCTGGCACAACCAAGTCGTTCTGTTTGATGATAATATGCAGTTAATGCGGGACCTCGAACTGCAATCCTAGGTCTTAAGTCAACTTCTCTAAGCCGCTGACGAACACTTACAGTAGAAATTTGTAAGTCATCTACTTTTTGAAGCTGAATTTGTAAACTTTGATGTGTAACAAAACATTGTCGAAGAACCGAATGTCTTAAAAATCGATCATAAAGAAGGGGGGGGGGGGTAGTTACTCGATTTCGGCCTTGGCCTGGTCTATGGGCATGATTTCCTGTTTCCTGGAATCTTTGTAACATCAGATGTGTGTGACACAATAAATCTACGACCAATTCTTCTGTAACTCTAGCCTTCTTCAAGCAATACTACTGCTTTGACACATTTATCGCGGGTTAAATTCCGCGTTTGCCGCTCAATAAAGAAAAAACTTAAAGATCATCACCACAAAATAATCGAAAAATAATCTCGCTTCTCAATTTTCTTGTTTACATTTGTGAAATGTTTCATGTTCATTTCAATGTACATGTTTCATATGTTGCTGGTTCTTGTATTGTGGCAAAAAATCATACTGATAAAAAAAATAAATACCGAAAATATAAAAAGCGTTTACAAGGGGCGTACAAAATATGAAATTATACCAGGGGGTCTCTAATAACGCCTAGAAACTATTCTAAAATTTTAAGGTGGTGCGTTAATGCGTTAATTTTTTTAAGAAGTCTATATATAATTTTAAATTAATTTTCTTTCTTACTTCTATGCCTGTATGGTCTGCATAATATTGGAAATACATCTCCCTTTTTAGGTTTGCTGTTGCCTTTCCTCCACCAATATCTGCTCTTATACAAGTATTTCAAATTTCCATGCATAATGGCAGCCACAGTGTTAATTCCATGCTCAGTATTGCAAATATATTACATTATAAAATCATTTAAAATGTCATTATTTATACAATATGGGCCATCTTGTTTTATGACTTGTTATGTAAGTACATAAGTATATGCAACTAAGCGTAGTTTATAATAGTTTTGGTCTCCAAATCTTGGTAATAAGGCAAAATCTCATGTTTTAAAGACAATTGTTTAATTCTAACTTTTGTAAAAATATTTCAGATAATCCATGCCGATTTGTCAAGTTTGCTTGGGTTTGGTTTTATTGGTTTTGTATAAATTTATCAGTTTTGAAATTTATTCAAGACAAGACTGGTGTGGGAACATAATGTGTTACATAACCAGCTTTCCAAATTAGTTGGAATATGAAATCTGGAAAGCCTAGACGTTTCGCTAGTTCAGCCAGCAAAGTGTCACGTTCCATATCAAAATTGAAATACAAATAAAAAATATTTCATTTTGTTAGTTCTAATAATGTTCACATTCACATTATAGTACTTGTGATGTTTGTTAAACCATAAATAAGTTTGTTTTAAATGTCACATGCGTGTATTTTTTCTTTAATCTCTCAGGAATTAATAGTATATTACACTCCGAGGTGGAAAGTATTTTATTACTGTACTTACTGGGGTAAGATAGTTAAAGTTAAGTTAAAGTTATAGTTAAATCTCGAGACGGGAGTGAAACTTCTCACCGAGGTTTGTATACTGTTTTATTTTCGACCATAATTTTTTAATTGTATTTATTTGCGAGTGACTGATGTCACAGAGATGTTATGACAAGAATATCTATTAGACAAGTCGTCAAGTTGGTAAATTTTTGAAGCTATGCGATGATTGCTAGGGGGTAAACAAAAGTTGTTAAAAATAAACACTTATTTTCCACCCCGGGCACGGGTTGAAACTAAACTCCACTCGTAGGCCGAAAGTAAAAGTCAAAAAATTGACACTCAAACTTTTAAACAGTCAGAAATGTCAATATGGTTGAAAACAAAAGTATTTTTAATCCATTTGCTTTCGGAAAACAACGGAGTGCCAAAAAATACTTGATTTGGATAATAATAAAAAGCTAATGAAAAAAATGTGAACATAAAAAATCACTATCTGTTTCAGATGGCCGTTGCATACTCAATGTTACCGCTTTTTTATGAAAATTTCTTAGAGAATATGTGGAAGTTTAAAAGCGTTTACAAAATTAATCTTGAGGAAGTTGGAGTTGGCGCAAGAAAAAAAATTGTGCAAGACTGCAAAGTAATAAACAGATCATTAGTAATACAGTTAACTATAGCATCGGCATTGATGTTTTCCAGCTTACGAAGTTGGAGCAAAAATAAAGACCAGTACACACTACTTTCTGTTGTACTTCATCATTATGTCTCCGAAAATTCTAAAACTTCAATTCTTCTACATTGGCTGGCATACTTTTTTTGTATGTTAAGTATATTAGTGATGGTTGGACTACCTTTTTATAATTTATATATTTGTATTCACATTAAGGCTCAAATATATCGGTTAACAGATTACATAAACAAATTAACAAAAGAGTTCAGAGAAATAGTGTACATAAATGATATGTATCAGACCACTGTAAAACAAGAGTTGAAGATAATAGTTTTTAAACACTTAAAAATAATCAGGTGAGTTGGTAAGACTAAACCGTTATCAAGCGAATTTATCCAAATCTTCGCACGCACGTATCTTAAAGTCTATTTAGATACTTAAATTTAAGTAGGATAGGGAGAATATTAAAGGGCCTAAAGGTAATTTCTCCTGAAAAATAAAATTTTAGAGACATAACTGGACTTACAATAGATTCCGTAGTCTGCCTCGCTCTTGAAATCTCCCTTCGGCACAACAACTACCTTGAGACGGCAGTAATGGGTTGAGGCCTATTGGGTTTAGTGACCTCATTCTAGACAAACTAGTCTGCTCCTCGCGATTCCGAATCCCTGAGTTTTCTGAGACGCGTCTTGCATTGCTTGCAGAAATTTCACTCCATCGGCACTAATTAAACACAGGTTACATATTGCAGAATAACATACACTTCTGTTTAAAAGTATGAGACACGTTGCATTTTATCCGAAAGTGTACTGAAAACTATTCTTCAATTTTCTTTATCGTGTCTAAATCCATCCCCAAAGGAAAGTAGGTTTGTTCTTACATTTTTAATCCTCTGATATCATAGACTTGACTGAAGACTATATTTGATTTCTGAAATAGGATTATATATTCTATTTGAAAAAGGGATCAGTATATTAATCCAATACTGAAATAAACGAGGTTGATATCATTTGTTCCCATTTGCTCATAAAGTGAAAGCACGGTGAAATGGTTCGGTTTATAACCATCATAGAACTAAGAGGCAAAATTAAATCAACTGTTATGCACAAAAACTATTATATATTCATATTGAATGGTTTCTGATTACTCAAAGAATGCAAAAATGAATAAAAATATCAACAAGACCAATCATTTCGCAAGCGCAGCTTACGAGCTACAACTATTATATTTTGCTCAAAATCTAAGGCCTAAAATTGGATATTCTTTAAATATTCGCTTTCTTGTTGACAAGATAGAATGTGCTGTACCGGTTGACGCGTTGCTGGAAGTGGATTATCTGCTCTTATATTTGGCACAGAATTGATATAGTAGGTAAGTTTATGAAAACAACTTTAGGATAATAGAAAATATTAGTCAAATCTACCTAATTTGTCTTACAGATATAAGGTAAATTAGATGTATATATTATAGTGGCTCTTGATATTCATTATATTAAGACAACGTGGGACAGGATGGAAGAATACGCAACAACGAATTAATCGAAACGAAAAGCCAGACAAAGTTTACCAGGGTAGGTTCGGAAAGAGTATTTATTGTTGAACGTTATTGCGACTAGAGATGATAGGAACCTGTCGATACCAATGGTGGCAGTTAATCCCTAGATTTTTAGATTACCACGCATTTAAGGTAGTCAATAGCTGATCATGAGACTTCTTTAATACGGCTGGCCCGACATTGGCAAAGTCTGCCCCCGTAATAAATTTTTGTCATCAAACGAAATTCTCTGATTTTGAAATTCAATCCCAGAAATTATTTTTTATCTCAGATGAACTTGAGTGTTTCCAAACATATATATCCAAATTTATAACATTTTTTATTTAAAATAAACGAATATCCATCGTAACTTATGCCCAATAAATCTATTTTATGTTTGAAATAATAACAATATTCTCAAAATAATCAATCTATCACCAAATAGATTGTATGAGAACCTTATTACTAGTTATGTTTTATTCTGTTGTGGTCGGGTTTGCTTAGGTTTGTTGATGATCGTTTGATGATAACAATGTGGGAATACATCTCCTTCCAAACACAATAGTGTTATAATTAGTGTGATCGTCAAAAATTTACAGATAATCATTTTGAAATATAGAGTCGTTCGGGGTAATTGCACGCAGCGGGTAAGTGTACGCGGTGACAATTCGCCGCTCGAAAATAGTGGGGGGCCGGAATCTGTGTTTTGCCAGTATGCCAGTTAGTACGTCGTCGAAGGCGATAAGAATAAGGTTGTAATTTAGAGTGCTGTTAAGTGTGTGAAAAATTGGCGCCAAAATTCAGAGTTGGCAGTTTTATTAAAATATGTGGCCAAGTCTCACAAGTGATAACACTTTGGGGATTGTCACTATCACTGTAAGTATTTTCATGTGATAAAGTACTAATATTCCAATGTCATTTAAGATATAAATGATGTTGAAATATTATATTTAGACATTTTTTTCGTAAGTGTACCATACGGGGTAAGTGTATGGGGGTAAGTGTACGTGTGCGTACACTTGTCCCAATGCGTATTATATGCATTTCTTTGTTTCAGAAAAATGCGAAATTATCAAAGAAAAAGACTAGACAAGAAGGCGGTTACACAAGCCCAAATTGATAAAGCTAAACAACTTATGGAACAAGGAAAAAGCCAAAGGGGAGCCGCTGAAAGAGTGGGTATCTCCGAAGAGGCCCTTAGAAAAAGACTTGCGTTAAATAGCGTCGCTAGTTCACTAGGGCGTTTCAGACCGACTTTCACAGAATTGCAAGAAAATAACCTTCTTGAATACTGAACCTTGGACAGTATGTTTTAAGGGATCACTATCCAGTCTCTACGTCAGCTAGTTTACCAATACGCCGAGATTAACTTAATTCCAAATCGCTTTGATAAAGGCTGTAAAATGGCAGGACGGGCCTGGGTAGAAGGGTTCTTAAAGCGCCATGAAAGGCTACGTCTTCGGCAAACTACACCAACAAGTTTAGCAAGAGCTAGCGGTTTCAATAAAATACAGGTCGATCGGTTCTTTAAAAATTTAAAAGAACTCTATGATAAATATAAATTCCAGCCTAATTGTGTGTACAATATGGACGAGACTGGAATGAGTACGGTACCGAAGAAGACGCCGAGAGTCATATCTATTAAAGGAAAAAAAGTTGTAGGAAAGATTGTGTCTGAGGAGAGGGGAGTGACTGTGACTGCCGTTTGCTGCATGAGCGCCACAGGACATTTTATACCGCCTGCATTTATATTCCCAAGGAAGAGAATGAAAGGGGAACTTCTTGATGGTGGCCCGACTGGATGTGTGGGCATGGTATCTGATTCTGGGTTCATAAACTCAGAGTTGTTGGTGCAATGGCTTCATCACTTCAAGGAACACTCACATCCATCCCTAGAGTCTCAAATATTATTGATTATTGATAACCACTCGTCCCATATTAGCCTAGAAGCTACCATTTTTTGTAGAAAACATGGTATTTCAGTCCTAACATTAGCCCCGCATAGTAGTAGCCATAAAATCCAGCCACTGGATAGGAGCTTCTTTGGCCCGCTTAAGGCTAAATACTCCATTGAATGTGATCGGTGAATGACTCAGCATCCAGATAGGGCAATCACTCAATATCAAGTGGCAGCTTTATTTAACTAAGCTTATCAACAAGTTGCGACAGTCGGTAATGCTGCATCTGGATTTTCAGTCACCGGTATTTACCCTTTTCACGACAGTCTTTTCCAAGAACATGATTTTGCTCCTTCCACTGTTACTGATAGATTCAGTGATGAAGTCAACCATCCATCTGTTCAAGAGGAAGAAGTCACCCAAGCCGAAGAAGTCACCCAAGCCGAAGAAGTCACCCAAGCCGAAAAAGTAAAGGAAATGGAACAAGAACCTTTAAATGCTCAGACGTCAAAAAATGAGCCAAAGGCTAATACAGCTGAACATGTTTCCCTTGCAACTATAAGACCTCTTCCCAAAGCAAGCTCAGTACAAAAAAGAAAACTGAAAGGAGTCAAATCCGAGATCGTAACTTCGAGCCCTTTTAAAGACGACTTGGAAAGAAAACAGCTAAACACAGATAAACAGATAAACCCAAAGAAAAAAGTAATAAGGATAGTTCCCCTTTGGTCTCTTTCTCCCCAGCCTGGACCTTCAAAACTTCCCCTCCCTCTCAGAAAGCAAGAATGAGCCGGTAAAGGAAAATACTTTTTCTGTTCGCTTTGCAACGAGAAATATGTCTAGCCACCGCTTGAAGAGTGGATTCAGTGCGGGAGTTTTAAGAGTGGTGGCATGAACAATGCACCTCCTACGAAGAAGGAGTATTTTTATGTGACAATTGTTATTAAAAGTTATCACGTATACTTGCCCCATAGTATGCGGACACTTACCCCCATTATGGGGCAAGTGCGTGCAAATGCGCTATCGTCGGATATTTATTGGTAGCTTGAGAATTTGCTAAATTATGTTTATTTTCTTTCCATTTCCTTATTTGTTACATGTTGAATAAATAAATATTTTTGGGTGACGTTCATTACTGTGCAATTTTGGTTATAATTTAGTTGGAAACCCGAAAGTGCGTCCACTTGCCCCGAACGACTCTATTGCTGATAAAATTTTGAGCACAAATCGGCAGTTCTAAGCACAATTTTTATTATTTCATTATAAATACAGATTTTGGGTGATTTTACATAAATTTGCAAATAATCGCTTTGAAATAGTTTGGAGTTAACAAGTTGGTGGCAGCTCTATCACTCAGAGAACAAATCTAATTATTTTGTATATAAAAATTTAATTAATTGATGACCGAAAAAATCACACCCATTTTTAAAGCATTGTTGTCTCTGCTCTGGTGTCTTACACGTTACCATATTAATAGTTCTCCTGTTACTTTAACAGTGCGCTACGAGCAGTTCTGTCCTGTTAAGTCCTGTTAAGAATTTGTACTTCTGCTTTCAGCGAATGGTTGGGCATAAAACTTCTGGTATGAATTATAAGTGGGATTTTAGTACACGACGCAGTGTTTCCTTTATATAGGGACTAGGTGAACAAAAGTATTTTATTAATTTTTGTAATATCTAATGATATAATAGTATATAAAAATTAATAAGTAAATTTCAGTCAGAGCAGAAAGCGAGAAGACCTCTATTCTTTATACAGAGTGAGTTTTAAGTAATACCAGGCGATATCTCGAAAACGGTTTAAAATATTTTCAAGCAATTTTGATCAGTTAATAGGGTGATAGGGGGACATAGTTTAACATATTTTTGATATACTAAGTGACAAAGAAAGGTAAACACCCATTTAATATATTTTAATAATTTTTGGCTTACATGTTTAGTAGACAATGTTTAATAATTGATTAGGTTTCCAGCCAAATCCGATAAACACCAATGGAATTAAGGTCAATAATGTGTCGAATATCCTCGGTTTCTTATACACTCATTGACACGCCTGGGCATTGTTCTGATAAGATGGTCTATATCGTCTTGGGGTATCTCATTCCAGGCTACCTCTACCTCATGTCTAAGTGCTGCCAGAGTCTGAGGGGGGTGCTGTAAGTTTAACAACTTGCGACCAATGATGTCCCACACATGTTCGATCGGTGACAGGTCAGGTGATCTTGGTGGCCTAGATAACCGGTTAATGTGGTGTTGGTTCATGAAGTCCAGGGCTTGTCTAGCTACATGGCTACATGCGGTCTGGCGTTATCTTGTTGAACACTAGGGTTCTGGAGGGTTGCAAGATATGGAAGGACATGTGGTTCCACTACTTCCTGAATGTAACGGCGCGCAGTCATGTTACCTCTAATGAAGACTAGAGGTGTCCTGTTACCATATGCAATGGCACCCCATACCATTACCCCCACGGTATGATGATCATGCCTCTCCATGTCAAACTGTGGATCACGTCTTTCACCACGTCGCCTTCTTACCCTTGCACGACCATCATGCATACCCAAACAAAAGCGGGATTCATCGCTAAAGACCACTCTGTTCCATTCATCGTTCCATTGTAGTCTGTCTCTGCACCATTGCAGTCGATTGCGTCGATGCTCAGGAGTGAGGGGCAACACCCAATGGGGACGGTAAGAAAAAAGACCAAAACTTCTTATCCGTCGATATACTGTACGCATCCTAACCACCCTTCCATGTTCTTCAAACCACTGATTCGCAATCGCCCGACTGGTACTAAAGCGGTCTCTAAGAGCCAAAAATCTAAGACGACGATCTTGACGCTCGGTTGTTCCCCTGCGACGTCCAGTGTCCCTACCTCTGTGTTCACGGGCTTCTTGGGTCCATGCCGGCCAACATCTCAAAATGGTGCGCGTAAAGATCTGTTGGTTCTTCTGTTAATTTCTCTAACTGAAAGACCTGCTTCTCGTAAGCCCACAATCTCTCAAAGTCGCTAAGCTGAGGAATTTGACCAAGTCTACGCACTCGCGGCATAATTATGCCTTAAAACAACACTTTGCAAAACACTTTTTATCAGTCAAGTCACAAATGTGAACAAAAATTGCTAAAACTACAAGCGCATGTAGGTCAAACCAGTGTAAAATAGCCGGGTAAAAACGACAGGAGAGTGCATAGACAAGGCTGAAAATTTAATCAGATTTTATTTGACCCAAAATCAATTTGCATGCAAAAAATTATTACAGTGAAATTATAAATACTGGGTGTTTACCTTTCTTTGTCACTTAGTATATTTAGCCCCTCTCTCTATTTTGAGGGGTGGAAGTAACTTTGGAATTTTAAGTGGGATAATGTACTTTTGTTTATAGAATTCGAATCTACGTAAAAAAGTCCGTATGTGTACAAACTTTTTTTCATTTGCTCTTTCGGTTATGGAATTATAGTTAACTAAATTTTGATCCGGTTGGGTTTGAATCGTTTTCACAAAAATGCGTTATTTCTTCTTAAGTCAGTTGAGAATTTCGACGTTTTAGCGATTATTTTTCAGTTTACTGCTGTCCGGGATTTTGCCCCCTTGACTTTTTCTTGTTAAGTTTTATAAAGGACTAAGTGATGGCGACTGCACCTACAACTTTAAATATGAAAGAGTTTTTTAACAAATGTTATTAAAAGTTCACTTAAGCTACTATTTAACCTGTTTACAGGAAAATGTCCCAATATTATATGTTCATTAATACCAAAACGCGCTTTTTTTGTAGCGTTTTCTTCCACTGATCAAAAAATTGTATCCTTGGGATAACAGAAGGCGACTCTGAAAAGAAATTGTGTATCTTAGATCGCACGTTTTCATACAGTAAGTCTTATAGTAATCAAAAATAGAATACCTTTACTAAATAATTACGACCAAACCGTGCCCGACAGCGCCCGAATGCATAGCTTTCTATTTACAAGTAAAAATTCATTAGTATTTTATCCCTCTTATTGAATACTTTACAAATCGCATGTATGATTCCAAAATTGAAATTAAATGTATACCTGTGTTACCCAAAGACATTGTAATAAATACACAAAAAATAATTTTCACCAAGCTTAACAGAAACTACCGTAAAGACTTATTATAAAGTACTGAATGAGTCGTTAACCGTTTATTACTTTTTATGCGACTTTCTGCATTGTTTTCGTGTTCGTGCTGATAGTTTAAAAATGTTTAAGGGGTAACTCATAGTGGCTAAATAAATAATCTTTTATTTTATATTATATTTTAGTGTATTTTTGAAATTTTTCAATTTGGTATTTTGTCCGGCTAGTCCCTATATAAAAGAAACACTGTGACTTTTTTAAAAGAAAGTTAAGAGAATTAAAACAACCAAAATGTACTTTTTTTAAGCAGGCATCGATTCGAAACAATGCTTTGCTAACGTCTTAGTAGGTGGCATATAGAACATAGTGTAAGAAATACCACCACTGAAGAATTGATTATTATTCGAGCTGCTGTAGATATGGTATAAACATTATGGTCGGCGAGTCCTCTGGCTAACTTTTGTCAAAAGTGCCTTAGTCCAATAACACTGTCAGTCGCAGAATAGAGAACATCGCAAAGAACCCCAATGATCAACTGAAAAAATTGAAGGAAAATAATTTGGGCTGCAACTCGATGGGGCCACAGATAATAGCAAAGATGCCCATTTGATTTGCTACGTACGCCTTGTAGATGGTAATACCATTGTAGAAGATCTTCTCTTTTATAAAAATATCACTGCAGGGGCCAAAACTGAGGATTTCTTCGAGATTCTTGATACTTTTGTGTCCGAAAATAATTTAGAATGGATTAAGTGCGTTTATGTCTGTACTGACGGCGCTCGGTCCATCTCTGGCTGTTACGGAGGATTGCAGGCACTTATTCGAAGCAAAGTTCTTGATACACTTGGACCCATTGTATTATTCACAGAGGAACACTTGCGTTGAAGGATCTGAGTTCTATACTGAACGAAGTTCTAAAATGTGTGGTGAATGTAGAAAGCTTTATAAAAACTCGGCCGTTAAAGGCAAGGGTTTCCAAAAGACTTTATGAGGATATGGGATCCGAATACACATCGTTATTATACTACAGCAGTGCGCGATGGCTCTCTCTTGGAATGGTTTTGTCACGTACGTTCGAACTGCGGCAGTAACTTTAAAATTTGCTTAAAGAAGAGGAACATAAGGATGCAGAAAAATTTGCTGACATAGACTTTTTGATAAAGGTAGCTTACCTGCGTGATACTTTTAAAATGCTGAATGTTTTAAATCCGTCAATGCAGGGAAAAACATTTTAAAGTGCGTTGAAACGTTGAAAAAACTGAAGCTTTTGTAAAAAACTAAAACTACCAGTGGCGGCTGGTGAAATTTCAAAGTTGTATATCTCTGTTCCTACTTACAGGATCCGTACCAAATTTAGGGGTTTTAATAGTGAGCCCACTGGAAATGTTTTGGTAAAGAAAAAAAACATTTTGTAATTTGCGAAAAAAAGTTAAATTTTCGGTGTGCCCCTCCTAAGAAAAAAATGAACACGTCTAGATATTTTATTTATTATTTTTTCTAAAAAAATTTTACATCTTTTTGTCGACAGTTTTTAAATTTTGAGAGAAAAAAATGCATTAGTAGAAAGTTATAGTCATTTGAATTTTCTTAAGCCTAAAATATAATTTAAGAAAAAGAGTTCAAGAGTAAGTGAAAGTATATTATAAAAGTATCATAGTAACACACTGAACGTAATAAAATAGTGACAATGTTACAGTTGTAGAAAGTAATGATGCCAATTCTCTGAATTGTTTATAAGGTAGTCATTCAAAATAATGGAAACACCGAATTTTTTCATGAAATTTTGCATGGTCCCTAATTTTGGGTCGTAGAACACGAATCTTATAGTTTTCCGAAAAAAAATTGCTTTCACGTAAGGTTTTTCTATGGATTTCTTTAAATTTTGACAGTTTTGTTTAAATCACAACCTTCTTAAACAACACTTCTATACCAGTCATAACACACTATTATTCGAAAACATATTTAAGCCAATTTATGTATAAAAACATTAAAAAAACAAAGAAAACATTAGCGCTATTGCCAAATGTACAAATCGTTTTTACACAAATTTTAACAGTTTTCCTTTTCCGTTTTTGATGAAATTTTGCTCAGGTTTGCTATTTTGCATAGACACTATGTATGACTATGACATTTGCCCATGCTCGAGATTTTGAGTAGTACATAATATGAGATTAGCAAATTATATATAAAACTTAATAACACACTAACTGGCGCTAATCCGCGTTAATGCGCCTTTTATTGTCAGTTTTATCTGCGAAGATAGTTCAGAGAATTAGAGTTAAGCTTTTCAAGCCCTACTTACTGGTGTGTGTGTATGGTGCTAGAAGTTTTGTACCAGAAGTTTCGAGATCATGCCCGATTAAATTCAACTTTTTTTTACTTTTTAAATTTTTTTATTTAATGAACTGAAAATAAGAGGTACATTTACGCTGGTTAGCGCCAGTTAGTGTGCTAAGTTTTATATGTAATTTCTAATCATATATGTACTACTCAAATGTCATACATAGTGCCTATGCAAAATAACAAACCTGAGCAAACCCGAGCAAAATTTCATAAAAAAATCGGCATCTCCGAATAATTACCGGATTTGATGTTTGATGTGGGTTAGACATAAAAAATGTTGACTAAGCTGGACAGAATTCTAATTTTAGTTTGTTGTGGTTAGCTTTTATTTCTTAATCTTAGTTTAGACTTTTTTCAAGAAAAATAAGTAAACGTGGCAGCACCGCACAAAACAATAGTGTTGACAGGTGGGAAAATAATGGCGGCTAATAGCAATTTAAAATGGAATTTTCGAAAAAAAAAGCAGTTTTCTTAGCTATTCCTGCCTGAATGTGATGCTTTTTGCAACGAAATAAAAAAGATGAATTATAAGATTACAGACGTGTTTAAGTGAAACTGTCATAATTTAAAGATATCCATAGAAAAACCCAACCTAAAAGCTAAATATTTTTTTGGGGAAAACAATATGAGACTGCCGAAAACTGATTTCAGATTCGTGTTCTATGACTCAGAAGTAGGGTGAATGCAAAATTTCATAAAAAAATTCGGTGTTTCCATTATTCCGAATAATTATCATTTATAAAAGTTGTTAATTCGTTAAAAGCGTTGGGGAAAGGGTTTTACTTTCAAAACCTCCCTCGCTGAGACACTGCATCAGGTATAGAAAAACAGACTTGACTGTGATTGATGTTGTATTGCACTGGCGTATTCATGGCCCCCCCCCCCCCCCGATTTCTGAAGAAAAATATTTTTTTTAGCTTTTAAGACGAACTTTGGGCGGTGCCTCCTCCTTCCCACATTCCATTTACTGGCTGCTCCCCCCCACAAAACAAAATCCTAAATATGCCATTGTTGTGTTGTATAAATGTGGCCCCAACTCCCCCCCCCCCCCGAGAAACATATCCTAGTTACGCCAATGGTCCGTTGTTGAAATATACTGTTTCAAAAAAGGCTTACGAAATGTCAACTGAAATGAAATAATAGTTGAAGATTCTATGTAACGGCCCCCTCTGCGAGGTGCCTAGAAAAATATTAAATTCATTATATTTTGACACTGAAAATCTAGGTGGTTTTTTCTAACTCTGTTGTATATTTTCAGGCACTGCAGTTATTCACAGGCATCAGCCACTCGGATTAATTCTGCCCATCTCTGTAATGGAATGTTAGTGGGACTATATTCCGTTTTTACCTTATTCTCTGTGAGCATGTCTTTTTTTAGTTTCTTTAGAATTTATTTATTAAAAAAATTGTAGTAGATACTACTAAAGTTTAAGTAGACCTTGTTGGTCCCTCTGTAATATACATAAAGTACATAAATGTGTTTGTCATTAGGCGACATGAATTTTAACAAATATTAAAGACGTAAAATTTGGCATGGATATGTAACAAATATGACTCTAATATGATTTTTTCTTGCTAAATAAGAAATATAAAATGTCATGAGCAGAATATACAGGGATGACTAATGAAAACGAAATAAGCCCGATTTTTCATATTTATCGTCCCTTAAAAGAAAAAACGCTTTGGCACATGTATCTTGTATGGAAGGAGGAAACTTTTTGCTTAGCAGGGGTGAGATTCACCCCTAAAATTTTAAATGGGAATAGGGGTCAAGTGATAGCTCATTTCAAAGATAATTCTCTTTTTATCGCTGCTCAGTTTTTTAAATTTGGTTTAGTAGTTTTAGGAAAACACCTTTTAAACATGATAAACTTCCAAAATCCGTGCTTTCATTTTTAGCTTAATTTTTGCATGGCATTTTTTGTTTAGCTAAACGATAATTCCTAAAAAGTCTTTAGCAATGCTAGCAATTTAGGATCCATTAAGGATGCTTTTTACAACCTTAATGGAGCAATTTTAATTCTCTGTCAAACATTTTACTTATTTTACCACCCTTAATGGAATCAGTATTGCTGAAGTCTTTTTAGTCTTTTAGCTAAAACAAAAAATGCTACGCAAAAATTAAGCTAAAAATGAAAGCATGAAGTATGAAAGGTCAGCATGTTTAAAAGCTATTTTCTTAAAAACTACTAAACCTAATTTAAAAAACTGAGCAGCGGTAAAAAGAGAATTTAATGACTTTTGAAATGAGCACTTGACCCCTATTCCCATTTAAAATTTTAGAGGTGAAGCTCACCCCTGCTATGGAATTGAAGTTAGAGGGTTGACAAAGAAGCAAAAGGTTTCCCCCTTACACACAAGATACACGTGTCAAAGCGTTTTGTTTTCTCTTAAGGGACGATAAATATGAAAAATCGGGCTTGTTTCGTTTTCATTAGACAACCCTATTACAGTTGAAATAAGATCAAACTGAGCAAATTGCAGTAAAATAGTCCTTATGTTTTACATTTACATTTTATTTTTTATATTCTACAGTTTTTATATGAAACATTTTGTTCTAGTTCTACAAGAACATGGGGTAGTGGGAGTGGGTAAAATCGATTCCCTTGTACTTATACTATCACTAATCCAACCAAAAATATTGTAAACCCAATTCACAGTTCAAACACACTTTAAGGGACTTTCTTGATGTCTTGTCATTTTCCAATGTTTATTTTGAAATATAATAATTAAATGTTTTGTCTTACAGCCCTATTTTCAGTTACATCAGAAGATACTATCTCTTTTAATGTTTATTGGCAGTGCTTTCTACATATGTATGGCTGGACAAGATTACGAAGATGCAGTAAGTTTTCTCTATTTTTACGTAAAAAAAAATTCTCGCTGGGGCTTTCACAACAGGAGGCAAAATAGTAAAGAGGCTGATAATAAAAAGTAACCCCTGTGTTCCCGGATACCATGTAAAAATATATTTTGTTAAAATATTACCTTACGATAGTATCTATAGATCTTTTTTGCTTCTTTAGAGTATTGATATGACTGCAGCAGTTTTCACTCTTGAATGGTACAACTGGAACTTAAAGTGTCAAAAAATCTATTTGTTATTTTGTACTAATAGTTCCAAAGTCTTGCAAGTACCTCTGATGTCAATGTTTGGACTAAATGCGGAACTATTTAAGAAGGTAAATAATTAATTTAAGATATTTTATTTTAAGTACCCGATTATTTGAGGTTTTACACTGATGAGGTTTTCCGACGTTTCTTCAACATTAATAAGATTACCTACGTAAAACATCTGATTTTTCCAAAAGCAAAATTTGATCGGTAACGTTCTATTCATTTTAAATTATTACAAGCCTTATTGGTAAAGAATATGTAGAAAAATACACGAGTGCTTTTTCCCTTTTTCTAGTGGCAAAAGAGTGGGCAACTGGCTATTCAGAAATAAATAGAAGTTTACTATTACCAAAGAAAATAATAGCATAGCTATTATTTTCTTTGCTATTACCTACCAGCGTCAAATGACATGTGTATGCTGCAGCTTGGTGAATCGCTCGCGTAATTCCGTTCTAGCAGAACTGGAATAACGTGCAGGATCTCGGAATTTCGGGATCCCATATATTTTGCTATAGAAATTTGCATGAAATAGTGTAAGAGAATGTCAATAAAAGATTTAATTGACAGAAGTTTGAAAAGTTCTTATCATTGTTTTTATTTACTAACACAAATTGCTTTAAATAAATGTAGTACCGCTTTTTTAAACATAATTGTAAAGGCATAAATTATGGATAGCAGTAGCTAAAATAGAACAAAAGTTTTTTTTTCAGATAATTCGAACGATGTATTCTGTTGCAAACATTTTGTATTCTGCAGGACACATTTAGAAGACAAGTTAAATATTGATATATGGCAAGTTTATCTGTATAAAAAACGGCTGTATAGACATCATAGGCGCAACCGCAACTAAGGGGGGCATAGTCTAAATAAATAGCCCAAAAAAAAAAACATTGCGCTCTTTCCTATTTCATTTCCCCTTCCTATCATCAGAAGGTAAGCTATACAAAGATATATTATTATTCTTTTCAGTAATACTAATACACTACTTGTCAAAAATGTAGCTACAGCTAGCTAACTCAATAAAATGATGAAATGTAGGCATCTTAATACCTACTTCAAATAGTTAACTTACTAAGTAGTAAATATAATATCAATCATTATTAACTCAATTTGTCGCTCTTTCCACCATTTTATACAGATCCATAACAGTCAGTTGCTTGTTATGTTAAAATCCGCCACATTATAAAAAATTACTGTTTGTTCCGTAGCCGAAGACACTGGTAATATCAAGACTACTTTACATAACTGGTACCTAAGTAGTTTTCTTCATATTTATATTAATAATATCGATTTAATGGTTTCAAATTTAACTCTTTGAATTTAACAAAATATTTTTTACTACCTACTAACATTATCTCCCTTTCTAATTTTTTTATCAGTTTAAGATACATTTAGATAATGGTTATTAGTTTTGAATATCAAAGAAAATTGCGTTTTTTAAGTTTGGTCCAGCGACATGTCATATTTCTTGGCAAAATCTCGAATGATATTTTGCAGAATGAGCTTAGACTGTCAAATACAGCACTATTCATTACTTTAGATGTCCTGTCCAAAGTTTTTATTTTATTAACGTTCTTGAAGTTTTTTTGACAAATATTTAGAATATTTTGCCTAATACAAGAAGATGACGTACATATGACAAGTGCGGTTACTGATTGCGTAACTCTTTTACTATCCAGGGTACTGAAAGTAGCTTAGGGTTTTATGCCTTACAACTCTACAACAGCCTACAACTCGCCTGGTACTTGATAACTGATTTAATTCTTGCGGCTAAATGTCAAGTTCTTTCAGAATTTCTTAGGTAGGAATTCAGTGGTGGTTGGTGAAATTTTAAAGTTGCCTATTTTTCCTACATTCGGAGCAAAAATACTTCTTTTTTCGCAAATTACAAAATGTTTTTTGTGGGATTACTATTATAACTCCTAAATTTGCTCCGGGTTCTGTAAGTAGGAACAGAGATATACAATTTTGAAATTTTACCAGCCGCGGCTGGGTAGGATGTAAAGAATTAAAAAAATTCTCGAGTTCCAGCATATTGAAAGCAATTATTAATTTAGCGTTCTTATGAAAATTCACTAGAGCTAAATTTAACGGGTGTGTCAACCAATTTGTGAATATTATGGCAACGCGATCCGAAGCTAAATTTTCAGTAGAACAAATTACAAATTTCATTAACCTATTCTTAAGTTCTGTGCCTTGTGCTTATCTAAGTTATGTTAATTGAAGTGTTCACACTTGTTGTTAGTTGAGGCCGAAGCCATTATACTGTAGAATACACTATAGAATATCGAAAAATTCCAAGAGACCTTAACATAAATAAATAACAAAATATATTATATATATATATATATATATATATATATATATATATATATATATATATATATATATATATATATATATATATATTCCTTTTTGACAGTTTTTATGGCCATACATTAGTCGTCAGCAGTACAAAATATTAGTAAAACTAATTTTACTATCTAGGTCAGTCAAGTTACATTCAGCCGAGATAATTAAATCAATTATTTTATGCCAGGTGAGTTTGTAGATTCAAAAGTTGCAGTGCAGCTAGGAGGCTATTTCAGACATCCAATCAGTAACCGCATTCGGTATCCTAAGAAACATTCGTCATTTTTAGTCCACCTTTCCATCTTAGAAGTAATTCTAAATATATTAAATATTTTGTCAAAACAACATTCAAGAAAGAGAATCAACCCAGAGTACCGCATATTACTGGAACCTTAAATTTGAAAAAGAAAAAGTAGTTTCCTTTGAAATTAAAAATTTTGTGACTACCTCTACAGTCGACGTAATAGAAAATTTTAGTGCGGAAACAGCAGTTTAGGAGCGGAATACTGGACACACGTTTTTTTATAACATTTGAAATTTGAAATACAGTTGTCGGTTTTTTTAAAGAAACGATTTTCTGCTGAAAACGGCTGAAAATTATAATCATTTATTTAAATTTACTAATCCTTAGTTGAATGTGCTTCAGTTTAATGACTTATTATTAAAAGCGAATGTTAGTACTCAAAAAGGTTTTATTAAATTCAAATAAGGAGCTTAAATTTGCAATTGTTAAATCCGTTCTTCTGAATCTAATAAAGGATCCTATATACCTAAATAGGTACAAAATATTTCGAGCAGCCAAAATATATTACCAGTATCTCCGGTTGTTTTTAAACGGTAATTTTCTGCAAGGAGACATATTTTGGCATAGTTAAGGACTGCCATGAGCCGAGAGCGATTTCGAATTAACCCTATTACAGGTCATATTTTAACGTGCAGTGGGATATCAAAGTACAGTGGGGAACCAAGTTTGTGCAGTGGGAAAATGATTTTTGTGCAGAAAAAAAAAATAACTTACTGCCTATAATTAATTTGTGTTCATCATCACACCCCCCCCCCCCCCCCAGGTCAGGTCAATAACTATCCTAAAATATTTACTGAGATAACTAAAAAATGCGACTATTTTTTGATAAAAAGTATTTTTCAAGTATGTACAAACCTGGCAGGTAAACAATGAATGTCCAATTTTCTGACACTTATACAAGGCGTACAAAATCTAATTTATTTGGCTCTTTTTATTAGATGTTTTTTTAGTAGTACTATTATTAATTACAAAAATTTATTTTAAAAAATATCAACAGTAAAGAATAAAATTTTATAAATAAATTGTTACAAGTGGCCTCCAAATTGGGCCAAGCAAAAGCCCAGACAGTCGTAGAAATGTCTTCTAACATTCAGGACCTGCTGGGGAGTAATGGTGCGCGAAGCCTCGATAATTCTGTTACGAAGCTCTTCTACACTGATTGTGTATGCTTCAGGTTCAGGGCTTCGCGCTGGCCATTTAAATGGCCCCAAACGGCCAATCCACCGTCCTGGAAACGTAGCATTCAAAAAGTCAGTGATAGCTGCTGCACTATGAGCGGGAGCTCCATTATGTTGAAAAATTATTCTGCCATTTTGATCAGCATTCCCCAACGCTAGGATAACTTGGTACTGGAGCAGTTCTAAATATTTTTGAGGTGTCAAATTCCTGCCCAAACGTTCACTTTCGTCCTTGTCTGGGTGTCCGTTTCCTGAATTATGTAAGGATTTTTTCGCGCGCTTATTCTTGTATTTTGTTTGTTGACTGTACCATTTGTACAGAAAGTACTTTCATCCGAGAATAATATTTTATTTGTGATGGTTTGGTCGTTGTTAATTCGTTCTATTCACTGGTCACAAAACTGCATTCTAAGAAAATAATCATTTGGTAAAAGTTCTTGAACATTCCTGACTTTAAAGGACTTGTATTTCTCTTTTTAAATTGCTTTGTAGCCACTAGTCCTGGATTTTCTGGAAACATCAGCATGCTGAGTAAGACTAGTTGTTGGATTCTCTTCAAGGGCCAAGCATACTTCCATTTTGAATTCGTTTACATCAGTTGCGTTTCTTTCTCTCCTCACGTGAGAACATACGATACATCCCGTGGTTACAAATTTTTCAATGAACTGTTATAGGTACTGTTGTTCTGGACGGAACTGGACGGTCAGGATAAGAAGCGGCAAAGTTATCGACCACTTCTTGTGTCGATATTCCTCTGATGTAGTTTGAGACAGAACGTTCCTCTGTAATGCAGATCGACATTTTAAAGAGATTTTCGACAATTTCAATGAACGAATTTAAAAATTATTTTGTGACAAAGACAGTGCGTCACCTATACCTGCTGTAAAGTTAAGAAACAAATGTTACAAAGTGCACAAAAAGTTAAATTTTTTTATCGGAAAAATGGATTTTAAAGATATGTCCCAAAGTTTTTTGGCGTAATAATAAAGTTTTCCTAAACCTAAGATCCTAAACTTCACCTGTTTCAAATTTCAGATATGTTGCTTCAGTAGGACATGCTTTAGCATAGGGTTGAAAATTTAACAGGTAAAATCCTATGACCCGAGTTAAAAAAAACGCACTATATAAATCTGGACCATAATAAGGGATGGGGCTAAGCCCCACGCCCCCAATTTCATGCTAGTTGCGCCTCTGATAGCAATACCTTTATAAAACCAAATAAATCTAGATATTAAATACCTATCCTGTTTTTTTTTAAGCTAAAAGTTACTTATAATCGAAAAAAGTACACTACTTGTTGGCAGCTAACGCACTTTAGTTAAGGAAATGTATTAACATTTAAAATAGGACTATTTTGGCACTTAACTAACTTGAAGATATTATGTTTAAATTATTGTATTAGTATAAGAATAAGAAAAAACTAACTTGAAGATATTAGGTTTAAATTATTATATTAGTATAAGAATAAGAAAAGTAAGTTGTGTACTGTAAACGTAAACAAGTATTTGGGTAGTATTTTAAATTTGTAATGAATGAAAATATTTAAAATACGCATTGCTGCTTCCGATAAAACTAAATTTTCGCAATGTCAGTAAAAAGCCTAATAAACAAGATAAACTTTAAAAAATATAAATTAGAAGTAAGTTTATTTTAATATCTTATTATTAAAAAATATAAAAAATGGTATAGTTTAAAGTTGACGATATGGAAACTGTACGAAAAATTCGTAAAACCTGGTACTTTCTTCACTTTAACGCGATTCCAGACCGGAATAATAACTTTATCTAGATTTTGATACAGAGACAACATCTCCTCACACTGATCGGCATAAAATTTTGTTTAAATTTAAAACTTTAAAAATCGGTGTACTAGTTTCTTTGAATTACACAAAAACTTTGTGAAGGAGTTATAATTAAATGTCACTTTATAATTTAAGTACTAGAACCGCATACAAATATCTCACCTACATGTAATTGTTGTACCACTTGGCGTGTCTAAAGTGTATGACAAATAATTAGGGCTATTTCTAAACAATCTTAAGCGTAAAAGCATACATTTTCGGCATGTGATATAATAAATACTATTTACCGTGTATCTAATACAATGATTTAACATTATCGTTTACCAGCAGTGCGTTGTTCTTAAATACAAATTTTCAATTCAAAATTTAAATTTTGAATTTTATGCAATATCGGATTCTAATCGATCAATCCTGAAAAAAAAATACTTGTTTAAACTAATAATTCTCACTTACAATGGTATGTCATATTCTTAAAAGTCCTGATTTAAATGGAATAGGTATGTATTTTCGTGCCAATAATCCGATTACTTCTTTAACTATTTATTTTGTAATTGTACGATCGTAAGCTGAATAATTTGTAATTTTTAGTTTGCGCTTAGAAAATCTTCAGTGAAGTTTATAGTTATAATATTTAAAATTATTTAATTTTAAAATGACTTTATATATCATCATTTTTAATATTATAACCAATTAGGTACAATATAGAGATTACAAATATAGCACTAGATGTACATTTTTTGCTTCGAGTATTAATGTTAATAAATAATAATAAGCACGTCTACAAAAGAGGTAGTGTAAACGTTAAATTGGGACTATTTCGAAATAATTATTTCGGACCTACTTTCTTGCATGCTGTATTTAGTTAGTCTATTTGCTGTTGAAGTTCATCAGGATTCTTGGCGATTAGTACAGTGTCATCAGCGAATCTTAGGTGATTGAGGTGTTCTCCGTCTATGCATACCTAGACCTTTGTTGTCCCAGTCTAGCTTATGGAAGATAGATTTCTTCAAGTGTTGCCGTGAAGAGCTTTGGAGATATTGCGTCTCCTAGACGTACTCCTTTATTGGTACGGAATTCCGGTGTTCCTTCGTATATCATGACTCTGGCTTTGGCTTCATTGTATATGTTTGTCAGGGTTTCTATATATGGTCTGGCGACATCTTGACTAGTTAGGGCTTCTATTATAAGCTTTGGGGTATATCGAGTCGAACGCCTTCTGAAAGTCTATGAAAGCTAGTGTCAGTGGTATTTCATATTCCTTTGTTCGACTGATGACTTGACTTAATGTGTGAATATGGTCGATTGTACTGAAGCCCGCCTGTTCCCGTGGTTGTGCAGCATCTAGCGTGTTCAGTATTCTGGTATTTATGATATTTGTGAATACCTTGTATATTATTGGTAGTAGACTGATTGGTCGATAGTTTCTTATGTCTTCTTTACTGCCTTTCTTGTGGATTAGAATTATATTGGCGCTATTCCAACTTTGTGGTTTATGTGTTGTACTTAGGGAGTTAGTGTAGATTTTTGCTAGGATTTGCCACGTTCTTTTACCTGCGTATTTGATTAGTTCGACCATCACACCGTCATTGCCTGCTGCTTTACCATTTCTCATGCTATTGAGCGCCTTCTCTACTTCTTCCACGAGAACTTATGGAGTGTCGTCATTTATTCGTGGTGTGGTTTCGTGTTCCTGTATAGTCTCCGGGGCCTTGTATAGTTCACTATAGAATTTGGTTACTAGATTTATTATTTCTTCTCTGTTTGTGACTCTGGTGTTGTCATTTGTTAGTGCCACTACTTGTTTCTTGTCGATGATGAGGGATTTCTTAGCGGTTTTGTAGCCTTTTCTGTTTTCGATTGCAGCTTCCACTAGTTTTTCGTTGTAATTTTTGATGTCTTCTGCAATCTTCTTTCTTATTGTCTTGCACAGCTCGGTGTACTCTATTCCTTGCACGTTGTTCGCGGCTTTCATTTCCCTTCGTTTTCTCAGCAGTGTCCTAGTTTCGTCGGATAGCTTCTTGTGCTGATTATGTTTTCTTGGATCACCTATTTCTTTGGCACAACTTAGGATAGTTTTCATGAGCTGTGTGCTTTCTTCCTGGTCTTGTAGTCTGTTGTTGAGGAGTGTCTGGTATTGATCGGAGTTTTTCTATGAGTTTATTTGTGTCTATTCCTGCTGTCATTGGCTTTCTGACCAGTTTCAGTCGTTCGACTTTTGTGTTCAGTATAACTCTTGCTCTGATTAGACTGTGATCGCTACCTATCCGAAACTTGTTGA
Source organism: Philopedon plagiatum (assembly GCA_963971165.1). Lineage (NCBI taxonomy): Eukaryota > Metazoa > Arthropoda > Insecta > Coleoptera > Curculionidae > Philopedon > Philopedon plagiatum. The sequence continues at coordinate 34,495,462 of OZ020196.1, read as the reverse complement.
GGACGCTGGCATCTTTCATCGTGTTCATCTTGCTGGTTAGGCTGAAGTCTATTTCGTTCTTGATAGTTCCATTTGGGCCTTGCTATGTCCATTTCCTATATCGGTTTTTCTTGAAGAACGGGTTTGCTATGGACATATTCTGATAATGTGCGTATTGTACAAGCCTGTCTCCTCGTTCGTTCCTTTCTTTCACCAAATCCAAAGTTCCCTACTTGTTGTTCTTGGTCCTTTTGTTCTCCTACTTTTGCATTGAAGTCGCCTATCAGGCACATGAATTGGCTTTTGTTACTGTTTAGTGCTTGAGTAACTTCAGTGTAGAATTCTTCCACTACTTCGTCTGAGTAGCTGGTCGTTGGGGCGTATGCTTAGACAATCTGTATGGTGTATCTTTTTGATAGCCGTAGGGTTAAACTGGCTACCCGGTCAGAGATACTTGTAACATCTATTATTTGTACCGTCGGACCATGTCCCCCGGATTTTTACTGATTTTTTTATTAATGAAAAAAGCCCGTGCCTGGAGTGGGGATCGAACTTGCACCTTGTTGGGGAAAATGTTTTTCAAGTTTACAAGTCTGGTGCCTTAACCCACTACGCCATCCGGGGGATATATATATATATATATATATATATATATATATATATATATATATATATATATATATATATATATATATATATATATATGTATATATATATATAGTATATATATATATATATATATATATATATATATATATATATATATATATATATACATATATATATATATATATATATATATATATATATATATATATATATATATATATATATATATATATATATATATATATATATATATATATATATAATGGTGAACAAACAAATTTCTAAACCCAAGCAGATCCGCTTTCGGTCCCATTTCGATGAGAAGAAGAGAAATTCGACGTATTGTGTTGTGTTAGCAGCCGACACACTAGGTGAACTAGTTGGCACAAGCCACTATATCTCACCCACCCACTGATGGACGTCAAGGGTCTGATTGTGATTCTGGTAAAACGTGGTTTGTTTTTCAGATACCCTGGGGGTAAGCCTGTAAGCCTTCCTGATAAAGGGTAAGGGCCCAGAAATCGCAATAACACGAAAGCATCTGGACCAGAATCAAAAATATTCCTTTCTCTAAAGTTTTTTTTGACAATCTTGTATGGCGAAGAATTTATTTATTTGCATTTTTAATGCATTGCCTATACTCCGAAAAATTTCGAAATTTAAGGTTTCCTATATGTTTAGGACGTAAATATACATATATAATATAAAAATATTTTCTTTACAGCACTACTGCTTTACCACAAATCAATATTATAGCATTGCTGTTATTTCTCTATATTCGGAGTATGGAACATTTATCGTACTGACACTGTTTATGCAGTTTCATTGACATCGGAATTTGATTTTTTGCAGACGACACACATTTCACTAATCATTCTAACATCATGATTAAAACTGTTTGTTATTTCTTGATGATGCCTTGTATAATGTTGATTCCTAAAAATTGTTATCAGTGGGAGTCCCCAAGACCTTTATTTTCGAGATACAAGGAAAACTGTGATACTGTGACTCATCCACATTTTTCTACACCCGATAAGTTGAAAACGAAGAACTTGCTGATCCCCACCGACATGATAATTTTTCTTAGTATCATGAAAGAAATGCTACTAAATCCCGTGTGGCATATTTACGATTTATAAATCGTTGTCGAGAGTCGTATCACTTAAATAAAAAAATGTATCTTAGTGGGCGAACTACCGTAATGGACGTATGTGATTGCATGTGAAGTTTTGCACGGTGCTAAAGTCGGTACTATATACCGGTTATGCAAGTAGGTAAAATGAGTTGAAATGGATATAATCTAACTTAAGCTGCCTGGTGTTTACGTATCATACTATACTAAATTCTAGACTTAACACGCATAGAAATATTTAAATAGAAAGTATTGTCTAAATATAAACTGATTAGAAAATCTGCCTCTCTGACTGTTCATATCACGCCTAAAGAGCTTGAAACTGTATTTTGCTGAAATTTCTCATAGTAATTGCTTGAAGCCTGGAATAGGACACATGCTTACTTTTTATATTAACTATTAATAAAGTAGTAGCAGCCAAGAAAGTTTATTGTAATCCCTGTTGTACTAGCTGTCTCATGGAAATCTCATCCTGGGTGTCGAGCTCTCTAAGGTGGTCTATTAATCTAAAACGAGTTAATATAGCGCATTCGTATATGGGCTATCTGCTCCTATTCATTACATAATCTGCACAGGGGTTTATCTTGGTACAAGTCCATTGTATGCAGATGTTTCTCTAAGGTACAGTGACCCGATCGTATACCCGTCACAAGTTCTGTAGTCGATACCTTGTTGGGAGAATTCAACACTGATTTGATTTGTCTTTGCCCGGCGTGCGGATTCCGTAAGACTGATGTTGTAGTTTAATCAACCTATCAACCTGGGTCTCCGGTGGCCGAGTTGGTACGGCACCAGCTTCGCAACCGAGAGGCGCGGGTTCGAATCCCGCTTCGACCATGGATATTTTGTGATTGTTGGAAGGTGGTAGAGGATTTCTTCCTCGACCGAGGTGGTACCACCCCACACATTCTCTTAAAGGGCTGGTGAAGTCCATACGGATGTTTCCGCTCTGGATGTGTCAGTCGGATTTCCCCAGTACACCCACGGTACATAGTACTTAGACTTCGGTCTTCGTGTGCTGTCAGAACATAAAAAAAAACCTAGCCAAACTGCAGCAAATCAGGATTTTTTGGAATTCCAAAAAAAGGCTCAGATCCTGTCAACGATGCTGCAGATTCTCGTCTAGCTAAAACATTTGAGTTTTCATTGCCCCTTATACTCCGTGTCATGGCACCCTCGAGGGTGTTATCCCTTACTAAAGATCAGCAGCAAATCTTTCGAGGACGGTATTTTTCCCACACAGCTTAAAATCTCAAAAAGTATACCAATTTTTAAAAAAGGAACTAAGGATATAGTTGATAACTACAGAAATATCTCAAACCAATCCGTCTTCTCCAAAATATTTAAAAAAATAATGTACGACCGCCTTATTCATTTTCTGATAAAATTCAACTTTTTCTCAAATTCACAGCATGGGTTTCTCAAGGGAATGTCAACGGAGAAAACCCTGTTTGAATCAATTAATATTATTTATAAAAGCTTAGAGCATAAAAATTTAATAATAGGCATCTATTACGATCTCTCTAAGGCATTTGACGTAGTAAATTCACACTTGCTCAGCTTGAAGTTAAAAGCATGTGGAATTACTTGTCCACCTCATGACTGGTTAATGTCTTCTATTACAGGCAGACAACAGTTTGTTCAAATCCGATTACACAAATTACAACTTTAAATGTAAAACTATCTAATTTGGGGTTCCCCAGGGGAGTATTTTATCACCACTTCTTTTCCTTCTATTTAGCAATGATCTATTCAAAGATCTTTCGCTGACAAACAATCAACAGACTTATCAGTTTACAGATGATACAACTCTCCTACAACAAATATTCATTCAACCGAAATTTAGGAATGGTGCAAAAGTAATAGTCTGCTTTTAAGCCCCTCGAAGTCCTCTCAAATTCAATTCAAAAATAAATGGCAAATTGATTTATATCCAAAAAGCCTTCTAATAAGATCCAACAATAAAATAATAAAGAACGAATCGAAAACTTTCCTGGGCGTTTTTATAGATGACTGTCTTACATGGTCGTCACATATTGATTATCTCTTCGGCGCTATATCAAGTTCATGTTTTGTCATAAACAGCATTAAATCGCAACTTAAATTAAAAACCATTATTCTTTATATCCACTCTCATATCATGTGCCGACTTTCTTATGGCATTATAATTTGGGGTTCTACTGGTGAAATTCAGAGGTTGCTTTTGTTACAGAAGCGAATGTTGAGAAGTGTTGGAGTGGGTTGGAGGGAACATGCCCAACCGCTTTTTAAACAATAAAATAATGTCTGTGTACTCCCTATACTACTTTCGTCTACTAATATTCGTAAAGAAACCCACATTACTTTCAATTACACCAAGGCTTAAATTTAGGCATGAGTAGCGCAATAATTCCCAAATCAGTGTACCGGCCCATAAGACATCTTTTATGAAAAATCCCCGTTTTTTGCGATTGAAGGCCTACGACGTTTTGCCGGAGATAGTAAGACGAAGTAGCCATAACAAACTTATAAATATGCTAAAAATACTTTTAACATTGGAAATCAATTATTTAACAACGTATTGAATTTAAATCGTTGGTTGGTAGTTTAACTTGTGACTAAATTTTCATTCTGCAACCTGCTGTAAGAGTTTTAGTTAAATAAAGGAATATTAGCGGGTTTTCATTTTATGCCTGGATACATAAACTGCACTTCCTATTGTATTAAGTATATTTAGTTGTTCAGAAAAAGAAAAAGAGGTTGATTTGTAATTATTTTTATGTTACAACATTTATTACTAGCGAAAGGATGCTGTAACTTTGTATATTTTATTTACCGCCAATTAAATTATGAAAAAATAACTGAGATCGGGCGTAGATGCACCTCAGTTATCTCATTGAAAATCATAAATTTTCCGCATCATAAATTTTGAAACACTGTGATTATTTGGTAACGACATTACTGCTTTCTAATAAAATCAATAGTGATGCCATTATCCCCAACAAATACCGATTCTTGTGTATTATTCTTCTCTGATCGGTTAATCAAATTTGTTCCATAGCATTAATCTTCCCTGCAAGGAATTCCAAATGGTACCCCCTAGTTTCTATCTAGTCACGTTTTAAAAATTAAACTCAGTAGGTCCGTTAATACGAGTAAGTTAGGGCCAGAAATTTTCGGTCACTAATAATTTATTTTCAATAATATGACAATTCTAGAAATCTAACTTTAATTAGGTATTTAAAATGTGGTCAACTGACCATTCTCGAAGAGTTTGAAAATAAATATGTCATATTTATGTTTCTCATAACCTAACTTTACATTAGTTGTAAAAATTTGAGAGTATTAGAGAGAAAGAACAGGAGAGAACAAAATGAGAGAGAAAGAACCTTAGAGTAAGACATAAATATTAATCTCTCCGTTGTAAAATGGGTTTCTGTCATCATTCCCTATTCAAATTGAAGACATAGTAGAGAAATATACATCAACAATCGGCAATTATTTTGACAAAGTATGGCATTATTGCTCCATAATGACCCCAAATGTGGCCGATATTGCTTTCTTTTTTTACCAGGTGCGTAATGAATAAGGCGCTGAACTTTTCTTTATAAATTTGGAAAGAAAACTTAAAAAGAAATACTAGGTTGTGTTATTCCTACACGAACTTGTCCGTTCAAAACCTTGATTATTAAATTCTAGTTTATCTGGCCGTAAAAGTATTAAAAGCCGTTTGATTAAAATATTTTCTAGGTGATTCACTTATAGTTTAATTTAAAACCTAAAACCAACATCATTTTTCTCAAAAATAAGGCGCTTTTGTTACCCTTTTGGATATTTTCTAAGAACGGAACTGCTTCCCTTTGTGAATACTAAAGAGGGGATAGTACCTATTATCACATTTTTGCCGCCAACTTTTTATTATGCTTCTGTCAGGAATATAAATTCAATAAAGTGTGGTCATTGTATGTAAATTAAAAATAAACCCTAGAGGGTTGCAGATGACACCCTGTTTATTTAATAACGTAATTTTTATGATTTGGAAGGTAATAATGACAATGATGATGAGTCAAATTTTAAAGCAGGTATTTTGGGGGGTGAGGATTAGAAAACCTTTTTAGACATTTCTGTTTATTTAAATAAGAAGAATAATTTTGTATTTGTTGGGGCCGTAGTTATTATAAAAGGAAATACTTTAGAAGGTAAAAGACTCAAGAGTGCCTAGCCCACCACCTAAAACGGTTAAGTATCGACAGTTTATAATATACTTTTGTCAAAAATTCCTTTTTAAAAAACAAAATTTTTATTCGAAAATTACAAGTCGTTACAATCGATTTTAATTCAAGACTAATTATGACGAGGGCCTCAACTTGCTGACGGTGCCAGGTCGGTTAGTGCGGGCATCGCTTGGGTCGTTGGTCTGGCGTCTTCTTAGGCCAGGAAATTATATTTTATACAAGCTAATGGAATAAAGGACTTATAACTTCTCCCCTCTTAGAATGAGGCATCGCCGGGAAAATTGATCTTGATTTTTTTTTCAGGAGATTTCTGTCTTCTTGAGTGTCTTGTAGCTATAAGAAATTTTTGGATACATCTTCGCCTTATAATATAATAAGAGCATACTGCAGCTATTAGAACTAAGTTGGACGCGGACAGCTCCTCAGCAGTTTCATTACAGTGCTTGAAAGAACAGATTTTGTACATGGCCCTATTCTTATAAAGCCGCGTACAGACCGAAGTTCCAACGCACACCAAGGCACATGTGACTAGAAATTCGGAAGCATATAAATTGGTGTGTACGGCGTTGGCGAACATATCCCAACGCATTCCAACGGTTTCCAAGGCGATCGTTGGCGTTGGCTTGCGTTCGGTCGTTGAGCGGTACTTCAAAGAGATGTTTGATTTGGTGTGGACGAGATTTGAATGTTTTCAGTCGTTGGCAAGTATTCCTCGGGTCTGTGTGTTTTGTTTTTGACAAATATTTTGTTTATTTCGCCTTTTGATATGAAATGGACAGATGATTTAGCCTTAAACTAATTGAACTATACCGGGATAACCCTATATTATGGGATCCTAGCAATATAAATTATAAACTCTCCAAAAAGAAGATAGATATTTGGCAAAGCATTGCTACTGAATTTAGGTGCAAGGTTGCTGAAATAAATTTAAAAAAAATAGAGAGAAGGTTCTGAAATGATCACTGATCGCTCCGAAATTCCTCCAGCAACTTACTTGTGTTATTAATACTTTTCTGTTTCTATATGGTGTTGTCATCCACCAGCGTCTTGGTCGACGTTTCTTTTTCTTATTGTTAAGTAAAGAATTTACAATTAAAAATGCGGTACTTTTACATAATGACTCGTCACTCATCATCACTGGATGACATATTAAAATACCTCTTTCCGTAGAAAATGACCGAACCGTATCCAACGGTATCCAATTCGAAACTACAAACGCGGTGTGGACGACATCGTAAAATGCTTTCCAATCGTTTCCAATCCCAACGCCAACTGTCACATTCGTTGGAGTTGGCGTTGGTTTGGATTGGGACTTGGTCTGTACGCGGCTTAAGAGATAATCCTTTCAATTCCTTGGTTTTCACAGCGTATTTGAATTTTTCTTCAGTTAGAGAAACTGCTAGAAGCTGATTCAATTTAGGAGCAATTTTTATGTCTTTTGGATATCCAATCTAGTAAAGGTGCTCTCATCTGGGTTATCGTTAAGCAGGACTTCTTGTTCACAGGTCGCTTTGCTAGTTATTTGTAAAACGCTGGGACAGTGATAAGCTTTACCTTGGTACCTATGTCACTGTTTAATTAGGTTACCAGATTGTGATTTCAGAAAATATCTTACATTGGAAATAATTATTGTTACAAATTCTGATCCATATTTAGTGGGTACAAACATAAAATGGTATAAGCTATAATGTGTTTCAAAATCAGTTGGCAAAGAGATAAAGTAAGAAATTCGATTATAATATAGCTGGTAATTTTTTTTTTGTTGTCAAAATTAAGTAAAATTTTAAATTTTCACTATAAAGGAAATTTATTTTTAAAGTGTTGTTAATTTTTTTTGTAGTTCGTGAAACAGATCTTGTGTTCTTATTATGCCGGGGTGTAGAATTTTTAATTTACAAAAATTTATAGTTTTCGATGTCTTGAAGAATATTTGAGATGGCATCATATAATAAGCTGATTCAACGAACCTTTGGCAAAAAGAAAATCTTGGTGGGTAGTCCCATCTCTTACAATCTGATTAAGTCGTAGTATTCTTAAGTAAAACATATTCATTAATGTCGTATATTTTTAATAGTTTCGTTAAACATTTAGAAAATTGCATCATTGACAGAATATTACGTTTTTAACCGGTTCTCATTGCTTTTTTTCGTTATTTAGTACTTGTTCAAAAAATTTAATACATTTTTTCTCTTGGCTGTTAGCATCTAGATTACCTGTAACCCTTTTTGTTATATATCCTAGTCCGTTAATCAACTCTGTTTTTGTTTGATTCCGGTGTTAAATTCAATTTTTTAGTTTTTCCAAAATCAGTTTCTGATTGAAATTAGCATTTTTAGCAGATTTATTTCTATTAGTGTATTGTTGCTGAAAATAAGCTTAAGGTCACTAAATTGTTTATTAAGATTACTAAGCTCTAGATAAATAGGTTCTAGGTTATAATAATGTATGAAAATGTGTTCTTGTCCCTTGAAGTTTGGCGGGACCCAGGTTAGTTTTCAAACTCTCTAGATTTTTCGTTTTGTGGCTTTATTTTTGTTCCTTGTCCGGTGGCGAGGAACCCGAAATATTTTTAAATTATAAGTTTTTTTCTTTTTAGTCTTTTGATATAAGACGGGTACATTGTGTTGCCATGTATAGTATTAATTCGTACAGTTTTAAGATTTCTACGGATATTTTTTTTTCGGGTTTGTATTTATTGGAAGTTTTGTTTTTGTTTATTGTGAACAAATACTTGTTTTTGTGTATGTGGTAAATTCTCCCTATTTTCGTTAGTTTTATTTATTAGGCGTTCTTTTAGGTCTAGAATATTTGTGTTTAATTTTTCATATAATGATTTGATTTTGTCGCGATGTGTAGAAACATAATTGTTTACAAGTTGGTTATCTGTCGCATTTTCTAGATTGTCAACGTCTTCGGCCTCTGCTATAAGAGAATGATTGGCTTGTTCTTGTTGGTGATTTAGTGCCTTATTTGTGTTTGACTTGATCGTCGAAAGCACGTCCGCGTTCTTGTTTAAAATTTCTTGTTGGCCTTCGTAATTATTATTAATACCTATGATTTCGAGTGGTTCTGAAATATCAACAGTGTTTTTCGGCGGATTTAAAATTGAACAAATAGCTTGATTATTACTGACCACGGTGATACACTCGGCATTTTTTAATTTGTCATTTTTAGTGTCCCGTGAAGACGAAACACTTATAAAATCACTTCGGTGTCCATCCGTCTGTATGTTCCAAGCGATTTTCTTTGAAATTCTTCGACGAAACACATTTGACACAGAGATTGAGTGTGGTGGTCCAATTATTTATAGACATGAAGTATAAAAAGTTGAATTTTAATTCTGGGGGTTAATTTCAGGGGGTAAATTGGGAAATAGAAAACAATTTCAAGGACATCGTGTAAGATGTCAAATGAAAGCTTATTGAATTAAGAGTTCAACAATACATATGACGTATTTTTTTATTATTTTATTAGGTTAAAGATTGCTGTCCCCCACCCTTATCAGAAAAATCTCGAAAAAAAAATCATGAACGTTGAGAATTAGGTGTAAATTGAACCAAAATTATCAGGATTGAAAAATTCTAGCGTGATCAAGTGTTATAAATAATTTAAATGTATATTTCCTTATAACTGCTGAACCATTGGTTTTAGAGAAAAACATTTTCGAGAGAAATATTTCTCACGATGCCGATGTAAGGAACAGCTTTTGTCTTTACACGTTTTTCAATGCTCCGCGCATACGCGATGTGATACAGCGTTGGTGCCGTCGGCGGCGGGTAGCGCGGCCGAGGTTTGCTCAGGTTAAGTGATGGCACGGAACACTAATTGTGCAATATATGCACTTGACCGAATTTTTTGTACATGAGACGTCGTCGTGTCGAATGTGTTTCATGCGTATTTTAATATTTTGTTTGCATTTAGACTGCACCATGATGGAATTCGTGGATGACATTATGTCATCAAATATCAAATAATAGCGTAATATCTGCATTAAGTGTGACTACAAGCTTTTTGCTTTAAATTAAAACTAACATCAAGAAATTTAAGGATATCTCTGCCTAGCAACCAATCAAAATATTTTGAAAGTTAAATAAATACAATATTTTATTTTTCATTTTTGTGGGCACGGTATAGTAGTGCTAAAATTTCCGATAGAACTGTCGTGTGCAGTTGAAATCTGAAATGGATTTTGTTTTACAAAGTTCTAAAAATATGTATTGGCAATTTCTGGCTTAACAAATGATTTAGTACTGGCAGTGTCAATCAAAATTTTGATTAAATTCAAGAAATATACGGTAATTTACTATCATTGTTTGTTAAGCTCATAAGTTCTAAGTTGGGTAATCTGAATTTGAGGCTGGATCTTGAAAAATCTGTTCATTATCGACGAGATCGCTTTCTTCAGGATGTTCAACTAAAAGTTGAAAGTCATACTGATTTTCAGTTTCATTTTGGTTATCGACATTGTATTGGCCGTCAATATTATAAAGTTATGCAACATTATATGTTTGTTCGTTAGGCCTACTAAAATTTTTTCTAGTATTTTGGAATATATTTGAAGGAAAATTATTGCCTTGTTGTTTAACAGTATCAAAGGTATTTCTTGTATATATACAGCAGATAGAACAATATTTAAAAGCTAGTCAAGATATTTTACAATCTAGGTTAGGGGATATCAAGGTAGCGGAGATAGAAAGCGAAATTTTGGTTTCCTCTGACTCAGATTCGGAACATTTTGACAAAGTTACAGCAAAAATGGCTCAAAAATTCGATCCCAAAACTGCATCAGGCCTTCTACCAGTTATGGATGGTTCTGAAACCGTAACTTTACAATTAATTAATGGCATTGAGTGGTATGATGCACTTTTGGATGACGCAGGTAAACGATTGTTAACCACATATGTACTAAAAACGCGTTTATCAGGAAATGCAAATATTAGGCTAAAATCGTCCTATGCGTCAAACCAATTATTAGTTACAGATCTTAGGCGCCATTTTATCACAAAAAAATCCGCGACCGCTTTATCGTCGCAGCTAAATAACATAAAACAAGGGTCACAGTCGGTAGAAGAGTTTGGGAAAGCGATTGAAGAACTAATGGTCGACCTAACTATATCTCAGTCGGGGGGAGACTCTGGAGTGATGGATATTTTGAGGCCGGTCAATGAGAAAATCGCTATAAGCTCTTTTGCTAACGGTCTTCAAAATTTCAGTTTGCGAACCATAGTGAAAGCGCGAAATTACGATACCCTTAGTGAGGCAATTGGTGGTGCGAAAGATGAATGTCTAGGCGAAACAAATTCAAAACCCTTATTTCATATGCGAGGCAAAGGCAATAATTGCTCACACCATTATCATAATAATAGACAAGGACAAAATAGAAACTTCCGGAATAATAGGGGTGCAAATAATTTTGGAGCAACCAGTAACAATTGTAGAGGGCATTTTTCGGGGGGTCAGCAAGGTAATAATAATTTCAGAGGGAGAGGTTCTCGCCCTAATTATTCACCACGTGGACATTATGGTACGAGAGGACGTTTCTGTGGTAATAATTCAAATCAAAGAGGATTTTATATGAATTCGGAAGAAGTGGATAATACCAACAGTAATAAGAGCGAAACATTTTTTCGAGGCCCATCTAGATCAAATTTTCCTGACCCATTCATATTTAATACGAACGGACTAAATTTTATTTATGTGAAATATAAAAATAAAAATTTAAAAATTTTACTTGATACCGGAGCTTCAATAAGCGTCATTTTTAAAAACGTCATAGACAAAACAGAAAAAGTTAATTGTTTAAAGAAAATAAAAATTAACGGGGTCTCTGGGACAATAATTTCGCAAGGTTCGACAAATTTATGTTTAGATATAAATGGCACAAAAGTGTGTCACGAGTTTTTGCTGATTGACAGTTTTGAGGACAATGTGAATGGTTTAATGGGAACAGATTTTTTTATGCGATACTTGGCAAAGCTAGACTACGAAAACTTTCGGTTATCATTTAATGTAAATAATAAACGAATATTAACGTCTATTCACTCGAAATATGAGAATTATACTTGGATACCGGCTAGACATGAGGTAATAAAATATTTTCATACCAACACAAAGGACGAATGCGTTGTAATACCGGATGAAATTTGTGAAGGTGTATTTGTTGCGGGAATCGTGGTAAAATCAGTTTCTAATCGTATTCTGGTACGAATTCTTAATACACGCGATCAAGACGTGAACATAAAAAATTTTGCTCCAAAAATTGTGCCATTATACCATTATGATATATGTCAGTATAACCCGGCCCACAAAACTGTAAACAGAATAGATAAATTATTAGGCACCGTAAAATTAGACCATCTTGAAAAATCAGAAAAATGGTCTTTACAAAAAATTTGCTCTAAATATTCAGATGTTTTTCACTTAAAAGGGGAAACTTTAACTACGACAAAAATTTACAAACAAAAAATTCACTTACAGCCTAACACAAATCCTGTTTATGTTAAGCCTTACCGTTTACCTTATTCTCAGAAAACGGAACTTAACAAACAAATTGATAAAATGCTCCGTGAAAAAACAATTGAAGAAGCCTCTTCTCCATGGTCGGCACCAATTTTATTAGTACCTAAAAAAGCCGATGAGCAAGGAAATAAAACGTGGAGAATGGTAATAGATTATAGAAAAACTTTAAATTCAAATATACGGGATGATAAATTTCCATTACCGTGTATATCCGAAATTTTAGATTCGTTGTCCGGGGCAATATATTTTTCACATTTAGATTTATCACAAGGATATTATCAGATTGAGCTAGAAAAAGAAAGTAGGCCTTGTACCGCATTTGTAACTGACCAAGGACAGTTCCAAATGACTAGACTGCCAATGGGGCTTAAGATAAGTCCTAGTTCTGTCTCTCGAGCTATGTCAATTGCTTTATCGGGATTAACTTATTCGTCGTGTTTTGTTTACCTAGACGACTTAATTATTTTCGGCAACACTTTAGAAACTCATAACAGCAACTTAATAAAAGTACTACAAAGATTACGCGACGTTAATCTGAAACTAAATCCTGAAAAATGTGACTTTTTGAAAAAAGAACTCTTATATCTCGGACACGTCATTTCAGCAGAGGGTGTTTGTCCCGATCCTCAAAAGGTTCAGGCTATACAAAACTACCCTGTACCAAAGGATGATAAGGAAGTCAAGAGGTTTGTGGCCGCAGCAAATTTCTATAGGAAAAGCATAAAACATTTTGCACAAATAGTTGCTCCATTAAATTTTTTAACGCGTAAAGGTGTACAATTCCAATGGACACCAGAGTGTCAAAAGGCTTTTGAAACCCTAAAGCAAGCACTTGTGAACCCACCAGTGTTACAATTTCCAAATTTTTCGGAGACTAATACTTTTATAGTGACATCAGACGCTTCCAATAAAGCTTTAGGAGCTACTCTTTCGAACGGAGATGGTTCGCCAGTGTCATATATTTCCAGACAGTTAAATAAGGCAGAGGTGAACTATCCCGTCATTGACAAAGAACTTTTTGGAATTGTTTTTGCAGTAAAAAGTTTCAGGAATTACCTATTTGGGAGAAAATTTATCATTTATACTGATCATAGGCCTCTTGTTTACCTTTTCGGAATGAACAATCCATCTAGCAGACTTACCAAATTTCGATTATTGTTAGAAGAGTATGATTTTGACGTAAGATATGTAAAAGGTAGTAATAATGTAGTAGCAGACGCACTATCTAGAATCGAAACTACATCGGAAGAACTGAAAAAAATGTCAAACAGCGTGTGCAACACAATGTTTGTTATAACCAGCCAACAAGCTAAGAAAGAATTAAATAAGCAAAGTTTTGACAGTTCTGTACACGAACGGCTTGATCACCCAGGAATGGTGGAACTTTTAAAACCGCCGAAAAATTCTTGCGAAGCCTATTGCATTTCAACACTAGAATTTAATAATTTATTAAAAAATAAAAAATATGATTATTGTACAAGCTATATAATTTTTTCAGAAAAAGAAAATGCTTTAAAAATTAAGAATTCTCGATCGACGTGCGCATGCAATGCCTCGTTGAGAGAACTTAAGAATATTTGCATAAAATATAAGGTACCAGAAATATATATTTTAAAAAATATTAATAATGCGCAATTAATAAATATTATAAGTAGGGATCCCTCAGAATTAAAAATGGCTAATATAAAAATTTCAATTATAAAAGATGTACAAAAAATATCGAATATAGAAATGCGGCAAATAATATTAAATGATTTCCACATTCTACCGAGCGGCGGTCATACAGGCATTAACAGAATGTATAATAACATAAAAAAGTACTATTTTTGGCCAAGTTTGCATACAGATGTTCGCGATTTTGTAAAGCGTTGTGATCAGTGTCAAAGGTTCAAACATTCTAGGCCTAATATTGAGCCGATGTCAATAACCACAACTGCTTCGTCAGCTTTTCAAAAATTATTTTTAGACCTAATAGGACCCTTGCCGGAAGACATATATGGAAATAAATATATATTAACGTTACAGTGCGAATTATCAAAATTTGTCGAAGGATACCCGATCCAAAACAAAGAAGCAAAAACTATTGCAAAATCTCTTGTGGATAACTTTATCTTAAGATATGGAATACCTGCGACAATTGTGTCAGAGCAAGGAACAGAATTAATAGCTACAACTCTGAAGGAAGCTTGCAAAATTTTGCAGATTAAACAACTTGCATCAACAGCTTATCACCACCAAACACTAGGGTCGTTGGAAAATACACACAAAAATCTGGGCGCTTATTTGCGAGTGCAAACGGCAGAACACCCTGACAGTTGGAGTTCATGGGTTCAGTTCTGGTGTTTTGCATTCAACAATACTGTTCACACTAGCACAAAATACACTCCATATGAACTTGTGTTTGGTAAGCAATGCAAAATCCCTTCAAATATCGACACAGGTACTGAACCATTGTACAATTTCGATAACTACCCACTAGAACTAAAATATAGACTACAGAAAGCTTGGGAGGATGCCAAAAATAACCTCATTCAGTCAAAAATACAACGGAAAAAAAGTCACGATTCTAAAGTTAACGCGAAAACGTATAAAAAAGGCGACCAGGTTTTAGTAAAAAACGAAACCGGGAATAAACTCGAAGAAATTTTTAACGGTCCATATGTGGTAGTAGAAGATAAGTCGCCAAATATTGTTATTTTAGTAGGGAATAAAATCAAAGAAATTCACAAAAATAGAGCTAAATTGTACAATAGTAATAACCAGAGTTGTCATAAGAGTTTGTAAAAATAGATACGCTAAACCTTTTTTTTTTGGTTATTTTGTTCTCCGTAGGAGGTGTAGTGTAACAAAATATATATATATATATATATATATATATATATATATATATATATATATATATATATATATATATATATATATATATATATATATATATATATATATAGGTCTTAGTTTTTCAGTTTTGCATCTTAATAAAAAGCTTCTTCTGTTTTTTTGATTTGCCAATTTACAGTTATGTTTTGCAAAACATTTCATATTGGTAAAAGCAGCTTGACCTGAATTTTGTTGAACCAAAAAAACCCAAGAAAAATTTATAAAGAATATATTTGAATGGTTCAAGAATCTAGTATATTAGAATATATCGCAAAATGGGTGAAAATTTGCTGTCCTATGAATATAACAGAACAACTTTTGGTCAAGCTGCTTTTACCAATATGAAATGTTTTGCAAAACATAACTGTAAATTGGCAAATCAAAAAAACAGAAGAAGCTTTTTATTAAGATGCAAAACTGAAAAACTAAGACCAAAATTCCTTAGTATAAAAATTAACCATATTGATTTCTCCTCTGAAATAAAAAATATGAGGTAGACTTACTGAATTTTGTTGAACCAAAAAAACCCAAGAAAAATTTATAAAGAATATATTTGAATGGTTCAAGAATCTAGTATATTAGAATATATCGCAAAATGGGTGAAAATTTGCTGTCCTATGAATATAACAGAACAACTTTTGGTCAAGCTGCTTTTACCAATATGAAATGTTTTGCAAAACATAACTGTAAATTGGCAAATCAAAAAAACAGAAGAAGCTTTTTATTAAGATGCAAAACTGAAAAACTAAGACCAAAATTCCTTAGTATAAAAATTAACCATATTGATTTCTCCTCTGAAATAAAAAATATGAGGTAGACTTACTGAATTTTGTTGAACCAAAAAAACCCAAGAAAAATTTATAAAGTATATATATATATATATATATATATATATATATATATATATATATATATATATATATATATATATATATATATATATATATTAGCTCCTTGTAGCAGGCGTACACCCCGTATAACTTATTATTAAACCCAATATGTAGACTAAGGTAATTAAGGATTGATTATATGTAATTATTATAAGAAAGATAAGCACTTTTTGAATTGGGACATTGTTTGAATATGAAAATATAGATATGATTTAGACTTAGAGAAGAGAGTTTGATTTACCAAATAACCGGGGATAGAAAACCCTTAATCCCTTCATTACAAGGCCATGGGAGTTGAATTTGGTAATTTTTTATTTTGACTGCGCCTAAAAACATTGGGTCTTGGGCCTAAACTGCTATTAAAGTGGGGCTTGTTGTTATTTAAGAACATTTGTGGGTTATGTTGAAAGTTTGTTAATTGAAGAGGCATAGGAGGTTTTGTCTTAAATTAAGAAATTCCTATTTTCTGAAAGTTGGCGGAAACCATTTCAATTTGGAAATCGTTCGTTAACATACTTGTGTGTGTATTGAGATCATCTGAATTTTTTGTACGCATCAGCTATCCGACGAGATCTTTTAATCCCTGTAATAAGTGCTAAACTACGACAGTACTGAGACAATATCGGAGCTTCATTTACATTGGAATGCATAGAGATAAAAAAATATGCAACTCTAAGAGTTGTTGCACTCTATTATAAAGATCAAGGTGGCTCTCGTTACGCTCTCCTACGTAGGCATTGAGAAGCGCCTATTTTAGATGATCCCATGCACTTATGAGACAGGAAGATATATTTACTGCGACATTAAATATTCATTTTGAAAATCTGTTAAATTAGTCTTATTATTAAAAAATTTAACGACTAATTTTTCGCAAATAAATCGTGGTAAAAACTGTTTAGTCATTAAATTCTGGGATCATTCCCAAATATTCTGGTTTCAAAGCCATTATTAAATTTAAATTACTACTAGTAATATTTAAAGAATTCGCCTTTTTGGTGCTGGGTTATAATTTAAAGATCTTGTGCAATACAACGGTCTTTAGTGGGCTGTCAGAAGATTAAAAAAAATCATCATATTGTATCATCAACTGTATTATGTCATATTTCTTTCTCTAATAATTCTATTAAAGCCAATGACTCACTTAAGGTTTCGTTTTTGATCTGTCAGCCCTAACACCCTAAAAGTACATTTGAACCCTCTTTTAAATCCAATGAATTCCCCACACAAACACTTAATCTGTGTGCAATGCAATGTAACTAATTCAGTTAGTAGTGTAAAGAACATGGCAATACAAAGTGATTAATGTGTTGACGAAGGGATAGTTTTCGCGTCTTTCTTCGTTGAAATATTTATCTAAAAGAATATGACCTATTTAAAATTAAGGGTTGGGAAAAGATAATTTTAGAAATACTTGAAAATTTGTACCTATTTAAACGAATTTTTATTTGTGTATCTTATTGTCAACAAATTAAAGGTACACTTAGTACGTGTATCGAAACGCCTTATTAGTTATTCATTTCTTATTTGAACGCATTTTGAACTTATATATTATGTTGCCGACAATCTGCAAAATGCCTAGTCACTTTGCAAGCCGACCATTTCACCAGGCATTATGCACATTGACGAGATCTTCAGATAATTTGAAAAATGAGTAAAACACTTTAGGCAGTCTGTAAAATGCCTGCTAAAATCGTCAATCTGCTGAATTGTAATCTGAATATCACAGCGGCGCTTAACTTCGGTGGTCGAGCCAGTTTCCGTTCAATCACCGAAGTTAAGCGACGCCCGGCATGGTTATTGTTATTACTTGGATGGGTGACCGCCTGGGCATAGCGTGTCTTGCACTAAACAAGGAAGGTGGTAGCGGATTTCGTCCTCGTCCGAGGAGGCACACATATGCTTGAAATGCTGGCGAAATACATACGGATGTTTCCAGCTCTTAATGTGTGGGTCGGGCACTCCTAGTATACCCACGGTACATATAGTACTTAGGTTAAGACCTCCGTGGGCTATCCAAAGATTAAAAAAAAACACAGTGGCTAGGCGTTTCGCGAACAGTTGCCGTGCCATCGTTGCAACGAACTAGACCATGGCGGGCAGGAAAAAGAGTTATTTCTCGTGAAGTTAACTAAATTGTGCAGCAAAAAGAATTATAACAACATCTTTGTGACATTTCTGAACGAGAAGACATAACTAAAATTCTGAACAGCCAGTCCGAAACAAACAAAAACCAATATTACAGATTAAAAAACCTGTATGTAGAAATTAAGGTTTGTTCAGGTTTGTTAAATTTATTTCACAAAACTCCCACATACTGAGAATTGGTTCTAGTCAACTAACCGTTTGCACAATGCCTAGTCAATGTGAGATATTAATATCTCTTTTAAGCATATTGACGATTATAGCAGACAGTTTACAGATTGCCTAATAGAGCACGAGAGCTTTTGGTATTGTAGTGAAGGGCTCCGCCAGGTATCGAGAGTCGCTTGGCAAAGTATGCCAGGTGTCTAACGTTTGTAGAGTCTTGAATAAAGTCAAGAAGATAATGGTCGAAGGCCGGGTGGGTTGTTAAGCCCGCGGCGTGTAATGCACCGAAGTTAAGGAAGAGCGAGAGCCTTCGCCGGGTGCTTAGAAAGAAGAGGTAGCTTTCGCCCACCCTTTGGAGCAAGGAGGAAGCAAGGGAATTATTGGAAGAAGGCTAAGGGATATATTTGGTAGGCGGCGTGGACAAAGGAAGGTTTCATTGATCACCGCCAAAGGATTCACGATTAGCGACTAGCGTGGAAAGCTAGTATAAGAGTTACGGAACCGGATCAAGGGGATTACAATACAGGCGTACTAAATTTTGGACGTAAGTCGTGGCTCAGTTATAGTCACGGGGACATAGGATTTTGCACACGTGTTCGTGGACTCGAGAAAACACCACGTGGCGCCCTGATTCAAAATATCCGTCAGGATATCTCTGGTTTTAAAAAGGACCACGAGGAGGAAGAGATTAACCCCGACAGGGAATGGACAGGCACCTAAAGTATCTAGTGAAATGCTGTCCAGATCAATAGGGGGTGACATCACCCGTGACAACACCGGCGTCATTAGGCCGTCGCTGCCTGTTCTCTCCCGCAATAGTTGCCCGTCAGAAGATGAGAGACTAGTGCCAAATGATAATGCTGAGCTAACCGATGTAACGAGTGGTCAGAGTATGGCTCTAGGGAATAACGACGTAAAGGACCACGAAATCCAAAGAAAGGACCTTTTGCTCGAAGGAGACATGGCACCTAATGCAAGGGTAGTCAGTGGCAATGACGTTTTGCTCGAAGGAAACGAAGCGCCCGATCCCAGGGAGTTCCGTGCCGAGACTTATTGCGAGGAGGATACATGGCGCCCAGCGTGGGGCGTATATCTCGAAACAGTTAGCTCGAAGGGATTTCCGTGGCAAAGACTTATTACGAGGAGGAGACATGACGGCCGGCATGGGGCGTGTGTCTCGAAATAGTTTGATCGAAGGAAACGTAGCGTCCGACTTCACGGATTTCCGTGGAAATGAACTATTGCGCAGAGGAGACAATCCATACATACACCCATACCCATACATGCACTCATACATACAAACAAACACCTATACATACACGTATGCTTAGATGATTAGAAATAAAATAAATCCAGAAGGAATTGTTAAATAAAAAAACTCGTATATAATAATGCCAGTTTTATCTGCAGGTTTTGATTGAAAAAATTTTAAAAAATTATCCCCTTAATATGCTTCTGAATGTCCCATTGGGTATTTATATATTAATTATCCCTTGATCGGACAGCGTTGAAAAAGTTCGAGAAAATTAGATAAAAAAAATACAGAGTGTGTCAAATGTGCCGATCGCGATGCCGTGGGTAAAAAAGTCATTAAATCGAAATTAAGTCGTCGATTGTTCTCTCCCCCTACAAAAAATAAATAACTTTAAAAATATGGATATTACGTATTTTCGCGAGCTCTTTCCGATGATGTAATGATATAGAATTTGGATTTGGAACTATTTTGACCCCCACAAAAATTAGAAACCATGAGAAATTTGGATCAAAATTCGTAATTTTCAGTTTTTCACAAATTTTCTTATTTTCCAGCAGTTTTACGTATCAAGGGTTAAAACGATTTTAAAAAATAATTTTGCTAAATCTCTCAAATACTAGCAACAAGAATAATATTTTTTATTCAGCTAAGTATTTTTCGTGAAAAATAAGCTATTTAATTTTTATATAGGGTAGGATATTTTAAAATATATGTTTATTTCTCTATGAATGTGTCTGCAGTTAGTAGAACCTTGCGCAAATAGTTTTATCGTTAGCAAACTAGAAGTATATACATACATTTTATCTTATACACAAAATGAATAAACATGTACGTTCAGATTCACTAAGAAAGTTTAAGATTTAGTACTGGTTTAAATTAAGATCTTATAGTTGATCAGTTATGTTTTGACAGGTTTTTGTCCTGTCATTGTTAATAAGTCGTCATTAAAAACCTATTAATTATTGTGATATTTCAGCGATTAACTTGGTTTCCAAATGATTTTCATCTTGGAACGAGTTGCTGTAATGAATTTGGTTCTATTATTGTTGAAAGTACGTACTAAAATTGTCCTTTTCTTGATGAATTTGCAAAAAAAGCTCAGAAATAAGCTTATAGTATAAACTTAGTTGCCTTATTCTTACACTTGTTAGTTTAAAATTTTTGGTTGTCAAATTAGACTGGACTAGCGTTGGAGAATCTGGCTGGTATTTTTTATTGACAATATTGACAACAATATTTCATATTGAATATGAAAATAGGTACTTTAAGAAAAGCGAATGAAAAATTTTCAAAATTTTGTATGGACAGGTTATGGAGCTTGTCCAGCAATGGTCTAAAAGTAGCAGCATAACATGAAAAACTATTTCTATTTATGATTTTCCAAAAAAATTTATTGTGGTTTCTAGAACTGCTTTTCCCAAAATTTCAAATAGATATTTAAAGAAATATAACAACGAAAACTGTTGTCGGGTCAACCCGATTATCAGCTGATATAAGATATTCGTTCTCATTTACACCTAAGAGGGAATATTATCGACTTAGCCATATTATAATTTTCGTAAACGCCTAATGTAAGTGCTGGTGCAATTTTTCCAGGAAAGTATCATGCAGACTTTTGCAGATTTTTTCCCCATTTAATTTGATCTTTCCAAATGTAATAAAAAAATTTAAACATAAATATATTGCAAAACGCAATTATTATATTAATTTAATAAACAATATCTGATAAATTGCATTAATAATTGGATCGTGTTATGCAAGAGGGATCCAACCCACATAAACATCATTTTGAGAAAATGGCGTTTGAAAGTTTGGAATTTTCGTTTGCTGCTATGTGCACAAAATAATATTTTTGAGTAGTTCTTATGCCTAATATATGTCCACTTGCATTTGTTAATATATTATATTACTTAAATTGCTACTATCTATATTACAATAAGATAAAATGCGGGTCTTTATTGCAAAATTGAAAACTCCGTATAAGTAAAACATTGCAATGAATTTTTTGTGTAAAATTTATTCCAAAAGGCGAAAATAGGCATTAATTCCCTAAAATATTTTACCCTACTTCTAGAAACAATAATATAGAAAAATTACTAAAAACAACAAAAAAAAACATATTTATTATGGTTCCTCAATGTTAAAATCCAAGGAATCATTAAATCCATCTAAATAATCATCATCAATATTTTTGTCTGCAACTAAGTTGGTGTAAAATCCTTTTGCATCTTCTGGTATAAGGGAGAAAAGAGCCTGTAAGTCAGCCATCTTAGCTTCTGAAATGGGTTTAACCTTAGGCCAGAGTGGAACAAGACATGGAGCTGTAAGTTTTCCCCTGATTTTTTTTTACAGATATCTATTACATTGGGCTGTGTTTCAGTTACAGGTTTCTCTTGTGTATAGTGGGTTTGGTCGATCTTTTCGTAAACAAATTTCCTTCATTTCAATTAATTTTGCTTCCTAGAAATTATATAATTTATTTATGATTAAAATAATTAGAATATATATTGTTTACCTGATGTGTCAATTTTTCTGTTCATAACATTTTTCTCCAAGTTGCTGGTACTTACGGAATCTAAGCTCTCTAATCGGCACACGCAGAACTTATTTCTTCTCCTACAGGATTTCATAACATTCATATACGCTTCCGGGATATATATATATATATATATATATATATATATATATATATATATATATATATATATATATATATATATATATATATATATATATATATATATATATATATATATACGTTGCTGATTTGCTGATTTTTCAACGCTTTCTCAATATCCGAAAAGTCTGCATCATTTGGTAAAAATGAATGGCTAGATACAAGAAATTGAAGCTTATCTTTTGCAGAGAACGGAGGGTTTGTAGAATTGATTTAAACATCAGAACCTGAAAAATAATTTTTTACAAAGACAATAAAACGATGAAATTAAAAAACATTACCAGTTTCATATTCCTGTTTTGACCACCACATGAGTCAGACCACAGTCGCAACTCTTCAACTGCATTTTTTATATAGGCGAATATGTATTTTCTTAAACATGACCCAACTTCCTGCGCACCTCTACCAGCTTCACTTTAAATTCATACCAAACAGTTGCCTTTCTTTTCTTGGCTTGAGTGATTGCCAGATTGTAAATCCAGAGTTGCCTCTTATAGAAAACTATATTAGTAGGTATCCTAGATAACGGAAATGTTTTCTCCAAATCAAATGTCAGCATCTCAATGGAATCGTTAGTTTAGGCTTCTTTCATGTCACTTTTCATGTGTAACCTGGCCTTACTAGCTAACTCGTGGTGGTAGTTTTACCAAATTTAGTTCTGATGACAAGTACTGCCTATTTCCTTTCATTGATTCTCTACAGAAATGAGACTTGTCTTTTGGGAAACTCCTAATGTAATTCGTAATAGAGTCCCTGGTAACAGGATCAAGATTCCTTCGATTAAAATGCTTTCCCCTATTATCAATAAAAGAACTCGATCGCATTTTTACCAAAGGTGTATTAATTCATTTAGTTGTCAAACCGTACGTCTTTACAAACATATCGCGGCATACCACTTGTTTTTTTATAGTGTAACACCTACTGAAATTCCTTTCAGATTCTGATGCGACTTTGTATCTCCTTTTGACTAGTTTTTCTTGAACGAATGCCGTAATATACACATTTTGAGCTGCGTAATCTGCAGTTTCCCAAAAAAATTTGATATTCTCTCTCCAGTTCGCTAGTTCTAATCTTTTCATGGCATTTATTTGGACAACTGCATTTATAGCCCGAAAACTTTTTAGCAAGGATCTGGTTTCCCTTAGAATTAATATGACCCTTGTTCAAACTCACTGATCTATGCCTATGCACTGCAAAGTAATAACTGCGCGAAAACAACGGTGACGGCTATTTCTGGCGGGAAATGCGTACAACCAATAACGTAATAGAGATTCAAACCGCTCGGTCCCTTCTTGCGAAACTAAATTTCTCACTTTAAGCAAGATGCGGTTCAGAAATAGGGAATCATGTGGCTTGGTTCCTTGTTGCAGAAATGTCAACACTGAATAACAGTTAACAGAATAGTTCCAAGCCACTTGGATCTTTTTGTTTTATTTTCTATTATAGATAATGAATAATATGTGGGCAATCCAAACAGCCTGGTTCGATATTGCAATTTTGACTTTGTTAATTGCAGTTTAGTCTTGCGTGACAAGATGTTTGGAACTTTATTGCGTATTGCAAATCGTTTGCTGCAGAAACAATGATTATTTTAATATTCAATTTTAAATTCTAGAAAGCTACAAAAGAACCTCGGTTATGTTTAAAAGATGGCACCACATGTATATTAATGTAAAAATGTGTATAACTCAAAATTGCTCATACCTACTGTGGGTTGGATCCCTCTTGCAAAACACGATCCGATTATTAAAGAATATGTCTATTTATAGAAATTTTATATAAATATGGTTGATAAGAGTTAATCTATTTTGTTATCACGGTGTAGTCATTTTATTTGTACGTGAGTAATGCAGTTGTGTTTTGCTCAAGTTTTCTAGCAAGAAAAGTGCCGAAAATAGAAATATGAATATGAAACGCGTTACTGTAAGTAGCATGTTCTTTATTGCAGTATTTTTAAATAGAGTGGCTAAGTAAGTTCCGTTATTTTAGAGGATAGCTAGTTGAGTTACTTAAAAAATACATTTTCATAATATTTCAGTGATAAAATTCAAAATTTTCCTTTTTATATATCGATTCATATTTCAAAAACTTACACTAGGGCAATAGAAAATTTATAATAGCAGCCCTAATTTTTGAACGATTTGTGAAGCAGAATCACTCATGAATGCCATCAAAATATCAACAACCGTTTTATAAACGGTGAATAGAACCACAGATCCATATAGATGGATCTGTGATAGAACCAAAGAAAATAATAGCTCCGCATAGCTATTATTTTCTTTGATAGAACTAACAAATTTCTTTTATTAACTTTAACATGCAGTTGCTCAATAACCCGTTGCTCAAATTCAAAACGGAAAGCGTGATGTTACAGGGAATTCGTTAAGGTTTAATACAACGTGTCACAACACCCACCATATCATTTGAAAATTTTTTCGTAAAAGCCACTCTCGCTTAGAAGTTAATGTTACACCGATAAAAATGTCTAAAAAGGTGTACCTTAAAATAAAAATTGACGTGTCAGAGCATTTTTTGAAATTTTTATATAAAAGGGCATAAGCCCTTTTTGACTGTTTTCGGTAGCCCGCCATGTGTAGTCTAAGAGCTAGCGACGTCAAAATCTATATCATTTTTTGACCCCCGCTTGGGAGCTAAAGTTACACCGATAAAAATATCCAAAAATGTGTACTCCTTCAAATAAAAATTGTCGTGTCAGGGCATTTTTTGAAATTTTCATATAATAAGGCATAAGCCTTTTTTGTCTGTTTTCGGTGGCCCATCCTATATAGCCTAAGAGCTAGCGATGTCAAAATATACCTAAATACCTTTTAATGAAAATTTTGAGTTCCTGTGTGTGGTAAATCCGGTCTTAGTCGCTAATATGAGTCTCGCTGGCGACCCCGTTGCACACCTACAATGTAGTAGAAAAGTTTGCAATTATTTAATTAATGAGTTTATCAAAATGTAAGACTAACAAAAAGATAATGCATACCTAAAAACAATATTAACCATTATCAAACTTGTGAAAAGTTAAGTATCATAATGGGGAGAAATAAAAATATGAAACTCGATCATGAGCAAAGGAAATAACTTCTTTTCGTTGGGAGGCCATAAATTCATCACTGAAAATACATTGTGGGACATTTCACTACAATTGTGTACCTTTTTCCAACAATTTGTTCTCAAAAACGTCCAAGACCAATTTGTAGCAAAATTTGCTACACGTTTATGAAAATGTATAAAAACTGTTGTTACTAATAATCCAATTAGAGTAAATTGCTCTACAAAGACTTTGCAACAATTTTGTGTGAAAAAAAGTCCGAACGATTTTTTCAGTGATATTTGAACATAATTCTTATTTCTAAAAAAAACTTTTCTTTTTAACATTTAAAATAAGTATACCAAACCTTTTGAAAAATTTTCATATTTTTGTTCCTTCCCAATAATATCCTACTTGACTTTTCACGATTAACTTTGTTTTTAATATGCACCAACTTTTCGCATAATACTTACATTTCGATAAACTCATTTATAAAATAATTTCACCGTTATTGCAAACTTTTTAAACCACGATGTAGAAGCGTGTTGTCCATGTTCGCCGGCCAGACTCTGATATTAGTGACTAAAACCGGATTTATAACACACACATGCAGACAAGAAAACTTTCCCATACCACCGTATACATCCATATACGGTGCCCATACTATGTAACTCGGTTTCGGGGATATCTTGATTTGGCGTAAGTATCTACATACTTCGTGTAAGAAAAGATACTCTTCTGTTAAACAAGGTAATAAAATTGTGCTAAATCGTCTTTGTTCTTAACGATTATAGATTTAGTTTAAGAATATAATCTTGAACCATGGATTTATTAAGAATGGATACAAGGGCGTAGCCAAGGGAGGGCAGGGGGGGGGGGCACGTGCCCCCCCCTGGCACGAGCAAAAAGCCAAGATTTACCAATGTGCCATTCAAATTTCCCGTACGTCTTATTCCTAAATCAGCAGTCAGCTGCGGCGCCTGCCGGTCAGTGCTGTCGCAGCTGATTTTCAAAGCGTACTGAATGTAGGGCAGAAGATTCAAAAATCGAAACGTTTAAGAATTTAAAACATTTAAAATAGCTTTCTCTGCAGTTTAAAATCATTGAGGGTGGTTAAATAAAACATTGTTTTTTTTCAAAAATAAAAAATAGTTTTAAATTATTAACATTATATAAAAAGTTTTAATTTATACCAATAGACAGGTACAATCGGTACTTGTATACTACTTAATTACAAATTTTAAAAAATCAGTAGTTTTATGTATTACCGTCAGTTTATTTCCTCAGATTTTTTTTTCAATCGATCAATTCATCGGCAGCCTCCAATGAAAAACAAGTATTGTTTTTTAATATTTGTTTACAGTACTCCATCGTAGTTATATTCAGGCAATTTATATTTTCTTTAACGACACAAAGTACAAGAAAGCGTAGTACTCGTATCACACTAATTTCATCAATCGAAAAGCCACTAAACTTAATTCATAATATATTTTCAGTCACAATAATTTTTCAAAATTTTTTGTGCTTATTTGGTTTTAGTTTCGTTTTGAAAGTCCGTACTAAAATTAGTGGTTTTTCCAAGATCAGTACTGACGTACTCAATTTGGCCACTTTGTACTGAATTCAGTACAATTGTACCGAAATGGCAGCACTGCTGCATGTGGCGCAAACGTGTGAAGTGGTAAGAAAGCTTTTGCTGTTAATTAATAATAATAATAATAATAATAATAATAATAATAAATACATTTATTTGTGCCAAAGAAAAATAAAAGTACAATAATAAAGAATTGTAATAACAAGTACAATAGCAATAACTGTAATAGCCAAAGGAATTAAAAATTACGGGAACATACTAGGTAGTTGGCACAAATGGGTAGAAATTTTGATTAAAATTAATCATTCTTCCAATCCTACCCCACGCAAATATTTTTTTAGTTTACATTTAAAATTTATATAACTTAATTAAAGGTGGCTGCCGTGCGCTGTTCCTGTTCACTCTGTTTGTGTTCACGCAGATCTCAGATATAAAATAATTATCAAATTGTAATATAATTTTTCTTACAAAATTGGCCTAACATCCTATACTATACCTGCACCATAATCGACAATTTTAGCATGATTTCAAATTTTTTAAATTTATTTCAATTTATTTTAAATAAAACCGCAAACTTTTACCGGCTTATTATGAAAACAATTTAGTGTTTTTTTTGCAAAATAATTTGTTTTCATAAAATGTTTCGCAAAAATAAAATGTAGATAAATTTTATACATTCTTTTTGTTAAGCGATGTTCTATTTAGCAGGTATTCATTATTTTCTTTTTTAACTGATTCGAGTTTCTAATTTGCAATAATAATACGTATGTACTATATACTATACATTATCTATGAATATATTTTTTTTAAATAATGTTTTTTTTTATATTTCTTTACAAAAACACTAAAAAAACTAGACTACGTACTACTACGTTGCGTCCTTGGGGTCCAGAAAATCTGCCCTCCCGATCACCTAATTCTGCCCCCCCCTGCTCAAAATCCTGGCTACGCCCTTGAATGGATACGCGATGATTTAACATTCTTTGAAGCCAAAACAAACCATTCTAAGCGACACTGTAAACACAATTTGTAAACATTGACCACATCTTAGTTTACCTTGTATTTTTGTACAAAAAATACGTTACAAGCATCACAAGATTTACTAAAAGTAATAAAAGCCCTAAAATATTTTATTGTTCTGATAAATAATAATAAATTTAAGTTAAAAAGTTTTTATTATTTATTGGATATATTATTTCTAAAGGTTTATTTAAAGTCGCTCCGAGTCATTTATAAATCTATAAGTCGCACTTTTTCTTTTCTAGTTCATTAGACAAAGACGTAGGGGAGACTGGCCTAAAACGGCATACTACTTTTTGTAGGCGTCATATATATTTTATTTAAAACTTTTAATCGACGACTAAAAGAGCTTTAGAATTTACAATGATAATACTTTTAACCGGTAAAAAAAGAATTTTAATTTAAACAAAGTTTTTTTCACAAATACGAAATTTGTAAAAAGTAACATTAACCATTTTACCCTTACTACTACGGGCAAAATGGCATACCTATATAAAAACATATGTAAATTGAACAATTTTAATTTAAATTGTTTTTTTTTTGCTAACAACCAAAAAAGCCCCTAAAACTAACTAATAATTTAAAAAATCTTAAGAAAGCATTCTTATAATTAAAAAGAATGTCATCCTGAATACAAACAGGGCAAAATGGCATACATAAAATAAAAAAAAATAAAAACTTCTTCAATAGGTATGTTTAATCACAAGCATAACAAATGTAAGTTTTTGTCTTAGGTGTTTTTACTGACTATTAAAACAGTTTGCTCTTAAAAAAGTTTAAATATACTGATAACGTCTAAATCGGCATACTATGCCATTTTACCCCAGACTCGTGTATGCCATTTTATACCGATAGACATATTAGAACAAATCCAGCTGATGGATAGCTTTAAACAATGTTTTTAATTGTTATCTATATCAAAACATGATTATAGGAGTTTGTATTTAATGACTTACCTATTAATCTTTACGAAAAACTATTCATAAAATATACATTCATAAATTACTCTAAGGTAAATAAAAACTAGCACCATTGTCAGGCCGGGCAATCGACAATTACAGCGGAACTAATATATTTGCGACGTTACCAAGCTTGTGGATTTTTGTTAATGTTCTTTTGCAGAATTAGGCTGACATTGTCGGTTCTTACATTGATCGGTAAGCTCAAAACTGTCAGTATGCCGTTTTAGCCTAGTATGCCGTTTTAGGCCAGTTTCCCCTACTACGTGTAACCGAGTGTTCAGACGTATTTCTTAAGCAACCAGCAGAGACAACAACACTTCTGAGCTTCAACACTCCAATGCTATTTTATCTCTTTCTACAACCATTCTTGATTCAATTACGTATTTCCTTAAAGATCGTAAACTAGACCTCTAGGGGAAATGTTTTCATAACAAACAACAAAAATTAAGGCTTCACGTTCGAGACGCTCACAGTATACGGAACATCGAATCCTTTCTAATTCATCCATGCCTTGAACCAATATATTTTTTTAAAATCAAGGGTTTCACAGGGCTTCCTACAATAAATTTCATTATTGAGTGAAGTAGGCTATAAATATGTATTAATTAATTTCTTTAAAAGTTTTTAACACTAGCTTTATCCCACCACTATTTTCCGACGCCATCCAGTTCAAATGAATGCAGCTTTTACGCATGCAAGAAAAGTGAGTAAAATAGTACATTAGTATCATATACTTGTTAAGTACTTGGTGTTGTAAGGCGCAAACCCTATTTAACATTCGAGCAATTCGTCCAGGCGTGAGTCGGGCATATTTTGTGAATATTAGTGATAACAAATAACTTTAAAAACAATTAACACTTTTTACCGTTTATTTTTCTAAGGGTCATGTTGATAAGAATGATGAGCTCTTTAGGGAAATGTGCTTAAAACCGTATTCAATCAAAAGACGAAGGTTACAGTATTTTTTTCGTATACCAGAAATTGAAAAAAGAAACTAGTCTTGGTTTTAAACATTTTTTTAAATATTCAAAATGTAAATAAAATTACATTTAAAAAAAATTAATCCAGGAAATTACCAGTAAAATAACGGAACGTGCTTAACAATTCCCCTTTGTAATATCTAATGTTAATTTTAGCCAAGACAACGACA
Organism: Philopedon plagiatum; assembly: GCA_963971165.1. Classification (NCBI taxonomy): domain Eukaryota; kingdom Metazoa; phylum Arthropoda; class Insecta; order Coleoptera; family Curculionidae; genus Philopedon; species Philopedon plagiatum. Next base: position 34,465,237 of record OZ020196.1, on the reverse strand, counting down.
AAAATCAAGAGCTGATTTTGAAGAGCTAACATGTTTCTTTTGTAAGAAATATTTGTCGATATCACCAATTTATACCTCAGAAGACGGAAAAGTAAACAAATGTGGAAGGTGTCAACAAGAATCTGTAGATCAGATTACATTTGCTACGTCAGTTTTACATCGAAATGAAACTTACGAAAAATTGGCTAAGCATATGGAATTCCCATGTAGTGAATCCAAAAAATGTACCGAGATTCTTGCCTGGAAGGGAGTGAGTAACCATGAAAGCATTTGCTCTTTCAGAAAAATTGCATGTCCATACAAAACATGCTCACATATGTATGAAATAAGCGCTGTAGGTTCTCATTTTCTTAATTACCACCAAATTTACTCAGGAAATGTAGTCCATCACGATTTTTTGTGCGAGACTGGAAGTACTGGTGTCATTCTAATAAATACCCACAATAATCTCTATTTCTTAGCTTGTTTCATTGTGGATGAAGAATTTTTAAGAGCAGATGTATTTCAATTAACCTCATCGGAATCCGAACATAAATTTGCTCTAAGTTTTACCTCAAAAAATTGTAGGGTAAATTACATTTCACGTCATGACATTGGCACATACCCTGGAAAACTTTGTACAGAAATCAATAGCCCTCTTGCAGATTCATTTACAAGGATCAGAAAACAATCACTGTTGGATACTTTAAATACTGATTTACCTTCCAACAGAATAGGCATCACACTGGAAATTTTTAAGAAAGACTCAAATAGAACAGAAAAACACATCCTATCTGCAACATCTTGTTGTATGGATATCATTTTACGAGCAATGGAATGTCCCATATGCTTAACACCAATGAGTTCTAACATTTATTTATGTTCCATGGGTCATTCGATTTGTGATAAATGTAAAGGACGCGCATATACCTGTCCCAGCTGTAGGTGTTCTTTTCTTGCCAATGGCCGCAACTATGTGCTGGAAGCACTTTATCAACAACTTATAGCAGTTCACGGATCATTGGAAGCCATACAATAATTAAACAATAACTGGGGAAATTCTCGCGACTTTTCGTGGAATTGCCTGAGGTAATAGGGCGGTTAAATCTCAAACAACAAAAATGTTCAAAGATGCGTCGGCCATAAAAACGAAGTGGCTTAAGTAAGAATCAAGCAATAAAAAGCCAGGGCGTCATAGGCATAAAGACATCACGCGTGCTGACTGGTTTTAGAATATTCCTGGCCTAGTTGCTGGCAATCGATATACCAGTGGCGTAGTCCCTTTAAGCAAGGCTTTTTTACTTAAATAGTTATTGGATCAAAAATAATTGCAAAACTTACAACTAATGATTAAATTATTGTGTGGATTTATTATTTTTTACTTTATATATATATATGTATATATATATATATATATATATATATATATATATATATATATATATATATATATATATATATATATATATATATATATATGTATTTTTGGCAGGTTCTTGGACTGTTGATATATATATTGTTTTTAATTTTGTTTTCTTGGGGATTTAGTCCGTTGTGAGGCAAATAAAATGTGGTGTTTTTGGTTACATTTTATATTACTAACGTTTCGGTAATAGATATACCTTCATCAGAGTGCAGTAGCTGAAAACATTTTTTTTTATTTTAACAGTTTTTTAGGTAATATTCTAGGAACTAGTTACTAAGTTTATATATAAGTATAGAGGTGTTACCTTTTATTAAAAATCCAAGGATTGGCACGTTGTACTGCGAGGCACTTTATAAAAAATTGCACTTTCTGTTACTTTGAAGTTTTTAAACAGATAGGTCGGTATATACATATTTAGTCGAGCTTTAAATAGTAACTGAAAAACGCACATCTACTTTTGGCGAAGGGTCGTCCGACAATTTGGGAGTGTTTGCCAGATGTATCTATTTGGCTTAAGGGGTCCAATTATTGTTTTTGAGGTCTATGTGTTTTTATTTATTATTTTTTAATTAATTAGTTATTAGTATTATGTAGCTTGTGGGAAGGGTGAGTTTATTTTATAATATTATGGTAAATTTTGTGAAGGTTTTTTGTGTCGGATTTAGCGTTTATAGCGTTTTTGTTTCTTTGGATTTCGATCATTTCAAGTATTTCTCGTTTTTTAGAATGATTTTCTGTATTTAGGATTTTTGTGTTTTTATAGTTGAAAGTATGTTGATTTTCGTCGCTGTGATGTGATAAGGCAGTCTTGTTTTTTTTGTCGAATTTGTGTCCATTTATTCTGTTTTTTAAATGTTGGCTGGTCTGTCCAATATAAACGGCGTGGCAGTTATTGCATGGAATTTCATATACAACGTGAGTTTTTTTATCTTTGGGGATTGTTGATTTTAGCTTGCTGAAATTTTTCTTAAAAGATTGTGGCCTTTGTGGCTGACAGTTATGTCGTGGTTTTTAAAAACGTTTTGAATTTTTTCTGATAGGTTAGGAATATATGGTAATGATAAGTAATTTTTATTATTTTTTGTTGTATGTTTGTTGTTTGGGTGTGTGTTGTAGAATTTGTGTATTCTTTCTTTAAAAATTTTGTTTATAAGATGCTGCGGATAGTTATTTATTTTTAAAGTTTCTTTTGCTTTGTTGATTGCCCTTTCTCTAAATTCGGGATCAGATAGTTTTATGCTGCGGTCTGCGAGCCCAATAATAACGGTTTTTTTTTGGGATAGGGGGTGCTGTGAGTCAAAATGTAGGTATCTTGCAGACCAAGTTTTTTTAGTGTACCATTCTGTTCTTATTTTGTTGTTTTTATTGTATAGAGTTAGGTCAAGAAAGTTGATTTTGTTTTCGTTTTGTTTTTCTATTGTAAATTGTAGTTTGTGGTGGTAACTGTTAAATTTTTCTAGAATCAAGTTGCATTTATTTTTGGGTACAGCTGTTATACAGTCGTCGACATATCTGTAGAAAAAGGGTAAAGGGAAATCTAAGGGCGGGATTGTGTTTTCTTCGAGGTCTTCCAGGACAAGTTGGGCAATTACACTGGAAATTGAGGCACCCATAGCACATCCATCTATTTGTTTATAGAATTTTTTTTCATATTGGAAATATGTGGAGTTTAAGGTGATTTCAACCGCGTTTAGAAATTCGTTTAGTGGTATGTCGGTGAAGGATTTTATTTTATCCCATTTTTTTGTTATTATTTCTTTTGTAAGATTGATAGGTATGTTTGTGTATAGTGATATAACGTCTAGAGATATCAGTAAGTGATCTTCGGGGATAATTATATTTTTAATTTTATTTTTGAAATCCATCGAATCTTTAATATAATAATTGTTTTTGTTTACAACGTTCTCTAAAATATTTTTTAAAAATTTGGAGAGGTTTTCAAATGGAGATTGGATGCACGACACTATGGGTCTAAGTGGAATATCCTCTTTGTGCAATTTCGGAAGTCCGTATATTCGTGGAGGTAGGGCGTTGTGAATTTTTAGTTTTTTTGCGGTGTTTGGTGATATAAAGGTTTTGTTTTCCCAATGTGTTATTATATCGTTGTTTTGTTTTTGGTATATGTTTGTTGGGTCGTTTCGTAATTCTTTATAGGTTTTGGAGTCTTGTAATAAGTTGGTCATTTTTTGTTCGTATTCGGTGGTGTACATTATAACAGTTTTATTGGTTTTGTCGGGTACCAATACTTTTAGGTGTTTATTTTTCTTTAAGAATGTTTCTGTTTTTCGTGTTTTTCTGAGTAATTCTTTTTTTGTATTGTTTTTTGTCGCGTGATTAAAGTTATTTTTATAATTTGTTATAATGTTGCAGCAGGTCGACCTTAGTTCATCTTTTTTTTCATTGCTTAGATTAGTTAGTGAGGTTTCGATGTTGCTGATTATTTCAGCTGTGGGAATGTCTTCTTGTTTTTCGTAAGGTATTGCAAACTTTGGTCCCAAACTAAGTATTTCTTTCACATCGTCAGGAATACTAACGTCAGTTAGGTTGTCGATCCAACAAGAAGCGTTTTTTTTAATGTTGTTGTCAGATATATTTTTGTTTGTTTGTTTCTTTATCTTTTTTATGTTTTTTTGTTTTATTTTTTGAAATATCGTTTCATATTTTTCTGACAGTTTTTCGAAAAAAGGATTTAATAAATCAGGTGGTATAGTTGCTGCTAGTGAGGCTGCAAGAGTGGTTTTTTCTTTTTCAAATTTGTTTATGGTTTTGGTTGTGTCAGTGATTAGAAGGTTAAGGGTATTTTTTATAAAGTTTTTTACGGCGCAATCCTTGAATTTTTGTTCAAGGTCTTTACAGTTAAAAAGGATGTGGTTAAACTTAAAATTTAAAAATGTAGGAACTATATTTTCATCCTTACAACGTAGTAGGAAAATTCGTCTGTTTCGCTGGTTACATAGTTTTTGATTTACTTTACAGAACAGTTTGATTTTGTTTCCAGTAGCTTGACCGTATTTTGCGTATACGGTGTTGAAATTTAGCATATTTTCACCCATGCTGATATATATGTATTTTTGGCAGGTTCTTGGACTGTTGATATATATATTGTTTTTAATTTTGTTTTCTTGGGGATTTAGTCCGTTGTGAGGCAAATAAAATGTGGTGTTTTTGGTTACATTTTATATTACTAACGTTTCGGTAATAGATATACCTTCATCAGAGTGCAGTAGCTGAAAACATTTTTTTTTATTTTAACAGTTTTTTAGGTAATATTCTAGGAACTAGTTACTAAGTTTATATATAAGTATAGAGGTGTTACCTTTTATTAAAAATCCAAGGATTGGCACGTTGTACTGCGAGGCACTTTATAAAAAATTGCACTTTCTGTTACTTTGAAGTTTTTAAACAGATAGGTCGGTATATACATATTTAGTCGAGCTTTAAATAGTAACTGAAAAACGCACATCTACTTTTGGCGAAGGGTCGTCCGACAATTTGGGAGTGTTTGCCAGATGTATCTATTTGGCTTAAGGGGTCCAATTATTGTTTTTGAGGTCTATGTGTTTTTATTTATTATTTTTTAATTAATTAGTTATTAGTATTATGTAGCTTGTGGGAAGGGTGAGTTTATTTTATAATATTATGGTAAATTTTGTGAAGGTTTTTTGTGTCGGATTTAGCGTTTATAGCGTTTTTGTTTCTTTGGATTTCGATCATTTCAAGTATTTCTCGTTTTTTAGAATGATTTTCTGTATTTAGGATTTTTGTGTTTTTATAGTTGAAAGTATGTTGATTTTCGTCGCTGTGATGTGATAAGGCAGTCTTGTTTTTTTTGTCGAATTTGTGTCCATTTATTCTGTTTTTTAAATGTTGGCTGGTCTGTCCAATATAAACGGCGTGGCAGTTATTGCATGGAATTTCATATACAACGTGAGTTTTTTTATCTTTGGGGATTGTTGATTTTAGCTTGCTGAAATTTTTTCTTAAAAGATTGTGGCCTTTGTGGCTGACAGTTATGTCGTGGTTTTTAAAAACGTTTTGAATTTTTTCTGATAGGTTAGGAATATATGGTAATGATAAGTAATTTTTATTATTTTTTGTTGTATGTTTGTTGTTTGGGTGTGTGTTGTAGAATTTGTGTATTCTTTCTTTAAAAATTTTGTTTATAAGATGCTGCGGATAGTTATTTATTTTTAAAGTTTCTTTTGCTTTGTTGATTGCCCTTTCTCTAAATTCGGGATCAGATAGTTTTATGCTGCGGTCTGCGAGCCCAATAATAACGGTTTTTTTTTGGGATAGGGGGTGCTGTGAGTCAAAATGTGCCTCAATTTCCAGTGTAATTGCCCAACTTGTCCTGGAAGACCTCGAAGAAAACACAATCCCGCCCTTAGATTTCCCTTTACCCTTTTTCTACAGATATGTCGACGACTGTATAACAGCTGTACCCAAAAATAAATGCAACTTGATTCTAGAAAAATTTAACAGTTACCACCACAAACTACAATTTACAATAGAAAAACAAAACGAAAACAAAATCAACTTTCTTGACCTAACTCTATACAATAAAAACAACAAAATAAGAACAGAATGGTACACTAAAAAAACTTGGTCTGCAAGATACCTACATTTTGACTCACAGCACCCCCTATCCCAAAAAAAAACCGTTATTATTGGGCTCGCAGACCGCAGCATAAAACTATCTGATCCCGAATTTAGAGAAAGGGCAATCAACAAAGCAAAAGAAACTTTAAAAATAAATAACTATCCGCAGCATCTTATAAACAAAATTTTTAAAGAAAGAATACACAAATTCTACAACACACACCCAAACAACAAACATACAACAAAAAATAATAAAAATTACTTATCATTACCATATATTCCTAACCTATCAGAAAAAATTCAAAACGTTTTTAAAAACCACGACATAACTGTCAGCCACAAAGGCCACAATCTTTTAAGAAAAAATTTCAGCAAGCTAAAATCAACAATCCCCAAAGATAAAAAAACTCACGTTGTATATGAAATTCCATGCAATAACTGCCACGCCGTTTATATTGGACAGACCAGCCAACATTTAAAAAACAGAATAAATGGACACAAATTCGACAAAAAAAACAAGACTGCCTTATCACATCACAGCGACGAAAATCAACATACTTTCAACTATAAAAACACAAAAATCCTAAATACAGAAAATCATTCTAAAAAACGAGAAATACTTGAAATGATCGAAATCCAAAGAAACAAAAACGCTATAAACGCTAAATCCGACACAAAAAACCTTCACAAAATTTACCATAATATTATAAAATAAACTCACCCTTCCCACAAGCTACATAATACTAATAACTAATTAATTAAAAAATAATAAATAAAAACACATAGACCTCAAAAACAATAATTGGACCCCTTAAGCCAAATAGATACATCTGGCAAACACTCCCAAATTGTCGGACGACCCTTCGCCAAAAGTAGATGTGCGTTTTTCAGTTACTATTTAAAGCTCGACTAAATATGTATATACCGACCTATCTGTTTAAAAACTTCAAAGTAACAGAAAGTGCAATTTTTTATAAAGTGCCTCGCAGTACAACGTGCCAATCCTTGGATTTTTAATAAAAGGTAACACCTCTATACTTATATATAAACTTAGTAACTAGTTCCTAGAATATTACCTAAAAAACTGTTAAAATAAAAAAAAATGTTTTCAGCTACTGCACTCTGATGAAGGTATATCTATTACCGAAACGTTAGTAATATAAAATGTAACCAAAAACACCACATTTTATTTGCCTCACAACGGACTAAATCCCCAAGAAAACAAAATTAAAAACAATATATATATCAACAGTCCAAGAACCTGCCAAAAATACATATATATCAGCATGGGTGAAAATATGCTAAATTTCAACACCGTATACGCAAAATACGGTCAAGCTACTGGAAACAAAATCAAACTGTTCTGTAAAGTAAATCAAAAACTATGTAACCAGCGAAACAGACGAATTTTCCTACTACGTTGTAAGGATGAAAATATAGTTCCTACATTTTTAAATTTTAAGTTTAACCACATCCTTTTTAACTGTAAAGACCTTGAACAAAAATTCAAGGATTGCGCCGTAAAAAACTTTATAAAAAATACCCTTAACCTTCTAATCACTGACACAACCAAAACCATAAACAAATTTGAAAAAGAAAAAACCACTCTTGCAGCCTCACTAGCAGCAACTATACCACCTGATTTATTAAATCCTTTTTTCGAAAAACTGTCAGAAAAATATGAAACGATATTTCAAAAAATAAAACAAAAAAACATAAAAAAGATAAAGAAACAAACAAACAAAAATATATCTGACAACAACATTAAAAAAAACGCTTCTTGTTGGATCGACAACCTAACTGACGTTAGTATTCCTGACGATGTGAAAGAAATACTTAGTTTGGGACCAAAGTTTGCAATACCTTACGAAAAACAAGAAGACATTCCCACAGCTGAAATAATCAGCAACATCGAAACCTCACTAACTAATCTAAGCAATGAAAAAAAAGATGAACTAAGGTCGACCTGCTGCAACATTATAACAAATTATAAAAATAACTTTAATCACGCGACAAAAAACAATACAAAAAAAGAATTACTCAGAAAAACACGAAAAACAGAAACATTCTTAAAGAAAAATAAACACCTAAAAGTATTGGTACCCGACAAAACCAATAAAACTGTTATAATGTACACCACCGAATACGAACAAAAAATGACCAACTTATTACAAGACTCCAAAACCTATAAAGAATTACGAAACGACCCAACAAACATATACCAAAAACAAAACAACGATATAATAACACATTGGGAAAACAAAACCTTTATATCACCAAACACCGCAAAAAAACTAAAAATTCACAACGCCCTACCTCCACGAATATACGGACTTCCGAAATTGCACAAAGAGGATATTCCACTTAGACCCATAGTGTCGTGCATCCAATCTCCATTTGAAAACCTCTCCAAATTTTTAAAAAATATTTTAGAGAACGTTGTAAACAAAAACAATTATTATATTAAAGATTCGATGGATTTCAAAAATAAAATTAAAAATATAATTATCCCCGAAGATCACTTACTGATATCTCTAGACGTTATATCACTATACACAAACATACCTATCAATCTTACAAAAGAAATAATAACAAAAAAATGGGATAAAATAAAATCCTTCACCGACATACCACTAAACGAATTTCTAAACGCGGTTGAAATCACCTTAAACTCCACATATTTCCAATATGAAAAAAAATTCTATAAACAAATAGATGGATGTGCTATGGGTGCCTCAATTTCCAGTGTAATTGCCCAACTTGTCCTGGAAGACCTCGAAGAAAACACAATCCCGCCCTTAGATTTCCCTTTACCCTTTTTCTACAGATATGTCGACGACTGTATAACAGCTGTACCCAAAAATAAATGCAACTTGATTCTAGAAAAATTTAACAGTTACCACCACAAACTACAATTTACAATAGAAAAACAAAACGAAAACAAAATCAACTTTCTTGACCTAACTCTATACAATAAAAACAACAAAATAAGAACAGAATGGTACACTAAAAAAACTTGGTCTGCAAGATACCTACATTTTGACTCACAGCACCCCCTATCCCAAAAAAAAACCGTTATTATTGGGCTCGCAGACCGCAGCATAAAACTATCTGATCCCGAATTTAGAGAAAGGGCAATCAACAAAGCAAAAGAAACTTTAAAAATAAATAACTATCCGCAGCATCTTATAAACAAAATTTTTAAAGAAAGAATACACAAATTCTACAACACACACCCAAACAACAAACATACAACAAAAAATAATAAAAATTACTTATCATTACCATATATTCCTAACCTATCAGAAAAAATTCAAAACGTTTTTAAAAACCACGACATAACTGTCAGCCACAAAGGCCACAATCTTTTAAGAAAAAATTTCAGCAAGCTAAAATCAACAATCCCCAAAGATAAAAAAACTCACGTTGTATATGAAATTCCATGCAATAACTGCCACGCCGTTTATATTGGACAGACCAGCCAACATTTAAAAAACAGAATAAATGGACACAAATTCGACAAAAAAAACAAGACTGCCTTATCACATCACAGCGACGAAAATCAACATACTTTCAACTATAAAAACACAAAAATCCTAAATACAGAAAATCATTCTAAAAAACGAGAAATACTTGAAATGATCGAAATCCAAAGAAACAAAAACGCTATAAACGCTAAATCCGACACAAAAAACCTTCACAAAATTTACCATAATATTATAAAATAAACTCACCCTTCCCACAAGCTACATAATACTAATAACTAATTAATTAAAAAATAATAAATAAAAACACATAGACCTCAAAAACAATAATTGGACCCCTTAAGCCAAATAGATACATCTGGCAAACACTCCCAAATTGTCGGACGACCCTTCGCCAAAAGTAGATGTGCGTTTTTCAGTTACTATTTAAAGCTCGACTAAATATGTATATACCGACCTATCTGTTTAAAAACTTCAAAGTAACAGAAAGTGCAATTTTTTATAAAGTGCCTCGCAGTACAACGTGCCAATCCTTGGATTTTTAATAAAAGGTAACACCTCTATACTTATATATAAACTTAGTAACTAGTTCCTAGAATATTACCTAAAAAACTGTTAAAATAAAAAAAAATGTTTTCAGCTACTGCACTCTGATGAAGGTATATCTATTACCGAAACGTTAGTAATATAAAATGTAACCAAAAACACCACATTTTATTTGCCTCACAACGGACTAAATCCCCAAGAAAACAAAATTAAAAACAATATATATATCAACAGTCCAAGAACCTGCCAAAAATACATATATATCAGCATGGGTGAAAATATGCTAAATTTCAACACCGTATACGCAAAATACGGTCAAGCTACTGGAAACAAAATCAAACTGTTCTGTAAAGTAAATCAAAAACTATGTAACCAGCGAAACAGACGAATTTTCCTACTACGTTGTAAGGATGAAAATATAGTTCCTACATTTTTAAATTTTAAGTTTAACCACATCCTTTTTAACTGTAAAGACCTTGAACAAAAATTCAAGGATTGCGCCGTAAAAAACTTTATAAAAAATACCCTTAACCTTCTAATCACTGACACAACCAAAACCATAAACAAATTTGAAAAAGAAAAAACCACTCTTGCAGCCTCACTAGCAGCAACTATACCACCTGATTTATTAAATCCTTTTTTCGAAAAACTGTCAGAAAAATATGAAACGATATTTCAAAAAATAAAACAAAAAAACATAAAAAAGATAAAGAAACAAACAAACAAAAATATATCTGACAACAACATTAAAAAAAACGCTTCTTGTTGGATCGACAACCTAACTGACGTTAGTATTCCTGACGATGTGAAAGAAATACTTAGTTTGGGACCAAAGTTTGCAATACCTTACGAAAAACAAGAAGACATTCCCACAGCTGAAATAATCAGCAACATCGAAACCTCACTAACTAATCTAAGCAATGAAAAAAAAGATGAACTAAGGTCGACCTGCTGCAACATTATAACAAATTATAAAAATAACTTTAATCACGCGACAAAAAACAATACAAAAAAAGAATTACTCAGAAAAACACGAAAAACAGAAACATTCTTAAAGAAAAATAAACACCTAAAAGTATTGGTACCCGACAAAACCAATAAAACTGTTATAATGTACACCACCGAATACGAACAAAAAATGACCAACTTATTACAAGACTCCAAAACCTATAAAGAATTACGAAACGACCCAACAAACATATACCAAAAACAAAACAACGATATAATAACACATTGGGAAAACAAAACCTTTATATCACCAAACACCGCAAAAAAACTAAAAATTCACAACGCCCTACCTCCACGAATATACGGACTTCCGAAATTGCACAAAGAGGATATTCCACTTAGACCCATAGTGTCGTGCATCCAATCTCCATTTGAAAACCTCTCCAAATTTTTAAAAAATATTTTAGAGAACGTTGTAAACAAAAACAATTATTATATTAAAGATTCGATGGATTTCAAAAATAAAATTAAAAATATAATTATCCCCGAAGATCACTTACTGATATCTCTAGACGTTATATCACTATACACAAACATACCTATCAATCTTACAAAAGAAATAATAACAAAAAAATGGGATAAAATAAAATCCTTCACCGACATACCACTAAACGAATTTCTAAACGCGGTTGAAATCACCTTAAACTCCACATATTTCCAATATGAAAAAAAATTCTATAAACAAATAGATGGATGTGCTATGGGTGCCTCAATTTCCAGTGTAATTGCCCAACTTGTCCTGGAAGACCTCGAAGAAAACACATTCCCGCCCTTAGATTTCCCTTTACCCTTTTTCTACAGATATGTCGACGACTGTATAACAGCTGTACCCAAAAATAAATGCAACTTGATTCTAGAAAAATTTAACAGTTACCACCACAAACTACAATTTACAATAGAAAAACAAAACGAAAACAAAATCAACTTTCTTGACCTAACTCTATACAATAAAAACAACAAAATAAGAACAGAATGGTACACTAAAAAAACTTGGTCTGCAAGATACCTACATTTTGACTCACAGCACCCCCTATCCCAAAAAAAAACCGTTATTATTGGGCTCGCAGACCGCAGCATAAAACTATCTGATCCCGAATTTAGAGAAAGGGCAATCAACAAAGCAAAAGAAACTTTAAAAATAAATAACTATCCGCAGCATCTTATAAACAAAATTTTTAAAGAAAGAATACACAAATTCTACAACACACACCCAAACAACAAACATACAACAAAAAATAATAAAAATTACTTATCATTACCATATATTCCTAACCTATCAGAAAAAATTCAAAACGTTTTTAAAAACCACGACATAACTGTCAGCCACAAAGGCCACAATCTTTTAAGAAAAAATTTCAGCAAGCTAAAATCAACAATCCCCAAAGATAAAAAAACTCACGTTGTATATGAAATTCCATGCAATAACTGCCACGCCGTTTATATTGGACAGACCAGCCAACATTTAAAAAACAGAATAAATGGACACAAATTCGACAAAAAAAACAAGACTGCCTTATCACATCACAGCGACGAAAATCAACATACTTTCAACTATAAAAACACAAAAATCCTAAATACAGAAAATCATTCTAAAAAACGAGAAATACTTGAAATGATCGAAATCCAAAGAAACAAAAACGCTATAAACGCTAAATCCGACACAAAAAACCTTCACAAAATTTACCATAATATTATAAAATAAACTCACCCTTCCCACAAGCTACATAATACTAATAACTAATTAATTAAAAAATAATAAATAAAAACACATAGACCTCAAAAACAATAATTGGACCCCTTAAGCCAAATAGATACATCTGGCAAACACTCCCAAATTGTCGGACGACCCTTCGCCAAAAGTAGATGTGCGTTTTTCAGTTACTATTTAAAGCTCGACTAAATATGTATATACCGACCTATCTGTTTAAAAACTTCAAAGTAACAGAAAGTGCAATTTTTTATAAAGTGCCTCGCAGTACAACGTGCCAATCCTTGGATTTTTAATAAAAGGTAACACCTCTATACTTATATATAAACTTAGTAACTAGTTCCTAGAATATTACCTAAAAAACTGTTAAAATAAAAAAAAATGTTTTCAGCTACTGCACTCTGATGAAGGTATATCTATTACCGAAACGTTAGTAATATAAAATGTAACCAAAAACACCACATTTTATTTGCCTCACAACGGACTAAATCCCCAAGAAAACAAAATTAAAAACAATATATATATCAACAGTCCAAGAACCTGCCAAAAATACATATATATCAGCATGGGTGAAAATATGCTAAATTTCAACACCGTATACGCAAAATACGGTCAAGCTACTGGAAACAAAATCAAACTGTTCTGTAAAGTAAATCAAAAACTATGTAACCAGCGAAACAGACGAATTTTCCTACTACGTTGTAAGGATGAAAATATAGTTCCTACATTTTTAAATTTTAAGTTTAACCACATCCTTTTTAACTGTAAAGACCTTGAACAAAAATTCAAGGATTGCGCCGTAAAAAACTTTATAAAAAATACCCTTAACCTTCTAATCACTGACACAACCAAAACCATAAACAAATTTGAAAAAGAAAAAACCACTCTTGCAGCCTCACTAGCAGCAACTATACCACCTGATTTATTAAATCCTTTTTTCGAAAAACTGTCAGAAAAATATGAAACGATATTTCAAAAAATAAAACAAAAAAACATAAAAAAGATAAAGAAACAAACAAACAAAAATATATCTGACAACAACATTAAAAAAAACGCTTCTTGTTGGATCGACAACCTAACTGACGTTAGTATTCCTGACGATGTGAAAGAAATACTTAGTTTGGGACCAAAGTTTGCAATACCTTACGAAAAACAAGAAGACATTCCCACAGCTGAAATAATCAGCAACATCGAAACCTCACTAACTAATCTAAGCAATGAAAAAAAAGATGAACTAAGGTCGACCTGCTGCAACATTATAACAAATTATAAAAATAACTTTAATCACGCGACAAAAAACAATACAAAAAAAGAATTACTCAGAAAAACACGAAAAACAGAAACATTCTTAAAGAAAAATAAACACCTAAAAGTATTGGTACCCGACAAAACCAATAAAACTGTTATAATGTACACCACCGAATACGAACAAAAAATGACCAACTTATTACAAGACTCCAAAACCTATAAAGAATTACGAAACGACCCAACAAACATATACCAAAAACAAAACAACGATATAATAACACATTGGGAAAACAAAACCTTTATATCACCAAACACCGCAAAAAAACTAAAAATTCACAACGCCCTACCTCCACGAATATACGGACTTCCGAAATTGCACAAAGAGGATATTCCACTTAGACCCATAGTGTCGTGCATCCAATCTCCATTTGAAAACCTCTCCAAATTTTTAAAAAATATTTTAGAGAACGTTGTAAACAAAAACAATTATTATATTAAAGATTCGATGGATTTCAAAAATAAAATTAAAAATATAATTATCCCCGAAGATCACTTACTGATATCTCTAGACGTTATATCACTATACACAAACATACCTATCAATCTTACAAAAGAAATAATAACAAAAAAATGGGATAAAATAAAATCCTTCACCGACATACCACTAAACGAATTTCTAAACGCGGTTGAAATCACCTTAAACTCCACATATTTCCAATATGAAAAAAAATTCTATAAACAAATAGATGGATGTGCTATGGGTGCCTCAATTTCCAGTGTAATTGCCCAACTTGTCCTGGAAGACCTCGAAGAAAACACAATCCCGCCCTTAGATTTCCCTTTACCCTTTTTCTACAGATATGTCGACGACTGTATAACAGCTGTACCCAAAAATAAATGCAACTTGATTCTAGAAAAATTTAACAGTTACCACCACAAACTACAATTTACAATAGAAAAACAAAACGAAAACAAAATCAACTTTCTTGACCTAACTCTATACAATAAAAACAACAAAATAAGAACAGAATGGTACACTAAAAAAACTTGGTCTGCAAGATACCTACATTTTGACTCACAGCACCCCCTATCCCAAAAAAAAACCGTTATTATTGGGCTCGCAGACCGCAGCATAAAACTATCTGATCCCGAATTTAGAGAAAGGGCAATCAACAAAGCAAAAGAAACTTTAAAAATAAATAACTATCCGCAGCATCTTATAAACAAAATTTTTAAAGAAAGAATACACAAATTCTACAACACACACCCAAACAACAAACATACAACAAAAAATAATAAAAATTACTTATCATTACCATATATTCCTAACCTATCAGAAAAAATTCAAAACGTTTTTAAAAACCACGACATAACTGTCAGCCACAAAGGCCACAATCTTTTAAGAAAAAATTTCAGCAAGCTAAAATCAACAATCCCCAAAGATAAAAAAACTCACGTTGTATATGAAATTCCATGCAATAACTGCCACGCCGTTTATATTGGACAGACCAGCCAACATTTAAAAAACAGAATAAATGGACACAAATTCGACAAAAAAAACAAGACTGCCTTATCACATCACAGCGACGAAAATCAACATACTTTCAACTATAAAAACACAAAAATCCTAAATACAGAAAATCATTCTAAAAAACGAGAAATACTTGAAATGATCGAAATCCAAAGAAACAAAAACGCTATAAACGCTAAATCCGACACAAAAAACCTTCACAAAATTTACCATAATATTATAAAATAAACTCACCCTTCCCACAAGCTACATAATACTAATAACTAATTAATTAAAAAATAATAAATAAAAACACATAGACCTCAAAAACAATAATTGGACCCCTTAAGCCAAATAGATACATCTGGCAAACACTCCCAAATTGTCGGACGACCCTTCGCCAAAAGTAGATGTGCGTTTTTCAGTTACTATTTAAAGCTCGACTAAATATGTATATACCGACCTATCTGTTTAAAAACTTCAAAGTAACAGAAAGTGCAATTTTTTATAAAGTGCCTCGCAGTACAACGTGCCAATCCTTGGATTTTTAATAAAAGGTAACACCTCTATACTTATATATAAACTTAGTAACTAGTTCCTAGAATATTACCTAAAAAACTGTTAAAATAAAAAAAAATGTTTTCAGCTACTGCACTCTGATGAAGGTATATCTATTACCGAAACGTTAGTAATATAAAATGTAACCAAAAACACCACATTTTATTTGCCTCACAACGGACTAAATCCCCAAGAAAACAAAATTAAAAACTATATATATATATATATATATATATATATATATATATATATATATATATATATATATACAGGGTGGTGCAACCAAGATGGGGTGGACGATTGTGAGTAAACGGTGAGGAATTTCGAAAAATTTTTTTTGGATATTATCGATAGTCAAGCCCGCTATGTTTTAAAATTATAGCTATAATACAGGGTGGTCCGAAAAACTCGTGGCGAACCAAACTTGTGTTTTTTTAAATGGGACACCCTGTATATAATTGTTCCAATTGATTCTCCTGTTCGTTACGATCATTTTGATATAGGGTTTATTGGGTCTAAAACTTATAGTAAGGGAATGGGACGTGGTTAAAGTTGAAAAAATGGTCACAGTTCGGCCATGTTTAAAAAAAATTTGAAACCGGTATGGAAAAACCAAATATACCATAAAACGTTACATATCCTTGAATACATTAATCACTTGCAATTTATTTAAAATTATTCACTGTTATACAGGGTGGTCAAGTTTTGCAAATACGCCCTGGACTCATTTTTTTTAAATGGAACACCCTGTATAGTTTATTTTCATCTTAAAGATAACATTGCTAGCTTTCAAAAAATACTATACATGATGCCTTTCTGACCAACAGTTTTTTAGTAAACTAGCCGTGAAACCAAGGTTTCTTCATTCTAATACGATTATACTGAATTTACGTTGTTTATTATTAAATATCTAATATTAGGAGGCCATAAATGAAACAAGATTGACGAACTTGTCAAAGCTACTGCCGCACAATCCATTATTTACAAGTTAAGTCTATGTGGCCCAATAATTATGAGGTAAGGAGACTGAGACCCGAAACTTTTACATGTTTATTAGAGATATTTCAAAAAACAGAAAATATTGTTTTTAGGAAATGTAAAGTAATTAATAAACCAGTTACAAACAAAGATAATCCGTTATCAGTATTATTAATAGTTTAAAAAAATTAATTAAGCAAAAACAGAACATCTTTTAAAATTACTTAGGCATGTACTTACTTGTAAACCTAATTTAATATAAACAATTAACAAAGCTCATATAAGGTGTTCAACTAATCCACCATTTTGCTGAAGGTACATTTCGAGTCTATCCATAACTGAAAGTTTCACTTTTCGCAAAGTCTGTTCTGAACGTTGTGAAAACTGTTTATTATTATAATTCTCGTCTTCATATCTTTCACTGTGGTTGGAACCTCTTTATAGACTTCTTCTTTAACATGCCCCCATAGAAAAAATCTAGTGGAGTTAAGTCGAGTGGTCTGGCTGACCACTTAACTGGTCCACCTCGCCCAATCCAACGATCTGTCTTCCAATTATCGACAAAATATCTTACATTCCTATGGCAATGCGGGGGCGCTCCATCATGTTGAAACCATAAGGATCCCCTTACCATTAAACGTAAATCTTCAAGCAATACTTGCAACTCGTTTCTCAAAAAATTTGTTTATAACTGGTCTATTAATTACTTTACATTTCATAAAAACAATATTTTCTATTTTTTGAAATATCTCTAATAAACATGTAAAAGTTTCGGGTCTCAGTCTTCTTACCTCAAAATTATTGGGCCACCTACACTTAACTTGTAAATAATGGATTGTGCGGCAGTAGCTTTGACAAGTTCGTCAATCTTGTTTCATTTATGATAGTGTCATGGCCTTCTAATATTAGATGTTTAATAATAAACAACGTAAATTCAGTATAATCGTATTAGAATGAAGAAACCTTGGTTTCACGGCTAGTTTACTAAAAAACTGTCGGTCAGAATGGCATCATGTATAGTATTTTTTGAAAGCTAGCAATGTTATCTTTAAGATGAAAATAAAATATACAGGGTGTTCCATTTAAAAAAAATAAGTCCAGGGCGTATTTGCAAAACTTGACCACCCTGTATAACAGTGAATAATTTTAAACAAATTGCAAGCGATTAATGTATTCAAGGATATGTAACGTTTTATGGAATATTTGGTTTTTCCATACCTGCTTCAAATTTTTTTAAAAAATGGCCGAACTGTGACCATTTTTTCAACTTTAACCACGTCCCATTCCCTTACTATAAGTTTTAGACCCAATAAACCCTATATCAAAATGATCGTAACGAACAGGAGAATCAATTGGAACAATTATATACAGGGTGTCCCATTTAAAAAAACACAAGTTTGGTTCGCCACGAGTTTTTCGGACCGCCCTGTATTATGGCTATAATTTTAAAACATAGCGGGTTTGACTATCGATAATATCCAAAAAAAAATTTTTCGAAATACCTCACCGTTTACTCACAATCGTCCACCCCATCTTGGTTGCACCACCCTGTATATATATATATATATATATATATATATATATATATATATATATATATATATATATATATATATATATATATATATATATATATATATATATATATATATATATATATAGCGGCATCCATAAAATTCGCGTCATATGAGAAAAAAAATCATTTCGTATTTTTAAGATAACTTTGGTTATTCTTGAACGCATAAAGAACGTTTTTGAGGTTATCACAGTTGAAATCAAATACACAAAATGTCAAAAAAATAATGTGATTCGTCTAAACCAAATATAGGTACTCAAAACGAATATTTTTGAAACAAAAACATTTTTTGTAGGATGCTAGTTTGGCTTAAATTAAAGTAGAACATTGAAAAAAACCCGGATTTGATCGGTTTTTGAGAAATTTACACCTAATTTTGTCACAAACTATTCACATCATGCTTATTGTCTATAGATTTTGATTTGGGTTGTTTCAGAAGTTTTCATTTTGAATGTTGTTGCTATAATTTTATTTTGATAACGCTAGAAACGTATTTTATAAATGCAGAAACTTTTATCAAAAATGGAATTTTCTGAGAAATCAGGAATAAAGAGGTTTACTATTATAGTGCCAACTTTATGTACGGTGTTGTATAAACTAGACTATATTATCATATAATATTACATATATTTGAATATTTTAACAGGCATGTTAATAGTTCAGTGCAAAGTTAAAAAATATGAAATTATGTTTAACAATCACCATTTTATAAATATAATCATCTTATAATACAAAATAAAAAAGTACTATTACCTAAATAAAAAAAATACTATTTGCTATCTAAATCAAGTTGCGAACATTCCAGTTCTTCCTCTGATGCAGTGTGATCCCACTTGATGTCCACTTTCTTCCGAATCTTCCAATGAACTGTAAAAACTAAGTTTCTAGAGCGTCGTCCAAGAGATGCTCTCTTCTTATAAGCTCACCTTGATATTTTTTCATATGTTGGCAAATATTATGCCACTCTTGCTCAGACACCTTCTCAAATTTTTGCCTAGCCAGTGCGTTGGTATCAGCTAACTGAAATCTAGTATTGTGAGCTGCTACCCAATTCTTCACTACTACCAATATTTCTTCTATAGGATTTAGTTCCGGGTGATAAGGAGGTAAATGTAACACACAGTGACCCTGACCATGTCGTTCATCCAACAGTTCATTCAACTTGTATTGCGTCGGAAATAAAAATTTATTTTTTAAAATAATTTTGTATAATTCCTATTTGGTAGTTAAATGAGGGTTAATGGATATGGTTTATTGATATTTGAGTACCAGTACCTATAGGTTCTCATCATTTATTCAGAAAATACTGAAAAATTTAATTACCTGATCTAAATATAAGTAATCCGTCTTTCACGAATCCTCTTTCTCCACCAGCATGTACTATGATTAACCATCGCCCTTTTGAAATTGGCTTCTTTAAACCTTTGTCACTCTCATCATTCCAGCCTTTATCTTGAACATGACTGCTGTGGATATAAATTTCATCCGTATAAATTATATTGCAGCCATCATTACGGTTTTCTATCATCGTTTTCAGAAAATGAATTGGATTTATGCGCATATCATCATTTTATTCGCATAAAACGTTTCTGACCATATTCTACATTCGGCAACATCGGAGAGGCACTCGCAATGATAAGAGAAGAATGTTGATGGGACGGATTTTATTTCGATTCTGATTTGGCAAAAACAAAAATCGTGCAGCGTTGCCAGTTCATTAAGCACCGCTATTTTTATCATAAGAATAAAGAATAATCCATAACACGCATCTGATGCCTACTTTTCAAAAGGTGGGAGACAAGGACATAAATGCGGTCTGTGTCAGTTATAAAGCTCGTGTCTTTTTCTTGCTTAATTCTTACTTTATTTTTTGATTAACCCTATTTTCATGCGTTCGATTGTTTAACCTTAACATTTTGATTTGTGTGTTTTTATGAATTAAATTTTATCGTTTCCATTTTACTTCCTTAAATTGTTTTAAAAACTTTTTAAAGATATCAAGAAAAGAAAAAGGTGATGGTCGTTTGTCACTTAAATTTGCCAGTTTCCGATTTATACCCGACAATATATTTGCTTCAAGATGTAACAGGAACTGAAAATAGGTTCATTGTAGATCTACGAAATCTCGCTAAAATATCCTAGTTGTTAAAATTATTCCAGTTGGTATTACAAACTTAATACATATATCATCATATATTTTAACTAATTAATAAATTTATAAAATCTTATTTATGTATTTATTTGTACCAATATGATAAAATTAAATAATTCTGTATTTGCTTTGTGCATTTCCGCCTGGATCTCAGTTCTCCAATTTAGGAGAGGTAAGTATTTTTTTTTTAGAAAAAGGAACTTACCTAAAAATGTGTACAAAATCTTTTCATCGCCATATTTCTCGCAATATTCTCACAGTATAATCCTGTTGTCTTACAAAATTCTGAGATGATGCGTTCTTCTTACTTTCCAGTGGAACTATATCATCACTTAGCTTAGGCTTCTCACACAGTGGAAGGGTATACAGTGGTATACGTACATAACATATGAACAACAGGACGCACTAGCGTTGTCAAAAAAGTAACTAATCCTTCTCCAGCAGCATCCGAAAGTAACGATTACCGATGTCAAAATAATAGCGGTACTTTTATAAATGATTACGTATTCGTACAAGCACACGGTAATTCAAAGATTCGTGTAGTTAAAGTAGGATGACTCAGATTTGAAATATTTTATTCTGTCGCTTTTTAGCAAAAAAAAAACCATAAAATGCATACAAACAGTCTTGCCGGGAGATAAGGAAATGGACACCTGCGATCAGTGAATTGAATAAATAAATACTACTGGCCAAATATTTTTTATTTTAAGTAAAACTATTTTACGTTGTTGACGGCCTTTAGGTTTGATATGCATTATTCATAATACAATGTGTTTTTTTAACTCGGACATGGGATTTGTGTGGTAAATTTTTCACCCCATGTTAACTTTTGTTCTACTCGAAACTAAAAGACAAAATTTGCACCAGAGGATATTTAAATATTTAGACTATGCCACAATGACTTATTTTTACCAGTAAGGCTGCCAAACATGTAAAAAATGACTTTTTTAAAAAAGACAATTTTTTTTAACCTGTGTATGTCAGGTATTTGATTTTGACAGTTCCTTGCATTGTTTAAATTAATTTGTAACTGTAATTTATCACCAAAATGTAATAGATTTTTCTGAAATTGGGTTGGAAAAAAACCGTTCAACGATAATTGAAGACCCCAAAATATGTCCCTGTCGAGATTCGGTTCAAAATTTTTAGTAGAACAGAAGTTAACATATGTATATGAAACAATAACCATGCAAATCTCGTGTCCCGAGGTAAAAAAAAGCACTGTATATAATATATTAAATATATCTAATATTTTAGAAAAATATCATGATTTCCAGAGCCATCATAATGTCACTTATTGGCACAGCAGACGCAGTAGCCTTACTGACGTATCTACTCGAATTTAAAATTATTGTGTGATAAACCTATATTTTGCCGGAATTTATATACTATGTGTAGGTAGGAGGGCTTTGTAAATAAGAATTCTGTTCTTTATACCATAAAGCATGATTTCCTTTCATTTGATTAGATTTGACTAATACTCCAATAAAACCGCCCTTAGAGCTTTGTTTTTCCCTATAAAAACTACCCCACAATCATTTATCATAAATAACGCAAGTAGAAATGTAACAAGATTGATATTGAATTTAGTCTGCTTATTTACAATTTTTCTTAGGTTAAACTGGAGCGCACTTACTACTGATATATTATATTATTCATTTTAATTATCAATAAATTCTTAAACAGAATTCGTTCAAATAACTTACTTCTGTGCAATTTTAAACGATTAAATACTGAAATAGAATCAACATTTGGTCGAAAAGATTACGCATCCAGACCACTGGCTTATACTAATAAAGGTGCACGCTCACTTAGGCGAAGCGTCGCGAAGCGAAGAGAATTTTATCCATCCAAGAACTTTACATGCAATCAAATGGGAGCCCGCACACTGAAGCGTCGCGTCGAGAAGCGTTGTGCGGGCTTCCATTTGATTGCATGTAAGTTTCTTGGACGCATAAAATTCTCTTCTCTTCGCTTCGCTTCGCGACGCTTCGCCTAAAGGTGCCTAAAGGCGAAGCGTCGCGAAGCGAAGAGAATTTTATCCGTCCAAGAAGCTTACGTGCAATCAAATGGAAGCCCGCACAACGCTTCTCGACGCTTCAGTGTGCGGGCTCCCATTTGATTGCATGTAAAGTTCTTGGATGGATAAAATTCTCTTCGCTTCGCGACGCTTCGCCTAAGTGAGCGTGCACCTTAAGTGGGCGCGCACCTTAATTGAGATGCTATTGTGACAGATTACTGTGATTCTAACTCTGGACAGTAGAAGTCGTCCTTTTTTACTGTCTGACCAATAGGAAGTTTTAAAAGAGCTAATGTAGCCTAAGTGTTGTTCCAATAAGCACACTGCCTGTAATCTAAATAAATCTTAAATATTTTTTCTATTCTCTACATAAATTAAATATTTATGGCGAATGTTTCTAACAAATTATTTTGGTTTTTATTAAGAAATAAAAAGATATTTTTTTACAAATTTTCATATAAATTTCGCAAAAGCTTAAGGTGTTTATGTTATGTGCTTATAAGCTCCAAATAAAATTTGTTCTTTTTATTTATCTAACGCTCTACTTCGACAGTGGTAAATCATAACCTTAACATTTTTCTTCAAAATTCTGTTAGGACTAGAGATGATACAAAATACTAGCAACAGTTATTTTGGAACAGTTACAGGAACAGATTATAACAGTTATCAATTTAATAAAATACCTGTCCCAAGGCTTCGAGTTGTTCAGAGTAACAAAACGGACGTTCTGCATTAAAAAACCGTTCTCAATTGGCAGCATTGCAAATTGCAACAGTTACTCATCCTCATCTCATCGGGAGGCTACGGCTAGCGCACATTGTACATAATACAGTCGATTTTGGTATCACACCATAACATTAACATGCGCCGCATACGACTTCTCGCCTTATTGAATACCGAACGTCAATATAGTCGAATATCGTTTCACGCTTTTACACCATTATTATTTAATATATATTTGGTATTTAGCTCGCACACTCGCACGCGAAATCTTGCCTTATCAACTACTACTGAAAGAAATACTATTGAATTCTTCATAACATTAATTTGGTTTTGTCGCATTCTGCGGAACTGTTCCTTTTGCATTTCAAATTTTTGCTGGCCTGTTCCTGTTGATCTGTTATTTTCAGTACTTAGACGTTTTCTGTCAGGATGTCGATGAGCGTTTTGTTTCTTTTCTGTATCACTTTTTTACATATTTTCAAGATTCATTTTTTGTTATTTATTTTCTATAAAAGTTTATTTTGAATATGTGATTATAAATTATTTCTTTTATTTCAAAAAAATTAATTATCTTAAATTATTATACTTGAATAACACTGCCCTCCTTAGTCAAAACGTCCTGATGCAATTTTTTTCATTTTCGACTTATATGCATATATTGGTTGTCCGCTAGCATATTCATCTATTATTCCTAGTTTAGAACGTCCAATTAAGCATTTAAAAAAAAGAAATAGTCGCAACTTGCTCAAAATGTACAGTTAGGACAGTTTAATATGGTGTCGGACAACCTATATACGCATATAAGCCGAAAATGGGAAAAATGTAGTTAGGACGTTTTAACTAAGGAGAGCAGAATAGTACTAAGAACTAATTCACGAAACACATAATATGTATATACATGACAATGGGTCTCCGGTGGCCGAATTGGTACGGCGTCAGCTTCGCAACCGAGAGGCACGGGTTCGAATCCCCCTTCGGCCATAGATATTTTGTGATTGTTGGAAGGTGGTAGAGGATTTCTTTATCAACCGAGGTGGTACCACCCCACACATCCTCTTAAAGGACTTGTGAAGTCCGTACTGATGTTTCCAGATCTGGATGTGTGAGTCGAATTTCCCCAGTACACCCACGGTACATAGTACTTAGACTTCGATCTTCGTGGGCTGTCAGAACATAAAAAAAGTAACAGTATACTCCTTTTTAATACGAAGAATTTTAAATCCGAAGTTATTTACACATCCGTCGTAATTCTATCTAAGTACTATTCCTATTCCGCGTCCTATTGATTTTAAATTTCAATACCATTGCATGTTACACGCTATTCCGAGAATTTCAAGGTTCCAACGTTGGAACTGTTAAAAAGTATCAGGTTTTTGGAACTGTTCCGTAAGCGAAACAGGTACGAAACGGAACTGTTATTAAAAAATAACAGTTCGTACCACCTCTAGTTAGGAAGTTTTACTTGAATTTGGCGATACTAGCCTCTAATCATATTTATAAAAAAAATTAATTAACTTTGCACTACATTGATACACTTGTATCACACTGTGATTTCAGCTGTTCTTGGCACATAAAAAATAGTTTCCTCGGGGCACTTGCATATTAGCGCAATATAATATTCATAAGGTAGTTTTTAAGAAATTTCCATTATAGAATAATTTAATAAAAATGAGTACACACAAATTACACTAGAATTATAAAACAACTCTTCACAAACAACAAATATTTTGTCTTTACATCACAGATGAACGATTCAAATTAGGTGTGGTGAGTATAGACAACTGAATATACATTCGACGCCGCTTAACAGGCACGTGACTAATTATTGTAACCAATATGATTGATCATATGACTTAAAGATTTGAGCAAAAAGAAAAAACGGATTGAATTTAAGAACCTAGCACGAAATAGCGACGAGTGCTTTAGACAATATCTATATAACGTCATTAGTAAGAGCACTCAATAGGTGATTTTTAAATTGTAGTAGATTATAACAAAAAGCGAACAAAAGATTTTAGTTAAATTATACTAGTAATTTTCTTCAAAATAACATTTTTGCGTTTGTATAATCTATGCAATAAAAAAATGCATGCATATTTCCCATTCCAAAAATATATTTGGAAAACAGACAAATCGCAAAAATAATAGAGTAAAACAAGCTTTGAATGGTGGATGACAGACCTATTAACAAGAAAGACTAAATTCAAATAAGTCTTATATTAGGCAATAACAGGTTTTGTTGTTTATTCAGTTAGATTGGTGGTACTAAAACTATATTTATTATTCTTACTTTAAATTCTTATCGTAAACGATTTTGATAAAGCATTCATCAAGTTTAACAAAAACAGGTCACTGTATAACAATAGTTGTCAAACGTCATGTATTTTAAAACACTCGTGCCGTTGCTTCTTTATATTCTTATAATCTTTCATTGTGCTTGTTAGGCCAATACGAATATCCCATTGATGTGTTCCCGCGAAAGTGGCTTCAACTTGGACCGTTTTGTAATCCTGCCTTTCGATTAAATCCACTTAAATAAATCTTCTGAATCGTTTGGTGCTTTTCAACGATAATACTTCTTGTTTAAGGTTTTAAGAGTATTATAAAACGATTTTGTTCATTTTATTGTTTTTAATGATAGGTTCTTAAATGTGATGGGCTTTTAGAATATTAAGATATGGAATGAAGGCCGTAAAGCTGTAATAAAATATGACATAAAACGTTTTTAATAATTATAATTACACACATAAAGAATCAAAAAGCACAAACATCACACACAAATATACAGAGATCTCCCTTAAAACATGTCACCCATGTGTTTATATTATGTAAGAGGTAATCTCAGAAACTACTGAACCAAATTGGAAAATTATTTTACTAATATGTAGTTAGGACCTTCCAGAGTGCCATAGGCCATATGCAATATTTGATATCCGCTGCTTCAGTAACGTGGAAAACGAAAAAAATAATTTTTAGACTACTAAATCAGCTTAAAAAAAATGCGGCTGAATAGGCCAAAATGTGACGAGTGTTAGACGATACACAGAGTGAGCATTTTAAAGTTTTACAATGCGATATCTCAACAACAATTTAAAATATTTTAATAAAAATACCTATTGTAAGGTAACAGGAGGCCGGTACTTTACTGATTGCATGGTTAGGAATTTTTGAATCATGGGATATAAAGAGGTTTAAACAACTTACCTTTTAACGGTAATGGTACACCCATGAACTCATCAACAGGAAAAGACGAAACCGTTCATTCGTTACGAACCATTTGTTTTGTTTCATACATTGCGAGTGTGGACCAAGGACATAGAAAGAGGAGAGAGTGATCTGTATTCAACCAAGCAAACCTCGGATGGAAAGAATCCAATTTTCCACACACTTGACACTGACGCACCATTATCAAAAGTTAATAAATGAAATCCTTAAAAAAACAACAAAAAAAACGAAAATTTCACTACAACAAATATTTCCACTGCTAGGCAACTCTGTACACAAAAACGTAATACGCCAATAATAATACAGCTGTTTAATCCAGGAATAAACAGGACTAAACGAAAAATGCGCCGTTGCCACTATCACTCTAAATTTCGCCACTATGCAATGAAGATGAATTACAAAAACTTCGAAAAATAACGATATATTGATTTTACTAACCCTTAGTTGGTGTATATGAGTGCAAGTATTAACCATTGATTTCTAATATGGATCCGCAAACAATAATCGCGAATGTGGCAAATTTCTGGCCTGCAAAAGTTGTCAGCTGTGATGGTCGATCCCACTCTGATTGTCAAGGAACATAAAAGGGTTTGCTGATTGTTTTCCAGCTGGTTATGCAAACCGTGTAGCAAATGACAACAAGCGAGTTGTGCGCATGCCCCTCGCCGATCTGGCTCGAGAAATATGACCGGTGGTCGTGCGTGCAAACACAATATTTCGCCCTGCTAACTTAACTTTTGTTTGCGCACGCTGTCAGTTGTACGGGTCTATATATAGAAGTCAATGGTATTAACCGATAGTAATTTTGATATTTTAATATAAAGTTTATGAATCGGGAAATTTGCCACATAACTGAAAGACTGGCAACAGCCATTTTCAAAAAGTAGAGGGGGACCATGTAGTTGATCAGATTAAGAGTAGCCCTGGAGTCTCTGACTGTTTTAAAATGTAAACAATGGTATATCCTCTTTGTTTCTAAATCTATGGGTACAACTAAGTAACGGAATAAAAATAGCTAATTCCGTGGATAGTTACAGTCTAGTTGTCAACTTGTGACATTGGTGTCAACAGGAGTAATCTAAGTTATAGTCTCGATTCATTGCAACCATGGAACAAAACTGCAATATTAAGATCGACATATTATTAATTCTGAGATACTGTAGGAAGAACTACTGAGTAGCTGACTATTGCGTGCAAAATCTTATATGGAATTTAAGCGATTAGAAGACAGCCAACGCAATACCGGAAAACTTCGTGCCACAAAGACAGAGATTGTCCTTAGAATTTTGGGTGCACTTATTTACTTTAAATCCAATGTATGTGTACTGAATATTTTTACGTACATTCATACCGTTTTCACCCTTGTCACTTCATTCTTCATCAGGAATTGTAAGGTAAACATTTTTAAAATCGGGTAACATTTTGCAATTGATTAAGACATAAAGTTCAAGAAAACACTGCGTTGTTAAATCTCTCGTTAAGCGATGGCACATATTTTTTGAATCATTCTGTATAAACTATTACAATAATCAAACACATGCATCGTAAAAGCAGACAAAATTTTATTTATATGATTATTACCCACATAAGAATTTTATTTTCCACATAAAATCCTCGGCTCAGTATAAAATATAATTTCTTTTAAGGCCGAACTATGTGCAGAAAGGAATTTATCAGCGAGTGAAATTCCCGCGAGCTGAACAGACTAGCGAGATCACGACGTGATGCAAAATATTGCTAGATAGCCATGATACAATAAAAGGAAGGTATGATATCAAACCGTGTCAAATTCGTCCGGGTCCGCGCATGACGTCACCCTGTGAGTTATTTTTGAAATTTATAACGCGCAATATAGATTTTACGTTAGTTAAAGGCGATTTTATATAAATTCTCTTGGCAATATACTTTGCCTCCTGCTTATAATACAAATTTTAAAGTATATAACTTAAAATAATCATGTAAATAAAGGGATATTAAAACAATAGATATTGGTAAATTGCCTGCCAGTTACGTTCTATATGTATTTATTTACGTGAAAAGGAAAGGTCAATAATTTTAGAAAATAAAACTATGCCGAATAATTAAGATAATAATTTTTATTTAGAGGCATATTCTTATTCAAATATATGGGTCATTCTATTCAAGTGGGGCCAAATGGGACTTTGAATTAATTTAATTTTTTTCCCCTATTTTTACCTCAATCTTTAAATTTAAATTACTTTACATTTTATCATTAGTATTTCATTAGCGGTTATACATTAAAATGAATTTTGGGACAAAAAAATATAAAAAAACAAAAATGAGTTTCACGGAGTTGAGGTATGTGGTAACGGTACTGAGAAATTTAAACTCAAGTATTATCTAATATTATCTATATTACTTATATTATAATTACTATTGTTAGTAATATTATCATCAGAATGGGAATAAATAAAAACAAAGGTCCATAAAATGTTTTTATTCAAACATGTTTAACTAATAATTCTAATTATTAGACAGTAAACAGACTGTAAAGAGCTGTTTTGGTTTTTAAAATTCTGCTTCGGTTGTGACGGCAATACTTCTCCAACTAACAAATTTCTTTTAACAATAGGAGTTACTAACTGTCCCTGCAATATGTCTTCAACATTTTTTATTGTAGTTTTTTTTTAATTTTTTTAACACGTTGACGTCTGTTTTTATATTTCATTTTCTTAGCTGTTTCTTTTTTTAATTTCTCTTCAGGCGCAGATATTTTATGCTTTAGCAAATCTTTGTTTCTCCTTCTTCTTTTCTTGCCTTCATCTTGTCTGCCATAAGACCGTATAGGAGTTTCCTCAATAAGCATGACATTCTGTTGGTAGACCCCTAAAGGATTAGGCACGAGATTAGGCGTGCTTCTTGGGGATGACGGAGGTGTCAGTTGACATAGTCTGTTTTCATCTTGCTTTCTGTTCTTTTTTAAATCATAACACTTTTTACTCTGTATTCGCCAATTCTTTCTTACCTTCATCTGTTGTCGTTCACTAAGCTCTGAAATACTTTTAATTTTTCCTTCTGCTTTTCTTTTGTAGTACCTTTCCCTCTCCTTTCTTTTTGTTTCTTCATATCTGTCAGGATCATTTCTTATCACCTCCCTCAGCCGTCGCATACAGTTTTTATTTTTCTCATTTTGATCTTTCTTACTATTGCCTTTTTGTTTTGGACCGTCTTTTACTTTAATTTTCTGGTAAATAACAAAAACGTATATAAATAAAATAGTTCAGATATCATCTAGGAATACTTAATTGATTGTATTCTTATAGATAAGTTTATTAAATTTTTCTATATATCCACTTATTTATTGTCGACAATTCCGCTTCCAACTTAACTGTAAGGCACAGGGTACATATTTTTTAAAATATCTCCTTAAACAACAAATAAATAAATATGTTTGTAAATCCTGTTCGAGTAATTCTCATCTCCGTGAAAATAGTGTCAGCTCCATTACCATAGCACAGTAACGGAACTGAGACCACGGAAATGAGGATTTGTAACGTTTTTTAACGATATCTTGATTAGTAATTAATAAAGAATTAACATTATTTTTGGTTAATGTTTAGAATATTGTTTAAAATGTTAAGTATAACTTAAATTAAAATAATTATTATAATTAAGGTAAAAAAAACATTCACGGAATTGAGAAAAATGTATAACGAACTCACCCCCATCGTGGAAACACAAAACACAAACTAAAGTAACGTGCGAGACGTCGTTTACGCACCACGTGATACGAGCAACCGAACGGTCGGATCTCTAAACTCCAATAAATACATACGATATTGCCCTCTGTTGGATTTTACGGGCATTAAAATCTGTATTCACGGAGCTGAAAAAGTTATTGGGGACATAGGACTTTAATAAAATATCAACGCTGTTTTAAAACTTTTTTAAAAAATTCCTTTGGGTGGTTGTTTTTCTTGTATTGTTATTTGTCTGGCTAAAAAATTATTGCCATGATGGGTTTAGTTTACCTAAAATTTTTTCAGAAAGTACCTAATCCGAGGTGAGGGACATGACACGGAGCTGAGAAATTAAGGTTAAATCAAGAAATATTTATGTCGGCGAAAAAGTTATATATTCTATATTGAAGAAAAATCAAAAGCTAAAAAAGCATTTATCTTTGCAGTATTTACTTTTTTAAAATTATTTCAACTATTTCTGATATTAAGTGGGGACCATGAATGTCCCTGTTTGAGTAGAATGACCGATATACCTACGGAGTCTTCCGAAAATATTTTATAAATAAGAATTTTGTTTGTTCTTATAATTTGTCAAATATTTTTTGCGGTGAATAACATCTGTATGTTTACGACGGAAACATGTTTTTTAGGGTAGTTTTTTGGGTTTTTTTGCACTTTAAATAGTAAATTATTAAAAATTATTTAATTTTTGTATTCTTTGATTTTTCAATTTAAAAAAAATGCATTCCACATTCGTTAGGAAAAATTATTTTTTTTTTACAAACGGTCGTTGTCAGTGTCGGAAAAGTTATTTTAAAGCACCTTTATTAAATTTAGCACAGCTGCTGAAAATAAGTTACTTATCACACTGTAACTAACAAAACTTCTACTGGCATGTATTTGTTTACTAATTTAAAATTTTTAACATTTTTAGTCACTTTTCTTTAGTTTAAGTGGTGTTTTTCGAATAAATAATATATGTATGTGCTATAAATAGGAATATAAATCATTTTATTTTGTTCAAAAACATGGGCCACTCAGTTGCGGGTCGTATCTCAAACTTTCCTCCTAACAAAATTAAATGACGCTTAAATGTACCAAACTGATAAGAATATCTATTTTTTATAAGAAAAAATAACGATTTAGCAAAACTCAAAAACACCATTTTAATCCTTATATCTTTATCACAATAATATCTTATCGAATTTTTTCGATAACTTGAACACCTGATGTGTCATCGCTTACATTTATTTTTAGAACCCTTTTTTATCATATTTAATGCTTTTTAGTGTTCCGTGCTAAAATTAACAAAACGGAGCACTTTGGAATCACTTCGGTGTCCGTCCGTCCGTCAGTCTATCACAAGCGATTTTTTCTGAAACTATTCGACGCAAAAATTTAAAATCTAGACAGCCCAATTATAGACGTAAAGTATAAAAAGTTTAATTTTGATTCGGGGAGTTAATTTAAGGGGGTAAATTGGGAAATGGAAAAAGCTTTTCCAAGGGCATCGTGCAGGGTATCAAATGAAACCGTATTGAAGTACGAATTCAACAATATACAGTGACCGGCAAAAAGTTCGCAACATATGGGAAAATTTTTTATTAGGTGAGTATTGGAAAAACTTTTCCGGGGGATCGGTTCTGCATGTCCGATAACCTAAAAATCGATTTTGACATACGTCACGTGACCACTGGTATAGCGTCAAATTAAAAAAAAAATTGTTAATTTACAAAAAGTGAGGTTAGTTGACGAGATATCAAAAAAAGTTATTTGAAAAAATTGCTTAGAATTAAATTCTAGGTCCTTGTGCAAGAAGATTTTTTTATGTGGGGATACCTAAAGAACCCTGTGTACAAACATCGACCCTTTAGGAATATACAAAATTTAGAGAATGTCATTATAAATTGTGTATTGCAAATAAATCGTAAAATGCTCCGAAATGTTAATCGAGAGTTGCGCTCGAGAACAACAGTATGTATGGAGAGAAATGGTGGTCATACTGCGTTTTAAATTTTGTGCACCCAAGGAAAAACAATGATTTTTTGTGTTGTTAGTACAGAATTTGACTACTTTTAAGTTTTTCTTACATTGGTTTTCGTTTATAAAATTTCGATTAAATAAACAGGTAATTTTTTGTTTATTATCTATTTTAATCCCCTTAACTTTACAAAAAGTCGAACTTCAGATATATTTAAGACGATTAAGGTTTTCTCAATGTAATCTCATTGAAATGTCTCTAAAATTTTGACACTGCTGCTAGATACAAATCATTGCAACAGCTAGCGTCCGGCGAAACCCTGTTTTTTTTAATTTTGTCCTGTCAATTGTAGAAAAAACTACTACATTCGTTTATTTTCATCCAGATACATGGGCTTTACATTAGCCAAGCTATCTAAACGAAAAAAACCGGAAATTTGTAAATCGATAAAAAAATATTTAAAAAAAATTGAGTTTTCCAATTTTTTTAAATAAAATCTTAAAATTTTGCACGAGGACCTAGAATTTAATTCTAAGCAATTTTTTCAAATAACTTTTTTTGATATCTCGTCAACTAACCTCACTTTTTGTAAATTAACAATTTTTTTTTTAATTTGACGCTATACCAGTGGTCACGTGACGTATGTCAAAATCGATTTTTAGGTTATCGGACATGCAGAACCGATCCCCTGGGAAAGTTTTTCCGATACTCTCCTAATAAAAATTTTTCCCATATGTTGCGAACTTTTTGCCGGTCACTGTATATAATGTATTTTTGTATGCATTATTTTAAACATTTTTCGAAAAACCCTTAAAAATTGCTGTCCCCTCACCCTCATCACCAAAAGGATCGCTCAGAAAAATCTGAAAAAAGCATGAACTTTGAGTAGGTGTAGACTAAGTCAAAATTATCAGGATTGAAAAATTCTAGCGCGATCGATTGTTATAAACAATTTAATTGTTTATTTCCTTATAACTGCTGAACCATTGGTTTTAGAGAAGAAGATTTTTGACAGAAAATATTCCTCACGAATATTGCTCACGAACAACGTGTGTCCACGATTTTCAAAATTTCTAATTTAGCTCAGTCGAAACGCTCCCCACTCAGCTCCGCGCACACGCGATGTGATACGCCATTGGTGCCGTCGGCAGCGGGTAGCGCGGCAAATCCATACAACAGAAAAGAGTATCTAATAATGTATTTTCCACAATAATAAAAATATAAAAATAAATCTATCTAAGCAACAACTTTTCAGACAAAATTTATTTGTCAACCGATCAAATCGCAAAAATAATAGGATAACCCATCAAAGTTTTGGTGACGACTTACTAACAATGACAGAAGAGAGATTTGTCAAAGCCGATATAATTTTTTAGTGTTATCATTTTACAAACAATTTTTGCTGAATTAATAGCAATAATAAACTACAAAATAACTTATTTCTTTAAAAAGTCATATTATGGATCTTGATCAACATTAATTCCGAAAACCCCAAATATTGCAGTCTATTTTCATAAGCTTTTAGACAATACAAGTGTATTTTTAACGCGCTACTGTTTTTCTTAACGCCTAATTTTATAACATGAATGTTACACTACACCCGCTACTTTTCTCATAAATCTATGAAATTGTTGCTTTAGTCTAAATCTCTCCTATTTAAAATTAGGGTACACCGGTACACTATCCCTTTTATTGCTTTGTCATGGCGCCCTTACCCTGTTCTGTTTATTCCTCAGTTTACTCAAGTCACCAATAAACCATAAAAAACCGAAACAAATTTGACAGTTGTTTATTTACACAGATATGTTTATTGATACGTTAATGCCTGTTATACGGCTCCTATAACTTCCAACTAAAGATAGATCTATTTTTGTGAATGAAACATCTGAACATCTGAGGTTTTTATGACCTTCGTAATGAGTTACATACTTTAATCTTGAACCTGAAATTTAACCATCTTCAGTTCTCACAATTTCCATATTTATTTAAGAAAAAGTATGTGCTGTAAAATAAGTCTAATTTTATGTTTCTTTAAACGATCCTGGGCGTGTTAAGACTTTACGAGTTAGTTCTGTTTAAAATAATGGTAACAGGGATTTAGTATATGTATTTTAATAAATTATATAGTTTTTTTTGTTTATTTATGGCATTTTATATACTAGAGTTTTACATATTTTGACGGTAACTCGTATAGTTCGTTTAAAAATAAAATAATAAAGTTTAACAATAAGTTTCCACAAAAATATTTTGTAATTATTTCTACAGGCTAATTCAAGCCATTCTAAGGTGCTATCCAGACGGTCTAACATCTTGGTAAGATTGGTGAAAGGCAAGCTTGCGACGGAACAAATTAAATATTTTTAGTAGGCGTCGAATCAGTAGAGTCGCGTGGACATAATTATATATTTTTTTTAAATTTAAATACGATTAATGTGTAGTGTGAGCTATCGATCAATAAAATAATGTTTCCAATCGATTTAGTAACTTCTAAAGTTGCCCAAAACGAACAAAACACCTTTACTTCTATAAGTTACGTAAATTTGAAATACTGTCTTATGTCACTAGTGTCCGGTTGTATAGTGGCTTAAGCTTAGTTCAACTAAAACTCAGTTCAGACTTAAACCTTCCCATAACAAATGTATTGCTGTTACAGTGTGAACTAAGCTTAAGCCACTATTGTACAACTAGACATTAGTACTTTATGTTTGACAGAGACTTGTTATTCCCGACTCAAATTAAGGAAGCCAGCTGCAATTAGCTGATTGTTAACGGGGAAGGAGGGCTTACTTGGCGACAAAATTGACAATGCAATAAATTTAACAAAAGGACCTTCAAAGATATATATATATATATATATATATATATATATATATATATATATATATATATATATATATATATATATATATCTTTGAAGGTCCTTTTGTTAAATTATATTATTAAATTATATTATATATTATATATATATATATATATATATATATATATATATATATATATATATATATATATATATATATATATATATATATATAAAGAAGGAAGTTTCAGCGTCCGTCCTAGTATAAAAATAAAATGAAAACAGTGGCTATTCGAACTAAAAGATAGTAAGTTATGTTTTTGCATCAAAGTAATGGCTGCCTATATAACAAAAGTAGCTTCACAGTGAGGTCTGTTCTTGCATTAAAGTGGCTTCCTATAGATGGCGCTCGCCCGTACTCTGTACCGTCTTTATTCAAAGCAATCTATTTGAATATGCGAGGTTGCTATTGGGAAAGCTGCCTAAAGGTTATGTCAGTCTGATGATCCCCAGCAAGGGTGAAAGCTTACTGCCTACTAGCCCGGGTTTGTCCATTAGATCTTGGACTCCCCGTCCTTTGATGCAAAAATAACTTACTGTCTTTTAGTCCAAGCGCATCAATATAAGCTTGTAAAACTTGGGTTTTACACGCATGTATGAATGCCTAAGGCACTCCTAAATCGCTTGTGAGGCTCAAAAACATTATTTTATTTTATCAACTCGCAAGCTATAAAACAAGTTTTTCGGCATTCAACTTGGTTACAAGCATGTTTGACTATTTGGATGGCCTCTAAGGTATATTCACCATTAACCTAATTTCTGACTACACAGTACTTTTATCTGAAATTTAATGGCTTGTTTATAGGGGAGACGGGGTCTGATTGGCGCAGTCCTTTTAACTTTCGGGTCTTTGCTGCCTCCTTGGTCTTTCTGCACCTCTGGGGTACCATTCTCATGGTCCATCTATTGTCAGTTCTTCTCGCCAAGTGTCCTGCCCATTGCCATTGTAGGGACTTGATTCTGTGGATGACGTCTATCACCTGGGTTTTCTGTCCTATCCGCTCTATTCTCTTGCGGTCCCTCCTAGTTATTCCTAGTATGCATCATTTCATAGCCCTTTGTGCTACCTGGAGTTTTTAGTTAGGTCTGTTTTTAGTATCCAGGTTTCACATCCGTATGTCATGACTGGTAGCATACATTTAGGTGGAGTGGCATTCTAGATTTAAATATGATTGAGTTTCTACCGAATGCTCTCCATGCTAGTTTTATTCTTCTGTTGACTTCTGGTAGTAGAGATCCCGAGATGTGTATTAGTTGGCCCAGGTATGTGTATTCTTCTACTATTTCCAGTGTGGTGTTGTTTACTTGTATATCTTGTTTGTCGAGCAGTTCGTTGTACATTATCTTGGTTTTGGCTAGGTTCATCTTTGGACCTACTTTTTTGCATGCTGTATTATTTAGTTCATCAATTCGCTGTTGAAGTTCATCAGGCTTCGACTTGGGTATATAAAAATACTTACTGAACTATTATTTTCAGTTTTTTCATATAATGGTATTTTTGGTTTCAGATATATTACTTTCAAATGTTTATTCTGGGTTTTCCTTGGTCAAACAAATAGTAATGACAACTGTAATCAGGAATCGATTCCTTATTTGTTGTAATCATTCCATCAATGCCTGAGTGTCACTAGCTATACATATTTGTAACCTGTTGCTTCGCTCACGTAGAACACTCAACATGAGGGCATCACGTAGTCGCGCACAAGCCAAAAATGCTTTGCACCAAGAATATTATAGGTAAATATTTAAAGCAACAACTATATGTTACACTTTCCCTAAAGAACACCTGACAAATTTATTTCGATTATCAGCTCAACAGTAGACGATCAATCAAACTTACTAAGATTTATTTGTCTTAAGTTAATGAGACCGGTGATGCTATAGTTTCATAAAAAAAACTTACGGTCGTCATTTACCAGGCTATTAGTAGCATTTTTGTTTATTTTTATCGATTGGATAATTAATTATGACAAGGTACAGGAAAATCCTTAACTGAATTTATTGAACGATAGAGATTAGAGATAAATGATATGAGGAGCACCTCAGAATTATTATTGAGCAATTTAATTCAGTGTGAGAAAATATTTCCAATACCGGTGGTACTGGTTTGTTTAAAAAACTTCGACTGAAAAAGTAAAGGTGTGGTAAATAAGGTGTTTTAATAAAGACGATTTTTGGTCTGAATTTTTAATGTTTTCTGGACGACTTTAATTATTATTTCTAAGCATTTATTTAGGTTTCTTTAGTCAAACATCGTGCATTTTCTGTACATATAAAAAAACTGTATTTTTAAACTGAGATTATTCTTACTTTTAAAAATTTAACCTCTCGGGCACAGCCTGACTTTATAACCTTTTTGAAAATTAAATTCAGAAATCAGAGCTTCTTCTTGGCAGTATAAACAGAACATTTTCATAAGATTTGTTTCCATTCTATTTAAAATAAAATCACTGGATAAAATAAACATCAAAACATATTTCTTAGATAAATCAATAGTTATTTTGTTTCCACCTTTTCTGTAGCCGAGACAAGCAGTCAAAAGACAACACGATAAATATAAAGAGTCACCGTGATCTAACCAGTGATACGGCGCGGTATGTGTGTTTTAATGAGATTCAATTTAAAATTAAGGGATTTCGTGTACCAATAAAAATTATTTTAATTAGTTTAGGTCAATGCACTACTTTGCGTGCTAACGAGACAGGAATAAAGTTAGAAAAAAAGATGTCATACCAATTTGTTTTTTTAATAAAACAACTTTAAAAACCTACCAAAAGAAATTTGCATAGCATCTTATTATCATTTACAGAAAAATAAAAGGAGAAACAATCTTTAGTACTCAAGTTATTCAACATTCATCATACAGACCTTTAAAACTTAAGCTCTTTTTGGATTTTGGTTGCTCAAAATTTGTATTCCAACAACCCGCTAAGTTTATTTTGGAAATAACACTGCAACTTTTTATTTTATAAAATGTTTTGAAAGCTACTGTTTTAAAATGGTTTAGGTTTCTGGTTCTCATTCTCGCTAAAACACGAAATTCCTGTCTCCTTAAAATAAAGAAATTAGTATTCAATTGATAACATTCTTAAAAAGTATATAAAAAACTATACGATACTGAGTGTTACATAAACATGTAAGATGTTAATCAAGATTAGGCGCCCGAGAGTGTAGTAAATCCATCCATAAAATAGCCTTAGTTAGGATTTTATGCAAATTTGCTGACAACAGATGTACATTTGCATTAGACTGTGCCCATAAACGATTTAACAAAAAATACTTTAAGGGGCTTGTATTAAAATATCGCTTAATTGAAACATGCATGTATAGAGAGGGTTATCTTAGATTTGGATCTAACATGGACATATGTGATAAATAAATTTAGATTCTGGGGAATAGAAAGATAAATAACGTTTGATACAATCATATGAAAGTAAAAGATTACTACAACCAGTAAAAAAAAAATTGTTTTCTTGTTTTTAACTAATTGAAGGCTGTCTCGCCTCGTGCCTGTCTGACAGAAGTCAAAACAAATAAGTTCTGTACATGGCTCCCAAAAGCTCTGTGCCAGTTTCACATACATAGGTCCGATTTTGTCAAAAAAGGCTAACGATAAATGTTAAGTCTACATCCAAGGATGAATACTTGTCGTTAAAGTGACAAGAAGGATTTTTATTATTCTTCGTTGAGTGGCATATCGAACGTGGAGCCATATGCCCTGGTAGTAGGTCATTGTCATTTTTATTAATGAATCAATGAATTGGGGATCTACCGAAAATGCCGGTAAATATCAAAACTTTACTGGTTAGCCGATAAGACCGTGGTACTACTTGTCAATGAATCAGGGTCATAAATAAAACTGCACAGATTCATCGTTTTAAATTTCTGCAGGTTTGCTCAAGCTTTTTTTGAACGTTTTCTAAACTAATAAAATCTTTCACATCTTTAAAAAAAATAGTCAGCATTATGACCCAAACAATTTAGTGTGACCACATTATTTTTTTTTATCTTCGACATCCCACGAAGGCCGAAGACTGACTACCACGTAGGTGGTTGTAGATACTAGGAAAGTCCGAGCCACAGATCTAGAGGTAGAAATATCCGTTGGGATTTCACCAGAAGTTTTTTCCGTCGCGTCGTCGGCAGCCTATTTGGTTCTAGGGATTTATTGCAGAAGAAATATGGCAACACTGTTTGAAATTCGTGGCAATGCTAGCCATTTAATTACGCAGCTTGTTGACCGCCAATTTAAAATATTATATTTTTCGACTAATGGTAGACAAGCTGCGCCCTCTTGGGACCCCGTTTGGTAACTAGAACAAAATACACTATTGGTTGTTCTATATCTTTCCAAATTTAATGGTTTTAGTAACATTAAACAGGCTTTCTATGTATTTGTTTCAGTTAAATACTGCTTGAGTTAGACTTTAATTGAAGAGCAACAACAGACAAAGTTTAGTTTTTTTGTCAGCTGCTAACCCTGTATGTGCGGGCTCAAATGGGACTTTATTTAAGTCAGCGATAAACGCCTTACAACAATAATTGCTCAAAATTTTTAATCAGGTAATAAATTTAATTCATGTTTAAAGTCACCTTTGGCAATGACATTAACTTTAGTGCTGTCACATTACATGTGTCCAATTAGTTTAATTTGTGATTAAATTGTTTATGCAACTGCACGTTAGCTATACAAAATATATTTTTTCGAGCCAGGGTAGAGCCTTAATCCATATGCAAAATTTCACACATAGACTGACAGAGAAACAAAAATTCATGCTTTTCGTGGGGACCTGAAAAAATTTTGCCAGGTGATTTTTTCACCAATATAATACAACTCCTTCTAACGAGGAAAAAGAGAGATACCTGTCTTTTTCAATAAGCGTATTCCTTTTATACAGAATATTACAGTATATTACTAAAATTAAGCTATGAACTTATTAGCTACATTTTACTGCACGAACAGAAACTGATAGGCCTGGAAAAGAAAGTCTTAAAGAGACTTATGAAACAATGAAAGTTCCCGATGCTTTCGCAGCCCCCTTTGATGACTTATGATAAGAGGCATTGTTTCAAATGGCTCAATAAAATAGGCCATCAGATGCAACAAGACGGTGTCCAATGGTACTTGACTTTAGCAAAGATATAAGGATAGCTATTAAATAAATATACTAGAACTGACAAAAACAGGTTATGAAGTAACTTTATATAGGGGGTCCCAACGAAAACCTACCGCCTCAAAAAACTAGAAATTATTGTTAGTATTGTATTCGTGAAAAAACATCACGCGCAAGTTTTTTACATCTTCAGGTTTTAAGATCTCAAGATCGCCAAAAACATGTTTTCCTATTTCCGTCGTTCTATCAGTTTCCCTGAAAACTAATACTCAAGTACTAATACTCATTATATAATATAAGTATGAGCGAGGGCACAGCGAGGCTCTGGCCTCGCTTACAACCGACTAAGTTTTCAGTAAAATCACAGATCCATTAGCTATATGGATCTGTGGTAAAATATACACAGGATGAGCACCGTAAAAAAATTAATTTATCTTTTGTTGCATTGATTCAAATACGATTCATGTTAGAAGAATTATACAGTTTTTTTTTAAATGGAACATAATATGTTCCAAATAAAAAACAGTTCGAACATATTAATTGATTTACATTTTTCCCATGAAATTTTAGGAACTGACGCTCTCTCCTTAAAAGCTAATAATTTTTTTTTAAATAAAAAATAACAGTAAAATTAAAATCATTTACGTTCAGATTTACTAAAAAGGTTTAAGATTAATATTAATACTGGTTTAAATTAAGATAGAGAAAAAGTTTCTACTTTGCGAAGATAAAAATCCAAAATTGTCAACTCAATTGCTCACTCAATTCTCTATGAGTATTATTTCAATAATTTCCGCACATTGAAGGTTCGCGGGTTATACTAAAACAGGTGAAGTGTTGAAGGTGTTGCATACAGGGGTTCGAAAAGTCTTAGTATGGGCAAATATCTTTGTTGTTAGTAAAGATAGAGACACCAAATTTTAGGTGTATCTTGTTGGTTAATAAATCCACTTTTTTATGTAATTTAAGTTTTTCAACCCGCTTGAGGAGTGACGCCAGGGAGTTGAGGTAAAAAAATTTATATGCAATCCTATGCCATGTGGTACCTACTTCCTTTTAAAGGCCCTTCAAAAAAGAAATTTTAACCGTAAATCCTAAAGCATACCGAGGAGTAATTTTTTTTGTTAAATTATCCTAGTTGGATAGCGTTATTCGAAAAGGAACCAAGCAAAAAATTGTAATTATTTGAGTTATTGGCGCTAAGCGACTCCTGAAACCCTAAATTAGATATTCGAAAAAGACTCTAGTGTCAGAATGTTAACAGAGTCCTCAGGTGATGAGAGAACCAAGTGACACCAAAGAAATACAGCTATGCGAATTTATCGAAAAGGAACCAAGTCGCTTCGTTCCTTTTCTAGTTTTACGTACGTTCTGTCGTGCTGTTTTATGACCAATTTTTGTACGTTAATAAACGCTTCCTGTGCAAGAATCAGTTTAAACAATGGGCGACAGAGCTAAGAAATTACTATCCTTGGCTTTGGAAAAGTCCATGATTCTTTACTGTACATTTTCAAATAGAACCAACCGCCAAAAAAATCAAACTCCAGCTTTAACTACGGAATTTTTCATTTAGTAATTGCCAAAAAGTTAAGCAAGGTACAGGGTCTTCCAACGAGGACTGAACAGGGGCTCATTTTTGAGCTTCCTTGTATTTAAAGAAAAATCTAAAATATCCAATCGATGTACTTTTTCCTGCAGAATTCAAAAATGAAACCAAAAATTTATTTGAATCAGAAACAAAAGAGTTACGCTATGGATAAGGTGTTTTTTAAATGGAACATAGCTTTTTGTATACGATTTTCGGGACAAGTGATTTTTTTTATGTCCGACCTGATTAAAATATTTAATATTGTGACAGCTATTTTTATTAAATTTTAATGTTTTATCCAGTATAATTTAACTTCAACCTGTTTGAAACATACACTAGGTAATAAAGGTAAAATCACCTTGAAATCCTTAAAAGTCAAAAAATTTGACAAATTTACATTTTTTGACTTTGAAGGATTTCAAGGTGATTTTACCTTTATTACCTAGTGTATGTTTCAAACAGGTTGAAGTTAAATTATACTGGATAAAACATTAAAATTTAATAAAAATAGATGTCACAATATTAAATATTTTAATCAGAACGGACATAAAAAAAATCACTCGTTCCGAAAATCGTATAAAAAAAGCTATGTTCCATTTAAAAAACACCTTATCCATAGCGTAACTCTTTTGTTTCTGGTTCAAATAAATTTTTGGATTCATTTTTGAATTCTGCAGGAAAAAGTACATCGATTGGCTATTTTAGATTTTTCTTTAAATACAAGGAAGCTCAAAAATGAGCCCCTGTTCAGTCCTCGTTGGAAGACCCTGTACATATATACTACCAAACGTGACTTAAACATTTTTGTCATTTACAATGTAATACTTTTAACCAAAGGGAATCTTTACACCTTATTTACTCAAAACTGTTAAAACGTCGCTTGGTTCCTTTTCGAATACGCTATCCAGTTATTTTCTATAAGATAACATTTTTGGCTTTGTAATGACTTGCTTGAAGAATTTATGCAATAAAAAAAATACGTGCA
The DNA here is from genome assembly GCA_963971165.1 of Philopedon plagiatum. Taxonomy (NCBI): domain Eukaryota; kingdom Metazoa; phylum Arthropoda; class Insecta; order Coleoptera; family Curculionidae; genus Philopedon; species Philopedon plagiatum. Next base: position 34,422,267 of record OZ020196.1, on the reverse strand, counting down.
TATGCCCTATTGGGTCACTTCTTGATGATTTTGTTCAGAATCATTATAAGTTGTAGATTTCCAAATAATTTTTGGTAGGGAGGAAACCTGTAGTACATTCTCCCTCGATAATAACTGTGTCGGAAATACTTCGACACTTCTCTACGTATTAAATTGCGTCTAGTGTGGGAAGAAAAATCATTATAAAAATCGAATGATTCTGTAATATTAAAATGTTTAAAGTCTAAAGATTTTCAATATTTAGGACTCTACTTTTCGGTTAGGTACTTAGGGTAGATCCATGAATTATAAGTAAATATTAAATATAACGTCAAAAATTTTATATTTTCTTCCTCTCATACAACGGCGGCACAATCGAAATTGAGTAAAGTACCCACTAAAAAAAACCTTTGATTTACTTTAAATGTCCTAAAGAAATCATCCAATCAAGCAAAACTGCGATTACGCATTACAAGTTAAAAATAGTTGCTGTTAACACAAATAATCTATTTTATTTCTGAAGTCTATGGGTTTGCGGTTTAAACTTGAAATACACGACCTTACCAAACGCCAAGTTACTTCAGTATCATTTTATCATGCCATTTTTTAAGTATCCCTTAACAATAGAACAAAGGGTGGCGGATGTCTGTCCTAAAGCCCTGAAAGGCTCTTGCGGTAACTGGCACTCACTTCAAACTCCGAGTGCCGACCACTTGTGCAGACGCACCCTCGCACGGGGTTTAACGTAAAGCCGGTTAAATGTCTTTATTGAGAGGGATAGTTATACCTACTTAGTGTCGGGGTAGTTGTTAAATAAAAATGAGCAACTTGCTGGGATTTACTGCTAAAGAGAGAGGCAGTAACAATTAGATGCAGGAATGAACGAAGTATTAATACTGAAATTACCATGGATTTATTAAGAATGGATACGGGATGATGTAACATTCTTTGAAGCCAAAACAAACAATTCTATGCGACACTGTAAACACAATTTGTAAACATTGGCCACATCTGATTTTACCTTATATTTTTGTACAAGAAATACGTTAGAAGCATCACAATATTTACTGAAAGTAATAAAAGCCCTAAAATACTTTATTTTCTGCGAAATAATAATAAATTTAATTTAAAAAGGTTTTATTATTTATAGGTTATGTTATTTCTAAAGGTGTTTATTTAAAGTCGCTCCGAGTCACTTATAAATCTATAAGTCGCACTTTTTCTTTTCTAGTTCATTAGACAAAGACGTACGTGTAACCGAGTGTTCAGACCGAGGTTCAGTCGTTTTCCTAAACAACCAGCACAGACAGCAACTCTTCTGGGCTGCGTTCGATATAATCGCCGGGTGACACACCGGTGTGATTTTTCAACCTGAGCTCAAACACTCCAATGCTATTTTATCTCTTTCTACTACCATTCTTGATTCAATTACGTATTTCCTGTGGTATTTCTATAAAGTTTGTAAACTGTTCCCCCAAGAGAAAACAAACAACAAATATAAGGCTTCACGTTCGATACGATCACAGTATACGGAACATCGAATCCTTATTATAATAGATCCATGAAAATTACCCATATTTTATCAATTTTTCGTTTTTGGGGTTTTTCGTACACCGTGGTCTGCATAGACGGGCGAATTAAATATATTCCTCTACTACGAACTAAGGAAAAAATTGAAAACCTTATAGTTTTTTTCTGGCGTATCCAAATATTATAACGAGAACTAGTGGACATTTAATAAAATCAATATGGCAAAAGTTCATTTTTTTTTCAAAAATTTGCTCTAAAGTGAGGATCTTTAATGTCTTCGTCACTATTTTATTTTTTGAATCACTTAAAATAGAGTATTAACATTCTATATAATAATATATTATTATGCTTAATGACTACGTAAATATGATTGCTCACAAGGCACACTACTATTGCAAGAGTGAACATGACTATCTTACAATTTTTTCGTTGTTTTATGATAATATATCATTGAAAAGGCTTTGTTGAGTAAAGTATTATTTCTAATGCTTATTTGAACCTAAAGTCAAGTAGCGTATATCAAAAATTGTACTGTTTCAAAAGAAATTAAAATTATTTATAAATGGCTTACCATGTCATTATAGTTTATCTTAAAAAGTGTATTAGAATAGTTAGTCATGGTGCTTATAACGAAGGAACATCTCGGCGATTTATTATAAAATGTAATACTCATGTAACTTGGGCTGTTTTCAAAAATTGCCAGTTTTTTGAGCGGGAACACAAAGATCATTTTGGCTCCTGGTGTTACTGGGTACCAATGAAAACCAGAGTTTTTCATGAATTTTTCAAAATCTTTCTTAACAAATAACAATATCTCCAAAATATAAATAGATGGAACGGTTAACAGTCCAAGTCTTCTAAATAAGGGTTTATAAGATGTAAGCCTGCTGACATACTCTATAGATCTTACAATTATTTTCTGCAAACGTAACACTCTGATAATCTGACTTGAGCACCCCCAAAATACACTTCCATTCCGAACACGACTATAAAACTGGGCATTATAATACATTTAAGCTACAAATATTTCTTAATCTGTATATGGCGTATGCAACGGGTGCCAGTTTAGTGCACACCACCTTTATGTGAGTTTCCCACTCTAACCTATTTTCTAAACATATATCCAAAAGCTTTGTTTCGGTCACCTGTTGCACCGAAGAGCCACTTCTTTTTAGAAGCGATCCGTCAAAAAAATTGCTGCGAGGGGTGAAGTTGAGGAAAACGGTTTTCTGTGTATTCAAAAAAAAAGTTTATTTGAATTAAACCATTTTGCAAATTTGCTTACCATATTTTGAGTTTTAATATGAAGTACTGAAAAGTCATTGTCCACAGAAAGGTAACTATTATCATCAGCAAACATTATTAGATTATTTTCTTCATCAGTATCGTTCAAATCATTCACAAAAAGTAGGAGGACCCAAAACCGATCCCTGCGGTACACCACCCTTTATTTCAACAGCATTAGAGTGTGTGTCATTTATACTCACTAACTTAAACCTGTTTTTTAAATATGATGTGAACTACCTTCTAATCACACCCCTCAGACCATAGCCCTCAATCTTCAACAGCAGTAGCTGGTGGTCCAGCAAATCGAAAGCCTTACTCAAGTCCATGAAAACACCAATACACTTTTCCTTATTATTTAAGTGCTCATACAAACACTCTAAAAACTGCAACACTTCCGATTCGGTAGACTTTCCCTCCTGAAATTCATGCTGGGGCCCATTCAGTATCCCATTTTTCGTATGAAAAGGTATTGTTTTATTAAACACTACTCTTTCTAAAACTTTTGCCAGTGTTGACAGCACAGACAGTGGCCTGTAATTGGAAATATCCTTGGTATTCCCTTTCTTGTGCAATGGTATGACCTTGGTAATCTTCAAAGCATCAGGTACAATAGTCTGGTTTATTGTCGTGTTAATTAAAAAAGCAAGTGGCTTAATTCTCACTGCCCTGTTTCAGCATCCCTGAATTCCCATTCTCAACCCCAGCCGAAGATGTATCCTTCAAACCTCTGATTACATTAAGTACATCTTCTTGAGTTACGACACCAAAAAATATTGTTGGAATATTTTTGTTTATTCTATAATTTTTGGCTTCTATATTGCCAAAGATTCTTCAAATTTGTTTAACATATTAACAAAAAAATCATTAAAACAACTTGCAATATTGGTATCACCTCTAACGATCCCCTGATCTGTTTGAAGCTCTGTTATTTCTACTTTTCGTTTTCTATTATTTACTAGTATGTACTACTATCTAGTATTTTCTAGTATTAGTATTTTTTTCACGTTAATTATATTCCATACTGTTTTACTTTTGTTATAAAAAGGTATATGAATATCATAACATAACCTTTTGGCTGCACCAATAGTTTTCTATATTCGTTTTTATACCTTTTATAAAACACTTTATCAAAATGACTACCAGTTTCTGTTTTTCTTCGAAATAAATCCTAAGGAGATTGAGAAGATTTTCTGATTCCCAAGGTCATCCATAGCTTCGTGTGACACTTATAAGTTGTAACCTCTTGCAGAGGAAAAGACAAATTAATAAAATACCCTAAAGCTCCAACAAATTTTTCAAATGCTTTGTTAACATCACCTCCGCTATAGATGTCAATAAAAGTTTCGTTTTTTAAATGCCATAAAAAAGTTTCACGCGTCAGTTAGGCTACTGCGTCTGTTATGCCAATTAGTGACAGTATGATGGCTCTGGATATTTATCTAAAATATCAGAAACAAAACTACGAACTATTATTACCTCAAAACTAGATTATAATAAAGATATTGGTATATAGTAATTCCGACTTTAGATAATATTTGAGAGGTATTATTTGACGAAAAAAAATTAAAATCAATGATATCTCAAAATATGAAAAAGTCATTTAGGGACTTTAAGCATTGAGCCCTTCAAATGCATTTTTTCTCAAAAACAGTTGCTTCGAGCGACATTAATAAAGTATTTATTTTTTAAGTAAAAGGGCAGGGAAATAAGAATTTCCACATGGAAATTTTGTGAATTTATTTAGTATCTTTTAAAACATATATATTTGTTTAACACACAGTATCTCTCTTACTATCAACTTTTGAACTAAGATAAGTTAGGTCAAATCGATCTAAATAGAGCAAGGAAGCCACTGCTAAGGTATGGCCCATTCGTTAGCAATCACCCTGTATAACTTTAATGTTTCCGAAAGGGCGCTATCTATTGTTACATAGTTGTGTATTAATTAAAATCTTGCCGCTTTATAATATGGTGTGACATTAATTTAAACAACATTTTTTACGGAATATACAAAAGGTAACAATTATCTTATAAACCAGTTGGAGATGGCACAACGTAGATCAGTAACATTACTGCCTTTTCAATTACTTTTAGCCCCACAGCGGCTCTAGATCGGCTAGGCTGGACCTCACTTAGGGCAAAGAGGGATTACTTTATAAAAATTCTTTTTCACAAAACCTATAATGGTTTGGAATCACGGAAGCCCGTGTGAGACCTGTTTAGCGAACCTTCATATTACCTACTGGAGAACCACCCTTAAAAAATTAGTACCCCCAATGTCGATGCGTTCATCGTGAGCACTATGGAACGCACTGGACATAAATGTTTGTTTGTTCCTTTACATATTTATATGATATTGTAAAATTGTGTTTACCTGTTTACTATATTATTATGTACTACTTTAATTTGAATTATGTGATTTATTTTTATATGTGCCACTTACAACTAGCGACTTTGCAGTCCCTGTATTAAAGTGTATTGCTAAAAATAATTAATAAATAGTAAAACTTACCTTTTGCCAACACTAATTTCTTTTGCGGCAACTCCCTTAAAAAAAATTCTAGTTTCCACTTCACCATCAAGCAATGTATTAGTTGAAACAAAGTCTTTAATTTCTACACAATTTACCACTTTGGCCACCATAATCACGAAAAAAATTGCCACCAGGAGGTGGCCGGTACACCTGGGGCACCTGTTCTTGATCTTCCTCATTCACCGGAAAAAATCACTACTAGGATCTTTAGAAGCATAAGCATTAATTTTGCATTTCATCAAGGTACCTGAAAAAGAAACATGTCAATACTATATTATACAATAACTATGGTAAGTATACCGCACAAATGTGAGACTTGCAAAACGAGCTCAGAATCACCAGAACGTTTAAATTACCAAAGGGAAAACCTTGGGAACTGGTCTGAGCCCGCAACTTGTGCCCACTCACGTTTACATTTGAGAGTCCACGCAGAAATTAATGTTGGTATTCTCAGAATTATATTAGCGAGACGGGAAATATTTAAAAATTTCGTTAATCCAATTTCGAAAAAGCTGTTTTTCGAAAAAATTTACTTTCCAAAGAGATGTTTTTTGAAAGAAAACATTATTGGGTTATTTATTTATGCAAAAATTGAGAATAAATTATTCTCTAACCACCTGAAAATTCCTTATACAATAAGGATTTCAACAAATAATGGTAAAACAGCTATTCTCCGGGCTATATGCCCCTCCGAGCGCTGAATTACATACCAAAATTTGCCGTATTTTCTTCTAACACAGTTAGATAATAAAATACTTGTTTTGAATGCAAGAAACTACCAGGAAGAAGGAAGCTTTTTCTTTAGTTAGGATGTCGTCACCTGCAGACCGGTTTCGAACTCGTTGGTTCTCATCAGTACAGGATAGACGAACATACCAACCTTCCGAAAAAGTAATCCCTTAAAGCTACAACTGTCGTACTGCATAAGCAGTGAGACACAGGCAGCGCCATCCATTAGCAGTTTCGAGCATTCAGAGTAGAGTTTACCGTAAGGTAAAATTTTTCAAATGTATGAATGAAAGTCTACTTGTCAGGGGTACATATAAATATGCAAAAATTGAGAATAAATTTTCTAACCACCTGAAAATTCCTTATTCCTGGTAGTTTCTTGCATTCAAAACAAGTATTTTATTATCTAACTGTGTTAGAAGAAAATACGGCAAATTTTGGTATGTAATTCAGCGCTCGGAGGGGCATATAGCCCGGAGAATAGCTGTTTTACCATTATTTGTTGAAATCCTTATTGTATAAGGAATTTTCAGGTGGTTAGAGAATTTATTCTCAATTTTTGCATATTTATATGTACCCCTGACAAGTAGACTTTCATTCATACGGTTATTTATTTGTTTCGTTTAGAAGCTAACTATCTGGCGCAAATTTTGATAAGATCGCAGTGAGATATGTTTTTGTGTATGAATGTTTTCAAAAACAATCTAAGAGCATGTAAATCAAAAATGCCAAAAAGGCTGCATTTTTTATATCGCATATTAGTATTGATCTATTATTCATATTTTTTTGGTATAATTCATTTCAAAGACTGCAAAATTTTTGTTTTTGTTTATAATATTTTGTAGATTATGTAGAAATGGTTAATGTTTACGTTACAATAATTATTTTTATAAAATTTGCTATTAAAATCCTTTTTGACAAGTCTCTTGGGGGCGCCCCTGCGCCCCCCCCCCCTAAATCCGCCACTAAAATTAATCACTGTACTGTGTTATCAATGTTGTTTGGTCTATTGGTATTTGCTAATCTTAAGTATTTTCAAATGTATTTTAAAGGGATTTTACTAAAAAAGTAACAATAACATTAGTTCTTATGCTGACTTGTTACATAAAAAAATTTTGCTAGAATTGCCAACTTATTCGGTATCATGCGTTTCTTTCCAGTGGCGGATACCGGCGTTGGTTTGAGAAAGTTTTAGCGGCGATTACCAGCTTATTATTACAAAGCGCCATTTATGAATATTTTTCTTCAATCTAAATTCATTCCTGGATTTACCAGTTTTAATATATGCAGTAAATTTTATAACACCCTGTATATTTGTACCCTAAATGTAATTTTACAGTTCAATTGTAACATAGTTGTAAAAGTAATTTTGTAAAAATTACATTGCTTTGGTAGTAAAACAGTTTTATATTTACAGGCCAATTACTGTAATTTTCAGGTAAAATTAAGCTTTTTTTCATCCTTGGTGTTGAAAATACCTTTCTAATAACTGTAACTTTGGCTAAAATAGAGAAACCCTAAATTGTACTTTATTATCAAAAATACAAATTCTTGGTAAATTTAAAGTCATTACTTTGTATTTGCAATACCATCGTTAGTGTAAGAATTATTTGGGGGGGGGGGGGGTGTCAAAATATGATTGCTCACCATGGCCAATGGCTTTTCAATATAGCAACTATAGAGTCAAGGAAGTTATTAAATACCTATTTCTGCAACATATAAATAATTGAACATATGATACTATTTTGATATTCTTTCTTTAAGAATAGAACGTTAAATAATTTTTTTAACTTCAAAAACATTTGTAGTTTACCATTACTTAAGCTATCAATTTGTACATCCATAAGCACTAGAATAAATAGATGTCCAGGGGACCGTTCAAAAATGTCCATGGACGTACTGAAATATGGACAAATTTTTACCTTCCAGTGGACGTCTTGTGCTATCTTGGTAAACTACAACATTTAGAACTCATAACTTACACATATCACTTTGTCTAGTTAGCATAACGCGGTCCAAGTATGAAATTTACTTAGGACGAAAAAACTTTTTAATTTACGATAACTTCTATGAAATATTGATTATATAGTAACCCCTTCCCCACCTCAGCACCCCCCTCCCCCTCAGCAACCCGCCCCGTGCCTAATATTAGGAAATAATTTACAATAGATATTTGATCTCCACGTACCTTAATGTATCCCGAAACGTAACATGCTTGGTAGGTTAACTATTTTGATTCTGAAAGGATGCATATTCTTGTTATGCATAGCATATCAGTAAGAAACCTTCAAATCGCGACGTGGCGCTCTAGCCGTAAGCAACTAACCAATTTCTAATTATAAAATATGTGTACATTGTAAAAAGCAAAAAAGAAATAAATTTTATCTGCCGAAAGGAATTTTTCAATTAGGTTTCTATATACCCGATAAAATGATGTAGGTATGTATTTTCTAAAATAAGCTTTTATTAGTGTACTTTACAAAAAGTTGAAGTTATGTGAGCGCTAACATTTAAATTAAGCCATATCCTATCTGGTTACAACCTTGTAGATTTGCCAATAATTTAAAATAGATTATAAAAGAATTTGAGTAGTCTTCCAAATACTGAAAATTTTTCTTGGGAATATAATCATAATCAACCATAAATAGTTCGTTTATTTTTAAAGTAAATGTCTGCTCTTGCTCTACATGCTTTGGTGTATTTTTATTACTACCTACGGTTTTCAGGAATCTTATCCTTTCATAAAAAAATGTTCACTTTTAATATATACAGTATATCCGCGAATGGGGTTTAGAAGAGGACAAATGGACCAAATTTTGCATGATAGGTAAAAATGTCACGCATAAAAGTTTTTGCTTGTTAAATAAGTAAGATCCATGTTATGAAGAATTTATTTTCCTACACAGGGAGCATAAAAAAATACGAAAACGTTATTTTGAGTAAGGGTAAACCTACCGTAAACTTTTGACATGGCTTTGAGGGTTTTTGTTATGTAGTTAATGTATTACTTATAAAACTGAATGAACATAATAATATGCTTGATTGAAACAATTGCTTTTAGCTATAGAACCTCAAAAGGTCGATTTTCTCATTGTCGCCATTTTCGAAAAAAACAAAACAATTTGGTGTCAAACTAACCCCATGCATGGGGCTACTACAATACAATATAGCCCCAAGTGGAGGCTACTTTGACACCAGATTAATTAAAGTTTTTTTAACAGCTGTCCTCGAGGACCAAAGACAACTACAATGTTTTTCTAAAAAACGAAAAGAACTACCTACACTATTTACATAGAACGTCAAAATCAGCAGGTTTAAAATGTCAGTATTATTTCTTTGTACTCGTATAAGACTTGAAAACTTATGTCATATCTGTATCTACATGAAATCTAGCAGGAAACATCGCGATACCGGTTTTTGCTGAGAGACCATACAAGCAATTTTAATGCAATATTATATACCAAATTAATCTTATTCCTTTGAAAAAAGCTAGCGTTCGATTAAATTATATAAAGCTAAAATACTACTAGGAAGCTAGATAATAGGAATCTAAAATCTTCTGACATACTGATAAATAGTAGGTTTCAATTGACTTTGAAATATTGGCAGGGTACTCTGTCACAAAAACATCCTATTATGAAATATTTTAATCCAAAAAATGACAACATAACTGCAACGTGTTATTGATAATCCGTCAAGATGCTTTATAAATTCCTGCCAAATTGATCATGTATGGAGAAACCTGTCGATTTATACGCAGTTTACCAGCAAATGACTTAGTGTGAAGTAGTCGGATAGCTTTACGATAAAAACGAAAAGAGAGGAATGTATGTAACGTTCAACGACTATTGGTCTTTTTTTATGCGTAAATAATAATTAAAAGCAATGGAAGTATTTAAACGATATTATCGTTTCAAACCCCTTTCGAACAAGATTTATTTTTGATTTTATTTCCGCTCTCTTCACTTTTTTCGCAGACCCATGAACTTTACTGACCTCCTAGTAGTTTAAACCGTTCGAACACCGTCGTTATTAATTCGCTCAGAACTACGACAAAGCGCCCTCTGACGGCAAACCTCTTCTCTCCCAATGCCCTGTGTATGGTAAAGTCACTTGAACAAACTCTCTAAAATCTGTTGAAAATTTACCAAGAAAATGTTTGGTAATAAACCCCAGGTTAAAAGATCCATCGATTTTTACAACTTTTTGGGGTGTAGAATTTACATAAGTCTCTTAAAAGGATGTCTTGTAGGTTGATTTCCAAAATTTTCTACTTCAAATGTTAAAATTTAATAGAAGAAGTTGAAATCTCACAGGAATTTATCAACTCCCCATCTCTGCCGCATCGCCGCTTCTATGGAGTTTCTAACAAGTACCCTCACGTATATATAAGCAGCGGGTCATCAACGGAATGCCTCATCCGATGTACAGGAGTTATCGGGGATATAAAGGCGAGGCGATGCCGCGTTAATAAGTAAGCGACAGCCTTAAACCTAATGCATTTCAGGTGGGTAAATACTAATAGGAGGGTAACGGCAGGATATACACCCGCGAGATACATATGTCTAACATGGCGCTAGTCGCTCTAGTCTATCCAATCTAGCTTAAGGATTCCACAAACAGACGCGGTGGAGGTGGCGGTGAAAAAGAACCCACGTAATACAATTCGAGCACTCAAATACCAACGTTCCAACTGCGGCCAGAACGTGGGTTCTTTTTTACCGCTTCCACCACCGCTACCGCCACCGCAACCGCCACCTCCACCGCTACCGCCACCGCCACCGCCCCCTCCACCACCACCTCCACCACCACCGCGTCTGTTTCTGGAATCCTTTACTCGCCCGGCGCGGTTTGTCGCCAGGCGTGTATCGAGGTAATCAATCAGTACTGTTTGATATTTTTATCTAGGCGCGAGGCAGTACAATCATAAAAGAGCTACTAGCTGCAGCGGTTTATAAGACAGATTATTGCGTAGTTCAAAAATGTGTTAGGATAGTTCCTTATCTTATTAATAATAAGTTATTATAAACACAAAATTCCCGTTCATGGTCTCTATCTACGTTGCAGGAATATACCGGCGACCTCCTTTTATTTTCTAAATTTTAAAAAGAAATTACAGATTTAATAAAGTAATAATTGTTTGAGACTCGCAACTGGTGTAAAAAAGTACGATCATATTACACCTGTTTCTCAAAAATATACTCGTATTATTATGCGGCTTGAAACTGACGTGAAATACATCTCTCATGTTTAATACATAAAATGATTCTAACAAATAACCAGAATTGCTATGTTTGTCTTCCCCACTCTGTCTCTAAAAGAAACTATAAATAGTATATTTTAAAAAATTAGTTGTTTTAAAATGTAAGCTAATAATAGGAACATGTGCTAATTGTTGCGCACAAAGGCTTAAGAAAATTACACATATAATATTATAGGTAATTAGTATATTGAAAAAATAATTTTGTAACAAGAAAATCATTGTGTTGACATTTTTTTAACTCAACCAACCTGTTTTTAAACAGCGCGATTTATAGAGCGATAATGTTTTAAAAATATTGTCATTGCATTATAAATACCTGTTAATTTAAAGCTTAGATAAGACAGCTGTATGACAACTTAATTAACTGCTTAATTAAAATAATACGGTCTTTCCAGTTTGTTAATATTTTACTGTAACTAAAATCTTATATATGGTGCCCAGCAAAAAGTATACCTACACCTCAGATATCGAAAACAATGTCATCTAGATTCACTAAAAAGTTTTAAGACTGGTTACTGGTTTAAATTGTGATCTTCTAGTTAATCAGTTAGGTTTTGACAAGCTTTTGTCGTGTCATTGTTTATAAGTAGTTAATAAAATTCTTGAGTTATAGAACTATTTTAGCGATTTGCCTGGTTTCTAAATGATAATAATTATTGGAACGTATTTCTAAAATGGACTTGGTTTATTATAGACAATACATACTTAAAGTGTCCTCTTCTGTATAAATTTCCAAAGAGACTCAGAACAGAAATAAATTCATGGCACAAAATTTAGTTAGGTGTCTTATTCGACATGTTGCTGTTAATTTTTCGAATCGCTGGGAGAAAAATAAAGTATTTAGTACCAAAAAGAGGCAGTGACATAGTGTTTAGTGAGTTGCTCATTGCCGAAAAATCAAATTTGTTTAAAAAGGCACTTCTAAAGTATGGTATAAAAATTTTTGGACATGGAAAGGTAATATTTTTACTATAATTAATGATAGGAAAGTCCTTATTATTTCGTAAAAAGATATTAAATAGACATGTTCTTGTTACAACTAGGAGAGTTGATTCTTTTGTTGCTGTCAGAGAATAATACCGATAGATCCTCTAGTTTTTGCATTTTTGAACTGCTTTGGACTTTATTTCTTCTGCTGGATTTGCGTAATATGTAACGAATTATATAAAGATAATATAGGTCCATAATAATGTTAGATCCATAATTGCTCACCTGGATGATTTGGGGAGATTGATCTTGGACGCGGAATATGATATAGTGGGGGCTACAGAGACCTGGCTTAATCCTAAAATTTCCACCGATATGTTAAGCATTAAAGGTTACACACTTGAGCGTCGTGATCGGCAAAGCAGGGGCGGAGGGGTTGCGATTTACATAAAAACTAACATTGGCTACATATTGTTACCTTTTAATAAAGCTATTAAGCAGATATGGGTGAAAATTGGGTTACAGTCCTTGACATTTTCAGTTGGTATAGCTTATAAACCTCCATATACTAATTACCTAGATTTTTTTAATTGACTAGAAATAGCAATTTCTGAAATTATCTCTGTGGTTGATCATATATTCTGTCTAGAGGATTTTAATATAAATCTATTAAATACTGTTAACCTAGAGACCAGAATAGCTTTTGAGTTTCTCGAAGGTCTCTATCAGGTGATTGATCGTCCTACGAGGGGGCAGGTACCTCATCTTCCTTGATTGACTATACCTTAGTGTGATACAAATAAAGTAGCTGAGAAGGGAGTGTTGCCTGTGGATTTTAGCGATCACCATTTAATTTACTGTTATTAATAGTTATTCATGCAACTAGTGCGTGAATTGACGCGCGAGTTTGATACAAAATTTTTCTAGAACTGTCAAAAAAGTGTTAAAAATACAAAAATTCAAAAATACAAAATATAGGACTTAACTTTAGAATATTGGTTCTCAAAATGTTAATATTTTGTATGTATTTTATTCTGCTTTTGCAAATTTTTAATTTATATGTAAAATATAAAACTGTTGAATTGCACTCAAATTTTCCTTTTATTTAAATATAAAAAAAACTTTCAACATACAAATGTAATGAACCACTAGTATGCTTTAATGCAAAGTTCATATTTCCAAAATGTTTGAATAAGAAAAGCTGGAACGAATAGGTACTGCTTTCATTTAAAGGTGTGAGTAAAAAATTAAATAATCATACTTTGACACCCCCTTTCGCTAAAAACAGGATTTTTATAATAGTAATCGTATAGCAACAAATACTATATTTGCAAAACATCTTTGCCTTAGATTCTGTAAGGAGTGAAGATTGTGAGAAAGTTATTTTTGACTGAAAAAAGTAGTAATTAAGATTTTTATTAAGCGAGAGAACTTTATTAATTTTGTCCGTTTTTACTGGCCAATAATTTTTTTTGGGCCCTCTATCTGACATAAAAATAACTTTTGCGTATTCACACGGATATCATCTTTCCATTGACCTTAAAAAACCTTTAATATTTTATGATTTGAGCTAAAAGATCCTCCCGAAATAGTATTTTTATCGCCCTAGCACTTTTGGACAACAAACGCAAACTTTGTTTTATTATGTAGTAAATATAAAACAACAAATCCGTGTTAATTCAGTCCCTCAACGAGGCTTGTGCCTATAAACAAGTGTAGACGTAAAACAAAGACCAAACATTTCTGATCGATTTCAGAGACTAAAAATTTTACAAAACATTGCCTTTTTACAAATCCTGACGATGCTAATTAATTGAATTAAACAAACCTTCTTAGTTTGGATTCTTTAGTAAGGTTTGAGAAGTGTGCGAAAGTTATTTTTAATTTGAAAAAGTAACAATAAATATCTTAAATCAGCCAACTAACTTTACTTATTTTTGCACATTTTCTTTGGCCTGTAATTTTTCCTAGGATTTTTTTACATAAAATTACTTTCGCACACCCACATCATCTTTCGATTGGCGTTAAAATATTTAATGTTTGGTTTAAAAAAACCGCTCAAAACGACGAAATCTTCTAGTGTTCCGATCGCCTTAATACAATAATTCAATTCATGGTTGCAGCCCATTCAAGTACAAACATTAATTTGGCGAACAATCAAAGCTCAGAAACTATACAATAACAACTAGGAAGACTAAATAAAAATGGTATACTGTTTTGTGAATTTGGCGATATAATTTTAATACTTAACTTTCCCCGTTATTTAATTGTGAAACATGTAATGTAATGTTTTAATAAGAATTTATAGAAAAAGATCAAAAATAGTTTGTTTCATTCTATATTAAAAAATTAGGAATCAAAAACTTGACTGTGTATGACTATGCATTTTGTGTTTAGAGACAGAACTACTTACATAATATTATAACATTTTTACTTAATCCCAATTGTCAGTAGTAACATCATAGTAATCCACATAAAAATGTTTCACCAAATAAAATTTAAAAAGTTATTTTTGATAATTTTCCGATTTAAAGCATCAAAAAAAAAAAGATTGTAAAACCATTTAATAGCCCAAAATAAAAAAAAAATTAATTTTGGCGCGAACAAATCGCCGATTAACGAAACAATCGAGACGCGTGTTCGCGACCTCCGATCAGCAGCCTTCTTGACTTTTCCTCGATCGAGACTCACGTGCTGCGAGATACTGAATGATGCACTTTTAGTGGTGTTCAGCTTTTGTCAAAGAGTAAAATCTAGTGGACCATTAGCGCAGCTGCTTCTTGATTCTTGGAGTCGAGGGCCCTCCTACCGAACGAGATTTTTCGGCATAGGATAATAGAAAAGGACCGCATTGTCCTGGTTAAAAGGACAAGCAGAGAGGGTGTAGCCGTGGAAGAAGCAAATTTTTGGCATTTGTTCAATGATATTTTGTTTATTTTCACTAAGTATGGGGACTACTCTAAAAGATTTTGTAGGTAACAATACAAAATGACAGATACAATAAAAGCTTGTTGGAAATACAGCTGCATATAAAGTTTTTCTTTCTGAAGGTACTTAAGTTATTGATGTTAATTTAGAAGGAAAAACAAGTGACTATTGGCTTTCACGGAAAACACAGTTCCTTCACAGCAAGATTACATCCGTGGAACTTTTAGGAAGCACATAGAATAAAATTGGAAACAATTTGCTTTTAATTTACCCAATTTTTCGATCCAAAATGTTGATTCCATCTAACGCCGCCTGCATTTTAAGAAATCGCTAATCGGTATTTTAACGCTTTTTATGATCATTTACTATCGTCGATATCAAAATTTTATCTTTCGTTAGTAAATAACCATCAGATAAAAGTTAAGCAGCCTTTCTGTAAAAGATACGTACTCGTATATTTTAAACTAAATGTAGCAGGTTTCATATAACTATATACGTATATTTTATGTTAAAATATCGAACTAACTTTCTGCTGAAAAACAGTTTATAGTAAAATATCGCTCCAAGAGATTTTCAAAGGCTTTACAGTACCTAGTTACCTAGTTGTAATAAACAGTTCTACATTATATACAAATATTTTAACATAATTCAAGCAAAGGGTAAAGGGTGGGTGAAATTTAACTGGCTGGTTAAAAGCAGTTTGTTGTGCCCAGATACTGTTTATCAAAAGTAATTCAATATTATACCGCAGGATTACATTTAGTCAAGGCATCTAAATCGAGAAAACCCAGAAAAACAACGATGTGGATAGACAGGCAAATCAATCTAAAAGCATTGCTCAAATTATTCTAGCAACTAACGATTAGTCCTCGGACAATTCGGAGTAAGTTGGTAGATACAAAGCAATTGGGTAGACAGTGGGCACTAGTTAAAAGCTTCTTCAGGCTTCAGGAAAGAATAGGCCCGCAGTACTTACGTGCGATAAAAATTAAACCAACAGTATTTTTTACTAGTACTTGGCTGAGAAAAGTGATAGAGCGTAGTTTCAATATTTTTTTTTTTGGCTTTTAATATATGTGACCGTCTCTGATAAAAGTGTGCGGGAATATGTTTTTGAGAAAAAAGCGTTTAAAGTATGTGTATTGGACAAGTTTGCTGGAGTCAACCATATATTATAGTCTAGATATAGAGTACCTACCCGTTACTCCACACCCCCTCACCCATCCCCTCCAATCAAATCGATTGGCAACCGTTGGAAAATAGTAGTAATTGTCCAAATATTATTTTATTTTAAAGTCGGGCTCCGTCGCATGCAAAATTTAACTCAGCAAATATACCTAGCTGACGATGACCAATTAACAAAAGGAATTCGTAGATTCCGAAGAGGAAACTGTTTATCTACAATTACGCCGCCTTCTGCCAGTGAGTTGCCTTCTATAATTCTACGAAAAATATTACCAATTGAAAGAAAATGATATATTTATGACAACATTCGTCCTTTATGCTCCGATCCAGATAAACAGGACCGTGTAGCGCCAAAATCAGCGGAAAACCACCCGAAAAGAAAAGGAGGACAAAATAAAAAAAAATTATATTATTTTGCTAATAATTATTTTTTGTATGTATACAGCAATCTTGTATGTTGTTTGGTCATAAAAAGAAGGTTTTAAATAGTTTAAAGGATTCCACGTCATTCTATGTGTTTTTAGGTACCCGAATCCATTCTTAACTCAAAAACTATTTTTTAATACACCAGGCCCGTTTTATCAGAGACGGTCACATATTGTTTTATTCATCAAAAAATACTCTCTTTCCGCCAAATATAAAAACATTTCCCCCAGAAAAAAAGTATCCCCCAGATTTTCCCCCATCCACATGAAAATCCTCCAAATTTGGTTGAAAATCCCCCAACCTGGCAACCTTGCTAGGCCACTTGAGTAATCAAAAATCCCTCGAAGTGACGTCAAAATAAGAGGAGCCTGGCCAGTCGATCGACGGGTCGACATACCATTGTGGGTGCATCGTGAGAAAAATAAAGAAGTAACATGTAGTGTACACCATCCCTAAGGGTCGCTAGAGCCCTGGTCAAAGCGCCAAACCGGATGGCGAACTGGTCAACCTATCACATGGACGAGGGCCAGCAATAACTGGAAGAGGCATATTTGAGGTTACATCACAAACGTCTTTGAAATCCGTGGGTCACATATGATCTTATTTTGTTTATATTTAAAAAAAAAACTTTAGTTTTCTGTAACGAATCCTTTATTTTCCTATGGTTTATAGTTAGGTTATGGTTTTTTGTATAGGTGGCCGTGATCAAAACAAAAGAAGTGAGTCATATAAAAATTGCTTGAATTCCAATGTTTTTACTTTTGCAAATAATACAGTAGATACCTAATTTTCTTTTTGATTTTGTTATAATGACAAAAATAATTAAAAAGATAACTGGAGTCAAGATCAATCGTATAAAGTACAATGACGTTGGTGCCGGCGCGGCGGAGAGATTGTTGCGACGCCGTCTCTCTCGAACCTCGTGTTACATCATTAAAAACCAGTGGTTAACTAAAAGTTTTCCCTCCGCCGTCATCAACGTCATTGTACTTTATATGATTGATTTTGACTCTACCTCTATGCTATGGCTCTATTATTTTTAAGTGAAGAACGGCAAGGAAAAATCACTTGTCAATTCGGATATTCGGAAGTGTTGAAGAAAAATATGGAAAAGGAAATTTAGCAGAATACTTATCTATATTTTTACAGAAGACTAGTAGGAAAATTGTTTTAATTATAATATTGTGATAAAGAATAGTTTACAAACAAGAAGAATTTCAGCAATAGCATATTATTTTTGCACAAGTCTAACAACAAAATCATGGTACTTATAAGGAGTAATTTTGTTAATGTGAATTAAGATGAAAGGTACTTTTTTGGTAAAATCCACATCAGGGCCGTAACCAAGATTATATTTCGGGGGGGGGGGGGGGGGGGGTTAAATTCCTTGGAAGTTCATAAAAAGGAAATAAAAGGAGGCGAGTAGGAAGCAAAAAACCATTGCTCATCTCTAAGTACACGTCTTTAATTTAAAATAAAATAACAGATTTTAACTAAGCACATGATAAACTCACAGAGGTAACGAAAAATAAAATAAACTTTGTAGTTAACTGTTATAAGTCTTAATACTTATGAGGCTATATAACAAAATCAATCTTTCTTTTTTCATTGGAAAACATATCTAAGACCTCTCCATTGGGAATATCTATTTCTCGGTGTACACTCATTAGTGCTAGCCCAGTCATTCTACCTTCACTTGTTGAATTTCTCAGATATGTTTTCAATCTTCTCAACGTTGAAAAGGATCGTTCCGGCGAAGCTGTTGATACCGGCAATGTAGCGAATACTTTTAGCAGAGCAAATACACTTGGGTATATATCTATATTGCATTCATTCAATGCATTGAGAGCGTTTGTGGGTAGAGAGAGTGTGTGTCAGAAAAGATACTTAAAATAGCATATTATTTAACTTTTGAAAATCAAGGATTTAAACTGATAAGTGTAAAAATAAGAAAACTAAGTTTTGTACTATGAATTTTTTTATGTTTTCTCGCAAGTTTATGAACAAAAGATCAATTTATGTACGGTATGTATTTTCCACACGCGTCTAATTAAATTTATTTTGCTGCTCATGTGGTCTTAGCTTTCTGCGCATTGGTCTTGTAGGTTATTCAATTTAATGTATATGTAATTCATTAAAATATCATGGTACTAAATATTTTATGAATTTTTTTTTAATTTTTCCTCTTAACCAATCATATGGCATCATTCTGCTGTATACCATATAGGTTGTAAGTGCAAGATTTACATTGCAAAAAGCCATACTTCGTCCATCGGAACCATCATAATATTTATACACTTACGCGCATAGAACTTGACCAATCACACAATTTTGAAATCAAATACATTTTCTTAGAAACCAGTCATCACTTATCACTTGAATAAAAAAAGGACATCTCGATTGATATAGACCCACTGTAGTGGATATTAAACAGTCTTTCGTACAATATACTTTTTGTAATTAAACTCTGGTAAATGGTTGCTAAAAATTGCATTCGATTTCAAAAGTATGATGTGGGTCGGGTTCTGTGCACGTAAGTTTACATATTAATACATACAATGTGTCCACGGATGGAGTTGATAAGGGGAAAATAATGTTTCCAAAAGTCATTCTTCATAAAAATTCTGCTTGTCGAAAAAATAAGTTTACCATATAAAAATCTGAAATCAGATGTACAGGGTGTTTATTAAGAAAAATTAAAATGCTTTACGAAAGAAGTACAATTACTTAGTATTTTCAACAAAATGTTCATAAAACAAAGTTTTTTATAATCCAAAACAAAGCCTTAATACAAATTTTGTAATAAAATTCAAATTTTTAAATTTAGAATAATAAGTGTTTTTTTGCGACTATTGCAGCGTCTTTTCGAAAATGTTCACAAAACAAGAGTGTACTTATTTAATACGGAGGGGTGGGAGGTAGCTATCTGGAATAAATTTAATAATCAGAATTTTGATATCAAAATTTGGATTGAGGCGTTGTTTTGGATTACGAGCAGCTTTGTTTTACGAACATTTTATTTAAAATCATAAATAATGGTGCTTCTCTCCTAAAGCATTTTCATTTTTCTTAATTTATTAACACCCTCTGCATCTGATCTTAGATTTTTATATCATGGCAAACTTCAATTTTCGACAAGCAGAATTTTTTTTATAAAGAATGAGTTTTGGTCGTAAAATTAATAATAAAGAATTTTTGCTCTTGTCAACTCCGTCCGTCGACAAGTTTGATTCGATCGATCATTAAAGCAAGCTTGTGGACATACAGACCAAGGATGGCGCTCAACAACAATTTAGAAAGAGATGTGTTATTCAGTTTCTAGTCTGTATACTTTGTTAGCCTATGAACTAAGTAGATTCACGAGCTATGTGGCATGACTGGTTCGTGCTTGTGTCGGTCTGCGTATAAACATCCCACACCTCGCAAGGTAGCGCACGGCTGCCGGTAACTGTATTGTGAAGATGTAGTTGTACTACGAAACAGCTGTAACGCACTTAAAAAAAAAATTTAGTACAAAAAACAAAGTAATAACGATTTGCATTAAGGTTGTATTTTTGCTATTTTTCATGGCGATGCTGAGTGCGAGTGTCGACGTGCCTACGTGCCTACGACGCTCGTCGACATTTCGGGGGGGGGGGGGGGGGTTTGGTAAACCCCCTAATCCCCCCCCTTGGGTACGGCCCTGTGTATGCCAATGATGTACAAGGTGAGTTTTTTTCTAAATTGTTACGAAGCGATATCTCGAAAAGGGTTTAATTTTATTTCATGAAATCTGGTGAGATAATAGGGTGACGGGGGGGGGGGGGGGGGAGGTATATTTAATCATATTTTTGGTATTTACTCCGTCTCTCTATTTTGAGGAGTGGGTGGGAACTTTGTAATTTTAAACGGGACGATGTACTTTTGTTTATAAAATTAGAATCTACGTAATAACCTACGTACGTGTACAATTTTTTTTTGATTTGCTCTTTTTTTTACGGAATCATGATTATTAGTCTGTCATGCTTGAGAAGTTGTTCGAAATGTCCCCCTTCAACTTCCAAACACTTTCTCAGTCTTTTTCTAAATGAATTTCGTACCCGCTGTAACATTTCAAGGGTCACTAATCAGTCTTTATATCATCTACGGTTGTAGGTACAGTCACCGTAATTTTGTCTTTTATAAAACCACACAGGAAAAAGTCAAGGGGGTTAAAACCGGGGACCTAGAGAAATAATCGTTAAAACTTCAAAGTTCGCAACTGACTTGAGTAGAAATAACGCGTTTCCATGGAAACAATTAATAATTCTGAAATAAGTGAACTTGATTTATTGGTAAAATTTATTTATTTTTTAAATTCAATCAAAATTTAGTTAACCATAATTCCGTAACCAAAAGAGTAAATAAAAAAAATTGCACCCCTATGAACGTAGCTTTTTACGTAGATTCGAATTTTATAAACAAAAGTACATCATCCCATTTAAAATTACAAAAACACCCCCCACCTTCCAAAATATAGAGAGGGGGTAAATGTCAAAATTATGTTTAAGATTTATCCCTATCTCAATGTCAACTCACCAAAATTTCCTGAAAATATTTTAAACAAAAGCTTGTATCAAAAGAGGGTGTGTTTTTTCAATTTTGTTCAGTAATAGAAAATACTCCGTCTCTTTTCACCTTAAGTGTCTTTGCACCAAAAATTGTCTAACCATTTTATCTTGATATTTTCTTTTATTTTTAGGCTTTCTGATTAATTGACGAGAAATATTTTTTATAATGGAAAAATAACTAGTATCCATAATAATAAAATTAGCATATATGAGAATCAATTGAATTTATAAAGAAAAGATAGCGAGATAGAAAAAAGATTGATGTCTGTTCCCTGGAATAAGTATTTAAATTGTCTGAACATTAATGGAATACATCCATAACCACTCTGTATCTACTACTTTACTAATTTTTTATTTTTAGGTATAATTTACTTTTTTCTCTTCAGGTGTTAATATTATAACTAATTTTTCATTTTTAGGTATTAACTCTTTTTTAGGTATGCAAAATAATTTGGTATTAAATATAAGCCATACATTTTTAATTTTTAGCGATAAGTTTGGTTTTAGTCTTGCACATGCATTCTTTACCTTGTCATTGTCTGCGCAACAGTTACAAGATAAACTTTGCGCGTGTGTATGAATTTCTTGTTTCAAAAAAGTAATCACCCGCCCCTTTATCCCTACTACTTTAGGGTTTTCGTCTTTTAATCATTTCCTAAAAAGAAACACTTAAATATAACGCCAAAATGTTATACAAAAACTGTCATTTGTAGTTTACTAATTATTTTTTGGTTTTTAGGAAAAGAAGATAGGTACTTTTTTTTTAAACTAAGAACACACGTTGGGGGATTTTTTATTAATTAAATATCGATAACAATTATTGTTTTGGCTTTGGCTTTTCTACTTCATGTAATATTTAAAAAAATGTCCCAGGTCTTTTCTTGGCAGCTGTTTACTTTTCAGGTCTGGGTACGTAAAATTGTTAACTAGTAAGCGGCTGTCTGTTATTGTCCCTGCTCGGGGCCGTACAACACTGATGATGGTCAAGGAAGGCCGAAACAGTTGCCGACGCCTTGGAGGAATACTAAAAAAGGTATTGTAAAATTATTTTCTTACGATGTGTTTGCACAGGATCCACTAAGGTGAACCTTGATCAATCGATGCATTTCTAAAATGGCACTAACTTCATATCATCAGTGTAATTTAATTTTGATTTTGCCCACGTGGAACCTGTGTACCAAACTAAATATACCAAAGTACTTCAAGGGTCAAGGGTCAAATACAAAATATGCCTAGTTAAATTTTATGTTTTATACGTGCAATGTGTTCTACATCTCGAGCGAACGCTTTTCGAGAGGGTCTGCCAGACTACTGCCAATCATGGCTGTCCTATCTTGTCAACGTTCTGTCGGGGAGCATCAGTCTTTCAAGATGTAGAATACGGCCCTAGTGATGAATTTAGGCACTACTAGCAATTACTTGTTTTTTTTGAGCATATGGGGAATATCTTACGGTAATTTTAATTATACAGAAAGAACGCTTGTAAAAAATTACTACAGATGATGTCTGCTATTATTAAAATGAGGACATTGCATCCTTCAACTGTTAATTTGGGGTTTTAAACGATTGTCTATTAACTCCTCTATTCTTTTTAGCTGTTTCAAAAATTCAGGGAATTTCCTGTTCTATCATAAAAACAACACCTTGAGAGTCCTGATCTCGAAGTTGAGTGAAAATCTGATATACATACATATGTCCAATAGTGTGCTAACACCATTGTCACGTGAGGCTAACATCAACACTGATGCAAGCACTTGCATAGGTAAATATTTATTTAATAAAATATATTAGCATAAAGTTAAGACCTTAATTACAGAGTCTCTTAAATGTTCTCTACATATGGAAAACTTTTATATTATTAATTTTACGAAAAAAAGTTACTCCTTATAAGAGTTCTGTTTTCTGAGAAAAAATATTAACATTAATATTAACTAAGTATATATACAGGGTACGTTAGATATATCTGGCGAACCAGTTAAGGAATCGCTCTGAAAATTTGGTCGTTTACATAAACGAACATGCTCTACCTGTCTAAAATATTTTTGACAATGCAGTGTTGCCGCTTCTACTAAAAAGTCGTAGCAATTTTGATATTTTAAACCGAACACCAACCACGAGACTAAAAACTAAATTTTAATTTAAACGACTTTTCTTACAATTGATTTACTACAAAATTCTGGGATATTGCTTTAAAAAATGGCGGACGTAGCTGTAAACGTAAGTGGACAGATGGAAACACCTCCAGATCTGAAGAAAAACAGTAGTTTACCTAGGTGACCTATATTAATTTTTAAAATATTGTACTTTTATTAATATTTGGTTTGAACTTCTGCTTAGTTTCCTGCAAATTCCAACACAAATACCTGACCCCAACGAATGGATTCAGCAACAAAGACAGAATGTAAGGCCCTGGTTAGTTTTTGTACAAACATCAAATTTTAAGGTTCCTCCCTCGATACCTCGACTGGGAAAAAGAATCGTGAGAAAGGTAGAATATTTTCAAGCAAACTATTTATTTGCTTTCCTAGTATTAATTGTATATTGTTTGTAAGAAAATATCTGTTTATTACAAATTTATATATGTCGTATCTTCTGCTAGTTCTATTAATTTTAATGTATGCTCTAAGTACATGAGAGAATATACCTAGGATATTTTTATTTCCATAAAATTCTTCAAAATTTCCAGTTCCCCCCGAGGGGCATTTAACACATTCGCTGCGACTTTGATGTTTAATAGCTCCGAAACCATACACCCTGTATAACAGAATTTTTTACCGAAGCTAGTCGCACTATCCCTCCATTAACCGGGAGAAAGTTTTTGCGCCCCCTCTGACCGTTTTCTAGAAAAAAAATTTAAATGGTGAAAATGTCAAAGTCCATGACAACACACACATTTTCCTCGATTAAGGGGAGTATATAGACGGATGGGCGGTCTTTAAAAAAGTAGCAAGTATGTATTTATATAAGGTTTTTAAAGGGGCTGAAATTTAACCGCCGAACTACTCGTTGAAGAATTGTTTGAAGGATTGTAGCTGGGGGCCCTGAAAAATTGACAATGAAGGAGGGGGTTCAATCGTGTTTGTCCCATAGTACATGTACCTAGAAAAATTAAAAAAAGGTCTTAATGTGCTACAGCCCCATAGCCCCTCCAAGTGCCCCTTGACCTAAAGATTATTTAAACTAAGACTAATAGGAAAAATAATTATGTTCACAGCTTATTGCAGGAAGTACTTCTTCCAACATCTTTCTGGTTTTTCCCCAATTCCAACAAAATATTTGCTGTGATTCAGTCGGAATTGGGGAAAAACTAGAAAACTATTGGAAGAAATACTTCCTGCAATAAAGTTACTATTCTTTTCTAATGGTTAATATGGAACTATGTAAAACCACTTTTATTAACTCTTAAACTCTTTGACTAAAACTATCCAAGGGTATATTGTATGTATAAGGGAAATTTGTTTGTTGCATTTGTCATTCAATCTCTTAGGGATGAAAAGTGTCACTTTATTCTTTAAAAAGCAGAATTAAAAAAACACTTTTAATCCGTGAAGTACAGGAAAAGGTTTCTTTTAGAGTCACATCAACTTTAATTTTGTTGGCTATAGCAGGTACATTCTATTCTGGCTATAAATTAAACAAAAGACATATTATGCAGAAGAAGCTGGTATTTTTTGGGAAAGAGCTTTCATTAGCACAACAATATGGACTAGTAGCGGTATGTTCCATGCCTGTGTATTATCTGGTTGGGGCACATGGAGCCATGTTTTGGGTCATAGGTAAGAGAATAAGCCACTGGGTGAGTCTTTGACTATTATGGGCTTTAATTTGGAATACTGACATTCTGTAGTCCAATATGGAAGATCACTAAATAAAGAAGATACAGTACATCCATATATTAAATAAAAATATTTTTGTAGGTGCTTCTGTAGTGATAATAAATCTACATGCAGCATTCTACAATATAGAAGCATTGATAACAAATAGCGATGGCGAATTTCAATTGCTCGAGGAGGTTTCAATTTTCTTGAATATATATCAGTTTTTGTATATAAGAAAGGTTTTGTAACTATACTGATTTTTTTTACCTAAACTAAATAAATAAATATAATTATTACGGATTAAAATTGATTTTTATTGCCTTTTTTGAACAATTGGTATTAAGTTTTTACCCTATGTTTCTGATGCCTACTTAGATTTCTTGATACAATAATTAAAGTTAATAATTTTGTTTAACTCGTATAATTTTGGGGGATCTCGCTTCGCTCGTCCCTCAAACATTACACTCGTTAAACAAAGTAACGCATTTCCTAACCGGTTATATAAGCAGCTATTCTGGTATTTTTTTCATACGGGGATAGTTTAAGAGTAAATAATTTTTGTCGGGTTAGGCCACAAAAACGATGTGGAGGGTGATCCTAAGTGAAATTTGTCGAAATCGGTGGATCGATAGGGGACTGAAGAACCTAATCAATCAGTCATGATCACCAAGATTCCCAGACTTAAATCCTCTTGATTTTTATTTCTGGGGACGCTTAAAGTCACTGGTTTATAAAACACCAGTAGAAAATGAAGAAGACCTAAAAAACCTAAGATGAAATTATTATAATGTAAAAAACCGAATATTCGGTGGCTTTTCAACAATAGGAAATACATCACCAACTGGTTACATAAATAGCTATCTTTATTTTGTGTGCTATAGTGATTCTCGGTAACATCTTAGATTTTAGACAATGGTCCATCTTTGTGTTACCTCTCTAGCTTTAGCCTGTAGCCTATATCCTACCCCCTAATATGAATTGTGTCCAAATAAACCTTTGTCTAAAACCTTTAAAGCCCATTTAGTAGGTTTGAGTGAAAAGCAGACATATTTTCATAATAAGATAATGGATGCGAGAATCGTCATTTTCACTAAAATGTGTTTTAACGCCATTCCGACACGTTAAACGGGTAATAATAAATAATAAAAATAGTAATTAAAATTTATTAATTATTATTCATCATCGATGTAAAAATCCGCACGTCTCTGGTCAAAAATCCAAAATCCCGTCGAAATGTAAGGCACAAGGAGTGTTGTGTATGTATTATCAATATAGTTTTTTTGCATAGACTCGAGAACAATTTTTTTGTCAAAATTTGTATCGATTGGAAAAACAAGTTACGATCACAAATCATTCTGTTTCCTGTGGTCGGCGGGCGAGGAGCTTCGCGCGCGTTCCTGGTGGAAGTTGTCCCGAGACAGCTTACGTCGTCATCAAGGGCTCCCCACTGGAATAGAATAGGCCGCGATAGTCTTCCCTGTTCTAATAATTTTGGAGTTCGGCTAAAAGCTTTCAAAGCTGACGGTTTTATGAATAGACTCTGTCAGTTGTAGCGAATGTGTAGACGGCTACATAATTAATAGAATCGCAGGGGGGCTCGCGTTTCGTTCGTCCTAATATAAAGTTTTGCTCTGCTCCCAGATACCGTAAGTACCTTTTTATCGCTTTTGATTTTTATATGTATTTTTATGTATGTTACATATATCATAAAACATAGCTCGACCATAGAATTACGTAATTTTATTGCCGGCTAACGGTACCTATATGATTACGAAATTTGGGGTTATGCGCAGAAAAAAATGGGTTTGATCAGGGGTTATGTAAAAGAAGGGAACGTACATGAGCGCTAATGGTGCCCTCTTGCAGATACAGATGCTAGTTGTTTCGTGCAACGAAACATCAAATTTTGAGAGGGGAAATCTAAAGTTCAAAATTGTGGTGTGTGTATTTTGTCTGGTGTGAAAACACAGTAGTTTTTCCAAAATACATTTTTTTTAAGTTTCTATTCAAACAATTTGAAGTTAAGAGTTCCCTCTCACGACGCATGATGTATTTTTAGTTTTTAAGTTTTTTTTTTGTTTTTAAAAGGACAATACAAGCATAGTGTCATAGTGTCAACTTTTGAAACATCTTACTTAAATTTTTAAAAGGTTTTCCTTATTTTATTTTTTAAATTTATTTAAAGTATTGGCAAAAAGTTTATAAAAATGCATTAAGAAAGGGAATTCTCTCTATCTAAAAACTTTTATCCGTAAATTTTCCCCATATAGGTCAGGCGCGGATTTAGGGGGGGAGGGAATGCAAGGGGCGCGTGCCCCCCTAGACCCTTGTGCAAATAGGATTTCAATAGGGAATTTTATAAATAAAAAATGTATCATAAATATTAACCATTCGTACATATTCTACTTAATAGTATAAACAAAAATTTGCCGTTTATGTAAGTTCTATAATATATAAATTATACTACAAAAATATGAATAACAGATCTATAATACGAATGTTATATAAAAAATACAAGCCTTTTTCGACTTTTTTGATTCGCATCGATGGTTTCTGAAAACATTTCTTACTAAAGAAAACAAATCATCAAACAGGTTTTTTTTCGGAAAACATCTTTTTTGAGAACAATTTTTTTTGAAAAACAGCTTTTTCGAAAACGGAGTTACGAAACTTTTTGATAATATTTTCTGGAAAACCTATTTCGAAAGTAAATTTTTTAAAAATATCTTAACTGCTTTTTCATAAGATGCTCTTTTATAAACGGATTTATGAAATTCTCCAAAATACATATTTCGAAAGTACATTTTTTCAAAAAGTTTTTAAAAATGTTTTTTTTAATAGATACAATTTTCGAAAATGTATTGTTTCGAAAACTGTATTAGGCTATAAACTCTACTACTCTACTGCCTTGGAAATTGGTAAATAAAAAAAGACGAAAAACGATCCTGAATAAACCTAAACGAACCTTTTTTTGAGGTGATCAAGTTTCCTTAGGTTTGGTACATTGCTTTCTCGTAAATATATTTTTTCAAAAGCCGTTGCTTGAATAAATAACATTCGAAAAGTGTTTTTTGAAAAAAATTAATCTCGAAAAAGATATTCTCTAAAAAAATTTATTTTTGATAAGTGCTTGAAAAAATTTCAAAAGTTGGCTTTCGAAAAATTGTACTTAAGTATATCCCTTCAAATGAACAGAAGGCATAAATAAAAAAATACTAGAATATTTACATTTTCATATTAATCAGTTAACATTAACAGTTGGTCCTGTCGCATGTACTGTTTTTTTAAACATTTTTTCGGTGTTAAATTAAGTAACTTTTATCGAAAAACAACTTTATCAAAATATGCTTATTGGGAAACGGATCTACAAAATTTTTTCGAAAATATTTTTTTCAAAAAGAATTTCAAAACTACAATTTCCGAAAATATGGTTTTCCAAAATTATGAACTCTACTAGCGTAGAAAATGTCAATAAAAAAAGACAGAAAAAGGTCCTGAACTAACATCAACGAACCATTTTGGTTTTCGGTCAGGTTTGTTGTCTTGTGTCTGCTGTTCCTCTGTAGTAAATTACTTTTTTAAAAAAGCGTTTTTTTTTTTTAAGATACGAATATTCAAGGTCTTTTTCGAAACCATAAAAAAATGTACTTTCAAGAAATATGTTTTAAAAAAATGTAGTTTCGAATAGTATAAGAATTTGAAAAGTTGATTTCAAAAGAAAACTGTGTTATCGAAAAAGTTCTGTTGTCGAAAAAACATATTTTCGAAAATACGTGCTTTTAAAAAATGCGTTTTCGAAAAATGTTTGTATATCAGTCCAAATGGATAGATTGCACAAATAAAAAAATGCTAGAATATTTGTAAGTTAAGATGACCAACCGTTCTGTTTTCGCAAGAACAGGTTTAGATTTTTCGTTCAGTATGAAATAGTGTTCATTTCTTAGAACCCCAAACAATAAAAAAATGTCGAACGGGAACTTGCGCCTCCTCTTGACGAAATTCTAAATTTGCCCCTGATATAGAATAAAAGGGGAACTACTTTCCCCAAGATTGGGATATTTTATAATATTTAAAAACTTTTAAAATGACTGTATAGATAAAGATATATTATAGGAAAAAATAAATATATTAGCACCTTTAAAAAAAATCCTTAGGAACTAAAAATTTTTGTTAAACTTTTTAAACTTAAAGTTGGTAGGTGGTGCATTTTTATTATTTTTTAAATCATCCATTTTAAATGGGAACAGAATACGGGTAAGGAATTTGTAACAACATAAAAAAAATTTTAATAAACTTTGCCTTTTAGTAAAATAAAATAAATTTTTAAAATGGATGATAATCACGCAGCGCATATATCCTTACTAAATAAAATTTATTTAATAAATGTTTAGTTCCAAACATGAATAACTTGCTTTATAGTGCATATTATGGTTTTTTTACGTATATACATGTCGCTTAAATATAATTTTGAGACAGAAAAAATAACAAGCGCTCCTTTTTTAAATTTATTTCAAATTTAAATTCCGGAGAAATTTTTTTGAGATTTTTTTTAAGGATTTTTTGGCCCTTCATTTTTTAAGATTAAAATAAAAATACGCTCCGTAATAGGGGCCTCCAGTTTTATAATATGCTTAACTCTGTTGTTGGTAGTATCAGAGAATTGCACAGTTTGTCAAATATTAAAACCTGAATTTTTGAATTGCTGACGCACAACGCGTACAAAAAAAGTTTACATCTACATAAATAAAAGTTCTATAAGCCATATGATTATTTTGTCTGTTCATCGTTCTTATACTGCCAGAACTACTGAACTACTTACGCTGAAATTTTTTGGTTTGCATAGGAATTTGCGAGTTTAAAAAGAAAATTAAAAGCGACTTCCAAAAATCGGAAAAGTTCACAAAAAAAAATTTTTTTTGCAAAAGTTTACTTATACAACTAAAGGACTCATTCTTTAAGTTGTGTAGAAATAAATAGGAAAAGTTCGATTTTATCTAGAAACATATAGCGCAAATACAGTTTTTACCAAAAAACAGCATTTTTGGGACGTGGTTGTGATTAATATAGTGCATTTTTTTTAAAGCGGACCAAAGGATAGAGTAAAACTCTATGGTTTTACATGTGAAATTTTTAATCCCATGTTAGGTCCTGTTTTTTTAGAAGTATAGATATAAAACTTGACACAGGTGAATTTTAGAATCTTAAAATTATATTCATTTGACATTTATGCCATACTAAAAAATGAATACAGGAAAAGAGGTAATTAATAAACCAGTTTAAAAGTTTTGAGTATAGGGTTTAGGACGTACTGGGGAGTAGAAGTGTAGGTAGGTGTAGGGTGTAAGTGTTGTGATAAAAGACTTCGGGAAGAGGTTCCGCTCAGAAACACAACAAAAAAGTGGTTCATAACTCCGACGTTTTCGATATACAGCAGGCGCGGCCCGTGAAATTTTAATGTTGTATATCTCTGTTGCTACTTATGGGACCCATGCCAAGTTCAGGATTTTTAATAATGGCCCTACTAGGAATGTTTTGGCGAAGAAAAAAATATTTTGTAATTTGTGGAAAATAGTTGAATTTTTGAATTGACCCACCTGGGTAAAAAATTAAGACGCTTAGATATTTTATTTATTAGTTTTTCTAAACAAATTTTACATCACTTTTTCGACAATTCTTAAATTTTAAGAGAAAAAAATGTGTTAGTAGAAAGTTATAGTCATTTGAATTTTCTTAAAGCTAAAATATAATTTAACAAAAAATTCAAATGGTTATAACTTTGTACTAACACATTTTTTTCTCTTAAAATTTAAGAATTGTCGAGAAAATGATGTAAAATTTGTTTAGAAAAAATAATAAATAATAATAAAAAAAGTTCAGCTTTTTTTCGCAAATTGAAAAATAGTTTTTTTCTTTACCAAAAAATTCTTAGTAGGCTCACTATTAAAAAACCTGAATTTGGCATGGGTCCCATAAGTAGCAACAGAGATATACAACTTTGAAATGTCACGGGCCGCGCCTGATATACAGGGTGTCAAAATATTGTTGTTGTTTTTTGGATTAGTGGCTCTGGTTGAAACCAAATGGTCAAGTGTCAAAATATATTTAATTATTTCTTTAAATATAAAATAGGTAGGTAAGCAACTAATGTAACTAATTAATCATCAAATCAATTTTTACTAGTATTATAGGAAAAAAGCAAGCATTTTAAGTTTCTGTTGGTACAAATTTTTTTTGATTCTAATTGTTAATATACAAAAAATAATATATAGTAATATGATTCCGAAAAACTGGGTGTTGTCTTAAATGTCTATTAAAAATACAAAAAAAAGTGAAAGGACCAAAGCTGAATCTTTAGATTTCGTTTTTTGAAAACCGTGAAATATTAAAAAATCATAGTCAGCTATTTAAATTCCGGGGAAATATACGTCAGCTGCTCATAAAAGGAACGTAAGTTCAGGCTTAAACGGAAACGATATTACCGAAGCTAAAATTAAACTATATGATAGTTTATTAATAACATTACACGAAAACAATAGTCAGCTAACTGTATAGTGGGAGAAGGACCGTCAGCTGATATGAGTAGGGAGCTGGCTGAGAACCTATATACTCGAGGGCTGCGGTCTATAGTATTACCCATGTCTGGTTTTATCTGGGGTATTACATCAGCGGAAGGATATTTCCTCGGGATACATTTAGCTAACTATTATTTTTATAGAGTATATACATATATTAGACTAATGCATAATTGAATTTCAGCTTTGGTACTATTATACAAATACAAAAATTGAGTAATTGTTAGGTAGGATTTAACATCAGTTGGCGTTCAAATTTCGTTTTGCTAAAAATAAGAAAAAAATACAAGCAAATTTACAGATTTTATTGTTTCTAGTGAAGGATAAATCATACCTAATAATTACTCAATTTTTGTATTTGTATAATAGTACCAAAACTGAAATTCAACTATGCATTAGTCTAATATACAGGGTGTTACAAAAATATGCTAAGAAATTTTAAGGGCAGATTCTACATCTAAAAATATGAAATTAAGTTTATATAAACATGGGTCCTCAAACGCTTCTTTTTCGAGATACAGGGTGTTTAATATTTTCAGACCTCGAGTATTCTGAAGAGATAGGAGAAATATGTGAATAGGAATCTACGATAAACTTAAATCAGTAAGCACTGTTTCCTGAACAAAACATATGTTTAAAAAAATTAATTTTAATTTTTTTGTAATTGCAAGAAATAAATTAATTTTTATCTCGAAAATGTTGCGTCAAAACGAAAAAGCTCAATATACACTTTTCACGCAGAATTAATTGGGCTTTAAGAGAACTATATCAATTTTGCAAAAAATCAGAGGCTTAAATATAAAGACTTACCAGCAGGCACGCCATTGATGCAAGTACATTAGAAAATAAATTTTTGCACATAAAGGTACCCTTTGATTCCATGCTGGCGTGTACTAAAATTCATGTCAATATCTTATCGCATTTTCGAGAAATTAAAAAGAAACATTTAAAAATTAAAATATTAAACACCGTGTATCTCGAAAAAGAAGCGTTTGTGGAGCCATGTTTAATATATACTTATTTTCATATTTTTGAATGTAGAATATGCCGTTCAAATTTCTTATCTTTTTATAACACCCTGTATAGTGTCCGCCATTAAGTTGGCAGGGAAACATTTTTATTATTGATATTTATTTAAAAAAAAAAACTCTATTGGGGGTTTGTTTCTGCATGTCCGACCACCAAAAAATTTATTTTAACACATGTCATGTGATCACTGGTTTGGCGGGAATTTAAAAGAAACTTGGCGGTGGTATCGAAAAATGGGTCAAATTGAGATGATATCGAAAATTTTTGTTAAGAAAAATCGTTCAGAATTTACCGATAGTCTCATATGGGTACCATGAACCACATTGAGAAAAAACTAAAAAATCCAAATTTTTACCCGTGGCATCGCTAGGAAAAATCATAAATTATTTTTTTACTTGAAAATAACTTAATTAAACTAAATTACATAGGTTTGTGTCAGAACTAATCAAATATTTGTGAAATAGACACTTTGCGGGAAATAAATTTAAAAAATACGGTCTGGTCGTGTCGCTATCTGTAGTCTTGCCTTGTATATTGTGCACATGAGCTTTTCCAAAATTTCGGACCGCCAGTAAAATTTAGACGATCTAAGAATTACCATTCAAACCTAATAGTACAGTATTTTTCATAATTAAATTTAGTATTTGTTAGTAAAGAAATAATTTATGATTTTGCATAGCGATGGTCTAGGGCTTGCAATCCCGGACGTATATTTGGATCTCGGGATTTTTGGGATCGAAGAAACAAAATTCCGGAATCCCGAGATTGATCCCCAAAAATTGTAATATTAATAAAAAGAAATTATTTTTATTTATAATATTAAAACTTTAAAATGAAAACAAAACAAAATTTATGCAGAGGACATATTATAAAGGTATAAGAAGTAAAAATAATTTGAATTCTTATACATAAGTACTTAAATGAATCTTCCAGGATTGGCCATATCACGCGCTAAACATTGTTTTTAGGAAAAATACTGCACATTATGCTAGCTTAAAGCGTTAATTTACTTAGGTTTTTTTGGACATATTTTATAACTTATTTATTCCGGGATTTAAGTGACTAATCGCGAGATTTTCCGGGACTGAATTTTTTCCGGGATCCCGGGATTGCAAGCCCTAGGGTGCGGTCACACATTTATATTTTTTTCTAAAAATTGGTACATGGGATCCTCGGTGCATTCTGAACAATTTTTCTTTAGAAAATTTTTCGATATCTTTTGACTCATTTTTTTAGCTTCTATATCATTTGACTTTAAGCCTAAACTTACGCTCCTTTTATGAGCAGCTGACGTATATTCCCCCGGAATTTATATAGCTGACTATGATTTTTTAATATTTCACAATTGAAAGAAACTAAATAAAAAGTTTCAGCTTTGGTAGTAGAAGAACTGCTTCTTTTACTTTTATATAACCGTGAAACAGTTCTCTCACTTTTTTAAATTTTTAATGGACTTTTAAGGCACCACCCAAGTTAGCTCCACCGCGGCCCGCGGGTGCGATAGCTGACGGTCGTTT
This sequence comes from Philopedon plagiatum, assembly GCA_963971165.1. Taxonomy (NCBI): domain Eukaryota; kingdom Metazoa; phylum Arthropoda; class Insecta; order Coleoptera; family Curculionidae; genus Philopedon; species Philopedon plagiatum. Next base: position 34,387,955 of record OZ020196.1, on the reverse strand, counting down.
CTTTGATTAGCAAAGTCATAACTACAATATATTGGTTAAGGATTGGTTAGAAAAAGTGGGTGCGAAATTTTCTTTAAAATAATTCGAGAGGAGTTATCTGAATTCCCACCTTAGCGCATTACATCTTTTTGATTTTTTTTTTCAGTAAAGTGTCCTATAATCTAATAATTTTCAAAATCTGTTTTATTTCAGAAAATATTAATTTTTGCGAACGCGTGATCAATTGAATTTTTTTTAATATATAATCAGTAGGTACAGGGTCTTCCAACGAGGACTGAACAGGGGCTCATTTTTGAGCTTCCTTGTATTTAAAGAAAAATCTAAAATAGCCAATCGATGTACTTTTTCCTGCAGAATTCAAAAATGAAACCAAAAATTTATTTGAACCAGAAACAAAAGAGTTACGCTATGGATAAGGTGTTTTTTAAATGGAACATAGCTTTTTTTATACGATTTTCGGAACGAGTGATTTTTTTATGTCCGTTCTGATTAAAATATTTAATATTGTGACAGCTATTTTTATTAAATTTTAGTGTTTTATCCAGTATAATTTAACTTCAACCTGTTTGAAACATACACTAGGTAATAAAGGTAAAATCACCTTGAAATCCTTCAAAGTCAAAAAATTTGACAAATTTACTATAATATTGCCGAAATGAAATATTCATTAGATGAGAGATTGCAGATTGTTATCTTGTTCTACAAATGCCAAGAAAATGAATATTTCATTTCGGCAATATTATAGTAAATTTGTCAAATTTTTTGACTTTGAAGGATTTCAAGGTGATTTTACCTTTATTACCTAGTGCATGTTTCAAACAGGTTGAAGTTAAATTATACTGGATAAAACATTAAAATTTAATCAAAATAGCTGTCACAATATTAAATATTTTAATCAGAACGGACATAAAAAAAATCACTCGTTCCGAAAATCGTATAAAAAAAGCTATGTTCCATTTAAAAAACACCTTATCCATAGCGTAACTCTTTTGTTTCTGGTTCAAATAAATTTTTGGTTTCATTTTTGAATTCTGCAGGAAAAAGTACATCGATTGGCTATTTTAGATTTTTCTTTACATACAAGGAAGCTCAAAAATGAGCCCCTGTTCAGTCCTCGTTGGAAGACCCTGTACCTGACATTGTGCTCACTATTTTTGCTTGATGTCCTAATAAGGTGAAGGAGGCCATCCCACCTAGTAAAGAGTCTGTCATTAAATTAAAAATGTAAAATATTGAATTTTTAGCCTGATTCTTATAAATCTCTTTGTATCTTAAGGTACTCCAATGCTAATGAAACCTAATTTTAAACGTTCTTTTTGCATCTGACTTGCATGTAAATTTTATATTATTTATTCCGCACTCTGCCCCGTCTCCTCTTCCTTCCTTTTTTTTATTTTGTACCATATAAAGCCTGTAAAAGAAAGTTTCACTTTTTTTTCTTTTTACAGGCGAACGCAATACGTACACTGAAATCGGCGGACGCGGACTTCTTCAGGTTCACACAACAGGCATTTTTGCGCTGACTGTTGTCTTGGTTGGGATGCCTTTGGACCATGCAGCAAACCGGGGTTAGGAACAACTAAAGGTGGGTGGACTTGTCCACCCACCGCAGGTATTAAACCGTCCACGGACGGTTTAATACCTGCCCTGGTGGTCACAAGGCAGTAGTAGCACTTAAGTGTCTGTTGAGAATTTCCAGCCATAATCCGCCCCTTGCAGGATCAACATTGGAGACGGGCTCTAATTCAGTGCGCTTGGAGGAGACTCGGGCTGTCCAAATTTTCATGTTCTCATATTTTAATCATTTCGTTATGGGCTGACGAGAACATGGGAGCAGAGCAACCTCATCGCTGGAAAGGCCAACACCTAAATAATTATATGGTAAGTCTGATTTAAATGTGTGTATATATATATATATATATATATATATATATATATATATATATATATATATATATATATATATATATATATATATATATATATATATATATATATATAAGTGAGAGAAGAATATTGGCTAAGCGGACTGTGGAAGTCTGTTCTTCTCTTGCATCAAAGTTCGGGGAGTCCAAGAAAATGGACAACCCCGGGCCGGGTAGACCATGACAGCTGTTTCGTCCTTGTTGGGACTCATTCAGACAGCCATAACCCAGTCGCACCGAGGCAATCGATGCTACCGTATCTTAAATCCTTTTTGCAAAACACAAGCAGGAAATAACATACCATAACGCCACCTAGCGGGTGCTGGCTCTAATGCAAAAGCAGAACACACTGAGAAGGTAAAATATCTAAGGGCGAACACGGCATCTCTAGCTTTCGAGAAACGCATTTTCGCAAATTCGCCCAACTCGTCCGCACCATTCGCGCAGATCAAGGAGGGAGGTCACGACGTCCTCACCAGAAAGACGTGTAAACCCTAAACCCTTATATATATATATATATATATATATATATATATATATATATATATATATATATATATATATATATATATATATATATATATATATATATATATATATATATGCAGGAATATATAATATATAATATATATATATATATATATATATATATATATATATATATAATATAATATATATGAAACAACGAAGGTTCCTTGTTCCTCTGCTGATCAATCGGGCCAGCAGCAAGTTCTCTCATAACAACAGAATAGAATCTGTAAAAAGGGAAATCAATCTAAAACTATGTGAATAATAATGAATCAAACAATAAAATATAACTAGTTAGCTAGTCGAAGCAGATTAGCGCTAATATTAAAAAGCTTATAACCAAGACAGAATAAATTCCATTATTTCTTACATATATTTTCGGAACTGATCTTTGTAATTTCTGTATCGTAATAAGATAATGAAAAAGGAAACCATTTTTAAGAGGAGTAATCGAGATTCATCCCTACTATTTTTGTTTTTTAACATAGTTGTCCAGGATTTTATATGTAAAAATTTTTCTTTAAATAAGTTAAAACCCCCTAACGCCACCAAAGGATAATTGTTAGTTGTGATCTTAACAAGATATTTTTTACACATAATTAACGTATGTCCCATAAGTTTCGGGGAAAAATATTAATACCCATATTTTGCATTCTTTTAATTATTTATTAAATTGAATTATAAGTCGTTATTTCATTATTTATTGTTATTAAAACTATACGTTTAAACTACAGATAAGGGTCCATGTTCTTCAGTAGCCACCTACACTAACACCTTAAGAATAAAATTTGGTTAGATATTTTTAATGAAAAAAATTACTGATCAATTGTCAACCTCGGATACGACAGTGTTTATAGTTCTATTTCTTTTTGTTTCAGATTGCCTCACGCCGGGTTATTTTGATGATAGGATGAGCATGGATATAATACGTCATAAAAAAATCATAATTTATTTTAAAATTAAGTTGCTAGCAGATCGCTATACGGAGCACCTGCGGTGCTCTTGACCCTAGGGCTTGTGAATATTGAGTGTGCCAATGCTTGATATTTTCAAGTTGTAAATTCAAAAGCCTGTAGATGATGCGTATAATTATCGCTAAAATTAGATTCTCTTTCATATTTCATTGCCATTTGACTATTACGCGTAGCACCTACAGAACTCTTGATTCTAGGGTTTGGGAAAATTGAGTATGCGAATGCTTGATATTTTCAAGCTAAAGGCTCAAGAATCTGTAGATGGTGCGTACAGTTGTCTGTTAGTACCATTCTTGCCATATCCATCAAAAACGTGCAAACAGAAGTGATATACGGATCGTGGGTGGTCAGTGAAGATTCTGCTCTTTAAGGGATTGCCTAAACATCGTCGAAGTTTAGAAGCGTGATAGAGTTAGCCTTTGAAGACCATCGGATGTCTGGAAAGGGCTTAGGCAACCGATTTGCCAGGGTACGTCGACATCCCTTTGTTCGAACCTTGGAGAGTAGAATCGTGAAGAAAGAAAATGATGTCGTCGGGCCAATGGAGGAAGATAAGGAGGTGAATAATTTTATTTATTTATTTATAACCGTTTTATTATTTTTGTTAGGTCAATAGAGACTCTAGAAAGTTCATATAATTTATTATGCTTTATTAATACCGTAAAATTAATTTAGTGCTGATAAAATATGTTTATATGGGACGTTTTTAGGTTTTGGATTAAAAAACATACAGGGTATCCGAAAAGTCTTAGTATTGGTAAAGATAGAGACACCAGATTTTAGGTGTAACTTATTGGATAATAAATGTACTTTTCTAAGTAATTTAACTTTTTCAACCCCCTTGAGTGAACCTAGGGAGTTGAGGTCAAAAATTTTAAATTCAACCCTATGCCGTGTTGTGCCTCATTTTAAAGGTCTTAAAAAATAGTCGAGGTCCGTATCTTAATTCATTTTTAAATACCAAGCCTATAAAAACTAAAAATCGCGAAAGAAATTAAAATTTAAGTACCTTTATTTTTCTTATTACTTTAAAAGTTGTTCAAACTGACCACCATGAACTTCTTGGCAGTAATAAAGTCGATTTTGGAACTCTGCCAAGAAGTAACACCTGCCATTCTCGAAAATGTGAGAAGTAAATTCCAAAATTGATTTTATTACTGCCAAGATGGTGGTCATTTTGAATAGCTTTTAAGGTTATAACAGAAATAACGGTATTTATTTTTTTTTTAATTTAAGAATTTAAAAACGAATTATGATACGGACCTTAGGTTTGCTGTAAAAGGTTTCTTTTTTGAAGACCTTTAAAATAAAGTACCACACGGCATAGGGTTGAATTTAAAAAAAATTATCTCAGCTCCCTATCGTCACCCCTCAAGGGTGTGAAAAAAGTTGTATCACATAAAAAAATAGATTTATTATCCAATAAAATACACTTAAAATTTGGTGTCTCTATCTTTACTAATAGCAAAGATATTTGCCCATACTAAGTCTATTCTTATTTAAAAATGCTTAGTTAGCCAATTTTATATTTTTCAATAAATACAACAAATAATTTCATTTAAAATGCCCACTAACAAAGCTAAAATCTTTAATTAAAAGAAAGAACATTTTAAAAAAATTCAATTATCTAGTTAATCTAGTTGGTTCGAAACATCTCGATTCGAATCTAGGTACATATTAACGTATTAATAAACATCAAACATATTTTAAGACCGCTTTTGTTTCAAATTTTTCACCGTTTTTAATAAATTTTTATCCAAAAATGGGAGATTTTGATGAAGATTTTATACCTACAGATATACCGGAAGGCAATAATATAAATTTAAAATAAATAAATTATCTGTACGTGAATATTTATTTAATTTTTACTTTTCCTCCCTAGGGAGAAAAATAACTTTTCCTCCCTAGGAAGAAAAATATCTTTTTCTACAACCGAGCGAAAAGTACAAATTTGCGCTTTCAAAAGAAAGCGCAAAGTTGGACATTTTCGAGGAACAAGCGTTTGTTTTACTTTGTCGCTCGCCGAGCGACAAAGTTACTTTGTCGCTCGCTTAGTTACCATGGACACCTTAATAATAATAAAGAAACGTCCATCGTATCTGCGACTTTTGACACAAAATATAAACTGTCAAATTTGATATCAATAATTATTAATTACATTACAAAATATTTTTATAAAAACACCGGTTGTAGAAAAAATCATGTGTGTAATTCGAGCGCAAAGTGACATTGCCGCTCTCGCGAGATAGCCGCGCGTCTAACTTCTCGCTCAGAGCGGCAATATATCACTTTGCGCTCTTAATACACAAATAGCTATTTCCTACATAGGGAGGAAAAGTGCCTCTTTTAAACCCAAAATTAGGGAGGAAAAGTAAATTTTCAATGAGGGTGTTAGAAAAATATGATCTACTTCATTATTTGGATCTGAAATAAGGAAAGAGACTAAATACATTTTTTTTGTATTTTTATTCTGAGTGCCTAAGTAGGTACATATATCTATACTTATTTTATACAAGTCATAGTCTTGAGTACACGATATAATAAAACACCGGCTAATTGTAAATACCTACTCTGAATGAAAATATTCTTAAAATTAATTTTAAAATAAAAACACAAAGGGGTAAAATAGATATTGTTCCACAAGCATTTCATTTTTTATACAAGGTAGTACATACACTACTCCAGTTAATTAACGCACCACAACGAATTTATCATAATTTTGGTAGCAATTTTCTTTTGACCCCTTAATCCGACTGTAAAAACTTTCTTTATAGGTTGTAGGTTCATTCTTTAAGAAAGTAAGTATACCAGTATTGTTTGAAAAAATCAATTTTGTACAGAATACAGGGGTCTAACAAAAATGTTATTTTTCCCTAAAGTTGTAGCGCCCTGTAGATTAGATCAGCCATAACTGCATTTACCACTAGACTGTAGCCTCATCTACTCTTAACATTTTTTTAATTCATTCTGATCTCTCAATTATTGAAGGAGATACAGGATTTTTTAAAGGGTGATATTTTTTACTTAATGTACTTTAAAAAATAACAACAAATAAAAATTACCGAATTATTTTATTAAGAAAATACAGCAATTATTATAAACCAATAAAATTTAAAGCAACACATTGAAGAACATACCTTAAAGATTAAAACATAATAACAGCTTAACGCCTACACATGCCTAATCTTATTCCATTTTGATCGAATACATTCCAGATTTCAACAAGCCTCTGTCCTAAGTGTCCAAATTGTTTGGTGAAATTTTCGAAGTTCTTAGGCACCTACCAGGGATGTCCCATAGTTGTTAAATTGGATTTAAGTCCGGACTTCTTGCAAGCCCCACCAAACCCACGTCGTAAAGCAATTTTTTGTTATTTTTCAAACACTTTAAGAAATCCTGTATCTCCTTCAATAATTGAGAGATTAGAGTGGATTAAAAATCAAAGTTGTAAATGTGAATCGCCGTTATGGCTGGTCTAATCTACAGGGCACTACAAACTTTAGGGAAAAAGCAACATTATTATTAAGCCCCTACAAAGGGCAAAGACTGATTGTTTTCAAACAATAATGGTATACTTACTTTCCTAAAGAATGAACCTATAACCTAAAAAAAGTTCTTTACAGTCGGATATGATTTTTGGGCAGATTTAATGTAAAAGAGTTCATTTTGGCATACAATGGTTGATTTCCTAGATACAGGGTGTCAAAGTTTTAATTTTGTTCTAGCCTTTTACATTATATCTCCAACTATTTTTGAGATAATTGTTATAACGTTTGTACATGGCTAAATTTGACCACTTTTTGATAAAATAGTATTAAATACTTCCCACATAATATACAGGGTAATATTTCTTCTGAGGTTTATAGTCTCTTTTACTCTGCTCCCGAATTTTTTTTTACGATGAGACTTACTACTCTTAATTAAATAATTACCGATTGTAATACTTGTATCTAAATAATTTTTCCTTTGTTTCAGGAACCTATTAAAACAATGTGTAAACGAGGCGCGAAATTCTTTCAGGGTGGCATAGGATACAAAAACCAACCTTTTTAACACGATATTTTAAAAGGCAAACGTTCTATGTTTGATCATTTTTAGTCTAACGTACAAAAATGATGAAGTCGAGGACATTCAATCCATTTGATTCTTTTTAGTCTAACGTACAGAAAGAATAAAGTAGATTGATTATAAATCTTTTAGAATTTTTTATTTATTTGTAGTATACTTTGGAAGTTTGATTTCCTTTGACCTAAATACACACAATGTTTTAAAAGATTACGTCCCCTCGGTTTGTTCCTTTTTAGTCTAACGTACAGAAAGGTTGAAACTGATGACATCCAATCCGTTTGATCCCCTTTAGTCTAACGTACAAGATGGATGAAATAGATTGGTATCTTTTAAAATTTTTAATTGGTTTGTAGAATACTATTTGTATTTCTAGGTCTTATCAATTTCATTCTTTTTAGTCTAACGTACAGAAAGGATAAAATTGATGACCTTCAGTCGATTTGATCTCTTTTAGTCTAACGTACAAAAGGGCTGAAATTGATTGAAATTATCTTTTACCTAATATATTTAATTCTGATTACATTTTAAAGAAAATACCTTAAGGTTGGTTTGCGTACTGTCCGACTGACGCTTTTAAAGGTTAATTGTTTCAAACGACAATTGTTTTTTGAAAATGCCATTAGACGCTCAGGAGGGTGCGACCATGAAAGCTTAAAACCAGAATTCTAAATGTACGGGACACAAGCCAAGAGGATTAGAGCAACCTGCTGAATTTGTAAAGGTAAGATATTTGATGCTTATAGATGGTCTATTTCTACATCTGTTTTAAGTTTTTAAATCCAGCGAATTATGTCATTGCTGTGTTTTGATTCTTTTCAACATATTACTACATCTTATTTCCGATGAAGAAAGTTGCTGAATTTAAGAACACTCCTAAAAGAAGAAATTGACTGACTGGCTGACTGACTGACTGACATATCAACGCACAGCCCACACCGCTGGGTCTAGAAACTTGAAATTTTGCACAACTGATCATATGATCATTTCATCATCTTTTAATGATGTTAAAATTGTATTCTAAATGTTTTTCTCTGTTGTTTCAGGTAAGTGGTTCCATGCGTTCCTTTTCCAATCATCTTTAAACATCTCATCGGGTGTGCGTGGAATATCTGTGATATGAAGTGACTCAGGATACGCCCTTGAGGTAGTGAACAATACCCCCATAGTCTTTTGTCTATGGTGGTTAGAAGCCTTAAAGATGAAGAGACTTGATGGTGAAGCCTTTGATGGTTTAGACTGTTTAGAGCCTTGATGATGAAGAGCTTCGATGGTGCAGAGCATCATTATCATTACTTATCCAATAGATAACTATTAAAAGGTATAACAGAAGATTTTATTTGGCTGTTACAGGAAGTATATTGTCGGTTTACAAGTAAAGCACACTTACGTCCAGTTGCACAAACAGTTTAATCAAGAATTAAACTAATTGGACACTTAATGTGACAGCCCTTATGTTAATGTCTCTGTGACTCTTAATATCAATTAAAATTATTACTTGATTTATTACTCCCATTTGCACCGCAATATTTAAACCAGGTTTAGCTTAATCCACGTTTAGAATGTCTTGCAGCAAAGTAATCATTCTAGACATGTTTTGGGTTAAACCAAATTTAAACACTGCGGTGCAAATGGGAATAAAAGTTTTGAGCAAAAGGCCGAGTATTTTTTTTTCGATTTTGACTTATTTAGTAACATTTAAAAAAAAAATAAGGTGAATTGTGGATGCAGTATCCATTGTTTATGCCCACAGACAGGGAATATGATATTTTGGAAATTAAAACAAATTACTTTTGAAAGTTGGCTTTCTTGACATAATTAAATGTAAAGATTGAGATCCAATTTTCTCAAAACTACATTTTTATCTTGGTGTGTCTTGCTTGTTTGCCAATGATGTACAAGGCGAGTTTTTTTCTAAATTGTTGCGAAGCGATATCTCGAAAACGGTTTAATTTTATTTCATGAAATCTGGTGAGATAATAGGGTGACGGGGGGCATATTTAATCATATTTTTGGTATTTACTCCGTCTCTCTATTTTGAGGAGTGGGTGGGAACTTTGTAATTTTAACGGGGACGATGTACTTTTGTTTATAAAATTAGAATCTACGTAATAAACTACGTAGGTACGTGTACAATTTTTTTTTTGATTTGCTCTTTTTTTACGGAATCATGATTATTAGTCTGTCATACTTGAGAAGTTGTTCGAAATGTCCCCCTTCAACTTCCAAACACTTTCTCAGTCTTTTTCTAAATGAATTTCGTACCCGCTGTAACATTTCAAGGGTCACTAATCAGCAGGCGTATTCAGTCTTTATATCATCTACGGTTGTAGGTAAAGTCACCGTCATTTTGTCTTTTATAAAACCCCACAGGAAAAAGTCAAGGGGGTTAAAACGGTGGGCCTCGACTAATAATCGTTAAAACTTCAAAGTTCGCAACTGACTTGAGTAGAAATATCGCGTTTCCATGGAAACAATTAATAATTCTGAAATAAGTGAACTTGATTTATTGGTAAAATTTATTTATTTTTTAAAATCAATCAAAATTTAGTTAACCATAATTCCGTAACCAAAAGAGTAAATAAAAAAAATTGCACCCCTACGAACGTAGCTTTTTACGTAGATTCGAATTTTATAAACAAAAGTACATCATCCCATTTAAAATTACAAAAACACCCCCCACCTTCCAAAATATAGAGAGGGGGTAAATGTTAAAAATATGTTTAAGGTTTATCCCTATCTCAATGTCAACTCACCAAAATTTCATGAAAATATTTTAAACAAAAGCTTGTATCAAAAGAGGGTGTTTTTCAATTTTCAATTTTGTTCAGTAATAGAAAATACTTCGTCTCTTTTCACCTTGTGTCTTTGCACCAAAAATTGTCTAACCATTTTATCTTGATATTTTCTTTTATTTTTAGGCTTTATAAGATTAATTGAAGAGAAATATTTTTTATAATTGAAAAATAACTAGTATCCATAATAATAAAATTAGCATATATGAGAATCAATTGAATTTATAAAGAAAAGATAGCGAGATAGAAAAGATAGAAGAAAGAAAAAAAAGATTGATGTTTTTTCCCTGGAATAAGTATTTAAATTGTCTGAACATTAATGGAATACATCCATAACCACTCTGTATCTATTTACTAATTTTTTATTTTTAGGTATAATTTACTTTTTTCTCTTCAGGTGTTAATATTATAACTAATTTTTCATTTTTAGGTATTAACTCTTTTTTTAGGTATGCAAAATAATTTGGTATTAAATATAATACATTCATAACCACCCTGTATCTATTTACTAATTTTTTATTTTTAGGTATAATCTACTGTTTTCTCTTCAGGTGTTAATATTATAACTAATTTTTCATTGTTAGGTATTAACTCTTTTTTAGGTATGCAAAATAATTTGGTATTAAATATAAGCGATACATTTTTAATTTTTAGCGATAAGTTTGGTTTTAGTCTTGCACATGCATTCTTTACCTTGTCATTGTCTGCGCAACAGTTACAAGGTAAACTTTGCGCGTGTGCATGAATTTCTTGTGTCAAAAAAGTAATCACCCGCCCCTTTATCCCTACTACTTTAGGGTTTTCGTCTTTTAATCATTTCCTAAAAAGAAACACTTAAATTTAAAGCCAAAATGTTATACAAAAACTGTCATTTGTAGTTTACTAATTATTTTTTGGTTTTTAGGAAAAGAAGATACTTTTTTTTTAAACTAAGAACACACGTTGGGGGATTTTTTATTAATTAAATATCGATAACTTGGCTTTGGCTTTTCTACTTCACGTAATATTTAAAAAAATGTCCCAGGTGTTTTCTTGGCAGCTGTTTACTTTTCAGGTCTGGGTACGTAAAATTGTTAACTAGTAAGCGGCTGTCTGTTGTTGTCCCTGCTCGGGGCCGTACAATACTGATGATGGTCAAGGAAGGCCGAAACAGTTGCCGACGCCTTGGAGGAATACTAAAAAAGGTACTGCAAAATTATTTTGTTACGATGTGTTTGCACAGGATCCACTAAGGTGAACCTTGATCAATCGATGCATTTCTAAAATGGCCCTACCTTCATATCATCAGTGTAATTTAATTTTGATTTTGCCCACGTGGAACCTATGTACCAAACTAAATATACCAAAGTACTTGAAGGGTCAAGGGTCCAATACAAAATATGCCTAGTTAAATTTTATGTTTTATACGTGCAATGTGTTCTACATCTCGAGGGAACGCTTTTCGAGAGGGTCTGCCAGACTACTGCCAATCATGGCTGTCCTATCGTGTCAACGTTTTGTCGGGGAGCAGTCTTTCAAGATGTAGAATACGGCCCTAATGGTGAATTTAGGCACTACTAGCAATTACTATTTTTTTTTTGAGCATATGGGGAATATCTCACGGTAATTTTAATTATACAGAAAGAACGCTTGTAAAAAATTACTACAGATGATGGCTGCTATTATTAAAATGAGGACATTGCATCCTTCAACTGTTAATTTGGGGTTTTAAACGATTGTCTATTAACGCCTCTATTCTTTTTAGCTGTCTCAAAAATTCAGGGAATTTCCTGTTCTATCATAAAAACAACACCTTGAGAGTCCTGATCTCGAAGTTGAGTGAAAATCTGATATATATATACATATGTCCAATAGGGTGCTAACACCATTGTCACGTGAGGCTAACATCAACCCTGATGCAAGCACTTGCATAGGTAAATATTTATTTAATAAAATATATTAGCATAAAGCTAAGACCTTAATTACAGTCTCTTAAATGTTCTCTACATATGGAAAACTTTTTTATTATTAATTTTACGAAAAAAAGTTACACCTTATAAGAGTTCTGTTTTCTGAGAAAAAATATTAACATTAATATTAACTAAGTATATATACAGGGTACGTTAGATATATCTGGCGAACCAGTTAAGGAATCGCTCTGAAAATTTGGTCGTTTACATAAACGAACATGCTCTACCTGTCTAAAATATTTTTGACAATGCAGTATTGCCGCTTCTACTAAAAAGTAGTAGCAATTTTGATATTTTAAACCGAACACCCTGTATATTATTTCATTTTCAAAACCCCTATTAATTTCTTAACAACTTCCTTTAATATCGTTTTATACTTATCTCTTACCGTTTCTAAAATAATAATTAATTTCCAATTTTTTTGGTGGAAAAAGTTAGCTTAAAAAATACTGATATTTTTGAACTCTAAAATATTTAATTAAGAAATTTTGATGAAGAGTTAAATTATACCGGGGGACTTTTTGCTCTATGCCCAAATCTTAGTTGCAGTATACAGGGTGGTTTTAAAATACAGTTATTTTGGTTACTTGACAAAGTGACCATAAGTAATTTTTTTAAATGTAACACCTTGTATATTATTACTGATTTGAAAAACTTCAGGGCATTAAACTTTATATATGTTCTGGCGTAATTTTATCACTTTGTCCAAATAAAATAAATTCATAAGAACTGCATTTGAATAGTTTTATTCCATGATTTTTAACGGTATTTATCACTTGTATCAGTAATACTTAATAAAATATTAAAACGGTAACGAAAGTGACATGACTTTTATATCAAACAATTGTTTGTCATGGAATACTTACTAAAATCCGTATGGAAATTAAATTGTTGAGAAAATTTTACAAATAATGGCTTATAAGTCAGAAACTTGACTAGTTACCTAGGCATAGGTACAATTGACAAAAATAAAGAGCAAATTTAAGTAGCTTTTTAAATCAGTAATAATATACAGAGTGTTACATTTAAAAAAATATACTTATGGCCACTTTTTCAAGTAATCAAAATAACTGTATTTTTAAACCACCCTGTATACTGCAACTAAGATTTGGGCATAGGGTAAAAAGCCCCTTGTTATTATTTAACTCTCCACAAAACTTTAGGGTCCTAACATTTTAAAGTTTAAAAATATCAGCATTTTTTAAGGTAACGTTTTCCGCCAAAGAAATTGAAAGCTAATTATTATTTCAGAAACTGTAAGAGATAAGTTTAAAACAATGTTAAGGGAAGTTGTTAAGAAATTAATAGTGGTTTTGAAAATTAAGTCATATACAGGTTGGGTTCTATTTAAAATATCAAAGTTGTTACTACATTTTGGTAGAAGCGGCACCACTGCATTGTTAAAATATTTTAGGCAGGTAGAGCAAATTCGATTATGTACACGACCAAATTTTCAGAATGATTCGTTGGCTGGTTGACCAGATACGTCTAACGTACCATCCACCGTGGATCACCCTGTATACAGAGTAACTACTAAACGGAAAAAAATCCGAAACTGTCCCAAGAGAGGAGCTTAAAGGTTTATTTTGGAGCAAAATATAATATGTAAATGTTATTTAGAATTAAAAATTATGTTGTAAGTTTAGACTCGAGGCGACGTATTAACAAAAAACTTTTCCTACTGCTCTTAATTATTATGATAATCAATCATATGATAGTTTCATCATCTTGTAATAATGTTAAAATTTGTTTTTTCAGGTTTGCTGCACCTTAAGGGTCCTAATCTCGAAGTTGAGTGAACATCTGATCTACATATCTACATAAATCTATCCAATAATGTGCCACCATTGTCACATGACGCTAACATCAACAGAAGTACAAGCACTTAGGTAAATATTTATAAAAAAATATATTAGCATAAAGTTAAGACCTTAATTACAGTGTGTCTAAAATTTTCTCTACAAATGGAAAAGTTTTTTTATTATTGTTAATTTTACGAAAAAATGTTACTCCATATACAGAGTTCCGTTTTCTGAGAAAATAATATTAATATAGTAAGTAAGTAAAAAAATTTAATGATCTAATACAAAATGTGCCTGTGACATTTTATGTTTTATGAGATGAGAAAGGCGTGCAATGTATTTTATTTTATATCTTGAGGGGACGCTTTCCGAGAGAAGAGACTGCAGCCAAACATGACTGTCGTACCTTGACAACGTCCTGTCGGGGAGCAGTATCTCAATATGTAGAATAGGGTCTTAGTGGTGAATTTAGGCACTTCTAGCAATGACTATTTTTTTTTCGAGTATATGGGCTTCTGAATATGTTACGGCAATTTTAATTATACAGAAAGAAAGCTTTTCAAAAATTACAACAGATGGCTGCTATTATTAAAATGAGGACGTTGTACCCTTCAGTTGTTAATTTGGGGTTTTAACGGTTGCCTACTAAGACCGCTTTTACTTTTAGCTATCTCAAAAATTCAGAGCATTTTCTGTTCTATCATAAAAACAACACATTGAGAGTGCTGATCTCGAAGTTGAATGAAAATCTGATCTACATATCTAATAATGTGCTGACACCATTTTCACCTGAAGCTAACAACACTATTGCAAGCACCTAGGTAAATATTTATTTTTAAAAATACATTAGCATAAAGTTAACCTTAATAATTACAGTGTGTCTAAAATGCACTCTAATATGGACTATTTTTTTATTATTTATTTCACGAAAAAAAGTTACTCATAAAAGTTCTGCTTTCTGAGAAAATATTTATTAACGTATTCAACTTAGAGATATTATATACAGAGTGGCCACTAAACGGAAAGCATCCAAAACTGTCTAAACTGCTAAGCGCAGAGGTCGCTACTGCTGCATGTGCCTCACTCAAACGTCAATAATTGTACGTTAAAGGTTATGTTTCTACCAATTTGTTTCTTTTACTGATAAATTCATGTTGTTCAGTTAAAAGTGAAAATAACCACACTGGCTGACACATGCAGCAGTGACGCCACTCTGTGGAATAATTTGACAGTCAACCATCCCATTAGCTTATTTCATAATAATCCTAATTCATTGTATAAGTCCTAGAAAGTTCCACTGCTTTCTCTCCATAGTTTTAGCTCAGGCTTATTGCTTAGGGTTGTTCAGATAGCTTTTTGTTGTCCCTCAGGCCAACATAACAGAATATATAAAACCACAAGATTACGATTCATATTAGCACTTTTATTAGTTTAACAGTCTTTAAAACAGTAAAAAAAAATACAAATAAAAGAAGTCAAGCTGCCTGCTCGGGAACACCGGCAACTGTAGAATATTTTAAAACTAAAATAAATATTATACGAATATATACAATGGCAGTTGGGCTGAATCAAAATAAATTTAAAATTATTAGGTTACATTAGGGGTGACCATTTACCATAGAAGAGTTTTAACTTTTAATATTAAAGCCAAGATATTACTATCCGAACTTGTGCCAATTTTTCATTGGAGACTAAATCATTTTTCTTTGTTTAAACTTTTTTTCTTAAAACTTTTACACGATATTATTATTCTTACTGAAATAATGTTGAACAACTTTATTAATGTAAAACATTAAATACTCTTAAGGCCTGTCCTCACTGGCTACTCAACATTGTTACCAACAAAGTTATTCAACATGTTGTCGAACCGGTTGGTGAGCGGTAAACCTCAAAGAATGTTGGCAACAGTATTTTGGTCACATGTTGCGGCTGCGTTCACATTAACGTTTTTGCATTTAATAGCAAGGAAGTTTGTCTCCGTTGTTTTATCTAGACAAGAGACGAACATTCTTTGCGTTGGACATGTTGGAATGGACTGTTGCAATCCGAATACTTAATAAGGAGGTCTAAATGTTGTCAACAAGTTATAAAAACATGTTTCCGTAACAGGTTTCTATAACATGTTACTAAGTGTGGACAGGCCTTTAGATTCTAAAAGTTAATCTAACACTTTTTAAAAATATTATAAATAACATTACTGTAATATGCTATATCAACGAATTCAAGTATGTCTGTATGTATGTACTATGGTTTAGGAAATGTTAAAGCAAGTTTCCTGGTTGTTTCTGCAACTATAAAATCATCGCATTTGATGCAATTCGTTTTTGACACCACGGATGATTTGGTCAGTGGCGCAGCCACGGGGGGGGGGGGGGGGTTGGGGTTAACCCCCCCCAAAAGCCTAAAGGTTATACAATACCCATTTCCCAAATTCACGAAAATTCAATTTCAATTCTCAATTTTACTCATTGTCTTTTTTGTCAAACCCCCCCCCCCCCCTCAGAGCGCATTCCTGGCTGCGCTACTGGATTTGCTTACCAGTTAATTTTGAAAATATCCCCTCCCCAACTGTTGTTGCTCAGGTGGGTTATTCCTATAAGAACCAATGATTTTCTAGTGGAGACACATAGAAAACATTTAATTTATTAGAGAAATAAAAAGGCTATTTTGTGCTTTTCTATTAAAACCTCGCCCACAAAAATTCGACAGACTCATCGGATTTTTACCGGGAGCGGTTTTAGGGGAAAATTACAAATCAAATTTTGATTTTTTAAAGAATTGTAAGTATTTTTATGGATTTATACTAAAAAGTTCGTAGAGAACAACTCGAGCAATAGAAATGCTTAAAAAACAAAATAGTAGCTATGAGAGTCGATACTCTTAACAAAGACTACCATAACACATACTACACGGACAGTAAAGACTAATTTGTTCGTATAAAACAATAGTAAATGGTCATTCCCTAGGAATATATTTACATCAAATAACATTTTTAACAAAGAATAGATACTGTACTATAAATATTTTATAGCAACGAATAATAATAATAATTAACTATATTCGAGACAAATTGTCATGGCAGTGTCACGGGATCTTAACTAAAACCCTGGCTTTATTATTAATTCTGCAGCTATATTTATTAATTTAAAAAGAAATAATTTATATTTTACACATTTCTAAAATAACTCAAAATGAGTCCTACCTGTATACTGTCTAAAACAATCGACACCCCTCTGCCCCGCTCCAGGCCGATAGGCCGACGCGAGTCGAAATGACCTGCGTCGTCGCTACCGGACTTCGACACTAAGCCGCAAGGGTGACCAGCTAGGGTGGACGAAAAAAACGATTGGTGACAGCAGGAAGAACATGTTTTCTTTACGAAATACAGGGTGGTTAAAATTACTGTGCAGTTTTTGATTTTTAGTCTAGTCATACTTTCATTAAATCTCTCTTTTATTATAGTTGAAAAATTTGTAATTTAGATGGATATTAATATTTTATTTAACAAAAAATGAAATAAGCTTTATAGAGTGCTGAGTTTAAGAGCTATTTAATACTATTTATGTAACCAGTTAGGAAATGCTTGGCTTTGTTTAAGAGTGTAATGTTTGAGGGATGAGCGAAGCGAGATCCCTCAAAATTATACGAGTTAAAGAAAATTGCATTTAATAACGTGTTTCATGCAAGATTTTTTCTAATTTTGACAAAAATATTTGAATGAAATTATTAATTTTAATTATTGTATCAAACCAATGACTTACACATACTTGGACTAACAACGCTTGAACCAAGAATGACTCCTTCTCCGACCGCGCGCAGTGCCACAGGAACGCATGCGCAGTTAAAAGGTTACAGGACGGGTCTTAATATTTGTGTATGGTAGTATGGTGGTAGGTATATCAGTTCACATAGAACACATATTTATGAAAGATTTAGTAAATTTTTAGTTTAATACGCCGATGTCCATGTAGAAATACTTATTGTAATAGGTTGAAAACTTAAAAAATATTTTTCATAAAGATATGGATGTTAGCCGCGTAAATTAAAACTATGAAAGCCAGCTGTATGGATCCGGCAATCGCAAAGCGAAATAAAGGTTGCTTGCAGATTTCCATCAGAGAAAGGCCGACATACCGCTAAGAACCCTTTTACAGTCGAGATTCAACAAAGTAAATATTATGTTTCCGTGGAAATACGGCGACACGGTTTTTTCGTGACGCCAATTGAGACATGCATTCAATTCACCCTTTACTAACTCCAAAATGATACTAAAAACACACGAGCAGTTTTGCCTCAACCAATTTTGCTAATGTACCAAAGTTCCAAGCGAAAATGTACCAAAATGTACCAAACAATGACTGTGTTCAGCCCATGATCACATTTGACAGATGGCATGTGACTTGTCTTCAAATTTGATATCAGTAATCACGTGATCGCTGCCAAATCCAACCAGCTGCTGAGTCCGCTGATTATTACACGTTTTCAGATGACTTTGATCACGGTTGCGGTTGATATATAAACAATGGGTTAAACTTCATTTGTCAATCAATTGGTTGACAAATGATGTTTAACCCATTGTTCAAATGTCAACCGCAACCGTGACCAAAGCCATCTGAAAACTTCTACTGGTTTGTTCTTTTGTGTTGCATAGGGTTGTGAAATGTCCGGTCAAATATAATAATTGACTTGTCCACTAAATTACCGGTCAAATAGTGTCATTTTTAAATATTTAAATAAACTGAACCATTGAATTTGCCAAGAAATTTTATTGAATAAAAAGGGTAGAAAGTCATATGTCGTAAATCAAATAGGAACCATATATAGACAAAAACGTAAAAATTTCTATTTTCTAAATCAGAAACATATATTTAAAAATAAATATAATTAATAGGAAATAAAACATATCAAAAATTCTTTAAACAGTAAGACAAAAGAAAAACTCGTATTTTTAGTTTTTGTTGCCTGTGTCGTCAACAAATATCACAAAATGTCCGAAAAAAATTTACGTTATGTGCCAAATTATGCCAGATTTAAATAAACGGTGGGGAATTTAAAAATGACAGTTTTTCGGTCAAATTGAAAAATGTCCAGACAAATATCAATATGACTTGTCCTTGTCGGTCAAATATAAATGGTAATTTACCGGACATGGACAATTGCCCTACAACCCTAGTGTTGCACGAAATTGCACTGATTTTTTGCTTATGGGTATCTTTCACGAATAAAAAAAATGCAAGTTAGTGCAGTTTGGTGCAACACAAAAGAACAACCCTCATCAGCTGAACGCAGCCATAAGCAATGTTAGCATGACTTCACTTATCAGTGTGAGCCCACACCTGAGAAAAACAACAGAACGAATCAGGAAATGCAGCGTTCTGATTGGTTAATAACAAAAAAGGCCGGAATTCAAGGTCGTTCCGTCCGAGATCTAGTTAACACAACTTTGTCCGTGCCGTTCTTTTCTTCTAGTCAATTGACTCGGGCTTTGATAGGTGATTTTATAAGGTGGGGGTGACGACTTTATCATCACGTTCATCACTTGCACAACTGGGCATAAATCTAAATTCTACGGTGATATTAAAAGATTAATTATTTATATCAAAAATGTTCAAAAAGGCAATTTATATTCATAGCTTATTTTGGTTTTTAATATTTTTATTATTTTTTAAACTCATTTTTCAAAACCACGAAAATGTACCAAAACATCCCCATTTGATGACAAAATGTATCTTTGTACCACAACCACCAAAATGTATCAAATTTGGTACAATTGTACCCAAACGGCAACGCTGCACACGAGCACGAGCCACGCTATAGCATTTAGCGCAGTGTTGCCAACCGACAGGGAATAAAAGCCGTGGCGGAGGAAGAGATTTTTTTATTCACGGTTTAAATTTAAACACGTATTTTTGTTCTACTCAGCGGCAGTTAAAATACCTTTGTCATTTTTAGCATATTCATAAAACTGTTGACAGCTTTCCTTAAAATTAAAATATATTAACAATTCTGAATGAATCAAGTCCCTCCATTTTTTACAATGCTACTCATTTTTTTACCTTCATATTTAGCCTTTTTCGTGCATAAATGGCCAAGTATGCGTTTGGAGTTTTTAAACGAAAAAGTCTTGTTTCTATATGCGCGGCAGTACAGTAAACCCGTGGCCGTACCTTCGGTTTGAAAAGCCGTAAAAACCCGGCAATTGCCGTGTCGCGGCAACACTGCTTTAGCGAGACCCGCTGACGCTACCTGCAGTGTTGCCAGAAGTCATTAAAAAAAAACAAACTTGAGAGTGCTTCAGAATTAACCGCCGAAATTCGTGATAAATCGCGAGCCTGTAATGATTGCACCGGAAGTAAAAATAATAGGATTAACAAATCTTATTTTACTATCATTTATTTCAATAAAAGTGAAAAAAATTTTACGATATCAAAATATTATTAAAGAAATTTCCAAACTTAAAGAAATATCTATCACTTTGTGCTATAAAAAACGAAATATTTTTTTTTATAAATAAAAGTGTAAAACTAACACAAAACGAACAAAAAGAAAGAAGTTATTCATCTGTATCACTGGAGTTTCTATCTTATTTTTATATGAATAAAATACGTGACCACAACCTAACTTTTTAATCGTATTATTTGTGATACAAAAATCGTAGCAATTTTTGTCTCTTGACAAACTGTTGGTATATAAAATGCCTTCTATTGTTTTCACTTTGGGTTTGTTGCGTAGTTGAGTTTTTATTAAACAAATTTGAAAAAATGTTCTCTCTGCTTTCAAGTGTGGTAAGCAAAAAATCTGAAAAACAAATCTAAAGACCCGAAAATTTTAGAGAGTCATCTGCTATTTTTACTAATGAATTTTTTTCCAAAACAACAAGGTATCGTTATCAAAATTGTTTAGTGGGATCTTGACATTCGCCATTCGTATTCAGATTTTGCATTTCATTTGGATTATATTGGAACTGCGTATATTGAGAAAGTGCAATGTGAAAATAGAAATAGAGTTTCAAACCTCACTTGCAATCAAATTGCAATTTGCAAAGATCAATGTCGTGAGATTCGCTGATTGATATTTCTATAAAGGTAAAAATCGTGAGATTCGGTGCTTGATTCATGGGATCGGGAGAAATAACCGAAATCTGGCAACACTGGCCCACGCAAGCAACCCGTACGAAGCTAACCGAAGCAGACCGAGAACGGACTTCGGCTGCTGCTCCGCTCCTGATCTACATTTGTTCTGTTGCATAGTGGTCTGCGCACTCCAATTTAGCCGCTCGAGCTACATTTGTTTCCCCCCACACGGCCAGACGGCGCGTCGGTCAGATATTTCAGCATATTTGCCCATGTGCTAGAAACTGTCAACTGTCTTGTCACTCGATTGTCTGTCTTGTCGCTGGATTGTTAATATTTTTGTAATATAAAGTAAAAGTTTAATTGCAAATACTAAAAATGAGGCTTTTTCTACTCTTTGAATGAAGAAGGAAGTTAAATTTGATTATGTACAATATAAAATAGTGACGAAGAACTAAAATGCCTCATTATGCATCCGAAACCTAACATGTGTGAAAGAAGCACTTTAAGAAGGAATATCTCAAAAACTAAGCTGTTCCGACAAAAACAGCGTTCAGATTTATAATCTACGCCCCAAAATATATCATTCCTGAAAATTTTCGATTTTGGCATGACATAAGCTATAAGAGCTGAATTAAGTACTGAAGGGATTTTTTGTTTAGATAGCTGTCGACAAGAATACTGTGTCTTTAGACAGTAAAGTATATTTGAGTTTGAGATACTATCCACCTTAACAATGCCTGCTTACTGCTGTATGGACAACTGCTGGAAAAATAAATCAAAACATTTTCCTAATCCGTCAAGGGATAGAATATCGTTTGATAGATGGGTAAATATTTGTGGCAATAGGCGCTTGATAAAAGAAATGTTACCTGAGCAGGTATATAATAATTATAGAATATGCTCCCTCCATTTTGTACCTCAGGATTTTGGAATGAATGAAAAACTTAAAAAAGGAGTTGTGCCATCAGTCCAGTTACGAGGTAATTATACTTTTTTTGTAAAATGTATACAGCTGATGACTTGGACTAAGCTGTGTGTATATTTTTATGTTTTCACAATACTAATATTAATTTATTTGCATCAAATTATGTTGTATTGGACTTGTTTGTCAAAATTGAGAAATAAAAGTGAAATAATAATAGGATATAATTATACAAGGCTACCTATAGTAGCCTAATATTTGGTAGAACAAAAAAATAACTATATAGGACTATTAATAATTGAAATATGTACCTAGTGAGATAAATCATGGAAGGTTAAATTTATGATCCTGAAGGTTTTTGACTTTATTAATAGTATCATAGACTAAATAATACATAGACGAACACTGGCGTGTAACAAAAATGGACCAAAAAGCGGGCATCCATTGAGACATTTTGAGGGTTTACTGGTTTAGGGCTTAGAAATTTGTTTGTCCACAATTATATATCCATGCGTTTATATGTACTATATAGATATATAATGGTGAACAAACAAATTCCCAAACCGTAAACGAGTAAATTCACATAAATGTTTCAAAGGATGCCCGCTTTCGGTTCCATTTCGGTGTATTCGAGGATTTGTCTATATTCTTTATAGTCTCTGATAGTATGTATTATTAAGTAATTACTTATAAGAACTAGGTATAACTATATATTTTGTTACTTCAGGTTTAGCTGGAAAACTGAAATTTGGTTACAAATTACAATACAGTGTATAAAAATAGTATATTTATTACTAATATCCTCAAAAAAGCACAAGGTGTTAAAATTTTAAAAATATTTTTCGTTACTGCCTTAACTAAAACTATTTATTTTTCAGAAACATTAGGTCTTGCTGAAGAAATAAGTGAATATGTAGCCCCTACAAATAGTGACAGTGCAACTACCAGCACACACGTAGAAACATTAAACATCTGTGAAAGTGATAACCAAAACGAAAATGGCTTTGCCGGCACTAGTAAACAAACTTCCAGTGCATTGATTCCCTCAACTCCAGAAAGTATGTAAGGATATTTTGTTATGTATTGCGACTGCTATCAAAACATTTGTTTCCTTTTGTACTGGCCCTATTTGCTTATTATTTATTAGTTACTTGAACTCCCTAATATAAAAACTTATTCGATTACAGTTGACCAGAAAAATATTTCTCCCTCATTTTCACAAAAATGAGCATTCCATTTTTTCTTTGAAAAATTAATTTATCACAGATTATATCAGTCAATAGGATGATTTTAAATATTCAGGGTGTTCCAAAAATCATATGCCATCACTTAAAGGGACATTCTTTGTAAAAACTAAGGCAAAAAGGTTATATGAACATGGGTTCGCAGATGCTTTGTTTCAAAGAGGTGTTAAATTTTTTTATTTTCTTTCAAAATATTTTTGAAATAGATTCATCAAGTTTGATGAAATTTACGTTGTGGGAAGTAGGTACTTAAATTAAGCATAATTTTGACTATGAAAAGACTTTGACAGGTCCTCCAAGAGCGTGCATATGAGAAGACAGTACAATATTTTTGCAATAGAAACGTGTACGCCACTGATTTTTTCACATTTTCGTTTCTCAATGAAATAGCATGTTAAATTGTTAACAAAACTTACCTACTTCTTAATATTTTTCAATTTTCACTTCGTTTAAGAGATAAATGCAGGTTTATTAAGCACCTTACTGGTTTAGTTTTCCCAACAGATAATTGCACATCAGTTTTAACAGGTAAAGGCTATTTAAAAAATGTAATATCCTGTATCTTTGAAACAAAGCATCTGCTGACCCATGTTCATATGAACTTTAAATTTTAAATATAAGATTTGCCCCAAACAAGCATGTCTTCGGGGGTTTTATCAAGTTTATTTATAGTATAAATATATATAATAATATTTAACTTTTAATTAATTTAAATAACTATTATTATTATTATTAATATTTTAACAATATGAATTGGCGCATGTACAGTTCTTAACATTAAACAAAAAGATTAGAGGATGAAACTTTTCTTTAACTTTGAAAACTTTGCGCCCTGCTAATTTATGTTAATGTTCATCCATCATATTTTTAGTGATTTTTAATCCACATATATTCAACGGTTTCATATCCCTTTTTTTAAAGAAATTACGCTGAACTGAACAATCAAATTCAAGTCCTTAACTTGCTGGCATTTCTGATAATCATTCTTTTAATTTTTTTAGTAGTGTTGGCCTTGTTACACCATTCATTATACTGTACATGTTATTACTTCCGTTTTATATTGTATGGTATGTATATAATAAACTTTAAAGAAATAAATGCTGAATATGTTTTTTTCCACGGACATTGTTGGTGTCCAAATTATGTAGTGTCAGAAAATATTTGGTTGTAGATATCAAAATAATTTATATTCTGAATTTTATGACATAAATGTTAATATCATAAAGTAATAATTTAAAGTAAGTGTTATTTTATAATAATTATTGAAAACAAATATATTATGACTATAGTCATAAGACTATTTGTTTCCAATTGATTCCACAATAATGCACCAAGTTATAACTTTGGTGTGTGGTACAAATATAACTTCGTTAATATTAACATTGCTGTTATAAAATTGAGAATAAATAAATTATTTAGATATTTTTAGAATCAAAATCACAAATCCCGCCGAAAACAGCGCCATCTAGTTGCGGGGAACTTCAGTTTGATGTAAAACATAAAATGTAACTACTTTCCTTTCAAATGTTAGAGTGCGAACTTGCCCCCAACTGCATAGATGGCGCTCAAATGTTTTTAAAATTTCAATACAGAAGAGTCCATTCTATCCCCCTTTAAATATTTTTCTATGATAAAGCTGTGTTGATTTGAATTTACCGGCGGACGAACCCTTCTCGTGGTTAAGAATACTATCCTTTTTTAACTACGTTATCTAAACAGGGAGAGCGCGCTGACCGACTGGAATCGGTTTGTCGTTGATGAATTCGGGAAAAAGACTATTCGTATACTGCGCATGCGTTCCTGTGGCAGTGATTTCGCCCATAGTGGAGTTAAATATTTCTGCGCAACCTATGTATTTTATGAATGGAACTTTAAATATCCGCAGTCCAAGTATGTATGTTGCTGAAGTAGAGACGAAGATATTTTTATTTCATCTAGTAGTTGCCTAGTAGATAGTTGTCTGCGTTGTCATGATGTCGTTTTTAAGTTATTTGTAAAGAAGTGTAGCGTCACAAATTAAATTTTTTCTTTTAAAAATATTCAAAATATCCGATTAGGAGACCCCAAGTGATATTGAAGAGGCAGCTCAAAACGCGTTATCTTCCGTTGTAACGGAGAAGTCAACAGAGAAATACAAAATATGATTTTTTGTGTTTAATTTTTTCCTAACTAGATATGAAATTAATATTTCGTCACTAGTTAGGAGATATTTTACTTTTGGTAACTAGCTACGAAAAGTAAGATGTTTCAGAACTGTCATCGGTTTTGAAAAGTGTAACTTTATATACACGGTGATTCAGAAATAAGTACCGAAAATTTAAAGACAGATTTAGGGGGAATATGAAAAAAAGCTAAATGAAATTTTTATCTAAATCTCACTGTTTAGAATATACAGATGTGTGACACAAAGAACATTTTGTTATGAACTATTTGCTAGTAACCAGGTTTCTATTTGAATTTTGACAACCAGATTAATGCAGTAAAAAATCTTAATAGTAATAGTTTTAGTAAATAAACCAGGATATTAAAAATAATAAAAAAAACACGTAATGTAGTGGGTGAAGAAGAAATATGATCATAAATGTAGTTTCGGTACTTATTTATGAATCACTCTGTATATGTCAAAATTATAAAGTTAATCTTTTAGCCATGCCATTTTAGACATTCGTAAAGAAGATCATGTGATATACTTAATCACTTGTCATGTAAATTCACGTGACTTTATTTCCAAATGTCAAATAGTTAATCATTCCAACAAACCTGAAATACAAAATTAAACACTGGAATTCACTAAAAAGGTTTAATATTTAGTACTGGTTTAAATTAAGATTGATCAGTTAAGTTTTGACAGGTGTTTATCCTGTCGTTGTTACGAAGTCATCAATAAAAACTTTTAAGTTATTGTAATATTATGGGGATTTGCCTTGTTTCCAAATGATTTGTATCTTGCAACTTGCTAAAAATAATTTAGTCCTATTAGTGGAATGGATACTTACATTGCCCTTTTCTTTATAAAATTGCAAAAACACGCAGAAATAAATTAAGAGTACAAGCCTTAGTTGTCTTACACCCTTACGCTTACCAATTTAAACCCTTGGTTGTCAAATCAAACCGGTCTTACCGATAGTGAATACCAGAGTAAAATTTTAATTTCAATGAAAATTATAAACCATCGCAATTGGTTTAATTGTCGTATTAATTAAAACCACCCTGTGTAATATTTAAATAATATTCGCCTAAAATACTTTGCTATGTTCAAATTAAAAGCTAATATAACGGCACATCAATATGAGGCATGGGTAAAACAATTTGTACATTTATTGTTTTGGAAGTTTAAACAATAATACCACTTTGAACAGGCGTTAGTCATATAAAAAAGGTCTTAATCACAGAAGGGAACGAGGAAAGGCACTGGTTCAGTAAATATACTAGAACAATTTTGGTAGTTATTTACTTCAAATCCAATTACACGGATCTCCAGTGATTTTGATTCTAATTCTACTGCTCTGATAACGAAAATAATGTCTAATCTATCCTGTTGCGCCCAGATTTTTCAGAAAATATTGGGAAAGGTTTTTTGGGTAGGTATAACAATTTAAAAGTGCATTTTCTTTTTTCACCTTTAAATTACTTCAAATCTTTCTGCAGGTAACGATCAAGGTGAACGCTTCCAACAAGACATAAGGAATGGAGTGGCGTTATCGAGGACGATGGAGTGTGCCTACCCTAGAGATTTGGTGAAAAGAAGTTTTCAGACAAGACGGCGTGACACCGTCTCATTTTTAATTTTTCTACTTTTTGTATTGATTTTATAGTTATCAATAAATATTTTTAAAAAATATCATTTTTGTACTGCTAAATTCTGAAAAGCCCCCTATAGCTCATAATCCATGGTCTAAAAGAGATAGCACATAGATACCAGCCTCAAGAAAAGTCAAAAATCACATTACACACAAAACAGATCGAGGGTAGCATTTTTCTTTTTATAATATTATTATAGTTATTTGCTATAATATAAAGAACCAATGCCTAAAGTATATTTACGTAATTCACTGGTTTTCGCCTGCGACTTCGTTCGCGATATAACAATTCTACTCCATTACACACTTTGAACCCCCATTTCACCCCCTTAGTGGTTGATTTATTAAAAGCTGTAAAATACGTGTTTAAACATTTCTTTTTGGAATACTTCTATAAAGTTTCGACTTAATAAGATCATCTCATATTTTTCTCCGTACCCCTATTTCACCCCCTTAATGATTAAATTTTGAAAAACTCTTCCTCAGTGGATGCTTACGTTATATAAGAAATCTCTCCGCAAAATTTTAAGTTTATAGACCCAGCGGTGTGGACTGTGCGTTGATATGTCAGTCAATCAATCAGTCAGTGAGTCTAGTCAATCAGTCAGTTTCTTCTTTTATATATTATAGAGATAAATGAAATAAAAATTTTATTTTATATTTTTCCTTTAAAACCGTGCTGTAAAAATTTGACAGACGTCTCGAATTTTTGCTTGGCGCAGTTTAAAACGAAAAGTATACGATTAAATTTTAATTTTTTTCATGAACTAACGTCTTTTTTATATTTTTACACTTCAGTAATTGGTTCTTAATATTATAGCAAAGAATTAAACCACAACATTCTTTAGAAAATCGTAGTCAAGACATAAAGTGGAATAACTTTCCGACGTTTCGCTTTCGATTGCACGAGGCATCTTCAGAGATTCACTTTGCGAAATCAAACCACTGAATGTGCTTATTCAGAGTGAAAAATGTAATAACTGGTTTTTCCAAAGTAGACTGACTTTTTAACCCTCGAACCACTTTCATCCGTAATTGAAAAGGATTTGAAGTAAATATTGTAAAATCTCACCCAAATGGAAACCGGTAAATATAAAGTAAACCAGAATATATGTCTCACTGTTATGGACAAGTTTTAAAATGGTCCCAAGAAACTGCATTCGTATCGCGTGAATATTTTATAATATTCGATTGGTGTAAACACATCATTTTAAAACATATTTTAATTTTTTTGGCAAAGAAACGTATATTTACTGTTGTAATAACGGGTTTATGCTTAATGAGGAAAAATTTTAGTCCTATTATCTGTCAATTATTCAGAGTATAGTCGGTCCGTCCTAAGCTTTTCGCTTTCCACTTAAAAGCAGCTGCAATAATCAATGTGCCTTTTATTCTAATGAGCAACTTTGTAAATTGAATCTTACAATAATTAACTTTATTATTAGATATTATGGGATTATGAGTACGATTTTATAAATTTAAGGACGGCTCGACTAACGACTAAACTTTTTCTCTAAGTTGTTCCGAATCAACCAACAAAATATATGCGCATCCAAGCTAATTAAATAATTTTTTAATTCGATTTAAAATTACGAAAAGTTTCTGAATCCGGTCCATAACAGCTGATAACTTAACTTTGATGTACAGCCATCGACAATCATTTCAGATGTTTATAGAAACGCAATGCATATCTGAAAGTTTGAGTTGCCAATGGCTGTACACATAACATTAAAGTTTAGTGTAATTTTTTGGTTCAGTAACATTGTATATTTTAAAATAATAAAAAGCGACGATAGAAGGCACAGTTAAGCTACATTTAAACAGACATAACAACAGCTAATTAAGTGGCATTAAAAGAGTATTCCTAATAAGTATAATAAATTAATTACTTTTATAATTTTGGTAACAAAAAAGTGCAAGGCACGTAAAAATATCTTATTTGCCCTAAAATAATAGACCTTATTGAGGTGATACTTGAATCTGATCAAAAATAATATAGAAGGGATCTTGACTTGTCCTACCAAATAACAGCTAACCCTCTGGGTTTCACAATTTTGCATTCAGTGCCGTATTAAGCCATACATTAAGACTGCTTCTAATTGTAGGGGTTAAATTCCTTGGAAGTTCATAAAAAGGAAATAAAAGGAGGCGAAGTGGGAAGCAAAAAACCATTGCTCATCTCTAAGTACACGTCTTTAATTTAAAATGAAATAACAGATTTTAACTAAGCACATGAAAAACTCACAGAGATATCGAAAAATAAAATAAACTTTGTAGTTAACTGTTATAAGTCTTAATACTTATGAGGCTATATAACAAAATCAATCTTTCTTTTTTCATTGGAAAACATATCTAAGACCTCTCCATTGGGAATATCTATTTCTCGGTGTACACTCATTAGTGCTAGCCCAGTCATTCTACCTTCACTTGTTGAATTTCTCAGATATGTTTTCAATCTTCTCAACGTTGAAAAGGATCGTTCCGGCGAAGCTGTTGATACCGGCAATGTAGCGAATACTTTTAGCAGAGCAAATATACTTGGGTATATATCTATATTGCATTCATTCAATGCATTGAGAGCGTTTGTGGGTAGAGAGAGTGTGTGTCAGAAAAGATACTTAAAATAGCATATTATTTAACTTTTGAAAATCAAGGATTTAAACTGATAAGTGTAAAAATAAGAAAACTAAGTTTTGTACTATGAATTTTTTTATGTTTTCTCGCAAGTTTATGAACAAAAGATCAATTTAAGTACGGTATGTATTTTCCACACGCGTCTAATTAAATTTATTTTGCTGCTCATGTGGCCTTAGCTTTCTGCGCATTGGTCTTGTAGGTTATTCAATTTAATGTATATGTAATTCATTAAAATATCATGGTACTAAATATTTGATGATTTTTTTTTAATTTTTCCTCTTAACCAATCATATGGCATCATTCTGCTGTATACCATATAGGTTGTAAGTGCAAGATTTACATTGCAAAAAGCCATACTTCGTCCATCGGAACCATCATAATATTTATACACTTACGCGCATAGAACTTGACCAATCACACAATTTTGAAATCAAATGCATTTTCTTAGTAACCAGTCATCACTTATCACTTGAACAAAAAAAGGACATCTCGACTGATATAGACCAGGGGTGGCCAACCGGTCGATCGCGATCGACTGGTCGATCGCGGCTATTAGTCCAGTCGATCGTGGCAAGGCAAAAAATATAAATACATAGAACAGACTGTTGTGTACTGAACTATGCTGTTTCATTTAAGATTTCAAGAAGTATGTAATTGGTAGATCGCACAGGGTGTCGTCAGTGAACAGTAGATCTTGGGTCTAACCAAGTTGGCCACCCCTGATATAGACCCAATGTAGTGGATATTAAACAGTCTTTCGTACAATGTACAATATACTTTTTGTAATTAAACTCTGGTAAATGGTTGCTAAAAATTGCATTCGATTTCAAAAGTATGATGTGGGTCGATTTCTGTGCACGTAAGTTTACATATTAATACATACAAATGTGTCCACGGATGGAATTGATAAGGGGAAAATAATGTTTCCAAAAGTCATTCTTCATAAAAATTCTGCTTGTCGAAAAAATAAGTTTACCATATAAAAATCTGAAATCAGATGTACAGGGTGTTTATTAAGAAAAATTAAAATGCTTTACGAAAGAAGTACAATTACTTACTATTTTCAACAAAATGTTCATAAAACAAAGTTTTTTATAATCCAAAATAAAGCCTAAATACAAATTTTGTAATAAAAATTCAAATTTTTTAATTTAGAATAATAAGTGTTTTTTTGCGATTATTGCAGCGTATTTTCGAAAATGTTCACAAAACAGGAGTGTACTTATTTAATTCGGAGGGGTGGGAGGTAGCTATCTGGAATAAATTTAATAATCAGAATTTTGATATCAAAATTTGGATTGAGGCGTTGTTTTGGATTACAAACAGCTTTGTTTTACGAACATTTTATTTAAAATCTAGATTCTAGTCTGTATACTTTGTTAGCCTATGAACTAAGTAGCTTCACGAGCTATGTAGCCTGACTGGTTCGTGCTTGTGTGGGTCTGCGTATAAACATCCCACACCTCGCAAGGTAGCGCGCGGTTGCCGGTAACTGTATGGTGAAGATGTAGTTGTACTACGAAACAGCTGTAACGCACTTTTAAAAAAAAAATTTTGTACAAAAAACAAAGTAATAACGATTTGCATTAAGGTTGTATTTTTGCTATTTTTCATGGCGATGCTGAGTGCGAGTGTCGAGGTGCCTACGACGCTCGTCGACATTTCGGGGGGGGGGGGGGGTTAAACCCCCTAATCCCCCCCCTTGGGTACGGCCCTGATCCACATTATAAAATATGATGAACTTTATTTTTCCTACATTTTTTGTTAGTGTGTGTAAAGTAGGTACCTGCTTAGTAAGCATTTTGATAAATTAGATGTCCATCTGCAATAAAAGTGTATATAGTTTTATTTTAGAATATTAAAGAAAGGATTTTTCTTTTAATTTCTTATAGTGGAACATAAAAATTTTGCCAAAGTAACCAATATTTTATTAAAAGTGTTATCAAAAGCATTACTTTAATTATACCATATTGTGTAATTAGTTTAATTAATCGTGAAGTGCTGTCTTCGTTAAAAACAAATGAAAAAGTAAATAACTCCTTAGTTTTGTAGTGGCAATTGTCAGTTTAATTCTTGGTTATCTTTTGTTCTTAACGATGACTTAGGATTTAACGCTTGATTAAAAGTTTTCTGCAATCGGCTGTTAGTCTTGTACTACGAATTTGCTTCTTGATTAATTTATAAAGAAAATGGCACCTTAAGTATGTACCTATTTTCCACAATAATAGCACTAAATTCATATTCGGTTATAAATTTTGCTGATAGAATGTTTCCGTGTTCTGGAAGTGACTAAAAATGATTCGGACTCGGACTTTCTAAATATATTACGTCCTGTTAACCTAATAATATTCTTGAACAATTGAGAAAAAGGCAAATCTCTCTTTAAATTATGTAGTTGGGATGCTACAAACGGCAAGAAAGTGGCAATATCTGAGAAAAATTAACTTAGCTGTACGGTACCAACACAAAAATGTAAAAACCGACGAAAATAGACCCCGAGATTCACTAAAAACGTTTAAGATATAATTTAGGACTGGTTTAAATTGGGGTCACCTAGTTGGCCACTAAGTTTTTGACAAGTCGTCAATAAAAAGCTTACGAGTTATTCTAATATTTTTGCGATATCTTTGGGTTCCAAATGATTTTTATCTTAAAACTAGTTCTGTTATTGTAAAAACTACATACTTCAGCTGTCTTGTTACTTACAAGCTAACGAAGAACCCTAATAAATTTTAATAGTACGAAACTGAGGTGTCTTATTCTTACACTTGCCAATTTAAACCATTAGTTGTCAAATTAGATTGGTCTGAGCAATAGTGAATTGGCCGAAAGATTTTATTAGTCATTAAATATAGAAAATTCGTTTTAGTTACAAGCTTATATATCCAATAAATAATCGGCATTTTTAAATAATCTCTCATAGACTTCCGGCAAACTTTTTTGAATGATATTTAACCAATACCTTATTCACAGAAATTAACGCATAAATAACATAAGCTGACATTAATTTTATTAATTTAAATAACCCTTAAATTAGCTCTATAGATTTTCAACAGCGCACGAGTCCTCCCACAGCAGTTTCGCACGCGCTAAAGCCGAGGGGCAACCTCTATCATCGCTAAACAGGGGAACGAATCGCAGAGACCGAAAAGTCACGTGGATGCTTGAAGCCTGATATTGGACATCATATTTGTGCAAAAGGTTTCTTACCTGTTCGGGCGTTGAAATCCTAAATTAGAATTACCAGACATAAACATACCGGTGATATAAGCATTATGATAAAATATTTGAATATTGGTTTTTTATTTAAATCAATATCTTTCGTGATCTAAAGGCTTTTTCAATGGCCCGTTTTAGGTCAGATCCTAAGCATATTGTAGTGAAAAAATTTCCGGGAACAAAGGACCCCGCACAAAACAAATGAAAAAGACGTTCTGTCGGATTGGTTCAAAATTTAGATTTGGGTAATGTAGATCAAAATTCTCCATGGACACAAAGATCGGCTATGGAAAGGTTCCAAAATATGTGGGCTCAAAGTGGGCAATATATGAGCCAATTGTAGTGCTCAGTTGGATTTTTGATATTAGTTAAATACATGCATTCATGCATTATGTAATTAAAATGTAATGAATTTTGCTGAAGTTTTTTATTGGTGGCTTAAAAATATTCTTCTGCTGACAGCAATAGATCAAAAAACATATTATTATGCCTTCCCCCTCCAACTAATTGAAATAAAATTTAAATTGCGTTTTTTATCTGAAATTAATGAAACAACATTGAGAAAATAAGGGAGGGCTTAATAATATTTTTTTAACTCTTGCTATCATCAGAAGCATATTTTCATATCGCCAGTTAAAAAACTTTAGCAATATTAATTACATGTTACTTTTAAAATGTTTGTTTCAACAAGCCGCCAATTTGTTCTCAGGGCGAATAATGACGTAATATTCTAGGATCATAAAGCACTCAATGAGACATTTAAAATGATGTATCGTACGACTCATCTTTCCATTTAATCTTTTTCTAGGATGGCGTCCAGCAGCCATCTTGATTTTTCCGAAAGTCACTTGTGCACCAAACCATAGTATTTTTGCACTAATTACCAGGCGCGACCCGTGAGTTTTTTTACAGGTGGGTCAAAATTTCGTGGGCAACTAGTGATATCAACGCAACAAGCAAAACACACTTTTTTAATTAGGGAAGGTTTTGTAATAATGTGCTTAGTTTTGCCAAGAAATTATTTACCTACAAATAAACACCGCAAAAATCATAAAATAGGTACTGCGTACAGTGGCGGCTGGTGAAATTTCGAAGTTGTATATCTCTGTTCCTACTTACAGGACCCGTACCAAAGTTAGGGGTTTTAATGGTGAGCCCACTGGGAATGTTTTGGTAAAAAAAAACATTTTGTAATTTGCGAAAAAAAGTTGAATTTTTGGTGTGCCCCTCCTAAGAAAAAAATGAACACGTCTAGGTACTTTATTTATTATTTTTTCACACAAATTTTACATCATTTTGTCGACAGTTTTTAAATTTAGTGGGAAAAAAATGTGTTAGTAGAAAGTTCTAATAGTCATTTGAATTTTTTTCAGCCTAAAATATAATTTGAAAAAAAATTCAAATGACTATAACTTTCTAATAACACATTTTTTCTCTTAAAATTTAAAAACTGTCAACAGAATGATGTAAAATTTGTTTAGAAAAAATATTAAATAAAATAACTAGACGTGTTCATTTTTTTCTTAGGAGGGGCACACCCAAAATTCAACTTTTTTCGCAAATTACAAAATGTTTTTTTTTCTTTACCAAAACATTCCCAGTGGGCTCAATATTAAAACCCCTAAATTTGGTACGGGTCCTGTAAGTAGGAACAGAGATACTTATAAAACTTTGAAATTTCACCAGCCGCCACTGACTGCGTAGTATATTGAACATTGCTACTCTAGATGTTTGACTTTTAGTATTACTTTTCTATGTGTTTTTTATAGTCTAAGATTGTTAGCGGCTTCCCGTTTTGATACGTCTGCGGCTCCTCAATAGAGGTCGCGCCTTGTACTAAAAGTATGATACAGGCTGCCGACTGTAGTAGATATGAGATTACCAATAATTTTAAAAATATTTTATTGAGGAACAAGTGCTAAACTTGTTGCCAGTACACCTTTTAGAGCCGATCTAATTTTTTAAATAACAAAAATTTAAAACAGTCTACCCGAGCACAGCCTCGAACCCACGACCTCTTGGTTCACTAGCTGAGACTTTGCCTCTGGACTACCTTGCTAATGTGAGAAAACCCGTACCGATGCCGTTCTATTTGGTGACTAACATTGGCGTGACTGAGAGATCGTATTTCTATGCTTAGCCGCTAATTAATAATACATTAATACAATGCAAATATAATGCGCATATTAGGTACCTAATTAATTAGTTTTTCTTTGTCCAACTCAAATGTTCTGAGGGGGTTCGAGTGTATTTCCGTAGTGGGAGTGGTTCGATAATATTGCTGGGCCATCGACAAATTTTGTCTCTTTTTAACTTCCTAAAGCGCGTACGTCTGTTTCTTTCTTAGTTTTAATGAATTTCTTTAATCCTTATAAACCCAATTTAAAATACGACCCAGCCCGGAGCAAGCTTGGATATTTTTTGGCGATGGCTTGGCTTGATTCTTTATTGGGGAGTTTTCGCATGGAACTTGCGCGTTCTTGAAAGTAAAGTTTGGTTTAACCTTTGAAGATTTATATATCGTCCTTACTGAAATAGAAGCAATCTTAAACTCGAAACCACTAACTCCTTTATCATCTGATCCGAACGACTGACCCCTTACTCCGGCACACTTTCTCATAGGAAAACCTTTGACATCACTACCAGAGAAAGATTTGCGACATGAAAAAGAATCCAGATTGCCGTATTACGGATGAATAAAGCAGTTAAATCGCCATTTTTGGCCAAGATGGTCTTTGGAGTATATTTCGAAGCTACAAGTTAGACAAAAGTGGCGTGCTTCAAGCAAAGAAGTATTAAACATGGAGCGCTGTTTGTAATAAGGGATAACAACACTCCTCCCTTACAATGGGTATTAGGAAGAATTGAAGCTGTGCATCCTGGTCCAGATTGTATCGCCCATGTAGCCGCAGTAAAAACAGCTCCTATATATTGTACTATAAATCTAGATGTTGTGATTACTAATTACTATAGAAACGAAAGGTTACAAAAATAAAAAATGGTGAACAGAAACAGCATTTTTCTGTGTAATTTTTACGAATTAAAAATACAAACAAAAACAATTTATGCTAAAACACTATGCAATTCTGATAATGCATCATTATAACAAGGCCTCTTACCTGTTAGCTTTGATCTATATAGCTCTTCAATGAAAAGGCCATCTAAAGATTTGACCCGGCTTAGGGCAAGGTACGCTTGCCTAGCAGCTAAGGCTCGTCTAACCTTGTCCTTTGATACCCATATCAAGGAGGTTGTGAAGAAAAAGGTAATCCGCCATCTTGGGGCGTCCGCCATACTGGATCTAGAAAAATATTAGATATACTATATTACATTGTCACCGGGCTTATACACGTGCTCTAGCTTAATTAGATCTAGTCGAAATTTTGATTGCAATATTTTACCTAAACATTCTAACAAACAAACATGCAAACAAATTAACAGGTGAAGTTAAATAAAAGCTTCTAATAAACATGCGTCTATAAACATGGGTCAGGGCCATATTACTTGAGAGAACCCTGCAACTCTATGCCTTGTATTTTTTATTTCATACTTTTCTTAAATATTTTTGCATGTAAGAAAGTAAAGAGTGCAGGACATATAATTGGTCAGTTTTTTTCAAAAAACAGAGCGCTGGTGACACTGTTTCTAATATGGTTTTAATTTTTGGTTAAGTTTGTGGTATTTTGCTGTAACTAAACTCTAAATAAGCAACAATCAGCTTTCTGGATTAAGTTGGTATATATTCTAATTTCACAAGTGCACACAAGTTAAACAAGTGTCACTGATCTGAATTTATTTTCATAATAAAGCGCCAATTTTGAATAAAACTTTAACTGAAAAACAACGCATGTCAGTTCAGTTATATCAGTTATCTGTGGAAAAGTAAATATTTAAACGATTTTTAATTTTATTTCTTTTACAAGGCTAATAACTTCTCCCCAGGCCACTGAATTGTTTATCAGAAAACTGTCATTCTAGTGTCTCCAAGCAAAAGGAATTGCACATTATTCAAGACAGAACTAGGCATACCTATTTCCAGTTTATTGCTGTAAGCATTACGGGAAGACAATAAATACATCCAATGTATATATGCAACAAAACCCAGACGATCACAGCAGGGAATGTATTATGCACATGAAGTACATATTCTTCTGGGTATCATAATATGGATGTAATACGAGTGTACATATTACCAAAATTTGTATGAAGCCTATGTACTTCGAATATTATTCTTAATATGTAATGTACATTGTATAATATTTCATTTCTGACTATGAATAAATAAGGAATAAATAATGGTTAATAATTATGGTCATATTAGTTTATATCCACACTGCTGGTTCCCTGCACATCTCTGATACGTCTTGTGTGCCTATTTAAAACAAAACTTAAAGTTCAGAAGATCTTACTCTCACTCGGAACGTTGTAACTCTATTAGATGCACTTGTAACACGTTTACCGATTTTCTTGCATCAATACCGTAGTCCAGAGGTAGAGTAGCCGCTAGTGAACCGATAGGTAGTGGGTTCAATGCCGGACTCGGGTAAACTTTTTTTTTTAAATTTTTGTAATTTAAAAAATTAGATCGGTTCTAAAAGGTGTATCGGCAAGGAGTTTAGCACTTGTTCGGATGCAATTTTTTTATGTTATTGGTAATCTCATAATATGTACTACTCAAAATCTCAAGCATGGGATGGGGAAATATCATATGTTATCAAGTATTGCCGAGCAATCGGCACGGTTCGACTTCCGGAATCATTTGTTTAGGGACTTTAGGGGGACAGGCCAAGCCCAAGTCGAAAACGGCGGTAAATATTGAAATATTAAAAAAAACAGGTTAAAATCAACTGGACTTACACTAAGTAGGCGCGAAGCTTTACAGTCGATATTGTCGGGTTGTATGTAGATCCTTTGTATAAAACCCACCTGCCATGGATGTAATTATTATTATGTATGATTGCATTACGCACACTGCCATGGGGCCTATGGTCGATTTCACTATTTAAATTATTTTTGAAAATATATTTTTTCTTTATGAATCGATTCCATTTCTTCCAGTTTCCCATTATTCTTATAATTTATTATAATAGTGATTTTTACCACCATCTTAGATCGCCAGCGAATAGTTTAACTGCGAATTGAACTTGCATATTTTCCGCGAGGCGTCGACATCTCCTGGGTGCCTTTGTAAGTTGTTTGGCGCAGTCGGAACTGGAGCTGTATCGTTTCACAGAACCCCGCCCCTAACTAGGATAAAGTCTAGACCGCATAAAGCGGTTATCATCCAATCCGTCGCTATTTGGAAACTGCCATTAGTGGGGATTCCATTTCCTACCAGCAAGTGTGTATTTATTTTCTTGGATGGTAATATGTTTCAGAGGAAAGTGGGAATTGTTTCCATTTATTAATATATTCCAGTTTGCCAATAGTATTAGTTTTACAAAAAAAAGATAGTAATAATATGCGGGATTTTAAGTTTTAAGTGAAACGATGTCGGTAGTAACTGACAAAAAATATATACGAGCTTACAAATGTTAACTCCTAAGTAAAATGTAGGAACACGAAATTTAAATAAAAGTCAATAAATTATTACGCATCGTACCACCAGATGTCGCTCCAGCTCGTTTTCTCGTGGCGGGTAGTTTAAAAGTGATATGTTTAATATATTAATTTATTTTCAAGCTAGTATTTGATTATTTTAAAGGCGATTTATTGTTTTTTTCGTATGATACAATAAAATATTATCTATTCAGTAAAACCAGCTATAAATTGATGATTTTACTGATCGGATTATATTTTAGAGGACATTACCTATTACCAAATTAAAAAAAGAATAATAGTGTTTAACAATCAAATGCTGATACTTATAAACCCTACACAGAATAATATGTAATAAATATATAATAAAACTACAAAGTATGTACATTTCGGCTTTATTTACCAAACAGTTATTGTTATCACATTGTTATTAAAAGAATAGCCCAAAATGCAAGTAAATACAAAAAATACCAGTGAGTAGATTAAATAGGAAATAAAGAAAGGTAAAATTTCCAATTTATTTTATTTAGATACCTAAATATAGCTGGCAAAAATATTTTTAAAACGACACCCTCTATTTTGCAACTTGGCAGTTTGTCCTATATAAAACTGCAATTTTTATAACACTTTTGTTCGCTAAATTTATATGTAAAACGTGTGTTAGGTATGTCCCTTTTACATATGAGTAGTTTTCCATGGAAATATGTAATTTTTATAAATTTGAGACTATATACCTATATAATACCCCTAAGTTGCCCCTAAGATTGAAAGATGACCCCAAATTTGTACAAATTTATGCTGAAATTCATGAAGGAATGGAATGAATGGGTAACTACACAAATGTAAAACCGGTATTAAAAACATTGCCTACCAGGATTTATAACAAAATTAGGGAGTACGACGAAAAAAAATTAACAGACAACATTGAGTTGAGGCTAAAACTACAATCAATTTCTCTGCCTCCACTGCAACCCAGCATTATTTAAAACAAATATTAAATATATTGTTTAAACAAAAGCAGAATTCTTAAAGAATACATAACAAAAAGAACAATGTTAAAAAAGTCTCTTTTGTGTCCATTAAGGCAGGTGACAAAAATAATATTTTTTGTGAATTTTGACCCTCTGAACATGATGGCGCAATAAGAATTACCGGATGCTTCCGGGAAAACATTTTTCTTTAGTATCAAGTAAATTCTAATCACATCACGGTGTTCAGAAGGTCAAAATCCATTATAAATAATATTATCATCTTTCACGTTTGATACCTTGATAGGCGAAAAATTACCCTTTTTTACGATTGTTCTTTAAACACATTTTATTATTAAAACAAAACATACACTTTCACTTCACTTCACTTAAAACCATCCTAAAATTTGCAGCAGTTTCTACGTTATAAATGAATTAAAAAAATTACAAAAATAGCTAATGAAATTGTTTAAAACTATAAAATAATTATTGGACCGACCTTGTCACAGATTGCGGCGAAATTTGACAAACGTTTACACGTCAGCTGACTTAAAGTTCAAAGAACGAGAGAAATGCTGGTAGCCTACTTGCAGAAGAATTATCCTATAGTGCCACGTAGTGGTACGATGGACTACTAATGGTGTAGCGGTCGTGTTTCCACTTATTCAATTCAAGTTTCACCCATGTGGTAGGTAACTGACATGCAATATTTTATGTTTGGTATAATTATTCCGGGCAAAGCGGACAGAGCAAAGTGCGTAAGCTGGCCTGGAAACATTAAATCTTTTACACTGTTTTATGATAACAACATTGTCTACCTAATGTTTTAACTTACGCAAAGAAATTAAACAACAGTATCCTAATCACTAAATTCACCGACAACTTTAACCTTAAGACATAAATTGAAAAATACGGATTGCCTAAAATATTAAGGAAATAAGGTAATTAGGTGCGATATACAGTGTGTAACAAAAATATGGAAATCTGGAAATGTCTTGCAAATTTTTATGAAATTTTGTACACTTAGGTACGAAATTACGCCCGAGCCAATGGTATTGGTACCCACATTGTTGTCAAGTTTGCCGTTTTCTTTAAATCGACAGGAACTTTTTTTTAAATTGAACGCTCTATATTTTATT
Source organism: Philopedon plagiatum (assembly GCA_963971165.1). Lineage (NCBI taxonomy): Eukaryota > Metazoa > Arthropoda > Insecta > Coleoptera > Curculionidae > Philopedon > Philopedon plagiatum. The sequence goes on along the minus strand of OZ020196.1, from coordinate 34,347,374 downwards.
CCATTTTCGAATTCAGCTTAAAATTGTAAATACTTCTTATTGGGAATATTTTATCCTAAAGTTAACAGTTTGTGAGAAAATGGTGGTCAAAATTCCTCATTTTATTGTATTTTACCTTAAAATACCTGTACACTAAAGTTTACCTGAAATGTCTGACATTGTCAATTTCGTTTATTTACAAAAAATGGATCACTTACAGAAACCCAAAGAATTGAAATTTTAATAATACTGGGTTATGGGGACAGAATGCGAGCGCAATAGAAGTTTGTAATATTTAGGAGACATTAAATAAATAGAGAAAGATATTTGGATCTTCAAAGAAATGAAATTTTCCCATACAACTAGGTATGATTTGCCATTATTAATTTTTGTACCACTGTCAATAATAAAAACCAGAATTATTCTCCTTCGCCTCTCTGTCAAGAACCGGGTGGTGAGAAATTTCACAATTTTAGTATTTATTTTCTCTATGTTATGCAATAGCCGCTAGACAGGACGGTGCTGTAAAAACTGTAACTTAAAATAAAAAAGACGGTAAAATGTTTAGAGAATGAAGAATTACAATGTGCATATATCGTCAGTGTCTTTGCCAAGGGCAGAGATTTTTGAGTAAAATACTTCAATACTTTCATTAATTTTCAAAACTTACTTTAAATGCTAATGTCGAATAAGTTAAATACTTACTCCACGAGTCTCTTAGGATAATAATATACTTGATAGGATAAACTGTGCCTATAAATATCTTACATTAATTTTTTTAACCAAAGTCATTCACAAATTGGTCATAAATCATAACGACAGCACATAGTAGTAAGAAATAACGTTTTATAACAAAATCCCTCTAAAATATATTTTATTTAAAAAGGTTTAAAATTAACAAATACCAATATACCAAAACACACTGACAACACAGTGCAGCCATCAATTTAATGCAAGAAGCCAACGCTTGACTAATAATTAACACTAACAAAAGTTCCAGTAGCGAATAAAACACAATACTTAAGAGATTCCATGGTACTTTGTCACTACCCGCAATATTAAAAACTGAAAACTAATGTTTTTGTTACTTATAAAGTAAAATCTCTGTAAAATTCGCTTCCTCTACGAAGGAACACACTTATACAACACCAACAAAACAGTAGGTACAGTCATTAATGAAAGCGACGTTCCATTAATTAATTAAATACAATGCTTAAAATGATCCATGGTATTTTTTACTATAAGCACTATTCAACGACTAAAGACTAAAAATTTATTTATTGAAAAGTACGACTCTCCTAGGCTTCTTTCACACCGTACGGATTTCGACCGATCCGGATTTATGGGTTTTTCCGTCCACGCTTTAGTACCTTTCACACATCCTAGACGGCACGTAGAATATCTGGATCGTAACCAGTAGTCACTCGACGCCGTCGTCGTGTTGCGGGTGCTCATGGATCGTAGTATATTTGCGTCATAAACACATGAAAAATAAAATGAAAAGAACATTATTGGGTTTATCAACTGCGGCAAAAAAGAGAAAAGTGAGGAGTATATGAAATATTATATACGGAACTTCGGCACAATGACAGTAAATTTTTAATTATTCTCGAATGTCATTTTCAACATTCGATGAGTTACATAATAAATTAAAAAATACATTGCAGCGACAAAATAGCAAAATGCGAAATAGTGTGTCACCTGAACAAATGTTAGCTGTAGTTATAAGGTAAGATGAAAATCATAAAAATAGGTTCTTAATAATTATATTTAACAAAAGTAAATATAATAATTCGTAGTTATCAAAATTTGGTTACAAGAAAGTTATGTCGTATGAAGGAGTGTGTGGTTGTGAATCATATTGAAAATTAGAAGCGCGACAGCTGCGGTTGAACCAGGGGTGGTTGGATGTGAACTAGAGTTCAATCGAGATGTTTCATACTTTTTATGGCGGACAAGACTGTCATCTGAAATTTCACAGTTTGGTCATGGTCAAAATCATTGATTAAAGGAAGTATTCCCTTAAAAAAGAAATATGCGGTTTTCTCCAGGTATATGATTTAATTCCTCTAATATTCTTTGTTCAAACTGATCGATGTTTCTTTTTTTATTTTGTTTCTCTGTATTACATGAAGGTTTCTTCAGAGAGCTACTAGATGAGGATTGGGGACAAGTTGATGTGAAAATCTGGATGTCGCTGTCAGCCGCTCTTAAATTTTGTGAATCAGGCTCCAGGTGCTCTGGTGAAGCTTGAAACAGTGTCTCTCATTTCTGAAATATTTTGAAAAAAAAGCATTTGGTTGTGATATACATACTGTTTTACAGTAGTTGCATCACCTCTAGAATTTTTAACTTTGACTTTTTTACAGACTTCTCCACGTGTCTCTAAGATTTGTCCTTTCTTTTGGATTCACTTACCTGTTACAAGAAAAAATCAGTTTTAGAATTGATCCAGGCATATATTAACTAAAACCGTTTGAAACCCATTTTTACTTTATTTACATTTTCTATGTACATTTATAATAAAAGTATGAATTATCATGTTATCTAACTAACACTATTTTTTCCAGAGACGTTGCAAGTGGATGTACCGTCACAGATTCATCTACAAGAGCGTATGCCAGAACTGAGCAAATGTAAACTGGAAGATGTATCAATGGGGTTTCAAAAAAACAACAATTTTCCCCATTGCATTGGAGCAGTCGACGGAAAGCATACTACGTACACCTACGGTACATCATAGTACTTAGACTGCGGTCTTCGTGGACTGTCAGAAGATAAAAAAATATATATACGAATAATTAAGCCACAGAAAAGTGGTTCTATATTTTTTAATTATAAAAGTTATTTTTCTATTGTACTAATGGCTGTTGTTGATTCTGAATATCATTTCCTCTATGTTGACATGGGAAGTTACAGAACCTATCTGTTAAATCACTTACATAAAGTACGAGCTGGGTAGTTTGGGCTTTTTTATGAATCTCTTTCGCTTATAGTAATAAATACCACAAGGTCTTTTGTTTACTTTTTCTTTGCCCAAGTTTAAAATGTTTACGGGCTTGGAGTTTCACGTGCTTCGTTTTTAAGATGTTGGAAAATTTACATCTATAGATATGGTTAAATGATATTTTGATGTTTTCAGAGAGGTTAGTTAACCTTCTGTTTTATTTTTAAATTTGTCATGCTTTGACTAGTATTTTGGTTAAGAAACTTATTAAGCTCGTGCATCTTGCATTATTTTTTTTATTGTACTATTTGCTTTTATGGAACTTAAGGTAGTTACGTAGTTGCCTTGCTTTAGCGGTATATTGGCTTTTAATTGCACATTTGTTTATAGATGTGCATATATGGTATTTTCGGTTAAGTATTTCTAGTTAAACGGTTTCTCCCTGTAAGGGGTGTTTTCTCGTTGTTTTAGCGACCGAAATTTTTGTAAAGTCAATTATTATTTGGTTTTCTTTTTTTTATGTTACCTTACATTGATTTGGTTTACTCGATTAGTACTAAACGCTTCGCCTTTTTTAAGTCGAGCTCCTTTAGAGGTTTAAAGTTTTAATTTTTTTTTCTGACTTTGTTTAAGTCTATCTTTTCTTACTTGAATCTTACGTAAACTTACGATTTAATTATCAATTATTTTTCTTTTGTTGTACTATTTTTTTTATTGTTAATGTAAAATAACATAATGTCTGAAGAAAGTTCCTAGACCTCCAAGGCGATTTCCAGTTTGTTTCGGTGTAAAAAACTGGTGGCGTCCACTAGAACCTATCCGGCTAACTGAGCTTAGTGCTGATTTGCACGCGCTCTGCTACAACTTGCTTCGCTCAGAACACCCAGCTGTTTCTGTTTTTCTCTATTGTACCTTTCGGAATTATTTTAATGTTCTTTTCTTTCAAGTTTTAAGCGGTAAGTACTTGGTCAATGATACTCATCGTAGTATCGTTGACAGTTTATAACTAAACACTTTTTCTTTAACAAAGTGCATCGCAAAGTATCGATGCCATCAGGCTCGATCAAACCGCAAGTCCCTACCAAAACCGTCGCGCACAACGCTCGTCTAAGGTCCTACCTAATACACGAGTTGCATATTATTATCTAACCGTGTTACTGAACCATCACGCGCGATCTCTCTAAGCGAACACTTAAACTCAATATCCGGTTTTAAAACTACCGAGAACAAAAGTGTACTTGGCCACAGGAACCAAAGATGGCACTACTCATATCGAAATTAGAATTCAGGCGATAAAAATATTATAAATGCTAATGTCAAAAACTGAATGTGATAATATTAAGTTCTATTTCATTTAGTTGTATACTATAATATTACCAGCTGTGTTTTAGTTCTTTTGCAGATTTGGTTTCTTGTCCTAAAGTAGAGTTTTACTCCTTCTGAGCTTGGTCCAGCAAGTCATCCAATTATTCTTGGTATTGTCACTAAAGTTTGTTGATGTATCCAGTTTGTCTTTCTAAAAATATTTTAGGACATTTATTGAGCAAAATTTGAAAGCATGCTATATCATTTAAGCACAGAAATAAGCTTTGCCTCTTCCACGCAATAAATTTTTCGTCAGTATTTAGCCCAGCTTAAATTGCACTTAATAAAAGAGAAACTAAAAAAATATTGAAGTTAATTTTTTAGACTCGTATCAATCGTTTTGTCCAAAGGCTTAGTAGGAGCATTAAAATTATTTAAGTATTGTTCTTTTGCCTCTTCAAGTTTATCCATAAGTTGGAAAATCTGGCGATTTTTGTAATCCAAAACTCTGTCAAATCCATCTCTTCAGATGTGCAACCTCATCCTTCATTTTCCTTAAAATTTGGTGCCAGTTCTGGTTGATTTTTGACATGTTTAATCGAGAAAATGATTCTTATTTATTTTTTTATTAATTTTAAAAAGGCAAATTAATATAAACTTACAGAATAAGTACCCTAAATACAGCTAAATTTCTTTTACGAACAATAATTTTGTAACAAAACTATTTCTTCAATTATCGTTCTTGTCTAAAAAGCCTGAAGAGCAAGACAAGCACCGCAGTGGCTTAACAATAAAATAATGTCAGGCGGCCAATTCCCCGCTAGCTTTAGGAACGCCATCGTTACTTCAATTTTTAAAAGTGGAGACCAAAACATTTTAAAAATTACAGATCAGCATCACTGATTTCTGATTTTGGAAAAAACTTAAGAAAAATCATCGAAATTGTTTAAAATAAGTACCTAGTAAAGCCCAAAATTTTAATTAGCGACAAATAGAGAGATACTGTAGCACAACTAACACCGTACAGTCAGTGGCAGATTTTATTAAAATTGGAACGTGTGGGCTTGCTTGGGTGGAGTTTTGTTGAAATTGTGGCGAATGATAAGGCACAGTCTTAGGTCAGTCTACTATCACTTTGCACTGAAAAAATCGTTTGGACTTTTTTTCACACAAAATTTTTGCAAAGTCTTTGTAGAACAATTTACTCTAATTGGAGTATTAGTAGCAACAGTTTTTATACATTTTCATACACTTGTAGCCAATTTTGCTACAAATTGGTCTTGGACGTTTTTGAGAACAAATTGTTGGAAAAAATTACACAATTGTAGTGAAATTTCCCACAATGTCTTTTCAGTGTGCCATTGTGTATCAACATAATGCCAGTATACATATTACACTTCTACATCTACATGCCTATCCTATAAGACTCAATCTAGAAATTATTGTCAATCGGCTGTTCCAATAATGAAAAATAGAATAGGCCAAAACAATTTTGAATATACTGGCACTAAATTATTGAATCTAATAAAAAATATCTTTTAAACCTAAGCCAAAGTTTACAGAATTATATATTCTTTAAACTGTGGCTAAGCCGTGGAGCAGGTTGACTAGGTTAAGGTACAGATTAATATATGGTCCCGGTCACGCAACTTTTTATAATTAAAAGGCGTTGACAAATAACGAGTAAAAATTTTGTTTCCGGTTTTGTTTTATCTTTGTAAACGCAATAACTTATTTAATTTCTTAATTGTCAATTTTTTCTATTATAGTAGAATGGCGTAACATCCAATTGAAAGGTCTATTCAGTATTTTGGGAAGTACATTTAAGTGGGGCTTCTTTATATATTTTGAGTACCATGCTTCATATCTAATCTAAAGTACGTTTATCAAAACTAATATGATTTAAGACCACAAAATTATAATTTAAAATTATTTATTAGTGTCAAAAATGATTAAAACAACGTGCCTTCTTGCAGTTCTTGCATCCATTTTGGCCTCCGGTAATCTACAACTCCTTCAAGCTAGTGAAAAGTACTATGTGTCTTCTGTGATAGTAAGAATATAGTTTATTATTAACTTCATTCGAACAGTAAGCTCAAATTAGATCAAAATAATTTTTAAATTATATATATACTCGTATATATATATATATATATATATATATATATATATATATATATATATATATATATATATATATATATATATATATATATATAATTGAAAAAGCCTGCGGCGTTTATTATTATTATTAAAACTGGTCTGCAAGACCAACCATTAATTTTTCTCTAAATTCTTAAAAACTAAAATCCTTATATACTAAAGTTCACCCAATGGAGTCCTAAAGGTTTATCTGTTGTGACTCATGGCCATGGCACTTAGCACTCACACACTTGCGCACTGTACTCTGTTTTTAAAAGTCTATACTAGTTCAAAGGGCTTGGTCCTCTTCAACCTTCTAACTAGGTCCTGTTTATCAAGAAGCCTGATGGCTTCGACGTTAACGTGTTGATGGAGTCGAGACTCGTGCTTAATGGCAAATCTTTTAACTTCACTAGCGACATACGGGATGCGAAGATCGCGATGTAAGTCACTATTACGTATAGTTATGTACCAAGGTGTATTAACTATGTTCCGTAGTACTTCATTTTGGAAGGTTTGGATGCGTTTGATGTGGCTCTCCTTGGCACAGCCCCATGACTGGATGCCATAAACCCAGGCTGGTTTTAAAATCTGGTTACATATCATGATTTTACATGAATTTGGTGTGAAGATTAAATATTTGTACCTCCCATTAAGTTATTTAAAAAACAAGATTGAAGGAGCAAATATAACTGAAGTATATGCAAAATCAAAGGTTAATTAATAGCTCCTCAGGTGTGCAAATGAGGGGTTAAGTCCAGTTGAGGACCGGCACAATGAGGCAGAACATTAGTCACTGCCTTAAAATGAGAAAATAAAAGTTTACTCTCAAGTTAAGTTATTATAGTGGTTTTCAATTTCTATATATTTTATCTAACGCCAACGTTTACAAAATACCCAAGAAAATTTGGTAACTTACTTAAAGGACTAATTTTTGCCGGGAATATTTCCAATTTTAACAACCTCATTACAATTGTAGCTATGAAAATAAAATCTATTATTTTTTATTCGTTTAGCATTATCCAAAACACTAATACTGGTTTAAATTCCTGGTTTCATAATAGGAATTTTAGCCGCCTTTAATTAGAAGTCAACTTAAAACACTATGGAGGATACAGGCAAAAGTTAATAATGTAACTTGTATATATATATATATATATATATATATATATATATATATATATATATATATATATATATATATATATATATATATATATATATATATATATATATATACAGGGTGATTGATGGTGAGTGGCCTATTAGAAGTTCTGGCGAACTAGTCAACGGATCACTTTGAAAATTTGGTAGTTTACATAAGTGGACATGACCTTTCTTTTAAAATTATTTTTGGCCTTGCGGTGTTGCCGCTTCTACTGAAAAGTATTAGCACCTATGATAATTTAAATGGAACACCCGGTATATTATATTTTTTTTAGAATCCCTGTTAGTTTGTTAATAAGTTTCGTTAACATATTCCTATGTCTATCTAGTATCGTTGTCGAGATAATAATTATTTTCTTCTTTTTTTCTCGGAAAACATGGTAGTCAATAAGGGCTGATATTTTTGAACTCATGACAGATAGGACACTAGAATTTGGTGGAGAGCTAGGTAATACCACGAGGCTATTCACTCGGTGTCCAAATCGTAGTTATATTTGTACAGGGTGTTTCAAAAATAAACATATTTTGATGGTTTGGAAAAATGATTAAAAGTACATTTTTTTAAATGGAACACCCTGTATTTTAACCGCGGTCCTAAAAGCTCTGTAAATTTCCTATCTTTCAATATATCATGTCCCTATACCTATCTCGAATAGTTTTTGACTTATTAGCATTTATTTGGACAATTTAACTATTACAGATAACATTCACGAGTTTTTAGGAAAATTTGAAAAGTAGCCTTTGGAAACTGTTGTTTTTAAATGGATGACACTTTTCTATTATTTATTCCGTTTCGTTGTCAGTTGGTTGCCGTACTTGAAAATTCTAATTTAAGGTTTTAAGAGAAATGGAAGAAAACAATAATTATTCAAATACAGTACTTATGAATTTATTTGTTTTACATGGTCAGTGTGATAAGATCATTAGTCGTACTTGTAGAAAATTCAATGAAATGTATCCAAATTTGCCATCAATGAACAATAAGAAATTTAGACGAATTCAAAGCAATTTCAAAAATTTTGGTTCTTCCTTGAAAGTTCCCAGAAATTTACCCAGACCTGTAACATCTAGTGAGGACAACGAAATTAACGTTTTGGCTTATTTTCATGCCTATCCGCAGGCTTCAATAAGATGTGCCAAAGAAGATTTGGGCTTAACCTATTTCTGCGTGCAAAAAATATTGTAAAAAACATTTAATTAGTTTTTAATAAATGTTCAAAACGTTGGCCGTTGACATCTAAGCATTTTAAAATTCGCTTGTTTACACCATGTCCAGTAGCAAGTCTAAGTTCACCAGCATCCAAATTTTGAAATGCCCGATTCACCCGATCTTCTAACTCTTCCCTTGAATTTACCGGTGTCTTGTAAATAATATTCTTGAGAGTGCCCCAAAGGTAAAAATCCAGAGGTGTTAAATCTGGGGACCTTGCAGGCCAATTCCAAGGTCCCAAACGCCTGAACCAACGATCTTCAAACATTCTCTGTATTTCCGCACTAACTTCGTCAGTGCAGTGAGCGGGAGCCCCGTCCAATTGGTACCAGCAGCTGCGATACTGGGCGAGAGGAAGGTTGTCCACGAAATTTTCGACAAATGTAGTTAAAATTTCTAAGTATTTTCTGGAAGTTAAATTTTCATCATATATCAAATATTGAATTTTGTTGTCCATCATTACACAAAAAACATTAAATCGAAAATTTTCTTGAAATCCAGTATCTCTCGTTACATGAGGATTTTCCTTCGCCCAATAATGAATATTTTTCCTATTAAAAATTCCTTCGCGAGAAAATTTTGATTCATCAGTCCAAATGATTTTCCTTAAAAATTGTGGATCTTCCTGAATATGAACTAACAAGTTTTCGCAAAATAAAACTCTTTGTGGACAGTCCTCAGGCTTAAGACATTGAACTTTGGTATACTTATAATCATGCATATTATGTTTAGCCAATATTTTTTGCACGCAGAAATAGGTTAAGCCCAAATCTTCTTTGGCACATCTTATTGAAGCCTGCGGATAGGCATGAAAATAAGCCAAAACGTTAATTTCGTTGTCCTCACTAGATGTTACAGGTCTGGGTAAATTTCTGGGAACTTTCAAGGAAGAACCAAAATTTTTGAAATTGCTTTGAATTCGTCTAAATTTCTTATTGTTCATTGATGGCAAATTTGGATACATTTCATTGAATTTTCTACAAGTACGACTAATGATCTTATCACACTGACCATGTAAAACAAATAAATTCATAAGTACTGTATTTGAATAATTATTGTTTTCTTCCATTTCTCTTAAAACCTTAAATTAGAATTTTCAAGTACGGCAACCAACTGACAACGAAACGGAATAAATAATAGAAAAGTGTCATCCATTTAAAAACAACAGTTTCCAAAGGCTACTTTTCAAATTTTCCTAAAAACTCGTGAATGTTATCTGTAATAGTTAAATTGTCCAAATAAATGCTAATAAGTCAAAAACTATTCGAGATAGGTATAGGGACATGATATATTGAAAGATAGGAAATTTACAGAGCTTTTAGGACCGCGGTTAAAATACAGGGTGTTCCATTTAAAAAAATGTACTTTTAATCATTTTTCCAAACCATCAAAATATGTTTATTTTTGAAACACCCTGTACAAATATAACTACGATTTGGACACCGAGTGAATAGCCTCGTGGTATTACCTAGCTCTCCACCAAATTCTAGTGTCCTATCTGTCATGAGTTCAAAAATATCAGCCCTTATTGACTACCATGTTTTCCGAGAAAAAAAGAAGAAAATAATTATTATCTCGACAACGACACTAGATAGACATAGGAATATGTTAACGAAACTTATTAACAAACCAACAGGGATTCTAAAAAAAATATAATATACCGGGTGTTCCATTTAAATTATCATAGGTGCTAATACTTTTCAGTAGAAGCGGCAACACCGCAAGGCCAAAAATAATTTTAAAAGAAAGGTCATGTCCACTTATGTAAACTACCAAATTTTCAAAGTGATCCGTTGACTAGTTCGCCAGAACTTCTAATAGGCCACTCACCATCAATCACCCTGTATATATATATATATATATATATATATATATATATATATATATATATATATATATATATATATATATATATATATATATATATATTCAATAGAATACGCTATTCTGATTACAATGATGTACCTAACACACTTTATATTTTAATCCACTCGTTTTTGACATATCGGCAAAAAAAGAGTGCTGTGACTAGATTTGTTTTCAGCATACCAGAGTATTCGGAAAATGACCGCCGTCGATCTCGCATTTTTGCCGATATGTCAAAAATGAGTGGATTAAAATATAAAGTGTGTTATATCATTGTAATCAGAATAGCGTATTCTATTGAACACATATATAATACACAGGGTGTTCCATTTAAAGAAATATAAGGTAGGCTATTATCTCAGAAAATTGTTAGTGTTTTGTTTTATGTGTAACTCAAAAAAAAAACTTGGTTACTAACCCTACATTTTGTTTTTTTGTTTACCTTGATATCTTTAAAAACAAAAAAGTTACAGCGAATCAAAATGTTATCAAGCTAAATTGAGCGCACGGTACATATAACATTTTTCAATTTTAATTTTCGTTGAAAAGATCTAAGTTTATTTGAAGTTCTAAATGATAAGTTTTTATTGTTTTTAAAGCTTTTATTTTGTTATAACTTTGGTAATTTTAATAAAAAGCACGAAGATATTTTTATTTCCTTTTCTATTTTTCTTGCCAATCAAGTAACTTAAACCTCTATTCGCCATCTAACGAAACATCTCTTAAACATACTGAAAATAGGAAACATAAAAATCTTCAATACAGTCTAGTATCCTGTACATTCTATCCTGATACCATGTTCACTACTTACCTCACAGAGGGCGCAACTAATTTTATTTATAGATTCTTTCAACACTCCAAATTTTAAAGTCAGGTTTATTAAACAAATGATAATAACTAAAACACAAATTTTTAATAACTCGTCTTTAAATTTCTGAAATTTAACATTTCCAAGTGGCTTTGTAAAAATATATGCTACTTGATTTTCTGTTGCACAATATTTTAAATTAATTAGGTAGTCCTTCACGAACATTTTCATTAATAAAATGAAAACGCACATCAATATGTTTACTTTGTCTATTGAACTGTTCGGTTTTTATCGATGTGCTTTGTTTATCAATAGACAAGTCAATTTTTATGTAACGGTAAGTTCGTCTATCATAGTTTTCAAGAACAAAAGTTCCGCATTCTGCGGCAGCTATATATTCCGATTCTGAACTTGACAACGAAGCTATCGGTTGATTTCTTGAACACCACAATATAGGTCAACCGCAAAAAAATATTACATAACCCTTTGTGCTTTTTCGACTTTCACTGTCTCCTGCAAATTCCGCATCACAAAAAGCTGTCAAATTTTCACACTCAGGGATATCAAATTTGATTCCTTCGTCTTTTGTTGCCACTAGATATCGAAATATTCTGTTAATGTTTATTACATCATTGTCCGATGGATTTTCCAGATTCCATAAAAAGTTAGTTTTTGATTCTGGGGGTTAATTTCAGGGGGTAAAGGGGGGCATGGAAAAAAATGTCAAGAGCATCGTGTAGGGTATCAAATGAAAGCTTATTGAAGCACGAATTCAACAATATATTTGATGTACTTTTTTTTAAAAAAATTGGAAAAAACGCTTAAAAATTGATGTCTCCCACCGATATCACCAGAAGGATCGCTCTGAAAAATCTGAAAACAATCATGAACATTAAGAATTAGGTGTAGATTGAAAGAAAATTATCAGCATTGAAAAATCCTATATAGCGCGATCGAATTGTTATAGACAATTTAATTGTTTATTTTCTTATAACTGCTAAACCATTGGTTTTAGAGAAAATTCTTTATATCAAAAAATATTTCCCACGATGTAGGAAACAACTTTTGTCCTTACACATTTTTCAATATTTTTAATTTGGCTCCGCGCATAAGCGATGTGATACAGCGTTGGTGTCGTCGGCTGCGGGTAGCGCGGCATATGGGTTGAGATCTGGCAGCCGAGGAACACTAATTGTGCAAGCGTAGCCTGCACTTGACCGAATTTTAAAGATTAAGTTATTGTGATATCAGTGTCTTCGTTACTGATTTTACATTTTGCATTCTAAATTTTTCGAATATTACTTCTGTATAATATTTTTGATTTACTAAGATTTTTCCGAGTTGTTTTTTAATTTTCATTCCTAGAAATGTACTCTGGATTTTCTTCAACTGTCACTTCAAATTCTATTTTAAGTTTTTGAATCAAATTTTTTAATTATTTTTCACTGTTACTAATTACTAAATTATCGTCAACATAAATTGTAAGATAGAAAGTTTTATTTTGATTTGTAAACTTGCACTGATCACTTTTGACTGCATTAAGTTAATTTTCTTTCAAAAAACTAGTAAATCTTTCATTCCACTTTGCAGGTGCTTGTTTAAATTCATATAGTGATTACATTACATATATTGGTTTTACTTTCTTCGTTTTCATATCCTTGCGGAATCTACATATAAATATCTTCGATTAGGAATAATGTCAAATTTGGTGATTTTCATATTATTTGTCACAGCCAACAGTATTCGAATTGATCTAGAAATCACTACTCTTCCGAATGTTTCTGAGTAATCTATTCCACTTTGTTGTTGGCAACCTCTTATCACTAATTTTGCTTTATACTTTCCATTGTTTTTGACTTTAAACATTCAACTTTTAAAACTTTTTTGCCTTTGGCTTCATTTATACACAGAAAAAACACTATCGTAATCGTATATTGAATTGGATACCAATTCATTCAATGACACACTTTATTCCGTATTGCACTATACACACTCGGTTTATTTCAATGATTAGTTTTGATTGGGTTGGGTTGTATTGTAAACCAATAGGATATAAAATTGCTTGAAATATAAGGTTTGATTGGTTTGTAATAGGTCATTTAAATCTAACATTTTATTTGATACAGTAACAATACCCTATTCTACATTCAATACAAAACAGTTTCAGTAAAAGTTTATTTGTAAGAATATACGTCTTATTTAATCGAAATACTTATTGTTATTGTTTCAATTACAACGGTAATTAATTTAATGTAACTTCTAATAGAAAAAAAAACATTTTTGTTTAAATTCAAACATACAGGTTGTCCCTGGCTGGAGTGAACTGATTTTTTAATTTTTCTACAAAAAGTTGTTCTTAAAAAAAATTGAAAAAAAAATGCGATTTACGTAAACAAAATTAGTTTCCGGATACAGGGGGGTCAAAAACTTCAAAAATATAAACTTAATCTAAGAGTAAACTACCTTTTTCCTCATTTTAAAGAATACTGCCACTTTAAAAGTTGCTTAGAATTACTTTTTTAATGGTAATCCGAAATTTGAGGAAACATTTTTATTTTTCTAAAACAAAAAATTCTAAGTGTTAATTAAACTAAACGTTTTATTTGCAATATTTTTATTCAGTATGACAACCGCCAACCTCTACACATTCCTCTGTAGTACCAAATAGGTATTTTGGATCTAGTATTCCTTAAAATCGGAAAAAACTGAAGCATGGAAAAATATCGGTTTAAACAAGCCTTTTTTAAATATTAGATTATGACTTGGAAGGTAATTCTTAACAACTTTTTGTTATGACATTTTTCTTAAAAACGGAAAATAAAGATAGTCTACTCGTAGGTAAAATTCATATTTCTGAAATTTGGAGGTGAAACAAAAACAAAACTGGAGGTATTATTACTGTATCAAATAAACTGTTAGATTTAAACGACCTACTAAAAACCAATCAAACCTAGAAAATTCAACACTACTCGCGTTTTAGAGTCCCTAACAAAGATTCATCTGTAAAAACAGGAGGGATAAAACTAGATTTTAATATCCTCTAAGAAAGCGACCCTTTTCTCAACCAAGCGCTCAGAATGACATCGAGAAAACGACAGCTCAAAAAGTCTAATGTCAATAGTCAACGTCAAACAGCATGAACGTTACAATATTTTAATAAAATATTTTGTTTTATTGCCTATAATTTAAAATTGTAACAACCAGCCCCGATCTCCCCTAATGATATCAACTTCATCATCTTTTATAAGATAAGAAAAGTATATTATTATATAGTCAGCTGAAATAAATAAAGTCCGCATTATTTTCATTATTTTAGCTGGAATACGTGCAAGCCTATGCTGTCTGTAGGAGAAATGGACTAACCCTGCTTACTGAGAAAAGTGATGAAGAAAGTGATAACATCAATGCAGCTATAAGCACAGCAGGAGTCGGTAATCGTTGTAAGGAAAAATAAATTAATCTCTAGTTAAGGTCCAGAAATGGATTACTCTATGCAAACTCGCTAATCGGATGACCAGTAATAATTACCTGAATTAGCAGAAAGAAAATGAGGAATATTTTCGAAAAGAAAAAAGCAAAGTCCTTCAGATTACATTAACTACACAAAACCGCATTTTCTCAAACATTTTATGCGTTTTTTTTTTCTTTTTATAGTTTAGTAATAAACAGCTTAAAATAACACAAGTGACTATAAAAATCAACCGATCCGAAGTTTGGTTGAGACATAAGAATTTATTACTGATTCAAGAATAATATTTTTTATCCTAACTGTCCCGAAAACATTTCCTAGGTAACTCGTTATGAAAATAAGACATTTCATAACTTTGGTCAGTTTTGACAAATGACTCTAACCATGTCAAAATTAAGAAGTAATTTTTTCTACGAATGTTAATAAAAACCTTTATTGTATGTTCAATAGTAATTTCGGAACATGGTGCATTGTGTTTTACACATTTTCATTGTGCTTCAATCACCATGGTGATTGAACTAGAAAGTTCCCATTGTGCACGGGTATTTTTTACAAAGGTGGCGTTTGACCGGTGCCGCGTCAAAATCTTTATAATTTCATTGACATTCAATCCCATTTTATTAACAGTAACATTCGTAGAAAAAGTATAGTGTAAAACTCGCATGGAATGACCATTTCCTACTCGTATGATTTGCAGCACTCGCCTGCGGCATCGTGCTGCAAACGTCATACTCGTAGGAAATGCATGTCATTCCATGCTCGTTGTACAATATACTATCCTATGAGATTGGTGTTTAAAGCCTTAAACTGTACGGATTTTTTATATTATTTAAGTTTCTACTAGTTTCGAAATTTTGGCATAATTAGGCATTCTTATTATTCATGTTAATTAAAAAAGCAGCGTGCTATTTGTATCTATGTGACAAAAGGACTTTTATTTTGTTGGAAGGTACTAGCCACTTCGATGTGCGTCGTCTCCCAAACATCCCTTCTCACAATATAAAATTTATTGACTTTCATCAAGAGGAGACGCATACGCTCATTCATAGATAGCATTTTGTTTATCTCAGACATTGTGTGTGTAGGAAAAAGAAAGACAGCTATAACTTCTTCTCCGCGCGCCACTGTAATGGCTTTTCGGACCGTCTGTATTC
The DNA here is from genome assembly GCA_963971165.1 of Philopedon plagiatum. NCBI lineage: Eukaryota > Metazoa > Arthropoda > Insecta > Coleoptera > Curculionidae > Philopedon > Philopedon plagiatum. The sequence goes on along the minus strand of OZ020196.1, from coordinate 34,331,327 downwards.
CACCAAGAAAACCTGTGAAAAGACAGTTCCGGATGATAAGAATCCATTTTTACACACGCTTGACACTGACGCACCAATTCTCAAAGTTTATGGATATATTCGTTTCAGGAAAAAACAAAAATCACTTAAAATTTTACTACACACGTATATTGCGACCTGCCTGAAACGTTACTCACAAAAAAATTCGCCTTGACAAATCTTTAAAGCGTCGATGAACCAGACGACGCGACGCTACGTGCTTGGGTGTAAAAGTGACGTTGCCACTCTTATTCTAAATTTTGTCACCATCTAATGGAAATAAATTACTAAAAATTTATGATCACGAAAAATAATGGTATGTCATTATCAATGATAAAATTACGTTTTTTACTCCCATATGAACCGTAGGAGGACTAGTTTTTTAACACGATTTGCTGGTCGTCCGGGGATCTATTTCAGAGAGTATAAATAAAGTATTTTGCATCGTAATCAATCTCAATCAAAACCAGATGAAATACGAACTAATATCATAAATTAATAACTATTCACGTATCTATATTTTTTAGATCATTGGTTGGGCGGTCTCAACGTTACTCAAGGAGAATTAGAACCCGCTTGGGTTTGGTTGGAAACAAATGAATTACTAAATTATACTAAGTGGCAAACTGGACAACCAACTTCTGGGTATAACTGTCTCATGAGATTTGCCCTTGAAGATACTCCTCCTGGCGAATGGGGTAGTAGACCGTGTTCTACCCCTTTATGGTTTATTTGTCAAACACCGTAATTTTGTAGTTAACTAGGTTATTAGCATAATCGTCAATTATGTTGTATTCAGAAAAAATTTTAGAACTAGTGAAGTAAATTCAAAGAAATTACATTTTTCCTTCATTATATAAAATAAATGATAATAATAAATACTTTAAGTAGAGTGACAAAATGTAAACTTTCCTTCATTACAAGAAGATGACACAACTATGATGTTTAGTGATAAATATTCGTTTTGCTTTTGTTAAAATAAACCTATTATTTAAAGTGTATCTTGTTTTATTCACTAACGAAGTTCAGAATTTAAAAATGTCCGTAAAAAGGGACCACACAATAGTTAAATATACACTCTTAAAAATAATTCAAAATCAACACCGATCCGATTAAATCCAGGTCCACGTCAGATTAATTTAAAAAATAAACACTGGCAATTGATTAAACTAAGAGATCTGTGATTAAATTTTCCTATTTAAAATAGATTTAATTAACAGTTAATAATGAATATGAGCAAACACCGTGAGCACGACTTGTCGGTTATTTTAAATCAGGGCTAAATTATTTATTAACTAAAAGACACTTTTCAAAAAATATCTTAAAATAGTTATCTTTATAATATAATAAAATTGTAACTAACTTGTTTTTCCGCTTTGGGCTATGAAAAATGATATAATCCTATTTTTAAACATTAAGTTTGTATTCGAATTTATTCGTATGCTGTGGTTCGAGTAGCTACGAGTATTTACCATTTTAATTGTGGATTTATGTGCATGGATGGTGTGACAAAACTGTCAAAAAATTAGTAAAATGGCAAGTCTACATGATTTAATTTAAATGTAATTAAAGCAATAGAAGACGCTGAAAGATTAACTAGTAGGTCATATAGAGCCTACCAGCAAATTATCGTTTTACATAAAATAATTACGTTGTACAATACAGTTAGCAAATTAAAACAATGCGAAACTTATTCGATCGCGTTGGAATGCGAACTAAATCGTGTGTCTTCGAAAATACGAGCCATTTGTGTTTCAGTAAATCACATAATTGACTTTGATAACACCAGAAAAAAAATTAGATCAATCTAATTTTCCTGGACACATTATTAATACGTGTCCTGTTATCCTGTTAACACGTTTTGACACATGTTAATACGTTGTATAGAAATATCTTTTACATTATTTTAAATAAGAGTGTACATGTTATTGTGGTGTGACGCCAGAGGCTTAAAACACGCCTCAACACGTCATACCACGTGTGGTCATTATCTGTTCGGCCCAGATCGCCGTCAGTCGATCGATCCCAACCTGACCCAACCTGAGCCAAATTAAAAATTTTGATAAACATATATGAACAAAAGTTATTCCCTAAATCGTGAGGGATATTTTTTGTCGAAATTTTTTTTCTCTTAAACCAATGGTTCAGAATTTATATATTTATATAAACAATTAAATTATTTTTAACAATTGATAACGGTAGAATTTTTCAATGCTGATAATTTTCGTTCAATCTACACCTAAATCTTAATGTTCATGATTTTTTTTCAGATTTTTCTGAGCGATCCTTCTGGTGATAAGGGTGGGAGACAGCAATTTTTAAGCGTTTTTCCCAAAAAATATTTTACAAAATCCATAAAATAAAACGTCATATATATTGTAGAATTCGTGCTTCAATAAGCTTTCATTTAATACCCTACACGACACCATTCAATTTTTTTTTACATTTCCCCCTTTACCCCCTGAAATTAACCCCAATCAAAATTCAACTTTTTATAGTTTACGCATATTATTGGGCAACCACACTCTATTGCTGTGCTAAATGTCAAATTTTTACGTCGAATCGTTTTAGAGAAAATAGCCTGTGACAGTCGGACGGACGGACGGACACCGAAGTGATTCCATTAGTGTTCCGTTTTACGGAACACGAAAAACAAGAAGATGTAACAGTAGCTTATTAATCTTACCGATTAAGGTTTGTTTGTCTACTCTATCTTAATTGAAAATACTAACCGAGACTAACAATAACTTAAACACTAATGATAAAAAGCATGTAGATACAAGCTTTCCAATCAAAATCTTTAAATTATAATTAAACCCTCATACCTGTAAAATCAGGCAGCACAACGTTATTAACCCAACGATATACTCTGATCACATTAAACTCGGTCGGTATGTAATGTGTTAATTTACTAAAATAAACTGGTCAACAAAAAAATCGGCAAAAGCTATTTTAACTCGACTTTTCAAACTGCCATAACTTTTTAAAAACTTAACTTTTTTGAGAGCGGTTTTCGGATATCGATAGCTCGTCTTTCCCAGATTAAGTATCAAGAACTGATTTGGCAATGGAAACGGCATTTTCATGCTATACAGGGTGATTAATAAGGTAATGTAAAACTACTAAAAGTTTCGGTGTGTGCCATATTGCGAATAAATTTTTTTGGTCGTTCCGACATAGCGTGTTAGTAAGCTGATATTAATATCTCCAGACGTGTTCGCCGAAATTTCGATTAATGGTCTTTAACGGAAAATACAGGAGGAAACATAAAAAGCACACAAAATTTGGTAGCCTCATTTTTAAAACGCTGTAGCTCGAAAACGGATTGATAGACTTTGTCGGGCTTTTTAGGTATTAAAAGCCCTTTCGTGTAGCATTTTACCTAATAAACTGTTTTCTTTTTCAAGGTCAAAATGTTGGCGTTGTATAGGGGTGAACCAAAAAGTGAATCAAAATCATTGTTAAAAATAATTTTTTTTAATTTGTGAAAATTGAGCGGTATGTGTTTGTTTTCTTCCAAAACTAGGACGTTCTGTCCAACTCTTGATTAGTTATACAGCGTGTCCAGAAACCATCTTAACAAATGGAAAACATTTTATTTTTGTTTTTACGGGAGAAAAGTTATTTTTCATAAAAAGTTCGACATTGTGAGAAAATAGCATTGCCACTCAAAAATTTGATTTAAGACATACAGGGTATCCCAAAAATCTAAAAGTCCTAATCCGCGTGAAGCTAAAAAGACACAAATCGTTATTTAAAAGTAAACTGCCACTGTAAATGTACTAGAGGTAACTTTTATGTTAGCGAATTAGGTTTGGAACATACAGGAGGTCCCAAAAATAAAATTTATTTTTTATTATTGACTTTACAAAAAAAATATCGTCATAAAAAGTCTACATTGTGAAAAAGATCATGATTAATCAAAAACTTTATGTAGGACAATACAGAGTGGCTTAAAAAGCTGAAATTCTCAATTTACGTAAAGTTAAGGAGACACCAAATCTTTATTTAAAGATAAACTGTATGGAAAAGGACGAAGGTTACGTGGAGGTTTAAATTTATTTAGTTATTTAGTCATGTTTAGTTATTTAATATGTTTTTTATCCTAATATTTCATTTGTTACTAAAATTGTATTAAATACATGTAAACCTTCAATCACCCTGTACGTCTCATTTTAAGTATAAGTGGTTACTTATCACTTAATTAGTAACATTGCACAAATACCATACTGGTTGAATTAAAATTTAGCTTACCCTTGTTTTAAGGCCAGTTCAGAGTTTTAAATTTTTTAGCCACCCTATATGTCCTAGATCAAATTTTTCAATCATCATGCTCTTTTTTCACAATGTAGAACATTTTATAAAGATATAGGTACTTTTTTGTAAAGTCGATAATAAAAACATTTTTATTTTTGGGACCTCCTGTATATTTCAAACCTAATTTACTAACATAAGAAGTTAACACTAGTACATTTACAGTGGCAGTTTGCCTTTAAATAGCGATTTTGTGTCTTTTTAGCTTCAAATGGATTAGGACTTTTACATTTTTGAGCCACCGTGTATGTCTTAGATCAAATTTTTGAATGGCTATGCTATTTTCTCACGATGCAGAACTTTTTATGAAGGATTACCTTTTTCGTAAAGTTAAAAATAAAAAAGTTCCGCATTTGTTAAGATGGTTTCGGGACACGCTGTATAACTAATCCAAAGTTAGACAAAACGCCCTATTTCTGAAAGAAAAAACACGCATACTGCTCAATTTGTACAAATTAAAAGAAAATTTATTTTTAACAATACTTTTCATTTACTTTTTAGTTCACCCCTATACAACGCAAACATTTTGACATTGAACAAAAAACAGTTTATTAGGTAAAACTCTGCACAAAAAGGGCTTTCAATTCCCAAAAAGCCCGACAAAGTCTATTAATCCGTTTTCCAATTACAGCGTTTTAAAAATGATGCTACCAAAATTTGTGTGCTTTTTCTGTTTCCTCCTGTATTTTTCGCCAGAGACCATTAATCGAAATTCCGGCGAACACGTCTGGAGATATTGATATCAGCTTACTAGCGTGCTATGTCCAAACGATCAAAAAAATTTATTGGCAACATGGCACACACCTAAACTTTTAGTAGTTTTGCATTAACTTATTAATTACCCTGTATAGCATGAAAATGTCGCTTCCATTGCAAAATCACTTCTTGTTGCTTAATTTGGGAAAGACGAGCTGTCGATATCCGAAAACCGATCTCAAAAAAGTTAAGTTTTTAAAAAATTATAGCCGTTTGAAAAGTCGAGTAAAATTCGCTTTTGCCGATTTTTTTGTTGACCAGTTTAGTTCAAATTAAAAAACCAAAATCAAATTAAATCAAAAGTACCATTACCGACATTTCTGTCAAATTACTATTTAAATATAAAAAGTTCTTTTATGGCTCAATAATATAGAAATATTTATTTAGAATATCACTAAGAATAGCATAAAATTATCATAGCAATTCCTAAAAACATGATTTGGCTTTAAAGAACTGCGAATGATGCAAAATGGAAAGCACAAAACGGAAACAATCATCAATACCAAACATGACAAATAATAACCAAAAACTAATTGAAAGTGATGATAAAAGCATTTAGGCTTTCTCCCAAGTATCCAATGGATAACAAATGTCAGGAATCTGGACAAAATTTTAATATTGCCTCTCAAGATATAATAAGTATTATTGGAAGAACGAAAAAATAAATTTCCAAATGAGTTAAAAAGAAGACCAACATTGTTCTAGATGTCATTACAAATTTAACAAAAAAAAACCTTTCTATTAATAGCTGTTTAAATTGTAACAAGTGGCATTGTTTATCTTGTGCAAAAATGTCAAAGAAAGAAGCCTCCGATTTGAAAAAATGCAAGAGACACTGTAAGGTTTTTAGCGTGTACCGTATTAGATAGGGCGTCAGTGTAACATACAAAAGTGTGCAAAAAAGTAAAAAAATTGCCTGATTTGAAGGCAAAAAGGGAAAAAGTGTAAACCACAGGAAAACTATAGATAGTTAGTTATAGTTACTGATTACATACTGGAAAACCTAAAAAAAAAAACATTTTTATTGTTCTAGTAACTTCAGAAGAGAAGTTTGGAAAAAATTGTCTAGTAACTTGCATTTCCCACAAGTCGTCAAGTGCATTTTTCCTGTGTATTATATAATACACAGTAAAAAAATTTGACTAATTTTGCTCCAGTTCTAGAACAAGTTTAGAAGAAATTATTGTAAATGGAACTTGTAATGTTATCTTTAAAAATGCAATTACAGTCTAGTATACAGGGTGCAAAACTTTCAAAAAGCCTAGATAAAAAATTCGACCTTGCTTTTTATAACCTAAGTTTTGCGCAAATCTCTTTAATTATTATAGATGAATTGTAGCTTCTATCAGCTATTTTAGACACCCTGTATCTCAAAGATGAAGTATTCTCAGATGTGTATGGGCATATGAATTTTTTCTCTTAGTCTTGCTTTACTTTTAAATAGGTATAAGTACATATTTTTTCAACAGTAAGTTCAATTCAGCTTATGTTTAAAATTATAAGGAATTGTTCCCTATTATGAGAACTTTTCTGAATTTTGCCTGTAAAATTAACATCTTTCTAGAACAAAGTAGGTAAACAACCGCAATCGGTAAAAGCACTTTTAGAAGTTTAATTGTTACGACCTGAAACTCTGGCTTACTGCCTGGCCTACAAGCATTTAAAGTTACCTGTACCATTTTTAACAAAGGATGCGTCATTAGAGGTAATCTACCTAATAGGATACAGATAGGTAATTCCAGTATTTAAAGTTACCTTGATTTGTACCTTGAACCATAAAAGCTTAATTCTAATTACTCTTTGATATTTAGGAGCAATATACTAACATTCCATTATACTTATGTCTTCTCTACAATTTGTTCAGCTCTGAGTAGATAGGCAGTGTTAGCCTTTACTTTAAACAGATCAGTTCAGAGAAGATTACCAACGCAGTCACAGTGGTTAAATTCGTCAAAGTAGTGTCCTATAAATTTTCGGAAATTTTAGTCGTGCTTCTGATTTATTTAAAAATCTGCAACTCAAGATGGATTCAATTCTCTTGACATTTGAAGAGTTAAACAAATATGAACAATGTCGTACTTCTCACGAGGTTATTGAGGACACCCCAGCTTTAGTTCATTCGGAAGCTGTAAAAGGAGAATTTACTTGCATTATTTGCTTGGAAATTCTTAAGAAAACGATGACATCCCAGCATTGTTTGCACAGGTAATTATTTCATTTAGGATTTAAATCAAACAGTATAATGGCTTCATTTCCGAAACGTTTTCAATATTCTATATGTGGAGTGTCTGAATTAATTTGAATTTAGCTCGTGAATAGTTGATTTGGCTCGGTTATTTACTAGAAGAGAAGCTAAGTTCCCTAAACGCACGGTAATGTTAGTTTCGATCAGCCACCGTTAAGACATGAGTTAAGTAACTGTTTTCACAAGGTATTTAAAATAAAAATTGTACTATGAACGGTTTGAAAATGTTGATACTAGCTACAGGATATAATATTAAATATTAAATACAATTTATTATCGCTAATTTTCAGTAGTAGTTTCTTTACCTTCTTGTATGTATTTGGTGTGATAAAACCATCTATTACAACCCGAGAAGCCACTGCGAAAAATATACGTTATGAAAGATCACTTGAAGTTTATGCAAAAATGAAAGGCTAGTTGTTGACAAAAACGAAATCGCTAGTGTGCCTAAATATTTCTTGACGGAACTATTTTTAACTAAATTGATTTGGCAATTACAAGTTTACATTATGAATAATAGATCAATACTAATATGTAATATAAAAAATGCAAGCCTTTTTGGATTTTTTGATTTACATGCTCTAGATTGTTTCTGAAAACATTCCTTACACATCTCACTGTGATGTTATCAAAATTTGCGCCAGATAATTTTGGCTTCTAAACGAAACAACTAACCCAATAATTTTTTTTTTCAAAAAACATCTCTTTGGAATGTAATTTTTTTCTAAAAACAGCTTTTTCGAAAATGGATTAATGAAATTTTTCTAAAATATTTTCTCGAAAACAAATTTCGAACCTACGTTTTTTCAAAAATGTCCTGACGGCTTTTTCAAACATGTTTTTTAGAAAACGGATTTATGAAATATTTTGAAAATATTTTCTCCAAAACCCCGTATTTCTAAAGTACACTTTTTCAAAAATGTCTCCAAACAAATAGTTTTTAAAACAGGTAGGGTAGACCGGGGTCGGTTGTAACATTCTGACTTTAGTATTTAATTATGAAAAAACTATTAGAATTGGAAATACTATTTGTATGGCTATAGTTAAGGTAATTAGTTACCTTTATTATGTAAGTGATATTTTAGGGCTGAACAAAGTGAAAACGTCACAGGTAACTAAAAATTAAAGTGATGTAATTTGTTACAACCGAACCCACCCAGTGTCAGTTGTAACACTAAGGGGGGTCGGTTGTAACACCACATTTATGATAGGACTATGCTTAAAATTGGGGATATAATAAAATATTTATATAGGACAATCATGGACACTGGTAAATTTTCATGGGGGCTTCCAGTTTCTTCTTGTATCTTGTCAATGACACGTGGCATAATTCATATTGTCTTGCTTATGATTTAATAGAGAGATTCCCATTAGTAACTTCTTTATATGCTGGTTCGTAAAAGGTTATATCGTTCGTACCACGGTCTGTCTTCCTTTTCTTCGTACGGGGCATTCTTAAAAAAAGCAATAAAAAACTATATTATCTGTACTACAACGGGGTCGGTTGTAACGTTACAACCGTCCCCGAGTTGCCTTGTTACAACCGTCCCCGACTGTACTTGCAAATTTGTATTACAATTTTTAAGCAAAAAACATAACAACACGATACAAAATTATGCCTATACAATAACAAAATACCTAAAAAAAACTGTCTAGTACGATAAATTGTACCAACATGGCTTTTTCTGCACTTTATCACAATAAAAACGAACTCGAAAAAAGTTACTTTTTGATATAAAAAATTTAAATGGCTCTATACGCACAACTGTGTTTCATGGAGCCGGTAATGGTACTAATGGGAGTTTAGCACCTGAATAGGCGGAATCTTTGACAAATTAGCGCATGCATATCTATTACGTTTATAAAGATATTTGAGATGTTACTTTTGACCCCTGTTACTTTCGACCCCGGTCTACCCTACATTTTTCGAAAATATATTTTTTTGAAAACAATATATAGAAAATTAAATTATGAATTTAGTAGCTTGGAAAATGTTAATGAAAAAAGAAGCAAAAAGATCCTTAACAAACCCAAATGAACCTTTTTAGGATTTGATCACACTGTAAAAAAAAATGATTAAATTTTAAATCAAATTCAACCCAATTTTGACTAAATCCAGGTCCACGCCAGATTGATTGAAAAAATTAACACTGCATATTGATTAAATCGAAGGATCTGTGATTAAATTTTCTTATTCAAAATTGATTAACCTAACAATTAATTCTGATTACATCTAAATCAATTTTTATTAAAATTATCTTCCATAATGATTAAATTTCCATAATACTCTAATCATTTTTTATTAAATCTTAAATCCAATGTGATTGATATGCAATCATCAGTAGCACCGCCCTTCCCCTCTCCGCCCTATAAAGTACCTGATTAGGGCGTCGATTTTATTTATTAAATGACAATACTATAATACATAAGAAAAGGAAACCCATTAAAGAACAAACAGATGAAATTATATAAAAGATAGGTAATGCAAATTCCCAAAGCATGGGAATTGTTTGTCCCATATCATAAACAAAAATCCGGGGAGGTGAGGCGTAGACCTGGATTTAGTCAAAATTGGGTTGAATTTGATTTAAAATTTAATAATTTTTTTTTAAAGTGTAAAAGTTGAAAATAATTATATGAAGTAAAAACACGAAAATTATTTACTCATCTGTAAATAAATACATAAAACACTAATGAAGACCTGGCATGACAAATCTTTTCTTTGAAAATACTTGGAAAATAACTTACATTGGTGCATGAGTTCCTCCAAGGGATTGGATTCAAGATCTGAGATTTTTGCGTATTTCTTTTGTTTTTGAAACATAATTTCACCAACATGATGTAACAACAAAGTTTTTAAAAGAATATTCGTAAAATTTTAGAACAGGTTGACCACTTCATTCGTTATAACCTCGCATTGCACATTGCACTACCACAGAAACCGCCATACCTACTGCCGATTAAATGGAATTTTTGCAGATTGCAGCGGGGTGGATGGATATCGGTACTCCCTTGTGATTAAAAGGTTGCGTACTGCGCATGTGTTGGCGGCTTGGTTTAGAAGTTTGAGTATTTTTTAGTCAGTAGGTGATTGATACTGATTATTGTGATTATTTTAACAAGGAAATATGATTTAAAATGTTTGTCTTTTTTATGCATTTGATCAGTATCGATTTAAAGTAATCGAGAATGAGTAATTTGTTTGAATCATAACGAAGATTATGAAACTGATTTAGAAAATAATTACAAAGTAAATCAAAAAATTTAATCCGGCCAATAAAATCAGACATCTCTTGTGGTTAATCAACTGGATTTTTTTCTGTGCAGATTTCCTTAGGTTTGATACGTCACTTTCTCGTAAATTACTTTTTCAAAACGCCGTTGCTTGAAAAAATTAATACTATCCGAAAAAATTTAATTTCGAAAAAGATGTTCTCTGAAAAAATGAATTTTTTAAAGGAGCTTTAAGAAAAATTAAAAAAGTGGTTTTAGACAAATTGTACTTTCATAAGTACATCCCCCTAAATGAGCAGAATGCATAAATGAAAAAATGCTACAATATTTACACTTCCATATTAATCAAACTATTTGTCCTGTCGCGAGTAAGCTAAGATGACCCATTTATTTAGCTGTTTCATTTTTCAACAAATGTCTTCTTTGATGTTATGTATTAAGTACATTTTTTCGAAAAACAGCTTCTTCAGAAATATATATTTTTTAAAAAAACTTTTAGAAATACATTTCCCGAAAACTTATTTTTTAGAAAACATAGTTTTTCTAAATTTAAGCTGTGAATGAATGAATGAATGAAATGTCAATGAAAAAATGACGAAAAGGTCCCAAGCGAACCTTTTTTGTGTTTGGTCAGGTTTACGTTTGCTGGTATTTGCTACGTTACTCTGTAGTAAATTACTGATATATATATATATATATATATATATATATATATATATATATATATATATATATATATATATATATAAATATGAATATTCGAAGTCTTTTTCGAAACACTGTTTAAAAAATATTCTTTTTAAAAACATGTTTCCTTAAAAAAAATTATTTTCAAAGCGTGATTAAGAAATTTCGAAGTTCGTTTCAGAAATTTAATTTTTTTTGAGTTTTCGAATATTTGTATTATTGAAAATGTCCTGTTTTCGAGAAAATATATTTTCGAAAAAATCAGTTTTTGAAAAATTTTTAGAAGAAGAATCAGAAGGTATAAGTAATTAAAAAATGCGAGAATATTGGTTAGTTAGGATGACAAACGGTTCTGTTTCCGCAAGAACAATAAAAAAGTAGGTAATGTCGCACTCGAGGTTGCCCGTTTTTTTTTTTTTTTTGGTCTGCACTTCTCGAGATGACATTGCGCCCTCCTCCTATAGGATAAAAGGGGTCACAGTGGCGTAGCCATACTCTAGAGGCGGAGAGGGCGAAATTATTTATAGGCACCATCAGTGGCGTAAAGTACACCCCGCATAGCGGTGGGGCCCAGCCTTCTAGGGGGGCCAATGCCATAAATGTCTATAATTCTGAATGGTTTTTAAAATAGTTGTCTCAGGAAGCACTGGCTATTAAAAACACATGGAGAAATTTGAATTTGTATTTATACTGATTTTTTAGTGTGTCGTTTTAGAGCGCATACATTATTTAACATCAAATACATTAAAATCTGATGAAATAGCTTGTACTGTAAATCGCCAAAACAATGTGAAATTCCAGTTTAACTTCTATTGAAAACCTTCGTAATAGTTTTGAAAATATGAAAGAGACGGCGCGGCGCGGCGAGTGCTTTGGCTAGGAAATGGAAAATCACTCCAGAATTCAAGAAAAAGAGACACAGAAAGGTTAAGAAATTTTTCGAGGAACTTAGTACTGACGGACGACTGCACAATACTGAGCGACTATTTGAGGTTGATGTAAAAAAGTCAGATATCATTCAACTCAACTATTAAAGAATCGTTTTGAGAGCATGAATTGCACGTACGAAAAATTAATTTTTATTTCCCCAAAAAGATTACAACTGCTGCTGATATAATAAAGCCAGTGCACTTCAACAAAGCTATAGCAATATCCCCTGAATTTCCAGCTCAAATCAGTATTTATGCAAGACTTATGTGAGTGGTCTTCAATAAATGAATTGGGTAGTGGCAGCGCTAATACCGCCTTCCTGTTCTTTTTCAAAACTTTTTTGTTTCTCGTATCTTCTTATTCCGCAAGAATTAGGAGTTATTTGTTCGCAAAATAGCTAAGATCATTTAAGCTGTGGTCTTACTTGTTGTTTTCGTAACATTGGCAGTTGTTTTTAAATTTTCACAATAATCATTTATGGGCAGGGTAAACCCCGCACGCCATTATGGAGACATATTACCAGGAGTAGTTTTCAGTAAATGTATGGGCTGGAATTGTTGGATCTATCTAACCAACTAGAAAAGTTTACAATAATGGCTGGAGAGCTCAAAACGTAGAACAGTTACGTCGCCGACTAAACCAAAAACTCGAGAAATCGACATTGATGCCGTCCAAAGGCTAATGGCGCAAATTAGGACTAAGTTGCGTGCTATTAAAAAACATAGACACTTATCCGTAGTTTAAACGTATAGTTTTAGTAGCTATATATGTAGAAATAACGACTTATAATTTAATATAATAAAAACTTAAAAGAATACAAAATATGGGTACTAATATTGGTTCTCCAAACTTATGGGACAAACGATAATAGGCGTACGTATAAAACTAAATATTTTCTTAGTAACTCAAAGTGTTATAGTTCTAGAAGCCTCTGCAAAAAATAATGTAAATCGATAATGGCTCGTTCGATGTTAATGAGAACATGTCATTGTATTTGAATACATTTTATAATTATACCTATTTCCTATGCTTTGGATTTTGATGTGTTGTACCAGAGTAACCAGAGCAACGTAACCGTTCTTAATATTGGTCGGCCCAGATTCAAACTATTTCTTTTATTTATATTTCCTATATGGGTCAAAGTGTTTGGCCTGAACTGATATTGGTGCATAAATTCGATTCGGATATCAGGTGACTTGCTTTCGCTCGTGTTTTCGTTTTGTATGCTTTGTATGCTTCAATAAATGCAGAAATGTTACTATGAAAAGTCAATACTGTGTACAAAATAATATGAATCAATGTTACCTCTAGATATCACTTTTTACAGTCACTTCGTTGATTGATATTCAAATTATTTTATTTTCAGATTCTGTTATGACTGCATAGTAACATCGCTTCGTTTGGGAAATAAAGAGTGTCCAGCATGCAGAACAAAATTGGCGTCAAAAAGAGATTTAAGAGAAGACCTTTTATTTGACTCCCTGATAAAAGTTGTTTTCCCGCAAAAAGATGAAAAACGGAGAGAAAAAGGCAGCTCAAGTGAACAACTAGAAAGTCCTGCAACAATAAAACCCGAAAAATCTCCAAAACCAAAAGCAAAAAACAAATGTCACACACGAGCAGACAAAAGAATACAACATACAGAAATTAAGGAAAATGATGTGCAGAAACGGACACCCAAAACCAAATACCACAATGACGAAGAACTTCAGAAAAACAACGGTAAGCAACAGATTGACAATGGCAAATCAAACAACAGTGATAAAAATGAGTCTACTTTACACAGAAGACACAGTAAAAGACTCTCTAGCCGGACATCCTGCAGCCAGAATTCTGTTGAAAATAAAGAAGAAAAACAGAAACAGAAAGGAACTGGTAAATGCAATACTTATAATTTAGAATCTGTGAATTATAAGAACACAAAAAATCAAAAAGAAGATGATACAAGTTTGAATCAGACAGAAAACGCCAGTTTAAAAAAAACTGATAAAGAAGTTGCAGATAAAAGGAAAACAAGGTCAGGGAATATAAGCAAAGTAATAAATGAAAAAGACTGCACAAAAACGGACAAGCAACACAGCAAACAAGAAGTCAAAAAGAGGACGAAACAATAAATGTTAAAGATAGATACGGTGCAATTATTATTTTCTTACTGTAGTTTATATTTTGTAATATATGATATTATTTTATTTTTAGGCTCATTTGCCAAATTAATGCCGTTGTTCCTAAAATTCGATTTTTCAAGCTACTTTTACTGAAATTAAAATTTAGTATTCAGAGACGATAAAGATTTTAAAACTTTAGTTTTTGAAATATCTTTTAGGTAGGTTTTTTTTTAAGTTTTGGAAGATTTTTGTATTTTGAAGGTATTTTTTGTCATAATTTTCTACAATTTTGAAGAGAAAAAATCTGAATGTACTAAGAGAAATACAAATAGAAAACTTAAATCTACACTTTTGAGTAATGTTTTGTGTTGTGTCAATTGATTCTACAAAAGAAAGTATTAAAGAAATTGTAAGAAAATTTACAATTTTATTATTAATCTTTAAGGACGAAATAAATTCTAATAAGCTATTTGGACCTATCTGGGATTAAATTAGCATTTTTAGGAATAAAAATATTTATTATTAATAGCAATAATTTTTATTAATAATACAAATTATGGATTATGGATAATTTTATTGCTTATTGAAATTATCCAAATAATTATTAAAATTATCTATAACAATTTATATTAACAAAAATTATTATTAATTATAATAATTGTTATTCTTAAAAAGCATAAAAATGACTAATTTAATCCCAGATGGGTCCAAATAGCTTATTAGACTCTATTTCCTCCTTGGAGATTAATAATAATAATAATTGTAAATTTTCTAATTTCCCCAAAGACGAAATAGAGTCTAATAAGCTATTTCGACCTATCTGGGATTAAATTGGCCATTTTAAGGTTTTCTAGCCATAACAATTTTTATTATTAATAAAAATAATTATCATTATTCCTAAAAGCCTTAAAATGTCTAATTTAATCTCACATAGGTCCAAATAGCTAACTGGAAACTATTTCGTCCTTGGAGATTAATAATAATAATAATAATAATAATAATAATAACTGTAAATTTTCTAATTTCTCAAAGGACGAAGTAGAGTCTAATAAGCTATTTAGGCCTATACCATATCAAATTAATCTTTTAAGGCATTTTAGGAACAATAATAATTTTTAATAATAATAATTATTAATAATAAGTAATTATAATAATTATTATTGTTCCTAAAAAGCCTTAGAAAGGCTAATTTAATCCCAGATAGGTCCAAATAGCTTATTGTAGACTCTATTTCGTCCTTGGAGTTAAATAATAATAGTAATTGTGAATTTTCTAATTTCTCAAAGGACGAAACAGAGTCTATTAACCTATTTAGACCTATGTCGTTTTAAATTAGTCTTTTTAGGGCATTTTAGGAATAATAATAATTATTATTAATACTAATAATTATTATTATTATTCCTAATTTAATCCCAGATAGACCCAAATAGCATATTAGACTCTATTTCGTCGTTGAAGATTAATAATAATAATAATAATAATTAATAATAATAATAATAATAATAATAATAATAATAATAATTGTACTTAACTCCTACTGCTATACCGAGCTGTGATCGATGAAAATATGTGTCGGTTATCGTCCGTTTTGACATTTTCACCATTTCAATTTTTATTCTCGAAAACGGTCAGGTTGGGAGCTATCGAATTTGCTGGGTTAATAGAGGGATAGTGCGACTAGCTTCGGTAAAAAATTTAGTTATAGAAGGTGTACGGTTTCGGAGGTATTAAATGTCAAAGTCGAAATTTCTGCGATTTCGAATATCGTTTACAAGTGGCAAAAGTGAATTAAATCGATTTAAATTTTCGAAGGTTATAAAGGATCGGGAGCTTCAGAACTCTAATGAAATTGGTGAGTATCGGAAAATGGCAAGTAATTTTCTGAATTTTATAAAATCAAAAATGCCGCTTGCAGAGCCCTTTTTGATACTTAATAACTCGAAAACGAAATGTCGGATCGGAAAACGGATTCATACATGAAACTTTAAGACCTCAAATACTAAGCACTGTTTCCTGAACAAAAAATATGAAAAGAAAAAGTAATTTTCATTATTTAGAAATAAATTAATTTTTATCTCGAAAACAGCGCATTAGAGCGAAAAAATTCAAGAGAAACTTTTCCTGCAGAATTGGGCTTTAACGATATCAGTTTTCCAAAAAATCATTGGCGTGACATTATTTTCGCTAAAAATAAAGACTCATCAGTACGCAGGCCACTGATGCAAATGCGTTAGAAGATACATTTTTGCACGTAAAAGTACCCTTTGATTACATACTGGCGTGTGCCAAAATTCATGTCAATATTCTTAACGTCTTAACGCATTTTCGAGAAATTAAAAAAAAATTAAAAGAGAGACTATTAAACACCCTGAAACTATGAAACCCAACCTGAACAAACTTCTAAACGACGGTCGTTATCGTCTTCATTTAGGTCCTGAATTAATTTTTCAGGGGTAAAATTTATAGTGTTTCAAGTATTTGGTTATACGGCGAACGTCTGAAAAACTTCTAGTACTAGTACTTATTGTAATGTGGCACAAAACAGCTACTTCAACGGCACCTGATTTTCGATATTCCTTTTTTAGTTTTGTCCAGATCCAGTTTCTTAAAATTCTGCCAGTAGTTCGCACAGGTAAGTATGGGACAAAAAATAAATTTGCAGCAGCTCTAGCACAACCATTATTTTGGAAGAAAAGGGAAATAATTTCAACTCTTTCTTACATAGTGTAGATCATTTTTATACCGTATTAAAAACGAACAATAATGTTAACAGAATCGAATAAAGAATTAAACTGGTGATTTGTTCAATTTTACCTAGGTATAATTGTCCGCGTCGCATTTTTTCTTTTTTGTGATAACATTCCCGATCAGCTTATTTTCATTCCAACAATAAATTTTTTTCATAAAGATTGAGTTCTCAAGAACTGCTCATCCAAACTTAAAAAACTATGTGGCGTTGGAAAGATAATTGAATGTCTTTTAAAACGATGTATCCCATTAGATCCGTTACTATTTTTAAAGGTAAAAGTCACTCCCGCTTAAAGGTTGAAATTTAGGAAATAATTATATCAAAATAATGTGTCCCTTAAAACTAAAATCGACTTGTCCGAGTGTTTTTCTGTTTATTACATCAAACCGGAGAAATTTTGGGTGAAAAGTTTTCGGTGGGCAACCCATATAGAAACAAAATTCCTAAATTTTCTACAAACTAAAATATTTGAAGCAGATTTAATTATTAGGAAAAAGTTGTGAAATTACAAGCCCAGTTTAAATTCGCGTAAAATCAGTGGCGCAACAAGGTAATTGTGTGCCTGGGGCACAAATTAAACACTATTAAAATGAAACATTTTAAATTTTATTTAAAGCGACAATTTCAAAAAAAAAATGAACCGACTTCATAACTGCACGGAAAAGTATGAAATAACATTTTTACATAGGCAGACCCAAGCAAACTACTTCAAAAAAGCACTGGAGTATAACTACTAACTACTTTATCAAAAAAGAATTTAACTACTAGCTACTGAGTAGTTAGTAGTTATATATTTAACTAATTTTTTAACTGCAAACCAAACATTTACCGTTCAGGCTCAAAAAACCAGTGCCGTTGCCGTACTTACAAAAATGATTAAAAAAAGGACTTGAACCTATAACATCAAATAAAAAATTTAAAATAAAATAAAATTTTCATTATTTAAACTTTATTTTAAAGTTAATTGTCCACTGACTTAAATTTAAATAAATTAATTATTATTATTAACACAGTTCCTTTTTGGTAGAAAAATACACAACTAAAACATATTATATAGGTTATAGGAGTAGGAGGTATTTAAAAAAATAATAAATTTTGATTTTTTAAAAAATTTCAAAACCTGAAAATTCTATATTAGGTTTGCTTACCGCTTACTGGACTGGAAACGACTGACAAAAGAATTTCGAGAACTTGTTCTAACGAGATGTTTGGCACGCGTCGACGTACATGTAATGTAAAGACGTAATATAGGGAAGTAGTTAAGTAGTTAGGAGAAAAAAGTAGTAAGAATACAACTACTTTTACAGACAAACTAGTTAACTACGTAGTTAATAAGTAGTAGGTTTTTAGTTAACTTACTGCCCAGCTCTCAGGTAGGTAATAATTACTAAGCCGAATGACAAGTTTAACTATTGTATTCAACTTTAAGTAATTTGTATACCAAAGTTCTAAACCTTGAAGTAAGCGCAACTTCTTATTAAGTGTTTATGAATTATTATTTCGGATTAAAGTTTAAAACTTTGGTATGCAAATTATCTTTTGAACAAAATTAAGCTTGCCAGTTACCATTAACCTCAGTGATAAGCACAAAAAAATATGGTTTCATACTTTCCAGTGCTTTTCTTTTTGTAAATTCGAATCATTTCTTTAAAAGGGAATATTTCTTTCTTTTTAGTGCACCCATTTCCTCCCCTCCCCTCTTTAAATTTCTAATGTTCGTTTAATATTGTCTTTTTTGATCCCAATATGATTTAAAAATAATATATTAAACAAAGTTTTACAAAAAAGGGATCGCTTCTCAATACATTTTATCCCACCTGCTGTATCTTTTTCGAAAGTAATTAGACGATTTGTGACGTCGGATGACGACTATCAACTTTAGCAGGGCACAATGTATGGTAAATACCATAGCAGGAGAGCACTAAATAAACCCATATCGCATGCTTGTGGTTCTTACAACAGTTTACCTGATGTACTGAAAAACTGTAACACTATACCAAAATTTATTTATTAGACTTCTAAAGCCATATATAGAAAATAAGTAACGGAAACTACACTCGAATTTAAAAATTTTGCAGGGACGCTCGATCATACTTTAAAATTTTGAGCAACTTTTGTAATTTATGAAATATAAACAGAGATTTTTTATATTTACATCTTAAATTTGCTAAAAAACATCTGTTTCCTGTTTTATCTAAATTTGTTTGGAACAGTGATTTTTTTTATTCAAAGTTTGATTTAGTTATGTTATTGGGACTTGAAATTTTAAAAATAAACTTCAATGTTAGTTAAATGCCTCTATTTATTTGTTTCTAATCATTATATCACCGGCCTACCTACTATAACATATTATACTTTTATTTCTTAATAATTGCAAAAGCCAGAAGTTATTCCAAAAGATATATAACAACAATTATATATTCTTGAAAGGCTCATGAAAAATCAATCGAATGAAAAAATATATAGGGTGTCACATGTGAAAAAAAGACGCAACTTTGGTTTTATCTTCAAAGTCGTTCCTTCTAGAAAAAAATCGACTACGCCACTGCATTGTACGCAAAACGCTATAGAGTAATCAGTTTTTACATTACCGATCAGTTAAAAGGCAACTGAGATAGGAGGGGTGCTTGAAAATGAGGCATTTTCAAAATGTATTGCGAAAAGCACATCTTTAAAGATAACCGAGATACATAGGAGGTTCTAGACCTCTATTTTTGGGGGGCTTGCTCCTGGCTTACATATAGGCGGCTGGGAAACTCAGTTGGGTTTGGGAGGGCTAATTCGAGAGTTGGGGTCTTAGCACCCCCCCCCCCCCCCCCCCCCAAGCCCCCACCTAAAATCGCCTATGCCGAGATACCCTGCAAAAGTGTCGAAAGTTGAACACCCTGTACCTGTCCTATCCACTTAAACTAGACCCTTAGTGAAATAACCCAGAGATTTTTTGGTTAGGTTGCTATAATAGTTATCCTCAGGTTTCCTGTAGTTTACTTTTTTTTAATTTTGTATGATCGTTTTGGAATTTGGATTAGTTCGGATATCTTTTTTTCTATGTTTTACTATTTGTCTAGGTCGTTTATGAAAAGTCTTATTACGCTAAACGGTTACGACATAGTATACACCTACATATGTAGAGTTACCGTTACTGTTTATCTAATTAATATCCTACAACCTGAACAAATATTATTTGATGAAAAATATTTGGCAATTTTATTTTTCTGATATTTAGGTATCTTTATTTTACGAATTTATTTTGTTAAGAAGCTCCTTTTAAAGTTAATTTTGCAAATTATTTATTTATTAACTTTCTTAACTTGTCAATATTGTTTTGTTAGCTTTAAATATATTTAATAAACACCTTTAAAGTATAATGTAACTATTTTAATAAAGCTCTTAAAGGCAACATCGTCACATAACGGAAATATTCGCGTAACATCGTCAAAAGCCTCAAAGTTGCAGGGAACTTGGGAGTTTGAGCCGATCATACAGGCAGTCTGGAGTTGATTTTATGTGGTAATACGGGCCGGAGTTCCGTAGCTATATTTCGTGCACACGTTCGTAGTCAATAAAAACCAAACCTAAAAAAATGACTAAAGGTGATTAAGAGACAAAGTTTTAGCCTCTTTGACTAAGTTAACTTAAATATTAAGCGTTATGCTTTTGATAATAGATTTCTTATAATAATATTTTATCCAAATACATTGTTTTTAAAATATGAATGAAAATAGGGTGCCTTGAAAATGGATAAATAACAGAAATGGGATTTAAGCATTTCGGATTAATGACCTACTTCGTGTTAATTACACTGGATATAAAAATTATACATGACGTTGTAGGCAGTCCATCCTCAGTTAAAAGAGGTAAGTGTAGAAGTGACATTTTATGTCACAAAGCGATATAGCTCTTGCAGTTTTTTTCTCATGTCATAGCATGTGTTTATTTTATTGTGTTAAAACATGTAAGTATGTAGGTAGTATAAAAAATGTTTGTTGATGTTACCCATGTACAGCATTGTTCCACGAAAACATTTTAAGACTGACATTTACCCCATGTTTTTATCCTCGGTTTCATCAGAAAGATGCCATAAATCTTATCCAAAGCTTCGTTTGCGTAAAACATGGTCTACATCGCCCTATAATGCAGAACTAAAGATTTTTAACCAATTATTTTTTTAATGTTTTAACACCACATTATGATCTGTTTTTATTTATTATTAAATAGGTATAATCTTAATAACAAAAATATTACACATCAAATCAAAGACAGGTAAAGTTTATTAAAGTAGCTTAAATATTTGTCACTCGAATAAAGCTATATTTTAATATTAATAATAATTTTTTAACTAGGCCTATGACGAGATAGCCGGAGAGTGTCAGCTGATTTCATGGCACAAATTTATCACTTGATTAACTGCTTTGAGAAACCGATCATTCGGCGTAAAAAGATGAACGTTAAATTAAAATATTTCAATCTGAAAAGTATTTATTGTTTTTTTAATGAAATGGCACACAATTTTCTTTAAAAAAGTATTTTGTTTAATGGAACAAATTGCCTGCAGATGTTTTCCCTTTCTGTCCCCACCTCCAATCCTTTAAATCCCGTGTCAATAGACTACATTTCCCTTCTCTTCAGACGCCCACGGTACGTTATTACTTAGGCTTGAAGTCTACGTGGGATGTCTTACATAAAAAAAAGTTTTTACCGTTTTGGAGATACAACGTGCGAAAGTTAGTAATTTCAGCGAGTAATATGAAAAGAATAAACTAAACTTTGGCATGCTATTATTAAAACGAATAACAGCACCTTCCTTGGGTCAAAATAAAACAATTTAAACCAATTTGTTTTAGTAAAATTTTGCTTCCTAAAAAAAATTTGGGGGCCAAAACTTTATTTTTCATTATACATTTTTTAATTTAAATTACTCATGGTTTGAATTTTTTTATTTATAAGTACATGTACATGTCATATACTTACAACTGTATAAAAGGACATTTTCTTACTCTTATGCTATTGTTGATGCTACAATTCCCATGGATGCCTGACCTTTTCTAATACCCATTATTACATATTCTGCCGTCCTAAGCAAAAACACCGCAAGTGCCAAAAACTCACAAATTGAGTTAGGGGCTGTAATGGATTCAGAAGGGCCTATATGAGCTATTTACGTAACAAAAGCACGGCATTTAACAGTAAATATATTTTATTTCAATTAAATCTAATGGTGAGTGATGAGTGATTTAACTACGAATTTTTGTAAAAAAAGCATTTAAATTGAAAAATAATAAAACAATTGTTTTTCTACTTTATAACCATTTTCTATAATTACAATTACAAAAACAAAATATAATTGCTAGGTAAAATCATAACTATCTTGCAAGTGGTTGATTACAACTCGATTTACTCCAAATTATTATATTCGCCGATGCGGTGGTTTTTCTTAGAACGGCAGTAGTACCCAACTAACGTGGGCCCTCCAGTTCAACTTGTCCATGACAAGATTCAGAAATAAGGCAATTTCAACAGATTTAACGTCTTTATTATTGCGTGTTTCAATAATTTTATTAGAGAAAACGGTAATCGGAGTCTTGGGCAAATTCAGGATCAGGTTGCTGACAGAAAAGTATCTGTCCAGAGGGTAAACGGCTATATGAACCCTTGCTAACAACTCCTCTGAGTTTTCCTCGCTAAAAATTAATGTAGTGTCTCCTGTTTACAAAAATTCGAGACAAAACTGTATATTCGTCCGAGACATCTGGAAATGCATTAGTGTAAGTAGGTACTGTTGTACAACACATGTCCAAGTATAGATCCCTGGGGAAGAGCGAGTGTCGATCACAACTTTATCTGATTTAATAATGCAATCAGTTTCCACCACCGGTTGATGTCGGTCGTGAAGGTAAGAATCTATTAATTTTAATGCAACGCTCGTATTAACAGACAGTTCCAATTTCCTATACAGCTTTTTGTGGTTTACGCTGTCAAAAGCCTAAGAAAGGTCGACATAAGCTGCCAGCATCTGATTAAAAAATTTAATATTTTTGTTAAAGCTTGATAAATTGCTCGAACAGTAGACTTGTCTTTTTAAAACCATTGCAGATTTCTATTTGAATTGAAACTGAAAGTTGGAGGTACATCCTAAGAATACTTTCAAACTTCGAACATTTTCAGTTTAAGGGAAAAGCAAAAAAAAAATTGCACATCCTGTATGAAAGCTCACTTTTATGAGTAATAACTCTAATAACAATCTACTTATGCAAAAGACAAATAGTATATAACTTCTGTTTGTCCCAAATAAAAATGCTTTAATTATAGCAAAAAATCGAAAAAAAAACCAACTCGGTTTAATTTGTATTATTTGCTCAACCTGTAAAAGCTTTAACTGGGTACATAATATAATTTCTATACGATAAATCGTTTTGTCAATCAATTTGCAGGGCGACAACGCCGTTTTAAATTTTTTTTTGTGATTATTTTTTTGCTATTTTATTTTTAACTTACTACTCTATTTTTACTTTTTTTCTTCTTCGTATTTTAACGAGTGGCTCTACTATTTCAAGTTTCAGCTAGCCGAGCTACGCTAAATAATCACTAAACTAAATAATCATTTTCTTGAATATTTTTAACTTTAGCCAATTATTTGCCCCTCAAGTATGTACAAAAACGCAGAGAAAAAGTAAACTGTTAGAAGAAAAAACGGCGCTTTCAGTTTCGTCGTATTAAGAAATCAAAAGAATTTTACCTAAAACCTCAAAATAATAACT
Source organism: Philopedon plagiatum (assembly GCA_963971165.1). NCBI lineage: Eukaryota > Metazoa > Arthropoda > Insecta > Coleoptera > Curculionidae > Philopedon > Philopedon plagiatum. Next base: position 34,307,531 of record OZ020196.1, on the reverse strand, counting down.
GTATATCATATTATCATAAATGTTACACATACCAAAATGTTCCTCCATATGTTATATCTCTTAGTCCTGACATTTAATTTCGTTTTTTAACCGACTTCATAAAACGAGTTTAATTCGATTCGTATGTGCGATTTTTTTTGTATGTTCACCAAAAATTCTTGAACGGATTCACCGATTTCGATGATTTTTTTGTTTTGTACATCAGTTCTCTCGAATTTAGGAGTTCTCTCGATTTAAAGGGTTTTTTGCTAAAGCGAGAGAAAACCTAAACAAATTATAAAAAGGAAGCGTATGTCAGTTTCTAGGTTATTGGGGTCACAACAGCCTATGTTTTCCAACACATGTTATAAAAATCGGGGGAGGGCGAGGGGGGGGGGGGGGGGTGAAGCACCGACTGAGAATTTCTTAAAAAATGTTAACCAATACGTCATTTTCGGGATTACTGAGGTTAGAAAATCCAATTTTGTCTAACAGCTGTTAAGAAAATTAACGGGGGGGGGGGGGGGGGGATAAAAGGGAGCGACTGGATATTTCTCCAAAAATATTAACGAATATGTCATTTTCGGAGTTACTATGGTCAGAAAATCTAATTTTGTGTAGCGGATGTAAGAAAAATTAACGGCTGGGGAGGGGAATAAAAAGGAGTAGCTAGGAATTTCTCCAAAAATGTTAACTAATTTTCCATTTTTGGTGTTATGGGGGTCAGAGAATCTAATATTACATGTACATTACAAATTTATAGATGGGGAGGTAAAATAAAGAGTACTTACATAAGGGGAGAATAGATACACTACACAGAAAGTTTTTTTTTAAAAGAACCACCTTAACAAAGAAAAGCGCTGAAAAGTATGTAAGAATATTTTTACGTATTAATAACTGAGGTAAACGCCAAACTTAATGTTGTTCAAATTTGGCTAACTTCTACACTGAAGCACAAAATTTCGATCTACATAGAAGCGAAGAAACCGTATTTTGACAGGATCCGAATTTGACGGAGCATGTCCAAAGCGGCCATCTTTTAAGTGACAAATTAGTCAGAAGCACGTGGTCAATGAGCGAGATGCCAAATGCCACTGGTGGCTCCTCTCATTGCGCATGGTCGCTTAATTGTCATAACCCGTTCACCGTTCAAATCTTATGTATCCAGCGATAACATTATTTATTGAAAATACAACATTGAAATTTCATCTTTGGGTTTTATTTTCCTTAACATAATGCCATTTTAGCGTTTTCCATACTTAAATGATGAAAATTTAGAAGAAAAAATATATATGTTTGTTAACACGTATATGTTTGTTAACCTGACTAGGTATTTTTAATGTTATTAACTTGCATAATATTTCAACAATTGTACATCCTGTGAATGTCAGTTCTTACAAATATACCTACATAAGTAAATATGGTTGTAACAATCGGTTTATATTGAGTGTACTGGCAAAAAGAATAGGATTATGTTTATGTAGATAATAACAAATCAGAGTTTAAACAAATAAATTCTGGATATATTTGGATAATAATTTTTATCTACCTGGAAAACTAATAACAGCCTAATACTATACTTAATGTCCTTTACACACTAAATAACTAAATTAACTTATGAACAGGTAATCAATTTTTGTAGGTGTGGGGTAGATGTCTTCTCCACAAAATAAAATGATTTGTCATTTATGAAAATGTACTATGCATTTCAGCAAGATAACTTGCCATTATCAGGTACATACAGCTAAGAACAAAGACATCATAGAACGAGTCATAGAAAGAAACTTGACATAATCACCTTTGTTTAAAAAAACGAGAGCGCCAAATAATTTATGATTTGAACGGTAAACGGGTTATGTCAATTATGCGAGCATGCGCAATGAGAGAAGCCACCAGTGCCATTTAACATATCGTATTAATGACGCCACATCGGCTGGCTATAGTTATAGTTTGATTGTAGCTGCAATGTTAGGTTAGTGTTGCTTGCTTTTAGGTTTTAAATTTTGTTATTTTTCTAAAGTTAGGTACAATTTCGTATTTTAGGCACTTCTCGTATAACCTGACGTAATTTTGGCATTGTTACTATGTATATACAATACATGCTGGCACGTCTTGCAGCATGTAAATGTATGTTTTGTCAGTGTATTAAAGGTAGAAATAAATATTTCAAATTTTGATGATTTTCTCTCAGTGTAATAAGTGACAATACTGTCACTGAAAACGGTCCCCTTGAGATCAAAGAAACCGACACACTATTTTGCTTCGGTGTGGTTTAGAAATTCTGTGACCGAAGTTCCAAACGTTGAAGTCGGCGCAATTTCACAACATAGGGATCCGTAAAATAATTCCTAAACAACTAATAAGCAGTTGCACTTACCTTAAAGTTTGGAACTTTAGTGTACAAATTATAAAGTTACTATTACTATGTTTTAATAGATAATAATTTATTAATGAATTATCATTAAAAATTCCTATTGTACTTTAAAATTACTACTAGGTACCTTAAAGTTTAGAACTTGGGTGTGCAAGTTATCTAAATTTTATTATTGAATAAATAGGTAGTTATAAATGTTTTTGTCCTACGGTATAGAGTCATGTTCCTGCATTACCTGGAGACTTGTCATTTTGACTAATGTCAAACCTCATGCTGACAGAAAAGCAAGAAACGATCATCTAGAGAAATATTTTTGAAAAATCCGAAGAATTCATTCAGAAAACTCATAATATCCTTTTTTAATTATTTTTGATAATTACTTCGTTCATTTTCAATTTAGTTAGTTCGAATTTATTACATTCTTTGATAACGAGACTAGATATTAGGTCTGGAAACGTCAGAAAAATATTCAGATTAGGTTTTAGACCGCACTAGAGATAGCTTAGGGTCAGCCGTACTTTTTATAATTAAAAGTCACTGACAGTGTACAGAACATTCTTTTTTCATTATTACAATAATTAATTATTATTACAGTTAGAAAAAAATCAAAAAGATCTTTAAATTGATAATACAAGCGGACGATAAGTTTTTGTTCCAATCAGTTTGTAACCAAAATGGCAGATTTGTTTCGATTTATATTTTTTACTTGTTTGGAAAATCTGGCAGAGATAAATAAAAAAAACTTTGAAAAATAGTAACATTCAATTTTTCACTGATAATAAAACATATTATGTGACATTAATCTAAACCAATTTAACCGCTTAAAGGCCAATATAATCGCAACAGTTTAGATAACTATTGTATCTAATTGTTTTAAATAAGGTACATCCTTTTATTACTAGTAAAAGAGACCACAAGCTCAGGAACTAACAAATAAAAACGTGTCAACACACAAGATAGAATAAGCACGTATTGTACTCGTAAAATTGCTGGTTACTAATAGGCTATAATATGTTTAGTAAGGCAAATACGTGGTTTTTGCAGTTTTATTTTGTCATTTTGAAATTTATATTGAAATCTTCTTTAAAATTTAAAAAAAAAATATTTTTCATTTCTATAAGAATACGTTTTAACTTCTTCGATAAGTTTGAAAGTAACTCAGATACGGGAGGTGCCTCAAACGTTGCACTTTTCGATTCTACACTGTATCTCAAAAATCAAAAGGGCTATGAAAATTCTGCTGGCACTATCTTAAAATTTCACAAAAAAGTAGCACACTGTCGCGAAAACCGTAACCCTCTATCTTTAACAAATAAGGGAGATACCCCGCAAAAGTGCCAAAAATGGGATACCCTGTACGTTGTTGCGAAACCTGACCTTCAGCATTCTCAAAACTGGACATTATAGATACTTGACCGTATAAATCCAAAACAAGTACCTCACCTTGGAAAAATCGTAGTATATAGTATATACCTGGTCATTATAGACGCTTGACCGTGAAAACCACAGCATTTACTTCAATCCCGAGCACAAAAATTATTATAGACACATGACCTTAAAAATACATAACAATAACTTGACCTCGAAACAATACGAATTTCAAGGTTAATCGCTTTGGGTTAAGGAATAACCTTTAAACACCATCTGATTTTATTTTCAGGTTTAAACAACGTCCTTGAAATAACACCTGCTGCCCAGCCCAGTGGGCCAGGCAAAGTACAAGGTCAGGTGACGTAATAAAAAAAATAGTAGGGTAATAATTCGGACATAAGCTTGCCTTCTACTGTAGAAGGTGAGATTTCCGGTAATCTGACAAGTCGAAAGAGCTATCTTTTATTGGTAATTATTGATATTACTGGAAACAGCGAATTTTTTCATGAAATTTTGCACAGACCCTAATTTTGGGTCGTAGAACACGAATCCGAAGTCAGTTTTTGGCGGTCTCGTAAAAAAATTTTTTTTTTTTGCTCACCCAACCTGAGCAAAAAGGTGGTCAGGTTTGCTCAGTTTTCATTGATATAGATATATATGTATCTATATCAATCAAAACTGAGCAAACCTGACCACCTTTTTGCTCACCCAACAAATTTAAAGAAATTCCTTGAAAAAGCTAACCTAAAAGTTTAAAAAAAAATTTTACGAGACCGCCAAAAACTGACTTCGGATTCGTGTTCTACGACCCAAAATTAGGGTCTGTGCAAAATTTCATGAAAAAATTCGCTGTTTCCAGTAATATCAATAATTACCCTTTTATTTAGGAATAGAGAATTATACTTTTAATAGTAGTAATTCTTTACTTTGTTTTAGCTGAGATAAAAAATGACCACTGCAATAAAACGGTGGATATATATGAAGATGTGGCAAGTCCAGAGGTGACGTCAGACAACTTCGGAAAACCTATGACCTGCTGGTACAGGTTTAGGTCTTTCCGAGGAACTCCAAAAGATTGGATTTTAAGAATTAAATTTAATAAATTTAAAGTAGGAAAACTGCTCAATGGGACCCATTGTGAAGGAGGATTTATGCAAGTAAGTAATTTTGTGTGAAGGTTTTTAGCGAGATAGCTATGCGGTGTGAGATTTACTAGTAAATTAAGAAATTATTTCAAATTTTAATAATGTGGACGTTTGACTGTTGATATCTTAGTTCGACTTTACCAAAATGCCTTATTAGTTTTCTGGAAATTGGAATTGAAAATGGCATCTCGAACATAAATTGTCGTTTAGTTTACACAAAAATTATACGAACCACTTAATATACTGTTATTTAGGTTTATTTAAGGAATAATACCTTTTTGTGTCATAGAAATGTTATTTTCGGTCGCGGATGTGTATTGTATGCTACAATACTATGCTTTTTTTTATTGAACTTCAAAAGCATCTTACGAGATGGAACCACCCTACGGTACCGAAACGTAAAATACTAAATCCTGAAAATCACCCACTATTTAATATTTTTTTATTAGTGATTTTTTTATTTCCTTAGTACTTTTTTCTACTCTATAACGCTTAGTTTTTTTCTCGATAGAATTGTTTTACCTTTTTATAATTTAAGCATCCCTTAATTGCTGCTTGTGGAATCCTCTGATTTAATAACATTTTAGGCTTTGCATTTCTTGTTTAATTTTATAGTTTTTAGTCTATTGTTGTATTTTGGAACATACCGTTGAGCTTTACCATTGTGTATTATTTTTCATTGGGTAAAACTACAGTTAAATTTGAGATTTAATCCTAAGACTCTTTCAATTTTAACAGCTGCAAAATTTTGAGGTTATAATTATGCTTCACCGACTGACAGTTTGATCGCGTTCCTTTCGTAAATTTTCGACAATAAGAGCTTTACTATTTTAGTAGCATTTCTGTTTTGTGTCGGTTTTAGAATAGCTTGCTCGATCACAGGGTGTGAAGGAAAACGGTTTATTATCTTTCGCTTTTTTTAACTGTCTATTATTTGGTAAATTTATTAGCTTCACGCTAGAGGTTAGTTATAATGACAACTTGGGTTTGAGGTTCCGATTATTATTACGTGATTTTACTAGCTCTAAGAGGTTGCATCACCTTTACAACGCTAGAACACTATGTTAATCAGTTTCCTTTATAACAATACCTATTCAAAACATTTGGCTTTTCATGGAGATTATAAAACTGAATACTTATCTTTATAATGTCATTTACAACTCGAGCCCTGGAGCACCAAGTGCCGATTCTAAAGCTGACAAATATTCTTTGTGGGGTTTACTCCTCCTCAAGTCCACTTCAACAGGCGCAGCCCGTAAAATTTTAAAGTTGTATATCTCTGTTACTACTTACGGGACCCATGCCAAGTTCATCCCAGGAATGTTTTGGTAAAGAAAAAATATTTTGAAAATTGCGAAAAAAAGTTGAATTTTGCCCTGGCACACCCTGTATTTTATTTATTATTTTTTCTAGAAAAATTTTACATCATTTTGTCGAAATTTTTTAAATTTCAAGAGAAAAAAATGTGTTACTAGAAAGTTATAATCATTTGATTTTTTTAAAATTATATTTTAGGTTTAAAAGAATTCAAATGACTATAACTTTCTACTAACACATTTTTTTCTCTTAAACTTTAAAAATTTTCGACAAATTGATGTAAAATTTGTTTAGAAAAAATAATAAATAAAATACCTGAGCGGGTTAATTTTATGAGAATTTAAACTAAAAAGAACTGAAAAAATAATTAAATATTAAAATATTTTGTATGTGCAATTATTGTAGGCTCAGTAGCTTGGATAATAATTAATGCAATATATTGTGTCTGTTGCACTCACTAAATGTTATATCGTCTTACTATTTCGGCTAAATAACGTTTCGATCTTACAATTTTCACAATTAAAAGAATCTTTTTATTAACATTTTATTATAAAATAATTTATAATCAAAACATTTTTTTAAGTTTTCTCGATTTTAAATCTTTTAAAAAACTTATTGGCATCTTATCTGATGTTATTTAAATTATGTATAAAACATAAAATTTAACCTAAATCAGTTATTTAACAGTTATTTAGCTAAATACCGTTTGGATCGTACTGTTTTTACAATTAAGAAAATCTTGTTTATTTCTTGTTCTTTTGTAAACAAGATTTTCTTAATTGTGAAAACAGTACGATCCAAACGGTATTTAGCTAAATAACTGATACTCTTTAGACTAAATTTTACGTTTATACATAATGTAAATAACACCAGATAAGATACCAATAAGTTTTTTGAAAGATTCAAATTCCAGAAAACTTAAAAAAGATTTTTTAATTATAAATTATTTTATAATAAAATGTTAATAAAAAGCTTTTGAAGAAAAGCCTACTGCGATACACAAAAAAGAAATAAACAAGATTCTTTTAATAGAGAAAATTGTAAGATCGAAACGCTATCTCGCTAAAATAGTAAGACGATTTGACATTTAGTGAGTGCAACAGACACAATACTGCATTAATTATTATCCAAGCTACTACGCCCACAATAATTGCACATACAAAATATTTTAATATTTAATTTTGTTTTTTAGTTCTTTTTAGTTTAAATTCTCATATTCTCATTTATTTTTATGCGAGTTAATTTTTTTGAATTGGCCTCCGACATTGCTCTCAGAGAATGTTGAATCGTTTAGTGCCGTATAATTTTTTTTAGATTATAGATGGTAACGCAAAAACAGACGTATCCAATCGTAAGGAGCCGGGAATCTACTGTGGGGAAAGTGAACAACCTCAAACTTTTATGTCTGAAACATCATTTGTTAAGATGATGTTTTACGTTGATAATTTTACGGATCAGACATATTTTAGTTTTGACACGAGGGCAGAGCAACAACTTGTAGTTTACCTAAGATATGGTCAACACCCGGAACTTTATCCAAATCGAAGAGGAGAAATTGTACAAGGGTAAGTAGACAAATATATTTTTTATAGAGATAGCTGAAGAGATTTTATTTTTAAAAATTTACGTTCAGATTCACTAAGAAGGTTTAAGATTTAGTACAGGTTTAAATTAAAATTTTCTAGTTGATCAGTTATGTTTTGACAGGATTTTGTCCTGCCATTTTTAAAAGGTCGTCATTAAAAACTTATGAATTATTCTGGTATTTCAGCGGTTTGGTTAGTTTCCGAATGATTTTTATCTTGGAACGGGTTGCTAGAATAAATTTGGTTCTATTATTCTCGAAAGTGCGTACTAAAACTACCCTTTTCTTTACAAATTTGCGAAAAACGTCAGAAACAAATTAATAGTATAAAACTTAGTTGTCTTATTCTTACACTTGTCCGTTTAAAAACTTTTATTTGTCAAATTAGACCGGACTAGCGTTGAAGAATCTAGCTATTAATGGTTGGTAATTTTCTTACTTTTTATTTTACAGGGCGCAAGTCTAACATAAAAATAAAGTACTTATAAGAGTGTTCAGTTTTTCCTTATTAAAAGAATTTTTAAATCGCTTAGCTGAAGAAAACATTGTAATGGTGACAAAATCGCCATTAAAAGTTTTAGGGATATCTTGATATTTTAGGACCCATAGCTGACGAAAAATGGGGTTTCTGTTTACGCCGTTCTTTCATCTGCAGGACTCTCTTGGCGCAAATCATCGGATACACTTTATGTCAAATTCATTTATCGAGAAAGAAGCGGGAACGAAACAAATTTTTTCATACTTTACTATTTAAATTAACACGTTCTAACTTAGTGTCACTAGGTATAGTTGGATGTATTCTTAATTTTCCGCTTATCACAATTTAATTTCAGTGAGCTGGATAATCCTTGCGGCACACTCTCTCCATTTTTTTTGCGAATGGTTACCATTACGCTGTTTGCCGCAGGGCTCAATCAGTCTACGAGTACATTAGCAACTTAGGCCAATATTTTGAAACGGGAAACTAATAGGATAAACAATTTAATAAATCTCTTTGATAAATTGGGGTGATACTTGAAAACAAGTAAAATGTGTTTAGTCTGGATTTACATATATAAAGGGTGTCCCAATAGGTACTTGGGTATTTAAATTTGGCCCCATTTTGCAACAACGTAACCTAGAAATTTTATATTTTGCATGTGTCATCTAGAGACCCGGCAGTTTAATTATTATTAGATCACGGAATTTTGAAGTAAAATGACCTTTTCCGACAAAGCTTACCTGCACCTCGAGGGTTGCCACCTTTTGGGCACTCTTACCCGGGACGTTATCTCCAAAATCTTGCACCTTCACCAGTTTTTATAAAAACTAAAAGCTGCTAGTCGCCAAAGCGATAGAGTACTACATTAAAATATACGATGACTAAGAAGGAAATAATATTGAGTACATATCAATCAATAAGAACGAATTACTTAAAAGGGTAAGCTACTCGGACTAACTCCTGGACGTAAATAGAACGCAGATAGGAATATAGGTAGGAATGGCACCGCAATGTCGATAATATAAAATTAGGTATGTTTATATTGATCGATAAGATAATAAAACATAAGTTAATAAAACACCAGAAAATAGCCATGTTTATTAATTTTGTAAAAAGTTTTGCTTCAATATATGATTCCGGGATAATCCCGGGTCCCGGTTAACATTTTTTGCTGCTGGGACGTAGCCTAGAATTCCGGGATGATCCTGGCGAATCCGGGACAGGTGGCAACCCTAACCTCGGAGGTTACGTGAACAAGCGAAATTGTGGGATTTTGGGAAGTGAAATTCCTCGAGTGATTGAAAATAGACCTTCACATCCTCCTTGAGTAACCGTGTGTGGGCATCGAGGTATTATAGGGCCATTTTTTCATGAAATTGACGATGGTGAAACGATTAATGTTAATGACAAACGCTACCGCAATATGTTAAGAAACTTTTTAGGGCCCATGGCGCCACGTTTCATACGGCGAGAGAAGCTTTGGATTTGTTACGCACTCGTTTTCCTGGCCGCGTCATTCCTCGAAATAGTGATATTTAGTGGCCTGTAAGATCATGCGATCTAACCTCCTTCGATATTTTTTGTGGGGCTTCATTAATGACAAAATTTTGTTGTAACAATCCGCAGACGATTAATGACCTAAAATCAAATTATTAAGCAACATTCGTCAAATTTATTGGTGAACCTGAACCGCAATTATTGTGCGAATATGATATTGACAATGACGTTTGGAGAATATTATTATTATATTATTATAACGGGCATTCAATTAAATTAAAACTCCTCGGGCCTAAATTGACAATAAGGCAAGAACTAACTTATACAGCGTGATCATAGCATGGAGGCACAGTCACATGTCACAGTTTATCGACCGTTTCCAACGAACCAATGTAGATAGAACTTATAAGATAATATTTATGTCTCACTATCTTCCATAAAAGAACATCTTTTTTTAAACACTTGGAACTATATTAATAGTTAAAAAAATATATAATTTACAAACCAACAAATATGGTGAATGAAAAGAAGTACAAAAAACAAAAAAGACAATAAAGAAAGAGAAAAGAAAAGTACTGGACAATGATCTGACATGCATCTAATCTACTAAGAAATCCCCCAATCAAGAATATACAAAAAGATTATTGTAATGAAATTGAGCAAACCCAATTACTGATAAAAGATAATGTAAAATCTAAGTTAAGGTCTAATAACACCCTTGGTTAAATAGCCCCCATTGAAAGTTACACATATCAAATTAAGTTATTCGTTCCGAATCAACCTGACATGCGAATATCAGACCGAAAACTGACTATATAGCTTTAAATCAAAATGGAATCCCCTGAACTACCCATTGGAAAAACCGATTAAAAACTAAACTCTCCTAGGTACGATGATACCTCTTAACCACACCTACCGACTCGTGCAACCACCCTTAGCATAGACATCCGTCGATACGAGGGTGTATCAATATCGAATTATGTAATATGAGAAAGAAATTTAGTTGAACTCTGCCTAAATAAAACGTTTATAAAAAACTATTACTAACTTACGCTAAGGCCTGATTGAACACTTGGAAAAAACCTCCTTTTACTTGTTAATTTCATTATTGTTGCTACAGTAATCAAGGTAGGAAAAATAAACATTTAATAGCCATTCACAAAATATTTGCGATCTCGGCAGTTGTCAGCAATTCATTCAATTTTTTATCATTAAAGGAAAAGATTTGTTATTTCGCGCCAAATATAAAATTGTCCAAATAGACCTCGTATTAATATTTCTTTACCTAACAAATCGTAAAATAAGGAATGGGACCTTATTTATTACTGTCGCCCAAATTGACATTTTTTTAAGAAAAAGGGATAGATAAATATTATTATATATAGTTCCCAAGCTTCTTGGGTAACCGACCCAACGCCATAAACAATCTTTTAACTTTTACGACCCTTGTCGAAAGAAACCACATGTTTAAATTCGTAAGAACTAGAATGTATGTTAGGCCTAAGAATTGTTAATAATAAACATATGCCCTCATAAACGAAGCAATATTTAGTTCTGTTACAAAATTCTTATAAATAGTTAACATAAAAAAGAATTAAAACTAACATAATATTATGAACTTTTTCCAGAAGCATGAGAGTAATGACGTTTGACAAGGCAATGTAATTAAAGTGACATAATACAACCGAGAAACGCCATTAATGGCATGACTGAACAAAATTAAACATCTCTACTTTCTGAGAAATATCAATTTAATTCCCAGTAATAAAAATAATCCTCTTATAAACTTTTTTACACAAAGTTATAAGAATTAATCATATTTCAGTTTTGGCCAAAAATTTCTTAACCGTCCCTCTGAGCAAAACCCCGGGTGAGTCGAACAGACTTGGGTTTCTCTAAGAGCAGGGAGCCACAATAAGAATTTACACATACAAATTCTATAGGGTTAAATATACAAAAGTATGGGGGTAATCTTAGTACCACGTCCTGTTGCCATATAATCCGTCGACGTTCTGCAAGTGGCAATTCGTCGAGAATATCGGTGAATTCATTTTCTAAAAAATTAAGATAGCGCTGGCCTGTGATGGCGCGAGCCATTAAATATTACCCATAGGTACAATTTATCGATAGGTATGAGGCTGATTTTGATTCTGGTTAAAACGTTGTCTGTACCGTTCGTAGTGCTGCCCCAGACCAGAACCAGAAAAACTCACAATGCTACCAAGCCCCACCAGCAACAACAAACAATTAAGGTATTGAGGCTACAAAACAATGACTTCAGCTTGATAGTACCTGGAAGAATATGCGGTCGATAGTGTGAAATGGTGTCAGACACTGGTTCTACACATACCATCATGAGGGCGAACATCGTATCTCACTACAAAATACGCCATCCTGAAAGAAAACTACATGCAGTAAACTGTTTTAAATATACTGTCCGATATACAAGAGGCCGCAACAAAAGTTATTTGATCTGTTTTATCTGAAAAATAAAGGATAAAATATGACAACGTATGGCCGGTACGAGAAATGGAGTGCAGAAAAAAGGTAACTGCTTCCAACGAGAAGGTTTTGTTAGCGTATTTTGAGCATTTGTCGACTTAGAAACCTTCCTCTCGGGCATATTATTTGATGTTGCAGAGTGTGATATTAATAAAGAGAAATGCGAATATCATCAAATGTATGCATTTAATTCCAAAAGGAAGGGTATCAAGAGTATCGTCCTCGAACGTCTGAGGTTTGAACTAAGCCGGTTATTGCTAAATTTTTGCCAGAAACTAACGACAACATAAGGATATTATTGGAGTTACAGGTGCATATCGAAAAGAAGAATTGGCAAAACTAATGTATGTAACACATAAAAGTCAGTGTTTTCGAATTGTAATACTATAGAGTCTATAGTCTATAGTATAGACGAAGACGAAGAACGAAGACAAGCATTTCTTGTGAATTTTTTGTAACATCGTGAGGTATAGAAGGTATTAATATGATCGAATTTGCAAGTTGATGACTTTCTCCATAATTTTGCTGACAACAGAGAGAAGAGAGATGGGTCTATAGATGGATGGAAGGGACTTGGAACCTTTCTTCGGGACATGCTGCACAAGAGTAGTCTTTCAGCTGTTTGGGAAGATACCCTTGTCATAGGATATCTGAAAAGGACGAGTTAAGATGGGTGCAGGTTCTGGAGCCCATTTTTTTAGAACAATTGTTGGTATGCCATTCAGACCGGAATACTTCTTGGTGTCAAAAAATAGAGAATTTTTTGAATTTGTTTGACCTTAAGATTTATGTCTGACATTTTGAGAGGTACAGACGTAGCGCTTGAAAGAGTGAAATTGGCAGGAGAAATAAGGTTGACATTGGCAACGAATTGTTTGGCAAATAGTTCAGCTTTCAGTTTTGAGGTAGAGATAATTTTGTTGTCAAAGGGTAGGGGAGGAAAGGTGCTTCTACAGAAGTTTTGACTAATGTTTTTGGCAAGTGACCAGAAAGACTTGCTGCCGTTGGAACAGGAAAGCACTTTATTATTTACGCGATTGTTAAAAGCATTGCTGGACTTTGAGTAATTTGATTGTATTGATTTCTTGACTCGGTAAAAATTTTACGATTTTTGGGTGTAGGATTGTAGGAAAAACAACCTTTTGTGAGCTTGTACTTTTTTGAGCCTGACTTTATCACAGTCCTTGGACAAATAGGGCTTTCCATGGCGGAGTTTAGGTTTCTTGCGGGTATGTGGATGGAAACTTTCAATACCTACTTGAATAATATCAGTGATATGAAAGCAAATTTCCAAGGGAAAGTAGAGAAGAAGTCTTGAAAACCATCCCAGTCGGCTGAATTTTAGTGCCAGATTGTGCGTTCCGGCATGATTTCAACGATTTCAGAATGTATGATACAAGACAGGCGCGGCCCGTGAAATTTTAAAGTTTTATATTTCTGTTGCTATTTAGGGGACCCATGCAAAGTTCAGGTTTTTTAATAGTGAGTCTACTAAGTATGTTTTGGTAAAGAAAAAAAATATTTTGTAATTTGCGACAAAAGTTGAATTTTTGAAATGACCCACCTGGAAAAAAAAATTAACAGGCTTAAGTATTTTTTTCATTATTTTTGCTAAACAAATTTTACATCATTTTGTCAACAATTCTTAAATCTTAAGAGAAAAAAATGTGTTAGTAGAAAGTTATTGCCATTTGATTTTTTTTTTAAATTATATTTTAGGTTAAAAAAAATTCAAATGACTATAACTTTCTACTAACATATTTTTTCTCTTCAAATTTAAGAATTGTCGACAAAATGATATAAAATTCGGTTAGAAAAAATAATAAAGAAAATACCTAAGCCTGTGAATTTTTTTCCAGGTGGGTCAATTCAAAAATTCAACTTTTTTTCGCAAATTACAATTTTTTTTTTACCAAAACATTCTTGGTAGGCTCACTATTAAAAAACCTGAACTTGGCATGGGTCCCATAAGTAGCAACAGAGAAATATAACTTTAAAATTTCACGGGCCGCGCCTGGTACAAGAGACTGTAATGTGCCGTGATCTGAACGCAGGTTCTGCGCTATTGCTAGCTTGCTTATTATTGGAGCTACATCATCGGCTAAAATACCAAACTAATCGCATGTTTTCCTCTGATTTGAATGATTAAAAGATAAAAATAAGTGATCATCGCGTTTCCGAAAAAATGTTCTTTTTAAAATGAAACACCCTGTATAGTAACCAACAGAACGACAGTTACTCATTTTCTAAACGAATAAATGACTATGCATCATTGATCTAACATTCAAAATAATGAAATGTTCTCTGCAGTCAAGTTGGCTGTGGAATTCGTCAACAAAAGGAGCATTGAGAGTAGGTAAGTATAAATTTTTAATTCTATGATTTCTTACACATTTTTCTAAATGTGTAAAGGGCATTTTGTAATCATTGGCAAAAACTACGAGCTAACAAAATATGTTTTTCTAATAACGTAACAAACGCCATTACACAAATGAAAAAGATGCCTTTTATAAATGCATATCCTCCTTGTCTAAACATTTTTATTATTGATATTACAGCTCCCTTATCAGAAAGTAAAGTCAGGAAAGGCAAGTAAATTTGAAATTCATAGCCACCTAATCTAAATATTGTTTCTATTTCGGAATTTCAGGGCCAACTTGACCGAAAATAAAATATGGGTATAACTTTGTTGATATTTTGAATTTTAGACCAGTGCAGTGGTGCATAGAAACTTTTTCGTTTAGAAAATGATTTGTCCTTGTTCTGTTAGTAAATGTACAGGGTGCTTCTTTAAATAAGGTGCATTTGTTAAAACTTTTGAAAACGCGATGATCAGTCTCTTTTTATCATTTTAATTAGCGGAAAAATGCTATTAGTTTAATAAATCAATCGATGTTGCAGCTCCAATAATAAAGATGCTAGCAATTTTGTAGACTTAATATGAGGCACCCTGTTTGTTTAAACTGCAAAATAAAATTAAAAATTTCTACATACTTATTTATAACCATAAAAAATATGTGATATGTCATTGACTACGTTATATTACTAATGCGGAGACTGTAGTTACTAGCAGTACGAAAGACACTTAGCGAGCGTCCTGCCAGTAGCTGTTTGTCCTGCCAGGACAACTTGTGGGAAAATTTTACCTTATTTGCTCCCTGTCAGCAGGGCCCAGGCGTTGTACAAAAATACTGCCGGAAGAATCTTCCAGCAGGAATGGCGCTTGTGCACTCTATCATTAAAGAGAAAACAGAGGCGGTTACAATAAAATTTGGAGAATAACGAATAAGAGATAAATTTACATTTAATGAATTAATGAAGGTGGAAGAGGGTTCATAAAATCGCTAAAGAATAGCCAACAAGCCTCCATTTTCTTTTACCGTATAGGTAATTAAATAAAAATGTCATTTAACAATTTAATTTTTATTAGATAAAAGATTTTAGATATTATGGCTCTAACTAAATGGCAAGATTTCACAACCAACTTTAATTTTTTAGATCGTATTGTGAACGAATATTCAGAGACTGTCGGCTTCAAACATGTTACGTTCAATCACCAGCCTACCCGGGTGTGTATCCAAGGAATCTACATTGCAGATATTACTTAAACACAAGGTTGCCTTTTATTAAACTCTACATTGAAAATGAAGAATTTAACATTGATGGACAACGATGTGAGAATATCATGACATGTCCTATGAGACCCATATCATCAGGTAAATAAAAACAATTAATTATTGTGTAAATAATTCTTGGTAAAGGTTATATCAAAACGAAGGCTATACAAGAGACAAAAAAGTATTTAACTATTTTTATGTTACTTTCGCCATTAGAGTAAAAAATCTGGTGTCGTCACCAGAATACAGAACACTCAGCCAAATTGTAAACTAGCAACAAAAGCAGGATTTATATCTTATAATGTGATTCAATACCCTGCGTGGCATTAGCAAAACGTTATTGTTTTAAATATCCATCAGGCGTTTGCCTTTCTGAAAATTTTGAAAAAAGATGTCTTGAAACTTGGGAAATAAACAAAATATTAAAAGAACTTTAAAATGACTTGACCCATCTTACGCTGCAAAGGAAAATCCAATATCGCGTTGGCCCAGTTTCCGGTTGGCTGATTTTTACCAATTTTTGGGCGGTTCTTCCTGAGATCGTTAGTACCGAAAACGAAAACGTCAATAACTTTTAAAAATTCCAATGACGATAAATATTTGTTCAAAATAAAAAGTGACAATTCCCTAACAATTTACTAAAATTGTAATTTTGAAGTAAATACTATTTTTTAAAAAAGAAACATCGGTGGCGAATGTATTTAAGTGACGCAGTCGGTAGGATTAGTGCGATGTAAATTGACTGAATTTTTGGGATATTTTAACCACTTGGCGGTTGAACCCTTTTGGCCCTGATCCTGAGAGAATCTTTAGTAGCCGCACCGAGACTGCAGAGACCAATGGGAGATCGGAAAAGGCATAAAGGAGATATTACTGGAGACAAAGACCTCGTTCAAACTATGTATAAAACAAAAGTCTGCCCAAGGTATCTGCAACCGGCAAAATAATTTAAAGAATGGAAGGGAAGGCTTAAACGACGTTGCAAATTTGTTTTAAACCAGTTATGGAAAACTGTTTAATTTCTCGTTAATAAGATTTAAACTTTTCTTACCATATCTGGTTTACAAACAAATTGGCAACATTGTTTAAGCCCTCCCTTGCATTCCATAAATTCTTGTGCCGGTTGCAGATATCTTGGGTTGACTAATAAGAGCCTTCTCCGTTTCGTGCCTTTTCCATTTCGCCCCTTTTCAAACCCATTGACTATTACTTTAATAGGAATAGTTGAAGGGTAGTATATAGCACACATTTTTTTTACAGTCGATCGAAAGACAGGTAGGTTAGAATAATTTTCTTATTTGAAATAATCTTTTCTTTCTCTCAGAGGAAGTGAGAAAAAAGTGCTCTCTTTTTAACCGGAGAGACTGGAAAATTGTCACTAATGTGTCATTTTCGGGGTTATTGAGGTCAGAATATCTAATCTTGTCTAACAGATGTTAAAAAAATAAACGTTAAAGGGGGGGGGGGGATGATAAAAAGGATTGACTAGGAATTTCTTCAAAAATGTTAACCAACATGTCAATTTCGGGGCTAGTGAGGTCAGAGTATCAAATATTTTCTAACAAATGTTTAAAGAAAAGTTACGGGAGGGCTAGAGGGAATAAAGCGGCTGAGAATTTCGACTAAAATGCTAACTAATATATCTTTTCCGGGGTTATTGAGGTCAGGAAATCTACTTTTGTCTAACCAATGTTACAGAAATAAACGGGGGGGGGGGGATAAAACGGAGCGATTTGCACTTTCTCCAAAAATATTGACTAATAAAAGTGCAGTTTCCTCGAAGCGGCCAAAACAAGCGATCGTCTCTGAGCGATCGTCGTCAGCACTCGTCGCTAAGGGTCCATTTCCCTCAGAGCGGCTTCAGTCGCTATTTTTCCTTCGGCATGGAAGCAATCACTTGTTTATTTTTCGAAGAAATAGAAGATGATGAAATACTACAAGAAGTATTAATTCGAATTTTATATTTTATTAAATAAAGAGGTGTGGCTGCCAATTTCTCCCAAAATGTTAACTAATTGGCCATGTTCGGGTTTACTGGAGGTCTGAAACTCTAATATTACATGGGCATTACAAATTTAAAGAGGAGGCGTGAAGATTAAGGGGAGGAAGAACTAAAACGAGAGACATTTTTTTTTTCAAAAAAATGTACCGACTTCACAAAAGAGAAAGCACTAAAAAGTATGAAATAATATTGCTACGTATTTGTAACTGTGGTTAATGGTAAACTTAATTTTGTTCAAAGTTAGGTAACTTGTATACCGAAGTTCTGAACTTTGATGTCGGCGCAATATCACAGGGATCCGTAATGATAATTCCTAAACAATTAATAAGAAGTTTGCGCTTACTTTAATGTTCAGAAATTTGTGTATAAATTACTAGAAGTCGAACGCAATTAGGCTCAGTAATAGACAACTAAAAATGTTACTTTTTATTAACAATTTACTAATGTATTATCATTAGCGTACTTTCAAATTGCGCCGACTTTAAAGTTCAGAACTCCGGTATACAAGTTACCTAACTTTGAACAAAATTAAGTTTACCATTAACGACTTTACCTTACAAAGAATCGGGTAGTTGTTATTTTTGGATATGTTTTATATTTGGGGCATTTTAGGGATTCCAATAAAAAATCAAAGCTTTGGAACCTATCGCGCATCCACTCGCGATGTCATTTAAAAAAAAAACACGTGAAAATCATTTTTCTAAATACCTCTACACTAATGACTTTTACGGCAAAAATTGTTGTTTTAACTTCATAGAAGATAAAATTTCCATCAGCTTTTGCCAAATTCATTTTTCTCTCTAATCAATAGCTTGCAAGTTACGGCGCTTTCAAGTGGGAAATGCAAATAAGTGTAACAAAATAATTTACACGTGTTTATGCGATAAGGGTTGAGTAGATAATTATTAAAACAAAACAAGGGCTTTTCGGTGAACAGAGGCAGTTAAAGGCAAAAAAGACCCTTTGCAAAATTCTCTCTTCAAACATCGACGATTACCAAAACAATCAATTAACGGACGTGATCGATCAGCAAGTACGCTGAGCGACTCTATTTGTGGCACGCCTATGCTACGATTACCAATTAATTTTTTCCAAATTTGGTTCACCTAAGCAAACCTAAGCAAACCTAAGCAAACTGTGGTTAATGGTAAACTTAATTTTGTTCAAAGTTAGGTAACTTGTACACCGAAGTTCTGAACTTTGATGTCGGCGCAATATCACAGGGATCCGTAATGATAATTCCTAAACAATTAATAAGAAGTTTGCGCTTACTTTAATGTTCAGAAATTTGTGTATAAATTACTAGAAGTCGAACGCAATTAGGCTCAGTAATAGACAACTAAAAATGTTACTTTTTATTAACAATTTACTAATGTATTATCATTAGCGTACTTTCAAATTGCGCCGACTTTAAAGTTCAGAACTCCGGTATACAAGTTACCTAACTTTGAACAAAATTAAGTTTACCATTAACCATAGTTATAAAAACGTAAAAATATTATTTTATACTTTTTAGTGCTTTCTCTTTTGTGAAGTCGGTTTATTTTTTTGAAAAAAAATTATTATTATAAATATAAAGTGTTTTGCTTAGTGGAATAATGTAGAGTTTTAAACAGATTTCTAGTAAATTATTCTGTTAATTTACTCGGTTTAATTTAGCGAAAAAATGTCAACTGATGAAGCAACTGCAACTGTTCAATCTGTAAACTGAGATCGTCTTAGATATAACACGCAACGCTTACCCCACCCACATGAATGGCCAGGCCCTACAAAACAATGACACATTCGACACTGTCAGCGTCGCTTTTGAACATGATCTCAGCTGGCACAAACACATTACTTCAGTAGCCACATCGGCAGCTAGAAAGCTTGGTTTTCTCTTTCGAGCAAGAAAATACTGCTCCCCTTCAAACTTATACTCTCTCTATGTTTCCCAAATAAGACCTAACCTAGCGCACTGCTCCCACATGTGGGGAGCGGCATCACCTTCGACACTTAACGTCCTTGACTCTATCCAAAAGAGAGCCATTCGACTTATCAATGACCAGCCCTCACGAGAAAACTCCCTCCTCTCGCTCATCGCCGCGCTGTTGGGGATTTATCCCTTTTCTACCGCTACTTCAACGGATTTTGCTCTGAAAAACTAGCCGGTATTATTCCCCCCTTGACTATTCGTAACAGAACAACAAGAGGCGCGTTGCGTATGCATCCCTTCCTTTACTGTCCAGCTACAAAAGCCTAGAACAGACTACTTCTCTCGCTCATTCATAACTAGGGTCTCCAGATTATGGAACAAATTGCCTGCAGATGTTTTCCCTTCTCGTCCCAACCTCCAATCATTCAAATCCCATGTCAATAGACTCAATTTCACTTCCCTTCAGACGCCTACGGTACGTTAGTACTTAGACTTGAAGCCTACGTGGGATGTCTTAGAAAAAAAAAACATGGGAAATAATAAACCCTATAATGGAGATATTAATATTTTAAACAGACTTTTAAAAAGGTGAGATGACTTTGTTAACACTTACAAGAGCTGTAATGATAATGATCTAAATCAACACGTTTTGAATGCATTCAAAAAAAAAATAATTAGCAAAACAGAATGGTTGCCAGACGTGTTAAATTGGGTAACTGAAATAAAGTGAAACTGCATTTTTACAATGATGTTTCTCTGATAGACGTGATACTGATTGTGTAGCCCGGGTGCTTACACAAACAAGGCCATATAAAAATGATAGTTTAATCGGTTTCAGAAGTAGATTTTTGAAAGCAACGTTTGCCAACGTATTAGCAATGACATAACCTTGTCGGGCATTCAAAAAACTTGCCAAATAAATCATTACGAAGAAACTGCATTAAACACTTTTATTGAGGGTTATAGTAGAACGCTGAGAAACAATATTTATCTTTAAAAACGCCTTTGTTAGAAGATGTTATGGCTCTTGTTACTAAATATAAAAATTTAAAAAAATGCGCCAACGCACATCCTTAATAACCTCCAAAATTCCACTTCGAATAAATTTTTGCAAAATATACAACTTCAGCAACCGTAGTTTTCACAGAATTATCCAAATTCTCAATATTATCAAAGATCAATGTATATTAAGCAACCAATAAACCTAAAACCGAGACAAATACAAATCCAAAAATATCCTACCAATCAGCAAGTGTTTGGGCCTCCACCAAATGTATTCAGACCAAATCAAATTACTCAGCACTTCTAAAACCAACTCCAATGTCAACATACTTGAAAAATCCAATTGTTTCTACGAGCAAAAACCAAAATTAAAATTATTCAAGATCTTTGGAAATTTAAGAAATACGAATTTAAAGGTCAAAATAAAATTTAAATATTAACTCCAAGGAATTATTATAAAAGTTCAGCTATAAAACCAAAAGCAAACCAAAAGTCCTCTTTACAGGTAACAATAAAGCCGATATTCCTAATACTGCTCCCGGCCTTCAAATCCTTTCGATTAACAGTGACCAAAATGACAATCAAATGATAATTATTATTATTACAATCCCTATACAAGTACCTACATATTATAATAACTTAATTGGAAAACATCGACAAAGCAATTACCAAAGTACTTAATCAACGACTTTACCTTACAAAGAATCGGGTAGTTGTTATTTTTGGATATGTTTTATATTTGGGGCATTTTAGGGATTCCAATAAAAAATCAAAGCTTTCGAACCTATCGCGCATCCGCTCGCGATGCCATTTAAAAAAAAACACGTGAAAATCATTTTTTTAAATACCTCTACACTAATGACTTTTACGGCAAAAATTGTTGTTTTAACTTTATAGAAGATAAAATTTCCATCAGCTTTTGCCAAATTCATTTTTCTCTCTAATCAATAGCTTGCAAGTTACGGCGCTTTCAAGTGGGAAATGCAAATAAGTGTAACAAAATAATTTACACGTGTTTATGCGATAAGGGTTGAGTAGATAATTATTAAAACAAAACAAGGGCTTTTCGGTGAACAGAGGCAGTTAAAGGCAAAAAAGACCCTTTGCAAAATTCTCTCTTCAAACATCGACGATTACCAAAACAATCAATTAACGGACGTGATCGATCAGCAAGTACGCTGAGCGACTCTATTTGTGGCACGCCTATGCTACGATTACCAATTAACTTTTTCCAAATTTGGTTCACGCGTTCTTCAAGTTTTGGTTGTCAAAATTATTATAGACTAGAAAAGTCTGCCTAACTGCCCAACTTAAAAGCGATACCCCAGATAAAACCAGACCAGATGCGAAAGCTCCAATGTCGCCTGTACTTCATGCGGCGGCGAGCCAAGGATTTACGAGACGATCCGCCGGCGGTCTGGCATCTAGCACGGAGACCGAGGTTATAAATGTAAATCACAGCGTCACGGCCACTGCCGTGTCTTCTTCAAATGTAACGTAACTGCCGTATAGTACAGACGCCTGCACTATCGCAAAGCGATGGTGCAGGCAGCCCTCAAGATCATTGAGTGTGAACACGATATTTGACAGTCTTACGCATCTGGTCTGGTTTTATCTGGGGCGATACATAAGGCGCTCCAGCTCGGTTACATTCCACAGGCGTCAATTTTATGAACAGCCAACTTTGTTAGAATAATTTACATGATAGTATGAAACAATTACCTAGTGAATATTAGAAATCCGGATAAGCTCGGCTAAACCTCATTTTTATTGTTGATTTAAGCAATAATGTTGTCAGTCCTTTTATGCACACAAGTTAAATACCTTCGCAACGTGGTTTCGCTTGGTAATTTCCATTTCGAAGCATATTTTTCCCGAAAGTGGCGAAACGATTGTTTGTGAACTGTTTTGAATGGTATATTACACGCACTAGAATCCTAGAATGACCCTTATAATATTTTAGAGACATTTAAGTACAGAATGTTTTAATATTAATTACAAAATATTGCATGTGGTTTCACGAGTATTTTAAAATTGCCTAGACTAAAATAAGATTAAGGTATTTTTAAATAAACATATTTAACTAATAAATAACTGTCATCTTATATGCTAAATACATGCTAATTTTTATTTAAGTAGATAATCATTTTCCCTAGTATAGGATATCACCTTAATTTTGAAAGGCATTTATATGAACAATACAGTTTTTAATGTACTTATATAAATCTAGAAACCAAAAAAAATTGTTAAAACCATGTTGCTGTGTTTAAAAGTTTGTTTTTATAAAAATAATTCTATTAACCTTCATTAGTTTATTTCGTTTTAGGTGAAGAAAGCTGCCCTTACGACTACATAAAAATTTACGACGGGAAAAATGAATTTAGTCCTGTTATAGGAATATTTTGTGGAATGGGAAAATTTCCTTACTCCATTATAGGAACATCCCAGGATCTTTTTGTAGAATTTGTAACATCACTTGCAGGTAATGGTTCTATAGTATGAAGATTCCGTACTCATACGGAAACCTGTCCTTCCGTGATATTTCTGTAGTCTCATCCAATGTCATGAAATTTGGCATCAAAAAGTCATGAGCTTCAGTAATAAATATATCAGTATGAAATTGGGCGAAACCCAACTTACGGTAGCTTAAATAATTTTTACACACAAACTTTGTTGATTGGAATCGTGTAGTTAAGGAAATAAGAAAACTGATATACATTGAAATGTATCGGTTTATGTACAGTTGACTTTGTTAAATTATAGTCCTTTAGGTTGGAATAATTGTCTTATACTGCCTAAATAAACCTTTATTGGCATTTAAAAAACTATAACAATATTTAGTTTGCTTCGACGTAGATTTATGATAGAAAATATCATAATGAGCTTATTCAGTCTTTTCGCGTTTAAAATAAATGTTAATATTATTGCACAGTCAGTCAATCGAAACACGCTCATAAAAAATTACGTCGGTTAGACCACCGTATACAGACAAAGACAAGTAGAAGCACTCGACGTCGGGCGTTTGATGATTCGAGATCTAAAGCGATGTGCCGACGCACCGGCTGGTCGGGGTAGTGCATCGAAATACGAGATACAAAACCAGCCAACAACCTGCTAGAAGCAAGGCGGGATGCGGGCCGAACGACGGCAGGTCGGATTAGACCTTGAACGAGAGTGATTCTACTTGTCTTTTGTCTGTATACGGTGGTTAGACGGATAATAACAAAAATATTTAGGTTTAAAATTCGACCAAACTCTAAAAATTTAGTTTCCCGTCTGACGCCATTCTACGAAAAACAATTGAACGTAACGGGCCATGGCCACGCGCGCCTCAAAAGCGACATTATTGGTGGGCCGTCGACAAATTTTGTCTCTTTTTAACTTTCTAAAACGCGTATGTTTGTTTCTCTCTTAGCTTTAATGCATCTTATATAGTCCATATACACCTATATGAGGTCAATTTAAAATACGGCTAGTCCGGAGCAAGCTTAGCTTGATTCTTTCTTGGGGAGTTTTCGCATGGAACTTTTTTGAAAGAAAAGATAAGATTATTTATTTTTTGGTTTTAAAAAATAAATTATTAGGTATATCATTGGAAATAAATTTAGATTGGTCATTAACCAAATAGCCTTATGGACGAGCCGCGCCTGTTAATTATCATAAGGGCCTATTCACAAAGTATTAATTCAAAATTCGTCATCCTTCAGTTCTGTCTCTTTGTTACTGTACTAATATTTTTGCCCTTGCCCTTTGTCCCAAAAAATTGTATATACCTGTATTATTTATTTTTTTTTCTTCTAAAAAAGCTTAATTGCTTCCTTTTATTTTCTAATCAGTAATAAATAATAAATTAAACTTTCTTCCACTGACAATGTGTTACTTAGTTTACTCCATTATATAGTTGGTGCTAAATATATTTTTCTTAGGTTTATTGTACGAATAGTTATGTCGCTGACAGATATTACGTTCTTTTTTTGGTGACAATTTTAGGTCCTCTCTTAAATACTGGATTTCACTTTAACGTGGGAAATTGGCCTGGGCATGTTGATACCGCAGGAAGTAGAAATGGAACCTGTGATTGGTTGCTATCTTCGGACAGTCTAAGGGCGTCTGGAGATTCTGAGGGAATTTTTTTATCAGTAGCTCATTGGTATCCACCGTATACAACTTGCACGTACCTAATGCAGGGCGAGGAAGGAGAGATTGTCAGACTGTATTTTCCCAGGTATGTAAGAATCCTTATCCAGGCATGTTAGAATGTCTTTTAAAAAGACATCGAAGGCATAATTTAAGGAGGAATTTTAACCTGAGGAATATCTAAGAAGCTGTAGCCTGCGACAACTTTCACTAAGATGTATTCCTACGAAAGGGGCCTCTGAAATGTATTATATCCTTTACATATTTTTTTCTAATGTCCGATATTAAGTCAACATCTGTGATTTCCTATAAATATGGATGTGCTCTGTATCATACGAAGATCAAAAATATTTTATTTATTAGTCATAAGGGCAAGGAATAGCTTAAAATTCAAGACACTGAATTCCTGTTTTCAAATATTAGTAGTTTGTTACCTACATTTATTTTTTAAGCCCTCAAGATTACGCAGCGGTTTAAATAGCGCAAGGTCTAAAAGAAATAGTTCTTTTGTGTTAGGCTGGAAAATGTTTTTCTTAGCCCGGTTTTTTATGTGTAACTTTTGAAAATAAATCATATTCTGCATTAGCAATAGCAAAATATATTTTATACGTATAGTATGTAAAATTTTTTTTTTTAACAAACTGTCATATTTAAATTAAACTAAATATTTTTTATGTCCTATGTTAGTTTCAGGATTAATCGGATTGAATCACCAATACAGCCAATCGAGGGTGACTGCGGCGAGTCATTAACCATTTACGATTCCTCTTGGGCAGATGATTCCAAAATAATTAAAACATTCTGTGATACGTTTTCCAAAGCGATGGAAAAACATGACTTTATTTCTTCAAGTAACTCATTATTTGTCAGATTTGAAAGTAAAACTGGAAGTTACAGTGGGTAAGTACCAGCTTTAAATTATTACCTAAAACTTCCATGACAATATCTTAACATATTTTAGATAAAACTCCATAAAGTTTTACGAGAAAATCGAGATAAAG
This sequence comes from Philopedon plagiatum, assembly GCA_963971165.1. Lineage (NCBI taxonomy): Eukaryota > Metazoa > Arthropoda > Insecta > Coleoptera > Curculionidae > Philopedon > Philopedon plagiatum. The sequence goes on along the minus strand of OZ020196.1, from coordinate 34,281,606 downwards.
ATTAAAACGGTTTGATTAGTACTATGACACCTCATAGTTTTCTTTATAAAGTTAAGAGTTAAGTGGAAAAGCACCTTTAGTTATTGACTTATTTTTCCAGAATCCCCCAGACTTTTCCCTTTAATTTAATATTTAAATATCACATAACTTACCACCAATATTTTTCAAAGAAGTAAAATTTACAAATAAATTAGTTTTTGATATCAAAATTTGAATTTGGCGCATTTATGACCAAACTTCACACCAGATCTCTCTAGTTACAAATTTTTCCCCTAACAATTTAACAACCTCGTGGTTCATGATCATTTATCAAATCTTACACCATCAAAAATGTGATCGTTTAAGCTGAATTTTGACATGGTTGTGTATAATAATTGTTTGAATTTAATTATGGTGTAAAAATATTTTAATATGTTCTACTTGTCGTTGGATTTTTGACTGGCATCCTGACAAGTGAGTAATAAACCAAATATAACCTATAAAATAAATTTCAATAAAAAAAATATTCACCTTCAAATTTCAAAATTAAACTTGACTCTAAATTAATCTCTTAATCTTGATCTAAACTTGTTTATTCCTTACTTTCAGGAAACACTGATGATGACCTATAGGGTCGAAAGCGCTCTGCTAATAAATTAATAAAAAAATGCACTTAATTCAAAGGTTTGTTTCATTCATACTTAAAAAGTGCACACAGCCTTCACACATTCCTTACTAGAAGTTAAGACAAAAATACGCGCTGTGCTAATAAACTTAACAAAAGCATGCTAAGCTGAGAAACAAAATATATTATTTAATAACAAGTTTAAAGGAATGATTGACAAACGAAAATGTTCATAAGTTTAGAGTTTAATTACTATTGCGGCATGTTTGCTTGGGTTCTAGAATTATACCCTGCAGGGTGTTACGCTTCATACCTGATGGTATTGGCAATTAGTTGTAACATAATTGAGTCTTGAACAATCTAGAGGTCTCCAACTGTATAATCTAATTATAACTAGTGCGGTTGACATTAAGGTTAATGTTTTGTCAGAAGAGTGCGAACGCAAAAAATCTCTTCGAGTTAATGTTGTTATAAAGCTTGAACATGAACCCTATCGAATAGCATGAGACAAATAGGATCCTGTCACAACTATAGAATAAAGCTCTTTTACAATAATTAGTACTTAGAAAAATTTCAGTAATTAATTTTCTGACAAATAAATTTTAAATTAATTTACATCATATGATAAATTTACTGTGCTTTTTTGTGTATAAATTTGTCAGTTAAATTTTTGTCTGCTAAAGGAGGACTGATATCTTTACAGAACCAGCCCATGTTGACAATTTATCCTCCTGCCAAAATATTTGATCTAACCTTTAAATTTAGGATATTTTTTAAGTTAAAATCAAATGTAAAACTTTATTGACTAATAAAATTTATTTTGTTTACTGTTAGATTCTTACACAATTTTAGCAGATATAACATACAATTTGTTATCGTATCACAATTTAAATAAACATAACATGCAATTTGTTATTGTAACACAACTTTAGTAATATGACATGCACCTGTTATGATTCTAAATTATAAATATTCGTTATTGAAGCTTTATTGCTTGGAGTGTTATTTTATAGTTACGGGTACTTTATACTAAATATACATATTTATATTATTAGGTAATATAAAAAATATAAACACAATGCTTGTACATATGACTCTCATTTTGTTTTGAATTAAGGGCAAATTTCTGGTGTTGCGTTAATGTTGTTCATATAAATTTAATTTGTGTACTCCATGATAAGGGCGAGAATAGGTAATGTACCCAACGCCATACTATTTTTGGAAATTTTAATTTTGTCTTTATATAACACGGCCCACGGTGTCTGAGGAGAAGGAAGATATAATTTATTGATATGAAATTTTAACCACCTGGGTTTAGGAGGCGAAAATCAAACTTCTGCATTGTCTATAATCTGGAGACTATGGGCATGAATGGGCGGAAAAGTGGGATATTTTGGGTTTCTGTAGCTGAATGGTAAAATGATACATATGTAATGATACATATGTAATGCGCCTCTGCTTGAAAAATCAATATAGGAATGATTAAGGCTAGTTCTCTAGCAGAATCTGTGACGCTATCTAGAACGTTTTTTTTTAATTCACGACGAAAGCATATCAAAATTGCGAGTTGAACAAAAGATAAAAAATGACGGTTTGACGGCGCTTGAGGTGGTCTCAAGTAGGAGCAGTGCTACCAATCTAAAAACTTCGAGGTAGTATTGCTATTTAAAACAATTTCTTAAGTAACAAAATCAGTATCTTGATGGGAAAATTTAAACAAGTGTTTTCAAACATCTTATGAAGCCAATAAAACTGCTTAAACTTAGTCCGAAAAGAGAAACTTCAAAAACGACACCTGTCCTAGCGTCTAGCCTCAAGTGGGCGAAGTTGTTGCCAAAGCGAACTCTTGGTTCCCGCACACAACGAATCGAAGTAAAATTTACTCGTTCTACTGCCAGCAAGTTTATTGGTGACTCAAATTAACGAAGCCAGCTGATTTCTAGCAGGAAACAGGGGCTCACTAAACGACAACATTGACGAAGATGCCAAACAACACGATAATAAAGACAAAGATGAAACGAAAACATTCCTCGTTATAGTAGTTAGAAAATCGGTCGATAAGGACGCCACGTTCTTAATCTCAGTGGCCAATATGATTATTATGTAGTTATGAGATAATAAAATTATGTACTGGATAGGTACACTCGGTGATATATTTGTTGTTTACTGTAAGGAATGACTGAAGATAACCAAACAAAAACATATTTGAATTTTACTACTAAGGTAACATATCTTTAAAGTTGAGTTGATTTTATATCGACGTCAACATTAGTTTTAGTAAATAATTAACCCCTGTGCCTCTATCTAATAAAACATTAAATTTACGAATGTGATTAACCCACTTTATTTTTATGAACCCTCATAACGCAGAAACGGGTGAGTTTATCTTTGCCATGATGCGATCCGATGTCTTTAACAAATCGACTCCTGAGTATCATTTAATTATTTAGTTTTTCAACAGGTACTCTAATATTCAAATTAAACGTCTTGAGTATGTTCCATAATGTCCATTATGAGACAAATTCTCATTATAAAACTGTCTTATGAACCAATTTCAAACCAATACTTTTTCAATCAAGCGGCCTTCTTTAATACAAATAATCTTCTTTTACTAAAATTATGATTTTCAGTAAAACGTTTAAGAATATTTAAACTAGAAATTAAAATTATGTCGGATAATGGAATTAGTGAAAGTGAAGAATTTAATTTGTTTAACTGTTGACAAATTAAATAAATATTGTTCAGTTTATTTTTTAGTTAGTATAGTATATCATTCAGATATTAATAAATGGTCGTATAAAAAATAGTGTATGTAACCCTCAAGTAATGGCCATGAATATATTCGCATTCGCGATGACACTCGACAAAGATTGTATCATTACCTTATGCTCGTGTATAAATAGCCATCATTATATAACCGTTGGATAATATACTATTATTAAATAATAACTATGAGGAGTAACTACAGGCATAATAAGTATTACATGAGCAGGTCATCAAGAAGTATATTTCGACATTTCACTTTTTATAAATGAAAAATTATTAGTGACGTCATTATTATAAACATCGTTAAATACTGATTTGAGGAAATTTATCTAATTTTTTCGGGTCAGTAACTTTTGACTGTTCGGGACAAAGTATAACGGTTGGACGAACACAAGCGCTTACTAAACAGGGCTTCCGTTTTGACAAAACCCCCAAAAATATAAATCACAAATTAGTCAGCGCACAATGGTTTCAGAGCACCAGTTTTTTGGCCAAAATTATAAAAAGTGTTTCGGTAAAATTTAGTGCCCAAAATTGTTTCTATAGTGTAAAATAACCTGATGGAATGCAAAAAAGTTTATTAAAACTGTGATTTGTAATAAAAACGCATATTTACAGAAAATATTATTAGTAAAAAATTGTATAAAATCATTCCAGTTCTGTTAATTCTAAGTAATTAGCTGTGGTTTCGTCTAGACTGTATTCTTCATTTTCACTACCGTCTTCACTTTCTTCAGAGTCTGAACTTTCTAATAAAATTGTGGTTCCACAAGCATGTCACTAACTTTAGCTGGCAGTTTTAATTTGCGTTGTTGCTTAACTCTTTTTTGCAAATTTATGCTGGAGATGATAAAATCTGAAGTATCCATGGCTTTGTTAAAAAGATCTTCTAGATTGCTTCTTCTGCTGATTTTCTAGCATTAAATTGGTGATCATGTTTGTATATAGCTAATATCGTGCTTCCGAGCCCTCATCGCCAAAGTAGCCTACAGGGAGTAGCTCAGACCATGTATCAAAACTTTGTGAACTGTTGCAGACATTGGGTATCAAGGGTAATTTTCTATATACAACTGAGCAGTCGCAAGACAATGTTCTTTAAATTTTTCTGGAATTACTTGGTATTGACAATAAAGGCAAATTATTTTTTTTTGAAGTTTTCAATAAGATTTTCATGCACGTCTGTTGTGTGCAGAAAATGGTTTGATATTAGCGAAAACTCGGAGGGCAGTATTGCCATCGTTGGTACTACCAAACCCATTTAGTTTTGGCTTGTCAACATGTAGATAAAGCTGGGCCAAAAATCGTTCTTGTATCAGCGTTTTTCGACTGGTTAAGATTTTCTTATTTTCTGTGCCACGAATTTGCCATTCAGATAGATCATATCTATAGGATATATGTAGGATGTACTCACAAAAGTGAATTTAAGCATGTAAAGGGCTTATTCTATATTGAAGTGAATTTGGTTTGGTGAAACAGTTTTGCTGTTTTGAAATCTCTACTCACTTGTAAAAACGCCAGGGGTGTAGCGCCACATATTGGACAAGCCTGACTTGATTTTGTTCGTCAAAGTGTTTAGGATTTTTCCATCAATTAAGGTCATGAAAAGCTGATATTTTACAATTATTGATTTATTTTCTGGTAGAAATATTTTTAATTGTTTTAGATTTTTAATTTGAAGGTATATATTTTGTTTCTCTTTTATGTTCTAATACTTCTGATGACTCTTTAATGCATTCCAGTTTGATGGGTCTACAGAATCGGACAGATTGGGGTGTTCTGATGTCCCATACTGTGAGTGCCCGGCGTTTCAAATTTCTATTTGTATTCAATAAATTCATAGCTACAAATTAGTTCAGCAGTAATTTCCTTAAGTTTCAACAAGATTAGGTGATAAATAACCACTTCTTCTTGTAATAATACTAACCGTTTCGTCGTGTGCTCTAGAAGACTGTTTAAAGGAACTTCTGCAACAACGTTAATAACCGTAGTATCTGTTTGTCTATATTTGGACTTATACTGCCAAACTTGCTTACAATCTGGATAAATAAAGCTTTTCTTTGAACGGGCCCCATATTCATTTAGTGCTGCTTGCTAAAGTTAAAATCCAAAATCAGCTCTGATGCTTCTTCGGCTGTGTAATTTAAAGGCGATTCCTTGGGACAGAGAAACATTTTTCTGCTTTCGCAGGTCGTGTTGAATTTTGGTTAATATGTTTTAAAACTCTTGCCAAATCATATAGTTCTTGCTGACGTGCAGCCATAACCGCAGCTTGTAAAATTAAAGACGATTAATGCTGTTTTCCATGACGAAAGTGTGAGGCTTATCTTCTTTGAGAACTGATTGATTTTTCGGAAAATGGGCGACTGGCTCTACCAGAAGATGTCGATGATATGGGTTCCTCTGGCTCAATGTCAAAGTATGAGTTTAACAAAGCAGAATTTGTCCTTTAAAAACGTTCTTTATTTCTCTTGACTTGATGGCATCTGCCTTTAAAATTGCAACATAGATGACCAGTCTTCTCCCTAATATTATGTTCATTTGTTGGGTTTATGCCTTCTCAGGCCTTTTCTTTTATATAGTTAAAAACTGTAAATAATTTTAAATCTTATCTCCTTCTTGTGCCTATAGTCAAAAGGTTTTTAAACCCACGCATCTTTGTAAAAAATTAATTCTAGTTTAGAGAGTCGCAAATAGTCGCAAATACATTATTTAAAAAAGTAGTTATGAACAAAGGCTGAACCATTTCCTATAAAAATTAAGCTCGCCAAACATGGCCAATTTTTATATACCTTAAAGATATTGTCACGGGATCTTTATTAAAACACTGGTTTCATCATTAATTACTGCGGCGTTTATTAATTTAAAATGAATATTTATATTTTATACAATTTATACATAGTACCCAAAAGAATCCTACCTTTTAACTCCGAATTCACGCCGGCGCGGCGGAGGAAAGTGTTTCTGGCTTGGCAGCGGTGTCGCTTGGCTCGAAAGGTTGACTAACGTTTTCAGCTGATCGCACCTGCCAAGTCGACCCCTTCCGCCACCACCACCGGCCCGATATCCCGACGCTCTAAATAAATTTTAAATATAAAATAATACCGTTAAAAGCATGAAAGATTGTTGACTTCGCTCAAGGAATGTGCCTAAAAAACATTCGGTCAATCGCAAAAAGCAAATAAAAGAAACGATACCTTTAACCATGACCTTTTTGGAATTTTACCAGCAAATATCTCTTTAATAATTTCATATCTATTTCAAAAATGCATCTTTCCCTATAAAACAAAATAAAAAATCGGTACCCTAAGCAGTTTGCGAATTTTGCATAAACTAACAATGAAACCTAGGTAACTGTTCACAAGACATCGGCCGTTCTGGCCGAAACACGGCGCTTCCACCAAGATTGTCACGGGATCTTTATTAAAACACTGGTTTCATCATTAATTACTGCAGAATATTTATATTTTATACAATTTATACTTAGTACCCAAGAGAATCCTACCTTTTAACTCCTAATTCACGCCGGCGGAGGAAAGTGTTTCTGGCTTAGCAGCGGTCTCGCTTGGCTCGAAAGGTTGACGAACGTTTTCAGCTGATCACACCTGCCAAGTCGACCCCTTCCGCCACCACCACCGGCCCGATATCCCGACGCGCGTCGACGACGTGCGTCGTCGCTACCGGACTTAAGCAAGAGGGGTGACCCACAGGTGAGGAAAAATGATTTGGTGACAATATCTTAACAATTTTCTCCACAAAAAAAAATATTAGAAAATGAACTATCACCACACTTCTAAACTTCGTCTTTACTTGACGATCTACGTATTTACAGTAACTTACCACTCTCCTAAACAACTAATTTGAGGTATCCGTGGCAGGCCAGAAGGGTAATAAAATAATTAGGTAAATTTGAATAATTAAGGTTGGGTGTATTAACTAATATTTTTGGCTAAATAATTGCTGCCTAGAAACTATAGTGCAGCTCCATGCAACTACAGGAATTGGGTCCTCAAACGTTATCAAAAAATCTTATATTTGATTGGCGTTGGCGTTTGTGATTCCTTTGGAAACGAAAATTACGTATGTGTATTAAATTTATTTTAGTTTTTAGAGGCATCATATACGATACAAAATTCTGTATGCATTGGCAGAGTATTTAATTATAATTTTTCTAGTATAAATTTAATTGTAATTGTATCGTAAAACAAATTTAACGTTATTTTTTTTATTACTTTTTAGATCTTCGTTGTACTACTGGGCTCATTATGATTTTTTTAATAATACGAAATTGGGTGAACCCGTTCCATCCAAAAAATGCGATGAGGTTTTTTCATCTTGGAAACAGACAAAGGGTTGGCTAAGATCACCACTGAATACATTGGTTTATAAACAAGCGCAGCCAAGTGAAGATGTCACATGCCTTTACCGATTTGTCACTGATAAGCGACTCTTTGCCAGAATTATTCTTACTATTACATGTGTTAATTTTAAGGTAAGTTTAAATGATTTGTTTCAGTTACATAACTATATCAGTTACTACTTAGTTATTGTATATATTTTATGTAGGAAGAGCACAGGGGCTGAAGGGGGTTGGCAAGCGCCCTCGCCTAGATCCATACAAACAAAAGCTTTCAATAGCCAATTCCTTAAATTAATGAATAGAATAACTCAGGAAAATGTTTATTAGTTATCTGTATACAAAATGGAAATATTAGCTGTTTATGCTTGGTAGAGGGACACAAATTGCACCATAAAAATATAAATATTAACACTTAACTACATTCTATCCAATTTGGCTTGAGAATGATGACAGAAAAAACAATTGATCAAGAATTCACCTCATTGATCAGTTCCGTTGACAGTTTTCCCTAGAACATATTTTAGCAATCACAATATTCATCTTTTTTTTCCTGATAATCACGGAGGAATCAGATTTATTTCTATACGTGTTGGCGAAGGGGCATTAGAAAAAGACAAATAAAAAATGAATATATTCAAATTTTTACCGTACCTTCTTCGCTTGTGGAAGTTTTGCTGGTTATCTACTTTGAAAGATTAGTCGTCGCAAAATTATTTTCTGTCCTAATGCTAACAACCCTTCGCTTCGCTTTGGCTACATCAAGATCTACCACCTACTTTACTGCTTAGGCAACTATACAAACACCCGTGCATATTAGCAATATTTTTTCTTAAAGCAGTCCCTACATGATCATTATTACTGTCAGTACTTCACACAACAGGTAATACTGCCAGTATTATAAAAATATTCGAATTATCTTCCATAATTTGCTTGAAATTGCTTCATTCGATCATTCTAACAAACACATTCTTTGAAATAAAAGTCCAAGGAAAACAAACCAACCTTATAAAACAATATATCTTTGGCTTGGTGCAAGAAGTGCCAATGTCAAATTTTGACCAAAATGAGGTATTATCTATTTTAACATTATAGTCACCCCTAGCTTCTATACCCAAAATTCCAGAATCAAAATCTAATCAGAACTGGTCATAATGACACTAACCAGTACCTATGTCAATAATGTACATAATGTAAATTGCGTGCAAGAAGTACCAATGGTGTACCAATTGGTGATTATTGCACTAAAACGTCTTTATTAAATTATTATTTAACTCATAATAGTGGCGTTATATTCCAAATTTGGAACAACCAAAACTTTTGTGGTAGATTTTAATCAATCGAATATTTGCAACAATTTCTTTCCACCAAGTATCTGCTAGCTATAGGGGATTTAGTGAAATAATAAATGCTCAAAAGTATTTTTTTTATTGTTACATAGGATCATCCATACAATTCAGGACCTTGCTTAAATTGCATCGAGGATCGAGTGGACAAACTAGTGATATGGGAACCATTGCCACCAGGAAGCAATTCTTCTTTCACACCTATACCACTAAGTAAGGCGGCACAAGCTGGCGACGTTACGTGTATTTGCAATCGACAGACCTTTTCTACACAGGTAGTATAATAATATACTGTACTTTGAAAGAAGTAGAGTCAAAGTCCAAATTTGTAAGGAAAAGGTCACTTTAAGTAAGCATTTTCCGCAATAATAGGACAAAAAGTATTCCAGCAAAAAAATCATGAAACCAAGCAAATCGTTCAAATATTAGATTAGCTCATACGCGACAAAACTTGTCAAAACCCAACTGATTGACTAGTAAATCTTAATTTAAATCAGTATCAACTCTTAAACCTTCCTAATGAATACCGACGTTAAAGGTTTCGTCCCTAATGAAAATATGTTTATTAAAATCTTTACAAAGAACATATTTTTTGACATTGCAATGTCCAAGGATTCATATTGACAACGGCATCAAACATCTAGTACGTTTTCATATAGATTTAGAATCGATTTGGGTACCTACCCTTACAGTTTTGATTACCTATCTAAGTGTTTCTTGTACAGGTTTCAATTCGATTTAAAAACGTTCAGAAATTTTGATGTTTGACAGCTGTCAGGATCCACGGAATCTTACAACATAGAAAAATAAGGTGTATCTTAAAACAAGAAGCATAAAGAAACGTCAAATCGATTACAAATTGCATGTTAATAAAGTTTTCCCCTTCACTTACTTAACGCGAGTGCAGTTTTCAGTTCGCAAGTGAATTTTCCTGAGATTCAATCACGATACGATCCCAAAATTTTACGATTAGACCTTGAAACTCCAAACGCTTTTAATTCGAGTTTTCATGCAATATTAAAAACTGCATGTGTATTCAAATCTTCATAAATACGTACTAGATTCGTTGTCTTAGGATTTTAAATAACATAGAGGAAGTTTTCCTGTAGAAGTAAAGTTTATACATTACTATATTAAACCTAGCAATTCTAGTACGATTTCACCTACATTATATTTTTAGGTTATTTCAAGAGGGGAACACTTAAACCTTCAGTTAATTGTTGATAGTGCGCATAGTGCCTTAAGCTATTTTAAACATACAAATCCACTCTTTGAAGCGACTTATGAATTTGTGCATGGACCACTTTGTGGTCCTGCAATAATTTATCCCACCACTGACGGAGAAATACACTATCCATATTATGAAGCTATTGGCTACGTGGAACCACCAAAATCAATAAGGTAAATTTTGTTCGTATTTTGTTGCTACCAAACGAAAAATGTTTTTCTTTTTGCCTCTTGTCGAAGGGGCATGTACAACACACAGTGTAGGTCTAAAGTATGAAACAAATGGGAAACTGTGTTATTATTAATTTCTAAAATAACATCTTTTATTTTATCTATATTCTTGATAAAAGTTGATGCTTATTGCGAAACTAGACTAATATCCTAGTTCTACTTACATATTATGTAAAGTTTTTAGTAAGTGTGCAAATGGCCTTTTTTCAAAACTCGCCAAGAGTGAAGTACTTATGAAATGACACGGCCTTTAAACATTTATTTAAAGGGGATAGCGCATACTAAATAAAGGAAGGAAAATAAAATTTTAAAATATTTGAAAGGGATTATATTTATAAAAATTAATCAGAGAAGTTCTAAAGAAATAAAATTTTTACACAAGGGGAAATGTTTAAAGTAAACTAATCATTCGCAATTTAGAGAAAATTTAATAATTAAAAATTAGTAGAGAAGCGTTCACACAAAGAAAACTTTGAAGTCCTATCAAGAAATAATTGATTTAAATTTTATTTAAATAATTAAGTGGCCAAATAGTTGATCATATGAAGTTCTTTAGACAAATTATCAAAGAATTATTGAAATTAACTTACGTGAATGAGGAAACGAACACTTTGATTCAATTTCAATTAAGAGCAATGAATTAAATTCATTTAATTTCACCAAGAAGTATGAAAACTTTTCTAATTGACCGAACATTCTAAAGCGGAATAAAAACTACCCTTTGTTTTGCTATTCAAAATGGTGAAATTTTTTTTTAATTACCCTAACAAGACAAATAAATCGGTGCTTTGTCTTTTCGGATTGGCCGGCGAAAAGGACCGCCCCGTGATGTACTTACAGAAATATCGACCAGCTGCTATATTGCGAAAGATTGCACAATATGACGGCCTAGATAGTTTTATAGCTTTGTTGTCAACGTGTTAGGAACACCTGCAAGCCATAAATGTCAGAGAAGGGATTAAATACAGCCCCCTTTGCAATAAAAAAGTAATAAAAGGGTGATGATTCACGCAGATTCCTTTGTTTGGTTGAAAAACAAGGCTACCCACGCGTCAACTTTTCCGAGGAAGCCGGTCGTAAAACTTGTTGTTTTGGCCTGGATTTTGCGAAAGGGGTCATAAACGCGGAAAGATTTATGAGAAAATTGGCTATTTAAGCGGGAAGAGGCCTGCTTGGAAAGTCAGTACAGTTAGAATTTGCGAGATGTAAGCAAAATCCCTGCCGGTTTTTATCGCGATTCTGTCCACGGGAAAGTTCAAAAGTCTGGATACAATAAAATTACGGTGTTAGTCGGAAGTTTTGGAGCTCGTTGAATTTTCTTGACAAAAAGCGCGGAAATATAAGTGAAAAAGTAGGGGCGCTTAAAATCAAAGACATTGTCTAGAATTATTGGAAAATTATTGTGAATTCTCGAGAAAATTGTGAAAAGTGCAATTTTGGGTGGCTCCCAACTGTTATTTGTGGAAATAAAAGGGCAATTGATCCAGAATTTTGCGTTTTACTGTTAGGAAGCAGGAAAAAGATTAGTTAGAAATATATACATAGAAGTCAAAATCTCATTAAAATCGGGTTTAGTGCAAAAACCTCTGCAGTAAGTAATAAATTGTAAGAATTCTATTGAAAGGCTAGATAAGGGATTAAATTGATAGGTGATTTAACAGCAGCTGACACGGGGCTCTTCCGGACTCCACGCAAAAGTTTTTCTTGTCACCGCCAGCTGTATTCCTGGGTTACCGCTCACCCGCCAACCAGATAAGAAAAAAAAGAAAGGAATCAGTGATGGGTGTTACACTTACCCTTCTTTTCAAAAATATCGAAATAAGTTAGAAAAAAAATATTTTAAATTAAAAACTTAAACCATGTGTCAAATCTGAGACTGATATGAAGGATGTTCGGCAAATGCTTTAGGAATCTTGGAGAAGTAGTTCTGCATGGAAAATAAATTCAGTAGTCAATATTTTTTTTTTGGAAATCTCAATATTTTCCGAGTTATTTCTGGGAAAAGTCTAACTTTTTAAATTATTCTTTTGTCATACTGAGTTTAATCTTTTATGTATTAAATTGAAATGCTGCGCACAAACTACGTTTAGTGTGTTAAAAAATATAAAAAAATACCTTTACTGATAAAGAGGCCACGATACGTCAGAACTGTTGAAATACTGGAAAGTATTGAGTAAATCCGGTCGGAGTAATAAAAAAGTTGCTTCCGAGGAACAAATTCTACAGCTCGGGAAGCTATTCATAAGGAGATGCTTTATCTCTTTCACGTCCAAAAGATGCAATCCCTTTATGAGAGTTTGTATTAACAAAATATTGAAAAACTGTCAGTGCAAAATACCAATCCTAGCCCTTAACATATTAAATCCGTTAAAGTTGACATTTTTTGCTTTTCGGCTTGTTAACATACACAAATTTAGAAAAAATATTTAATCTTTTTGTGTGAACATTGGTGGGGCAGGCGCGATTTAGTGTATTTTTGTGGAATGGGTTTTATTCTGCAATCTATTGCGAAATTATTTTCCGATAATTTGTATTTCTTTATTCCTTCTTAGGCCTGCTGTAGAACCTCACTTAAAAAAGGAAGCCCAAAAACTGACCCTACTTCGCCTTCAAGAAAATGAGCGATTGCTTATAAACACCAATATGAGATTACTAGCGAGCCTGTTACTTTTTTATTAACAGAAATATCACTCTGCTTTATACTAAATTAACAAACTGGCTAGTAATATACGCCCAGCGGTAATTGACACTCGGAACGAAAGGACAAAAAATTCCTGTGACGCCGTTGTTAACTTTTAAAAATTCGGAATGCTAAAAAACTATAGGTTTTTAGTATTTTAGGTTTTTAGTTTTTTAGTATTCCGAATTTTTAAAAATTCCCTACGGCATCATAGTGATTTATTTTTCATTCCTTTCGAGTGTCAATTACCGCTGGGCAGACTATAATCTCGTTCACCCTCAGTATTTTAAAGTAACATGTTTGCCATAAGAGTAAATTGTCTACGATCTGCAAGTGTTACCTTGAAAATAAAATTTTAATTAGGTATTTAACTATTTTTAAGGTGTATATGGGAAATACGAATAAACAAAGATCGTGATCTTTGGCTACATTTTGACCATATAAAGTTCAGCTCCAACTCCTGTGATGATGGAATAGTGGATATTTTTCTTAAAGGAAAACTGGATCCTTTTTTGTCTTTATGTGGAGAGAATGTTTCGTTAGCCAAAGAATTGCCCATACTGTCTTCCAGTGAACTAAGTTCTGACAGAAGCGATCCTTTGATTACCATCCAGTTTATTGGTAAGTCAATATTATTGTAATTTCTTCTCTTCCCTAGTTTATAAAACTGTAAATCAAGGAATGTGATGGGAACTCAGGTTTTTATTACAATTTATGAAGTGTAAACGATAATAAATTTTTTTATAATGACACAAAATTCGCAAAATTTGATTTGTCATAATATGGAAAAATGTCACACCGAGTTATAAAATAAGTTATATATATATATATATATATATATATATATATATACTAATATACTCTAATATACTAGATTCTTGAACCATTCAAATATATTCTTTATAAATTTTTCTTGGGTTTTTTTGGTTCAACAAAATTCAGTAAGTCTACCTCATATTTTTTATTTCAAACGTTTCGGCAACACTTTTGCCTTCATCAGTGTAATTTTTATTCTAAAATAACATTTTGAGTTTCAGTCAAATATACATTTTTATAGATTAATTAGACTGACTTACCATAAAAAGGTTATTTCCTATTGAAAGATAGGGTGGTCAAAATGACATAATATTCACAAAAAGACACCACGTTTAAAACTTTAAGAACGTTCTAAAATACATCTATACGAAACATAAACACATGAAGTTGAAACGGTACTGAGATTTGCCAAGATAGATTTGTATGGGATCTGCTTTGGTATTTTTTGTTATTTTCGAGATAAGAAGTTATTTTTTGCTTTATATTTTTGATTTACCTGTCGGAGAAGAAAAAGAAAAAGGGGGGGTTTGGGAGGGGGGGGGGGGAGGATTGTTATTAATTGTATTAGTCAATAAAATATTGACTAATTAATCAATAACGTTATAATAAATTTTGCTTAAGTTTTTTATATCTGATTTCTCGTTCACAGAATCCTCATTTTTTTTGATAAATAACATTTCTAAAAATTCCCTTTTTTGCTGGTTTATTTCCGTTTTTAAAATTTTGGTTTCAGAAAAATTAAATCTATGGGAGGTTTCCGTTTCATGTTTAGTAAGGGCGGTTTTATTTCTTTTGTCGTATCGATGGCCGTTGAGTCTGCTGTTGAGGTATTGGCTTGTTTGACCTATATATACTTTGGGGCAATTATTACATGGTATTTGATAAATGGTATGGGTTTTACGGTGTTTCTGTGTTTTGCTTTTAAGTGAGCTGAAGTGTCTCTGTAGAAGTTTATGACCTTTGTGACATACAGTAATTTCTTTACATTTAAAATATTTTTGTAAATTTTCCGATAGACCCTGTATATATGGTATTGATAAAAATTTATCTTTTTTATCTCTATTGTTTTGTAATTCTAAATTTTCATTTAATTTTTGTAGACGGGAGTTAAAAATTGAGTTTATTAGTTGTGTCGGATAGCTATTTTGAATAAGGATATTTTTAGCTTTTTCTATAGCTGTATTTCTATAATTTGGATCGCTTAGTTTAATAGCTCGGTCTGCTAAGCCTACGACAACAGATTTTTTTTTGGGACATAGGGTGTTGGGAGAAGAAATTAAGGTATCGTCCAGACCATGTTTTTTTTGTAACCATTCAGTGTAAATTTTATTATTTTGGTTATACAGGGTCATATCCAAGAAATTAATCTTTCCGTTTTCCTCCGTCTCCAGGGTGAATTGCAATTTATTATGGAAAGCATTGAACGCATTTAAAATGTAATTTATTTTATCTTTTGGTACTGCAGTAATGCAGTCGTCTACATAACGTAAGAAAAATGGTATTTGCAGATTTAAGTTATTAATTACATTGTTTTCTAGTTCCTCTAGAGCCATTTGTGCAATCACACTTGAGATGGAGGAGCCCATTGCACAACCCTCGATTTGTTTGTAAAATTTGTCTTGGTACATAAAATATGTCGAGTTTAATATCAGTTTAACAGCCTTCAGAAATTCATTGAGAGGAATATCTGTATATTTTTTTATTTGATCCCATTTGTTTTTAACTAAATTTAGGGCGAATTCTATGGGTACATTTGTGTATAAAGACACAACATCTAAGGATATTAAGATGTGATCATTCGGGATATTAACATTTTTAATTTTCTCCTTGAAATCCCATGAATCTTTAATATAGGTACTGGATTTATTTGTAATATTTTTAAGGATGTCTTTTAAAAATTTGGATAAATTGCTTAATGGTGATTGAACGCAAGAGACGATGGGGCGCATGGGTATCCCCGTTTTATGCAATTTTGGCAATCCGTATATTTTTGGTGGCTGAGCATTGTGAATTTTCAGGTTACTGGCGATATTTGGGGAAATATAGTTTTTATTTTCCCATTGTTTTACTATTTCATTATTTTGTTTTTGAAGAATATTTGTCGGGTCGTTATTAATTTCTTTGTAGGTCTGTGCATCGGACAAAAGTATTGCCATTTTCCTGTCGTATTCATCAGCTTCCATAATTACAGTTTTATTTGATTTATCGGGCCTTAGGATTTTTAAATTTGGGTGTTGCTTCAGGAATGTATTTGTTTTTTTAAGTTTTTTGCATAAGTCTTTTTCAAGGGCATGGTTTTTAGTTTTGTGTCGATTAGAGCTAAGTTTATTTTTGTGACTTGTTAACATATTGCAACAGCTAGCTCTGATTTCATCTTTATTTTCCGTAGTGAAATTATGAACAGAAACCTCAATAGATGAAATTATTTCCGGGACAGGTAACTCTTTAGGATCTTCAATCGGAAACGCAAAATTTGATCCCAAACTTAAAATATCTATAGCATAATCGGGAATATCAATATTTGTTAAATTTTCAAGCCAGGCTTCTTCTATGTTTATTTTTTTGGGCTTTCCTTGATGATTTTGAGATATAAGACGATTTATCTTTTTTATGTTTTTTTGTTTTATTTTATTAAAGAGCGCTTCAAATTTTCTGTGTTCGGTTTCCAGGAAGCTTTCAAAAATATTTGGTGGAAGAGCCTGCTGTAATTCTAATTTGATTCGAGAAATTTCCATTTCCAATCTATTTATGTTACTGATGGTATCACTAATCAATAAATTTAGAGTGCCAGTTGTAAAATTATTTAAAATATGTTCATGAAATTTCCTTTTTAGGTTTACAGAGGAGAAATCAATATGGTTAATTTTTATACTAAGGAATTTTGGTCTTAGTTTTTCAGTTTTGCATCTTAATAAAAAGCTTCTTCTGTTTTTTTGATTTGCTAATTTACAGTTATGTTTTGCAAAACATTTCATATTGGTAAAAGCAGCTTGACCAAAAGTTGTTCTGTTATATTCATAGGACTGCAAATTTTCACCCATTTTGCGATATATTCTAATATACTAGATTCTTGAACCATTCAAATATATTCTTTATAAATTTTTCTTGGGTTTTTTTGGTTCAACAAAATTCAGTAAGTCTACCTCATATTTTTTAGAAATGTTATTTATCAAAAAAAATGAGGATTCTGTGAACGAGAAATCAGATATAAAAAACTTAAGCAAAATTTATTATAACGTTATTGATTAATTAGTCAATATTTTATTGACTAATACAATTAATAACAATCCTCCCCCCCCCCCCCCTCCCAAACCCCCCCTTTTTCTTTTTCTTCTCCGACAGGTAAATCAAAAATATAAAGCAAAAAATAACTTCTTATCTCGAAAATAACAAAAAATACCAAAGCAGATCCCATACAAATCTATCTTGGCAAATCTCAGTACCGTTTCAACTTCATGTGTTTATGTTTCGTATAGATGTATTTTAGAACGTTCTTAAAGTTTTAAACGTGGTGTCTTTTTGTGAATATTATGTCATTTTGACCACCCTATCTTTCAATAGGAAATAACCTTTTTATGGTAAGTCAGTCTAATTAATCTATAAAAATGTATATTTGACTGAAACTCAAAATGTTATTTTAGAATAAAAATTACACTGATGAAGGCAAAAGTGTTGCCGAAACGTTTGAAATAAAAAATATGATCCCATACAAATCTATCTTGGCAAATCTCAGTACCGTTTCAACTTCATGTGTTTATGTTTCGTATAGATGTATTTTAGAACGTTCTTAAAGTTTTAAACGTGGTGTCTTTTTATGAATATTATGTCATTTTGACCACCCTATCTTTCAATAGGAAATAACCTTTTTATGGTAAGTCAGTCTAATTAATCTATAAAAATGTATATTTGACTGAAACTCAAAATGTTATTTTAGAATAAAAATTACACTGATGAAGGCAAAAGTGTTGCCGAAACGTTTGAAATAAAAAATATGAGGTAGACTTACTGAATTTTGTTGAACCAAAAAAACCCAAGAAAAATTTATAAAGTATATATATATATATATATATATATATATATATATATATATATATATATATACATATATATATCAAGAAATATTGATCCGGGAGTACATCCGTTCGTTAAATTCCTATTGGAATCTGGCAGACGTTTCGCAAAGATCTCACTTGGCATTATCAATGCTTACTCGTTGCTGTCAAGTCGTAAACTGATCTTTGTCGTGACTCTCGATATTTATAGCCTGCGCCGGAGGTTGTAGCGGTTCTGGTTGGCTGGCGTTGGCTCCGCCCCCTCAGTCGTTGCTTCGTTGGCTGTTTGTTGTGATGTGGTTGCGAGTTGATGCGCTTCGGCTTGCCGTTTTACTATTGTCTTCCTAGTCTTCCATGTACTGGACAAATGCAGAGCGTCGTCCCTTTTGTTTAGATGACCGATCTTTTCTATTTCGATGGCTTCTCGTATTATTCTAGTTTTATTGTTTTCGACGTTTGCCAGTTATCTGCATGTTGAAATAGGGCCGATGTAGTTTGTTTGTTTCTGATAGACAGTTTGTGTTCTTCTAACCTGGCTGAAATTCGTCTGTTAGTTTGTCCGACGTACATTTTATTGCAGGTACCGCATGCTACACTATACACACCTTGGTTTTCTAGTTTAATTTTCTGTTTTGGATTTTTTAATGTTGTTCTTATGGTTTAATGTGGTTTATATACAGTGGATATATTATGCTTACGAAGGATGCGACCAATCCAATCAGTAGTTCCTTTAATGTATGGCAATATGGTTTTTGGTCTGCTTTCAGAGTGTTCCTGTTGTTTCTGTCCTGGATGCTGTTGCAGTTCTATTGCTTTTCTAATTGTGTTATCTTTATATCCATTCTGTTTTAGAGCAGTGGTTATCTTTTCTTGAGGTCTGTTGTTGTCGCTGGTGAGCCGGATGGATCTGGAGACCAGCGTGTTTGCTACTGCCTGTATTTGTGATGGGTGGTGATGTGATTCGGAATTCAAGTATCTATTGATGTGAGTTGGTTTCCTGTATACCGTGTGTTCTAGTCGTCAATGTTCATTTTTAAATACACGTCCATCTAGAAAAGGAAGCAGATTGTTTTCTTCGAGCTCTAGTGTGAATTGGATTCGTGGGTGTATCGAATTTAGGTGGTCTAAAAATTTCAGAAGTTTCTCTTTGCCATATAGTGTAGCATGCGGTACCTGCAATAAAATGTACGTCGGACAAACTAACACACGAATTTCAGCCAGGTTAGAAAAACACAAATTGGCTATCAGAAACAAACAGACTACATCGGCCCTATTTCAACATCAACATCAAACAGGACACAAAATCAACTTTGATAGCTGCAGACAACTGGCAAACGTCGAAAACTACAAAACTAGAATAATACGAGAAGTCATCGAAATAGAAAAGACCGGCCATCTAAACAAAAGGGACGACGATCTGCATTTGTCCAGTACATGGAAGACAATAGTAAAACGGCAAGCCGAAGGGCATCAACTCGCAACCACATCACAACAAACAGTCAAAGAAGCAACAACTGAGGGGGCGGAGCCAACGCCAGCCAACCCGAACCGCTACCACCTCCGGCGCAGGCTATAAATATCGAGAGTCACGACAAAGATCCATCAGTTTACGACTTGACAGCAACGAGTAAGCATTGATAATGCCAAGTGAGACCTTGGCGAAACGTCTGCCAGATTCCAGTAGGAATTTAACAAACGAACGGATGTACTCCCGGACCAATATTTCTTCACATTTCTCCATCCGTGAAAGTCTACGTTCAAACACACACAGAGTATTTGCAGAAAGCCAGCATCAGCAATGAGATAAGACCGAGCTTATATACTCTTTTTGCAATTGCTTAACCATTCCTTATTTGTCACTGCCTAATTGTAAATTAAAGTAAAATACCTAACTGAATGTAACAAAATAAAAGAGTTTGATAACGCGCTTCATCGTTTTAGGCCGTACGCGCTGATTACATTGGATGTGTGAGCACACGATTTTTTAATCGCACGTACAAGTTCGACAACTTGTCGTACGGCCTTCTGGTTACATTGTGTTTTAAAATAACTTTTTAAAATTTATGATTTTGGATTACAAAATACAATATTGGCTTTTCTGAATTCTACACTTAGAATCGATTTTTTAATAATAATAATAATAATAATATAATAATAGGTTTATATTTATTTAGGTCAGGTTAGCTCCTTGGTGGTTATAATTTTAGCAGCAGTGCTTTTATCCACTCCGAAAAATTAAACTTTGCTTCGCAGGTCAAAAATTTTTGAAATCAATATATTGTTTTCGTTGTTTCTATTATATACGACAACACCCATCATAATATTTTAATGAAAATCTTATTTCCAAGCAAAAGAGACTGTCCTGTTGTAAGGATTTTTTTTATATAAAATTCGATGTTCATAAAAAACATTTAGCAAGAAGTCCATGATACACGATGCCATACTATCAAACTTTTTCAAGGTTACGTGTACCAGTCAGTGGGGATTGAAAATAAAAACTAAGAGTAGAATTATTTAAGCAACAAAAGTTAACAGTTTAAAAATTTACCTTATAGTTCCAATATTGTAAATACCTAAGTACTTATATTTTTATAATAGTTTTGAAAGCGTTTGTTAAAACTCATATTTTTTTCCATAGGCCGAACCTCTCCCACCAGAGCTGCTTTTAAAATAGCTTGGACAGAACTCTTCCATCTGCCAAGAAATGTAGATGGTAGTCTGATGACCTCTAGATTTACAGAAGGTGGAGTTCCAGAAGACCTTGTTGAAGTCTGTGAGTTTACGTGTCCTGGAGTCCAAGGACATTGTATACCTTCAAGACTTTTATGCAATGGATTCGTTAATTGTCCAAATATATCAGACTCTACAGGTTCGCTCATTATTTTCTTTTTGTTTTATTTGGTTTTGAAATATATTTTCAGATGTAGTATTATGCCTTATTATTAAATTATTCACGCTGCTGTTGATCTCTTTAAAGAATATATCAAAAAGAAACATTTTCTTACAAAAATTAATAATTTTATTAAAATATTCATAAATAAAATGGAAAAAATAGTTGTATATATCTGCTACAGCAATTTAGTTTAGTAATTTTTTAATGTCGTATAATTGTCTAGGCTCCTAGAGTAAGTTAAGCTTTGGTAAATGAATTAAAAGTAACAAATTGCTGCCATGAAAGATGATTTTGAGAATTACAGTATAACCTTCACCAATAATGCATAAACATAAAATATTCACCAAATGCACGCACGTGCTTATGGCAAAGAGTTCTTTTTTGTTAAACGGGTGCGGACGTTGAAAAAATATGATTTTTATGACGAATATAAGGTTTTAATTTTCTTAGTGTTTAAAGAATCTACAAAAGTCTTTGCACGGAACTTTCCTCGCAAAATAATACAATTTAAAAATGCACTCTTTCGCACTTAATGTTTGAAAATATAAAATTTTCTTTTCATCTAAAATTACTAGCGCTGTATAAAATATTGTTAACTAATGTTTTAGAACTGAAGTGAAAGTTTTCTTAATTTTTTGATCTTGTTCCTGTATGAAAACTCTAAATTGTAACTGAAAGCTTCAGATAGATCCAAATCAATTTTTGAAACTTAGGTTCTAGGATTAAAGCAACAATAAAAACATTGTTTAAAATTACACACACTATATGATAATACATCTATTTTATAATTAGTAACATGCTACGGATGCAAGATACAAGTAAAATAAAAATAGTACTAATAGCAAAGATATTTGCCCATAGTAAAACTTTTTGGTCACCCTGTATACTTAAATTGGACCAAGAATTATGTTGTGTAATTATATATTTTATGTTCTATAAAGCATGTAAGAATATGGTGTATATCAAAAATATGCAAGTAACAAATATATTTAAAAATAAGTAAAGGACCACAGAGTGCGTGCGTAGACACATTAACCGTTGCACCATTAAGAACGTTTCAGAACTTCCTTGTTAAAGTAAACAAAAAACTCTTTTGCTACGACATTCAGTAAGATTTTCTTTTTTTTTTCAGGGGATACTAATCATGATGAATCACCAGAGCTCTGCAATCAAATTCCCAGATCTAATATCAACTGGTCGTATCTAGGTGCTGCAGCAATTTCAGTTTTATTGTTTTTGTCTGGATGTTGTATATTTTTATGTAAAAAGTGCTGCGGGAACTATTATAATCGTGATTAGTTTTAACCTATCGTTCAATTCCAAAGCCTTAAAACGACATATACAAAAGGGTAGGACAAAATGATAAAGCCACACTTGAGATTTAATAAGTCGTTCTTAATGATTTTCTATACCTAAATTATTAAAAATATGTATGTAAGTTTTACAATGAGAGGGTAGCGTCATCCACCCAAATATATATTTTTAATATAATTTTAAAACAATTGTAGAAAAGCACAATCAAAAACACCACTTGCAAAATTTTAGAAATAAAATATTAGCAAATTTAAGTTGATATTTATTCTATAGCACGGCATTGGCACTGAGAAAACTAGCTATAACTTCCTGTGGTTGACCTTATAGGTTTTATAATGAGCTTTAGCTCAGGTTTTGTTTAAAACTCACAGAACTTTCTACACTCTACGTGCGCTTCTAACTCGCATTCGTGCGAGTGATTTTAGCTGGTCTTTGTCTACTCTTCATGTTGTAGAAGACAGTGGCGGCTGGTGAAATTTCAAAGTTGTATATCTCTGTTCCTACTTACAGGACCCGTACCCACTGGAAATGTTTTGGTAAAGAAAAAAATCATTTTGTAATTTGCGAAAAAAAGTTAAATTTTTGGTGTGCCCCTCCTAAGAAAAAAATGAACACGTCTAGATATTTTATTTATTATTCTTCCTAAAAAAATTTTACATCTTTTCGTCGACAGTTTTTAAATTTTGAGAGAAAAAAATGCATTAGTAGAAAGTTATAGTCATTTGAATTTTCTTAAGCCTAAAATATAATTTAAGAAAAAATTCAAATGACTATAACTTTCTACTAACACATTCTTTTCTGTCAAAATTTAAAAACTGTCGACAAAATAATGTAAATTTGTTTAGAGAAAATAATAAATAAAATACCTAGACGTGTTCATTTTTTTCTTAGGAGGGGCACACTAAAAATTTAACTTTTTTTCGCAAATTACAAAATGTTTTTTTTCTTTACCAAAACATTCCCAGTGGGCTCACTATTAAAACCCCTAAATGTGGTACGGGTCCTGTAAGCAGGAACAGAGATATACAACTTTGAAATTTCACCAGCCGCCACTGGTAGAAGAATACCAGTGGCAGTGGTGGCACCTTACTTTTCATTTTCGCGCGTTGGATCCTCGCTCCTGTTCGCCTACTTTCTACGTAGTAGAATATCAAAATACAACACGAAGTGCTTTATATCGATAGGTGCCCCATGCTATGCATTGTCATTTTCTTTTCATTATTTTATTAATTTTTATTTATTTTATTCATTAATACATAATATTTTTTAGAAAGGTTTAAAAAGAGGTTTTTAGTTGTTTCAATTGTTTGTGGTGGATCGCATTCACGTTTATTAAAACACGGTTTCCTCCGGTGTAATGTATTATAAATGATCAGATAATGATCAGCAATCCATCTGACGCATATCTGATGATAAATCGACAGGTGTATATCCCGCTTCAATAGTTATCTCTACAAGAACATCCTAAATATTGTCAACGATTTGTACATACATATACGCAGAAATTATCTGACGATCTTTAAATCAAAAGGTAGATACGAAGACGGATTGCCTGGTGTAATGTACAGTTGGCCATAGTTGCACTGCGCCTTTGACAAATAGATATCACTTTAAATAGTTGTGACGTGGTTTTATCATAACTAACATCTGTTGGCTTTTCTGAATATTGTCATGGTCATCTGATTCCATTTGGTCAAGAACAAAAAGTAAGTGATGCGCTCCAAGTCTACTAAAGAAAAAATTATATTGAATATCCCAGTGAAAGGAAATGCTAAGGAAAATAGCGCCATCAAAATTGTCATTGTCTAACGAATAATTTGCAAAACCAATGTAGAGGGTACACCCATTTTAACACATGCCTGTTTAATATAGATACCTAATAATAAGAAAATGTAGAGAAATCCATCAAAACTCAAAGTTTCACTACGCGACAAATAACAGTTTTTAGTTTTGGTAAATGGGACGAAAAATCGGATGTGAATATGTCACTGCCCGAGATCCCGTTAAAAAGGAACACTTTTGTGATTTATATACCTATTAGTCTCTTACGGCTCACACGCCTTACGCATCATATCGGAATGTGACTCTTGTTATTCTTATTGAACATATTTAGTAAAATTAAGAGATGAATTAAAACGGACCAATAGCAAAAACTTAATAAACATCGGAAATATAATATGGCACTTATACTAAGACAGATTAAAGTCCGACAATACAGAGTTTGACATCAATTGTCAAAATCACATTGTTAATTTGGTGCTTCTGTATTCCAATTCTTTCCGGTAAATATCACTTAAAGAGGTGTATTTTCGACCTTAGGCCGCTTCTTTTTAACAATCCCCATACATTCATAGGAATTAACCCAAAATGAAGTGATATGAAAACAAACAAATAATAATATTTTGGTTCGTGTAAAGAGCAACCGTTCCTTTGAATAAAATTTATTTCTCTAGTTTGCAAATAATACAATATGTCTATTCATATTTAACTGATTGAAGAGTAACACAACTTTTTGGTAAAAATCAAGAAAAAGTGGCAATTTATATTTTCCTCCAATAGTTAAAAATGGCAGCCCAAGTAGCATTTTTAGACACATTTTGGTAAATGTATCTAAACCATTGTTTCTGTTACCTATACAAATTCGAAACTGTTGGCAACAAATATGGAAATATTTTCCATACGTATACATTTTAAATGGCGCATTTGCACGAGTTTTCAAGTGGTTGGTACTAGCTGTTTCGACACACAATCGAAACTTTTATTGAAAATATTTCCTGAAATGTTTCGAAAATATTTCTAAACTCTTACATCAAATGTGTTTATTCAAGAGTCACAAGTGACAGTTCACCATCTTATATAGAGGGCGCTGTACTGTTGGAACATGGGCAAAACCAGCGTAAACATTTTGGTAAAATTGTTTCCAAGTGTGACTGACATTTGTATTTGAATATATCAAAATGGACGAAATAAGGAAACAAATAATTAGAAGTACCTGCACGTTGTGAAAAAAGGAAAAACAATATGAAAACAAAACAATTTCGGGATCATGAATTTGTCATAAGTGTATTTTCTATAAGCTATGGTAGATTTATTTCATAGTTATTGCAAATGACAGCCAAACATCATTGTTGAAATAAATATTATAATGCAGTTTAGTAATTTAGCTTTACATATTTAACGCGCTCTCTATTTATATGCATTTACAGAAAAAATAATACTTTGTAAAAACATTACATCTAAAATTTTACTTTTTTCTTTTTTTAATTGAATTAGCTAGTAAAATAGAACTAACGTAACAGCCTTTTGGCTTTTCGAATGATGAAGGAATTTAATTAAAACCAATTTTAACAATATTAACATTCATTTGTCAAAATGGCCGCCAGAAAGCAAGAAATTATTCTGGCCTAAAATGGAGTCAACACTCAATTTCTAATATTTGGTTTCTGTAATGTTGCATATGTCATGTAGCTAAAATTAATAGAAAATGTGTCGAAGCAGATACACTGTTTCGTGGTTTTACGTTTTCTTTTTCAATTTCAAATTCTTTCTTTTTTCTTTTTAGTGTCTTGTAAAATCTTCAGGAATGTTTCTACTGTTGCTTTCTTCCCATATTTAAATAAGAAAATAAACGTAAAATGTTTATTATATTGATTCAGACAACCAACATAAACAAAATGTAAAAATTATTGGTTATATAATAAGTATATACAGCTTTTTTTTTAACTCAGGACGCGGGATTTGCTTTGTAATTGTTTTACTGCATGTTACATTTTGTTCTACTAAACCACCTGCCAAATCTCGGCAGGTACATATTTTAGGGTCTTCAATCCGCGTTGAACCCGTTTTTCTAGCAATTCCATACCAATTTCAGGAAAATCTGTTATTTTTTGATGATAAATTACAGTTACAAATTAATTTCAACAATAACAAATACCTGACATACAGAGGTTAGAAAAATTGCATTTTACCACAAAAAGAAGTCATTTTTACATCTTTGGTAGCCCTACTGGTAAAAATAAGTCCCCGTGTGTCTTCTAAAGATTCAGATAACCTCTGTTGCAAATTTCGTCTTTTAGTTCCGAGTAGTTCGTGCCACGTTAATTAGGCTATATCGATTTTAATTTTCTTTTTTATACCCTGATAATTGAATTTTATCTTTTGCAATTTTTTTTATTTACCAACATAAACCTGAACACCTTGTGAAGAAATTAGGCGAAAGAATGACGCTTCAGTGTGTTGTTTTTTAATAGGATTGAATGGCATATAAATTAAAAGAAAAATATATCACCCAGTAAACGAAATATGTTCACAATCACGTCTGAATAATTTATCTATTTCGTCTGGACCATAAGGTTATTTAAGGTACTTGGATTTGTTTTCAATTTATGTAGAGTAATTTCTAGGAGATTTAAAAGTGCGTATTTTACATTACGATTTAAATCGGCAATCCTTTTTACAAAAAATGTAGTACACAAACAATATTCTGATTACCTATTTGATTTAGTATTACTTGGCATCTGGTTAATAGTTTATGGAGTATCCCATACAGTTTTTATGGGTTTAATCCAATAGAAAACCAACGTCTTGTTTTTTTCTCTTTAATAAATACACTTCATTCTTTTTGCCCCTGTTAATACTAGTCACTAAAACAGACTTATGTGGCAACAACACCTTCAGTGAAATTTTTATCCGGGTCTTGTTTAATCGCCTGTTTGTCGGTGTTCGTTAGGTGAAAAAAAACTAAGTATGTGGGGATCATTTAAGGGTAGCAAACGCATATTAATTTGAAATATTGTAGCCAAAATATAGAGGTTTAATCAAATTTTATCATAACTCAATACGTAAACAGCAATACTCACTGGAGAAGGGAACAGCCGTTTTATAGTTTGTCCAGGACAACCAAACTCTAGACACCGCTTTGAGAAAAAAAGAAACATATAAGTAATAGGTATATGGTGCTTATGGTCGTACCTACCTTCACCATTAAATGCCTTGTAAAATGTAAAATTTAACTTACTACGTATATTTGAATATTGGCATTAGGTTTACAAAGGGATTTAACACATTTATAATTAATGATTTTTCATTTTGTTGCCTTTTTCAAAAATCATTTCTTAAAAATCTGATCGTTTCTAATAAAATTTACCTTTTCCAAAAACTTATCAAATTATAGTGAAATATGAAAGCATCGATAACAGGATATTGTTATATATCCCATATATTTTTAAATTTTGTTTTAATAGTAACATACTCTTAAATGTTAAAATTATAAAGTAACAAAAAATCCTTGCTTTTATTTGTAATTTAACAACTAAATAAATACTGCTTTCGTTAAGTAATTTGTTTACCTACTAACTTATGTGCATATAACTACAATACTTTACACATCTAAATAATCTTTAATTTAAAGGAAGGCAAAATATATTCTGAAGCACCGATTTAGAGGCTGGTTGAATATCCACTTTTAAATAGTCGCTATCCTCGTAGTTATCCAAGTCAGGTGGTGGAGGTGGCGGTAGTATCGGAGGCGGATAACGATGAATAGGTGGTGGTGGTAAATTATTAGGATGAAATGCACATGTAACGTTATGTCACACACAATCTTCTAATGACATTAAAAGTGGATTGACATACTCAAATCCCTCAAACTCAGACTGATCGATTTTTTCTATCACACGACTGAAAAAAAAAATATTACTGATAACAATTTACAAGCAAAAATTGTATGACCTATATGCATGCGCTTCGTCAATACCCGTTAAGGGCTCTACGTTATCCATGTCCAACCTATTGTATAAATATCACACATCGTAATTAAAGTTTGTTTTTGACAAAAAATCTTTTATTCGATAGTTGCCTGCCTGTTATGATTTTATTCATTTGCAAATCTCCAATAATTAATTATTAATAATTTTTTTTTTACTTATTTATTCCCAATCAACTATACAGTTTGTTACAAGGAATATACAAAACAAATGCAATCAATATAAGATTATACAAATATTTAAATTATTACAAATAAAAAATGCAACAACCAATGACTCAAAATGTGTTTTCTTAATTATTGGAATCTAAATTTTTCGATGTTATATCTTTTATGCTTTCTGGAATACTGTTATATATTGTTACCCCATCGAGAAGAATTGATTTCTTTCCAAAATTGCTTTTTACCGGGACAATTTGTAAATTTTTACATGTTATTGTACTGTTTGTGTATTACAATCTTTTATTTTAATTTTTTTTGGCGTGTATAAATAAATTCATTTTTAATTTATATAAAATACGTATATTTAAATAATGGGTTTATAAAAATTGACGTGGCCTTTAAAAACAGTAGTTTCTAAATTTATTGAAGCATTTTATTGCTTTATGTTGTTATTTTTTTACTTAATTTATTGTTGATAAGCAAGAAAACACCCATATCGAAATTAAATTCCGGTTAAACCGGATGTTGTTTTACAGGTCTGATTTTACTAAAAAATGGTAGTTAATGAACTGTAATTTTTATACTTTTATTTAAAAAACTACGGAAAAAATTAAGGGGGTATTACCGGTATATACATAGATGAAAACAAATATACTGGGAAAATGCCTACATTCTCAGGGCAGCCTGTATATAGAAGCAATTACTAATATAATATAGACCTAAGATTTTCGCTTTCTACTAGAAAAAGTTATTAATCTACTTAAAACAATCTAATGCAGTTAATTTTTGTAATACTCAATTTCAGGCGCGGTCCGTGAAATTTTAAAGTTGTATATCTCTGTTGCTACTTATGGGAGCCATGCCAAGTTCAGGTTTTTTAATAGTGAACGTACTGGGAATGTTTTGGTAAAGAAAACAATATTTTGTAATTTGCGAAAAAATTTGAATTTTTGAATTGACCCACCTACCTGGAAAAAGAATTAACACGCTTAGGTATTTTATTTATTATTTTTTCAAGCAAACCCAAAGAAATTTTACATCATGTTGTCGACAATTCTTAAATTTTTGGAGAAAAAAATGTGTTAGTTTAAAAAAATTGTTGTCAAGTTTACCGTTTTCCTGAAATCAACAGAAACTTTTTTTAAATGGAACACTCTATATTTTATTCGAATTCAGCTTAAAATTCTGAATACTTCTTATTGGGAACATTTTATCCTAAAGTTTGTGAAAAAATGGTGGTCAAAAATAGTTATTTTATTGCATTTTACCTTAAAATACCACACAAATGTTTACCTCAAATGTCTGATATTGTCAGTTTCATTTATTCACAAGAAATGGATCACTTACAGAAACCCAATGAATTGAAGTTTTAATAATACTGGGTTATGGGGACAGAATGCTAACGCAACAAGAAGTTTGTAATATTTTTAATGACAAATATCCTGACAGAAATCCATTAACTAAATCTACTGTAAGTAAAGTTATAACAAAAATTTCGTCAAACTGGCAGTGGCGGCGCTAGGGCGGTGCTGGGGTGGGCGGCAGCCCAACCAACAAATCAAAGCGCCGGTCGCTGCCCACCCTGGCAAAACGACAGTCCGTCGTCGACGGGAACCTCACAGGTAGCGGGATCCGCACAGGACCGTTACGTTACAAGATAACCGGGACCCGCACGGGACAAAATTACGTTACAGGATACTAACCATCTAAAGATGTGCGGTTTTGCCAAGTTCATACAAATGTTGTTATAGTGTTTGTGCAGACAGAATGGTATCCTTCAACATTATTTTGCCCTGCTTACTTCCTAGATAAAATGTCTAAATCTAAAAGTATTTGCGATTTTTTTAGTGCTAGTAATAGTAGTAAAATTTAAAAACGACATTGTGATGACGAAACTGATTCTACTAAGCCTGGACCAATAGTGGCGGCAAAATATTTAAAAAACAAAAAGTAATTTCAGAAAGTGATCAAGTTTTTTTCCACATTCGCCCATTGTCCTTGTGCAAGGGCTCTCAGAAGATGATGACGACAGGCGTTTGGAATTTTGCAAACCTATGATGGAACGTTGCAACGCCAAATCCAGATTGTGTCCACCGAATAATTTTCTCTGACGAATCAACATTTTTGTTAAATGGAACAGTTAATAGGCATAAATGTCGATATTGGGTCAAGGAATCAAGCACTAAATGACGAAATATGGTTTCAGCAGAATGGTGCCCCATCCCACTATGCCCATAATGTTCGGCAATATCTCGATGGTGTTTTTTAGAAGATGGATTGGACGTAGAGGTACAATCGAGTGGCCTGCTCGGTCTCCGGGCTTGACTCCCCTCGACTACTTCTTGTGGGGCCACCTCAAAAATCTTGTTTTCAAAAATAAGCCAAATGACCTCGATGATTTAAAGTTAAGGATGGAAACAGAATGTAGAAGAATCGGGGAAACTAACATTATTAACGTTTTGCATGTTTTTTCGCAGTATTTGGCTTACTGCCAAGAAGTAAATAGACAACATTTTAAACATTTGATTTAGTTTTCTTCAACAACTTTTAAATTATTTCTTCCTGTATTGTTCATTATTGTTATAGCGTTTTTTACGTTTCCAGTACGACGAATTTTTTTTAAAACTTTACTTACAGTAGATTTAGTTAATGGATTTCTGTCAGGATTTTTTCATTAAAAATATGACAAACTTCTTGTTGCATTCGCATTCTGTCCCGATAAACCACTATTATTAAAATTTCGATTCTCTGGGTTTCTGTTAAATGGTCCATTTTTTGTAAATAAACGAAACTGACAATGTCAGACATTTTAGGTGAACTTTCGTGTACAGGTATTTTGAGGTAAAATACAATGAAATAATGATTTTCGATCACCATTTTCTCAAAAACTGTTAACTTTAGGGCAAAATGTTCCCAATAAGAAGTATTCAGAATTTTAAGCTGAATTTTAAAATCTAATAAAAGGTCCATTAAAAAAAAGTTCCTGTTGATTTCAGGAAAACAGTAAACTTAACAAAAATGCGGAGGTCATCATTGGATCTGGGGGGTAATTTCGTACCTAAGTATACAGAAGTTCATAAAACTCAGTTGAACAGTTGGCAAGAGATTTCGAAGTTTCCATATTTTTGTTACACACTGTTTGTTTTTTATTCTAACAAGTATTGATTCTATTGATTTTGTAATGGTCCCTGATAATTCTATAGGTGGCAACTGCTTCTTAAGTGGAAAGCGAAAATCTTAGGAAGGCCCTGCTACAAGTAAGTATATTTGAGTACTTACGGGTCATCAGGCGTAAGATGTACAGGCTCGTCAGTAAATTCTGGTGGAAAATTGGCTAAATCTCTATCTGAATCTAAGCGGGGTTTATAAGGAGGAATAATTTGCTTCTGTTCAAGCTAAAAGATGTAAAATAAATAGTGAGCATTAACACTTGGTATATCGTTGTTGTCAAGTACATATTTGTTTTAGAACTTTTTAGGAGAACCATGGGATTCTTCCTCGACCGAGGTGGTACCACCCCACACATCCTCTTAAAGAGCTGGTGAAATAACTACGGATGTTTCCAGCTCTGAATTTCCAAGTACACCCACGGTACATATATAGTACTTAGACTTCGATCTTCGTGGGCTGTCAGAAGATAAAAAAAGTGTTTCGTCAAAAATTAGCACATTTACAAACTATTTTTTGGATATGTGACTTTTCCTTTTCTTATAATCAGGGAACATAGCAGGATTCTAGCATTTTTTTGAATATATCATTTTTTAATTTATACGAAGCTTTCAACTCCGAAGCAAGCACGACTGAAATATGACTTTAACAAATAATCCACTAGATGGCTCTAGTAGCAAAATACGTTTTTAAATTCTTTGCCGTATTGAATACAAAAATATCATTTTATTAAACATTTCGACTTACGAGGTTTGTACTTGATAACGACGATATAGACTTTGCATTAGTCATGATGATGAATTTCCAATTTCCATGGCATAAAATATTGCTATTATATTTTGCATTTTTTTCGAATTAAAATCGAACTAATGTAATTATTTTCTCTAATTAAAATCGAACTAAAAGTATTATTTTTAATTAATGTAAAGTATTATGGTTTCTCATTCCTAATTAACTGGTATGCAAAACTGTTCAATCAACAATTTTCTGGTTAATTTTTTTAACTTGACCTATGATTTTAATACTGTGAATATAGTAAATTTAAATAGGAATTTATTAATATTCATAAATAATTCAAGTTGCATAGAGTATCTCAACAACTATAAACTCAACTTATTACGGAAGCAGTACCCATTTTAGGATTACCTATAAGTCAAGATTATTTCCTATAATAAATAATTTATAGGGAATAAAATAAACCTGTATATGTAGAATTAACTGTTTGTTTACATTAACCACAAACCCCTTGACATTACGGCCAAGTCATAATCGCCTAATACAAAAAGGGGGAGGAAAAATAAAATTTAATAACAGAGCTCGGTCAAAATCAAAGTTGGAATTATATCGTAATGAATATGTTGATAAAAAATCAAATATACTATTTAAAGTGTCTTACCAAATCCCAGTCAATACTTCTAAAGAACTGGTGGCTGGTTATTTCCATAAACGAATCAGTACTTTGGCAACCCAACCTTTCGGCAGGATTTTTATTTAAAAACCCTTTTAATATATTTGCTGCTTTAACGCTTAACGATCTACAACAAATAATAAAGGTATATCTAGATTACAATTATTTCTAGCTCTCCTCTTATGTGCATTTGAGGTTAAACACAGTCCAAATTAGTACGGCTATAGAAAGCAATAATTTTAGATGGATTTTCAGAAAAGCTAGTACTTTTCGAGATTCAAATATGTCGGTACATATTTATCAATTTTAAAAATATTGACAAACCTTCAAATCGATGAAAATTATTATACAGGGTGTTATGAAATTCACTTAATATTACTGAAACCCATAGACCCTATCATGAATACGAATTGGAGAAAAATATTCATAAATGTCTTTTAGCGATAATGAGTCTGAAATCGCCATTTCAACTTTTTATAAGAACGCCGATGTCCGCCACTGACAACACATTTAAAAATAAAATTGACAGTACCCTATGTTAGTGCTTTAAAATTTTTCGAAAATGTTGCCAATTCTAATTTTTTTTTTGTACAATAAGTAGAAATAAGAAATTTTACTATTTACTATTTCCTGTAATATTAGTTAAATTTTCAAATAAAAGTTATTCTTGCCTTTTAGTATTTTATTTTGATGACTAGAATAAAACTATAATTTACTAAATGCTGCTAAATAAGATTACATTTAAGTATGTGGTATCTGTATATTTACTTGCCTGGGAATACGAATGGTCTTTTCCAATATAACTTGAAATAAGAAGTCCTCAGTATTCTGATCTGGATTTTCTGATGCTCCGGCAATGTCAAACGGAGATCTCCCAGCCAACATTTCATACAATAGGACACCTAAAACATTATTAAATTAACTTTATCAAAAAGCGTATTTAACTATTCATACACAGGCACTGTTAGAAATTCTGGACCTGTGAATCAAAAATATATTTAAATAACTGGATCAACAGTATTATGTTCCCATTAGTTACCTTGTTACCTTTAAAACATATTATATTAAGTCACGGCCAACGTTACTATGCGACAAACCTGACTTGCAACAAAACGACTTTCTTTATACAAGCTTTTATTTAACTTCACCTGTTAGTATGTATGTTTGTATATGTATGTTTGTATGTATGTTAGTATGTTTAAGTCAAATATTGCAATCAAATTATCGACTAGTTCTAATTAAGCTTCTTCTTCTTAATTAGCTTTGAAATTTTGTACACATGTATAAGTCCGGTGACAATGCAATATAGTATATTTAATATTTTTCTAAATCCAATATGGCGGACTCCCCAAGATGGCGGATTACCTTTTGCTTTACAGTCCCCTTGATATGGGTATGAAATGAAAGGGTTTGACGAGTAGAATACGATAAGCTATGTGACGTCATTGTAAACCCAATCTGGCGACCACCACAAGATGACCGATTACCTTTTTTTCACAACCCCCTTGACATGGGTATCAAATGAAAGGGTTTGACGAGTAGAAAACATACGAATTAAGACGCAACTAAAAACTTAAAAATAAAATCTTGTAAAGCATACTTTTTAAAAACAAGCTTTTATTATTTAGATAAAAACCGAAAAAAAATAAGTATAGTTTTTTCATTGTGACAATACAAAATGCTATTTATAAGTGGACGGAGTTCGCGTGGGTGGATCCTAATAAAAGTAGTATCAAAGTTATCGCTGAAACAGATATAATATATTATGTTAAATTTATGGTCTTAAAAGATTGTCAGCCAGAAGAGAGGACGTTGCATTGCAAATCGGGATTTTAAACCTGAAAATATCTGTACTGTACAGTTGTATGTTAAGGGATAGGGGTGGCGGTAAATAATTATTATTTAAGGGTAAAATGGGACATTGACAAGAATTCTGCCCAAATAAACAGTGAAGTTATGTACTTTGCTGAACGTTGTCCAGTACATTATTGCCGCTAATAATACAGCCTTATTAATACACACATGACCAGTAAACAGTTAACAGTGAAAAGGAATATTCATGATCTGAACATTCTAAACAAAGCTAAGCGATGAAAGAAATATCTACACTAGCATTCAGTAACTTTAAGTGAAAGAACCTTTTTTGAAAACAGAAAAAGTAGATGTAGATACCTAAAAATTAAAAGCATGAAATATATTCAATTCTGTAATTAGCTACTTTCACTTTTATACAATTTTGGAAATAGAGCCCATAAGGATGTCGATATGTAAATGCCGATTCAACTTTAAAAATTATAATTAAAACTGATCTAGGTAACTTTGAAGGTGTATTGGTATTGAAACATTGCCATCCCAGAACGGTTTATTGACCCATTATTGCGTAATTAAGTGTGATAGTACTATAAGGATAGGAACTGCTTCATTGATTTAGTAAAATGTCTATTTGTTTTTTAGTTAAATATTGGATTAAACTGTTTCGTTCAGATTCATGTTTTATGCACTGATGAAATTAATTAGTCAAACTATGATTTTAACTAAGATTTTAGTCACTGTATATTAAGTACCTACCTAAAACATCAAAACTTAGATTCATCGGAAAATCTAAGTCTAAAATTAGCCTTAAGAGTGGGAATAGTTTTTGACTTAGTTTACGTAATTATAATATGTTCATGTGGATTTTTAAAAAACTATATTACAATATATATTTTTAGATATTATGTTCTAATGGAATATTATGAGACCTCAAATTGTTGGTCTTTAATAAGCACTGGTAAGAAATTAATCCCGGCCAAATAGAAATATCTTTATCAAGTTCTATGTAGCCAACGGCAATTTCCAAAAAACTATTTTTAAAGCACATCCTTTCAAATTTGTATATTATTTATCAGTTATTAAGACAGCGGGTCCTTAAAGAAAAATACTGTTTTTGTAATAACTAAAAATTACAAATGGGTACATCCTACCCGAAAAAGGTTCACTACTGAATTAATTTTAACTTTTAAATGTGACACTTAAAACTTTCTTAAAGAATATTTATTTACTATTTACTAGATTGTAAATTTTGTAACTTTTACTAAATAAACATGTCAAATTTACAGTCAAATATTTACTTATTGCAGTATTTCGCTAAAACTTGTACAATTTTATTTGACGTTTCTCAACAAATTGTATTCTTGAAAAAAGTTGGTGCTTGTTCTAAAACCTCTAAATAAGATGACCGTTTTTCTAACATTTGCGTACTAAGGTCATAAATTACAAAAAAGTGAAAATCGCTGAAGAATAAACTACCTCTATTTTTAAAAATTGATGAAAATTTTATTAAGAAAAGTTCCTTAGGATCTCATTAAAGTCCTAAACACAAAATTTAAAGTTAAAATTGTAAAAATTGCAAAAAGTTTGACATATTTTTCAAAATTTTACGTCGCCCGAGTACGGCCCTGACTGGTTTACCAAAGAAGAGGCTTGCCAAGACATATAAAAGCATTAAATTGATTTCTGCTAACCGTGTAAGTTAGGACACTAAGTACATAGAATATGTCAACAACTGAATAACTTAAAAATTAACAGATTTAACAACGAAATTAGGCGAAGCCGCTTCTTAAAAATGATACTATAAAGACTTTTGCAAATTAGAAAAATTGCTTTGAGAACTCTATAGCAGATTCTAGCTCAAAGTTGTTTTGTGGATAGTTAAGTCCAATAGTTACCTAACGCCCACCAGTCCACTGAAAACCCATAATCTTCGCCCCGTAAAATTTCTGGAGCAATATAGTTTGGTGTACCGCAAAATGTAGATGTAGTATCTCCAGGCCTTATACCTTCCTTGCACATTCCATAATCAGTAAGTTTAATGTGTCCTTCATGGTCAAGTAAAACATTGTCAAGTTTCAAATCACGATATACTATCCCTTTACAGTGTAAAAAATTTAAAGCCAAAGAAATTTCTGCAGCATAAAATCTTGCATGTTCTTCGGGTAGTTTTCTTTGTCTAAAACGATAAAGAATTGAACAGAAATAGAAATATTATTGCATACAAAAATTACTTACCTCTGCATGTGGAACATTAAATCTCCTCCGCCTACAAATTCTATTACAAAAAATAATCTAGATGGTGTTTGGAAGCACGAATGTAAACCCACAAGAAAAGGGTGATTTGAAGCAGTCTCAAATACATGTTTTTCAGTCTGAACCCAATCAATATCTTCATCGTCTGTAACAAGCGCTTTTTTGATAACCTACAATAAAAAAATTGATTCGTATGAACTTCATTGTTTTAATTCTTTGATTTAGAAGAATTATTTGGAACTTAAAAATATATTTATTATCTTGTAGTTAATATTTCTTGACGAGAGCACTAGATTTAGAAACAAGGACGAGATACCATTATTTACCAACGATCAGATATTCCAAAGTTACTTATAATCTGGCCAACTACATGGTGCCCCACCTACTTCCGGAGAATGGCTGTTGCCAGGCTTTCATTTACATATGTGGCATATTTGCAGATTAATAAAATTCACTAAGATGACGCAATTACTGTAGGTTAATATCTGCAATCCTAAATGCCACAAGCTTAGGCATATAAGTATCAATTAATAGGACATACCAATATACCATTATTTTTCGTGATAATGAATTATTAGCAATGTAATTCCTTTGCATGGATCAAATTTAGAAACAGAGTGGCTACGTTGCTTTCCCATCAGAGTACGTGATGTCGTCTCGTTCATTGATGGCTTAAAGATTTGTCAAGGTGTCATGTTTTGTGTGCAATGTTTTAGGCAGGTCGTAATATAGGTGTATTGAAGTTTTAAGTGATTTTTGTTTTTTCATAAAACATATCCATAAACTTTGAGTTGTGTCGGTGCGTGTGTCGAAAACTGGATAGTAAACTGGCCTTGGGTTGTCACTTTTTCTCCAAAAGTAGACACGTACCCATTTGTGCCAGTTTCATTAGCCCACAGTATTCCATCAAAATTACACGAACAGTACATGCATGTACAGAGAAATTCCTGTAATACCACCTTTAAGAATAATTAATCTGAAGCTTTTCTAAACAACAAGGTAGGCTCTTACTTTTCAAAAATTAACCCAAATGCCATGAAATGTAGCAAAGGTTGTCGTTGAGACATTGGTCGTGTATATAAGTTCACTGTCGAATTTTAAAAAGACTGTTGCTCACTTATCAACGCGGCATCACCTCGCCTCTATATTCCCGGTAACGCCTCTAAATCGGATCAGACGATCCGTTGATATGGGTGCTAATAGGTGAGCAAACTTGTTAGAAACTCAATAAGAGCAATCGAAATCAAGCTTGCCGAGGCGATGCGAAGTTAATAAATGAGTGACAACCCTTCAGTAGCGTAAGTGTCCAATTTTTGAGTCAAGTGCCTGTCAAGTCTGTTAGTTTATGTCCAAAATATTAATTTTAATATAGGAGAGTTTAACCCCAAAGTCAGAGATAATGGTCCAGGAGCTAGCGCCAAAAATTTTCGGTAAATTTCAGTATCATTGTTGTTATCACTACTCTACTATTTCTATGGCACGGATAGTAAAAATGGTCGTCTACCAGGGCACGCGTGGGACGGGACTCGCCCGGATAATGCAGAAAAAATATAAAAAATAATAATGTCGTTGACAAAATCATCAGAACTGAAATTTTATTGTGACTTACGGGCATCATGAAGTGCTCAAAGAAGGAAGCCTATATGCGTGACAAAATGCTTCTCTCAGTCAAACAAGTACGTCAAACACTTAGTAGTTTGACTGAAATCATTATACTTAAAACTTATTTTATTAATAGTTCATAGTCTAAAATATAAGGAAAACGTATTCTACTAGTCTTTCAGCGGAACAAAGATTTTCTGTCGTTCATAGGAAGAGATGATTGCGTCGGAATATCATTATGAAGAGTAACGTATACTTACAATTACTATAATAATACTTTTTATAAGAGATGAACTAAAAAAAATGTTTTACCATAATTTACTCTTAGTGTCTATTGAGATTTTAGGTATATTTTCTATTAGTTTATAATTTAATATCCTTTTTAGTTTTCATATGTTACGCCAGAATATTCGATTTTATTATTTTATGCATGGATCGCCGTGACAGAGAACCTAGAATTGACCAGTCTTCTATTTTTTTGATTCAATGCGCATTGTATCCTTCTAGAATGCTTCAGAATTCTTCAGGACTATCAAAAGAGTATACAGAGGACCCAGACCGGCTTTAGTAGTTAATTCTATGTTCAGTTTTAAAAACGTGTTTACTTGTTATTCTTGTTATTATGATATTGTTAGTAAATAAAGGTGTATTTTAGGTGTAAATAAGTGAGTTCAGTATTTCGGCCGTCCGGTAAAACTGGTGTCAGGTGTGGGGTACTATACTACCAGTATCACTATCACTACACAACAAAAGATTCCTGAAGAGTTTCGCCGACATTACAAAACCACTAGATCGATTGACCGAAAACAATAGAATCTACGAATCATAAAGTAACTGGAGCAAATGCGTTGAGGCATTTCTACTCGCTCATCGCTCTGCAGTCGACGAAACCAGTGGGAAAACGCCTGCTAGCATAATTTGAAGGAAGATCAGAAAGCTACGCCAGGCAGCTCAGTAAGCAATTACAAGCTCTACACGAAGACGTCCGCCACAAGTTACAAGCAGAAAGTGATAGAATGAATCAGTTTATATCATGTGTATGAGAGGTCTGTAAATATTAATTTAATGTATTATTTTTATTTTCTGAGGCAAAAAATCTGGTTCATTAAGAAAGTTCGTAAACAGTAAGACTAAATAATTAACAAGATTAATTGTTGTATTATGAATTTCATGGACGTAACTAGGTGGGGGGTCTTGGGGGGCCAAGTCCCCCCTCCGAAATATTACTTAGCATATTGTTAGTAAATAAAGGTGTATTTAAGGTGTAAATAAGTGAGTTCAGTATTTCGGCCGTCCAGTAAAATTAGTGTCAGGTGTGGGGTACCATACTACCAGTACCTACCACTATCACTATACAAGAAAAGATTCCTGAAGAGTTTCGTCGACATTACAAAACCACTAGATCGATTGACCGAAAACAATAGAATCTACGAATCATAAAGTAACTGGAGCAAATGCGTTTAGGCATTTCCACTCGCTTATCGCTCTGCAGTCGACGAAACCAGTTCCAGGCGTTACTTACTGTCCGAAAAATGGTGGAATACCAACGGCCCGAAAAGCCATTACGGCGGCGCGCGAAGTCGAAGTTATAGCTGTCGTTCTTTTCTTACATACGCACAATGTATGAAACAAAAGGCTAATTATGAACGAACGGCTCTCTTGTTTTCTGATAGGTCCATGGTCCCGCTAAAAGTCTGGCAGACTACGTTTCTCTTACATGTTAATCATGTAATACTATAAACTGTTAATACAAGAAGTTTTAAGTATAGTGATTTCAGTTAAGCTACTGAGTTTTTTACCATATTATATGCTTGACTCAAAACCTTGTGACAACAGTTTTTTTGGCTGCTTCGTATTTTTTTGCACTTTGGGCTGGAAGCTGGCTAACTCGAACAAAAAATGGCATACAAAGTGAGCACTTAAGCCACTGGGAGTTTTTTTTGACAAACTTTTTGTGAATGTGTGTCTTTCCACTTCGAAATCAATTATTATAAAACAATTTTT
The DNA here is from genome assembly GCA_963971165.1 of Philopedon plagiatum. NCBI lineage: Eukaryota > Metazoa > Arthropoda > Insecta > Coleoptera > Curculionidae > Philopedon > Philopedon plagiatum. The sequence goes on along the minus strand of OZ020196.1, from coordinate 34,241,150 downwards.
CTTTAAGTAACATTTAAGCTCTTTCTATAATGTTCAGCCAACTCGCGTACACCATATTTGTTTGAACACACTTACAAAGTCTTACGGTGCCCTTAGAATGACACAATCTAAAAAAGTTATCTTGCTGCAAAACTAAGAAAAGTTCATATTTAAAAGTTACAGGAACTCCTTCCTAATAGTTACTGATATACAATACGATATTTTTCAGAAAGTAATTCATGGTGATAGCTAATTTTTTCCGAAAACATTTCTGAGGGATCTTTAATAAGATGGTACTTTTTTTCACGGTCCTCAATATCAGTTGTAAATTTGCGGAAATTTAATAAAAAAAGCTTCAACTATTTTACAAAATATTTTTAAAACAACTTTGAAATAAGAATTAAGAAAAAAGCTCGATTTATTCGGACAATCTTATAATCAAACATTAACAAAATTAACATTAAATTTACCTTCATTGCGTAAATACGTTTTGTTTTCTTAAGTTCCACCATTAAAACTTTTGCATAAGATCCTCGTCCAATCACTCGAATCAGTTCAAAATCATCCAAGCAATACTGACGTTGCAAACCAGATTCAAAAACAGTTTTGTTAAGATCGTCGGAATTGGAGTTACCTAAAAATTATAAATATAATTAATTACCTATACAAAATAAGGGTAAATTAAAAAACAAAAAATTTTTGTATTCGAATTTTCAATTTATATCGTGTATATGAGAGGTCTGTAAATATTAATTTAATGTATTATTTTTATTTTCTGAGGCAAAAAAGCTGGTTCATTAAAATAATTCGTAAACACCACAGACAAAATAATTAACAATATTGATAGTTGTATTATGAATTTCATGGACGTGACTAGGGGGGTCTTGGGGGTCAAAGGCCTCCCCCGAAATATTAATTAGCCCCCCCCGCAAATATGGGCCACTGGTATAGTTTTACCTCTGTCAGTAGCAATTCGAATTAAAAGACCTCGAGTAGACCCCCCCCCCCCGAAAATCTAAGCTAGTTACGTTTATGATGAATTTCTAAATAATTCTTTCAAATAAACAAGTACATAGCTAAGGCTTTTACCGTTGATAATACACTTTTGATGCTTCAGAATCAAGGTTGCAATTTCAAAAATTTAATTTGGTTAATGTTTTCCCTAAGTAAAGCACCATTTATCTCAGATAAATATTACGTATTCAGTTGTATTTTGCTAAGGCTTTTATTTCGGTACAAATAAAATCCCTTTTGATGCCCCTGTGAGCAACTTAAAATTTAAATTTTATTGGTTTTTGCTCTAACTGTAGCACTATGTATTTGAGATTAATATTACCTATTTTAGTAGTACTTTGTATTCGAAGAATATTATTATTTTTAAATAGGTGCACTTTTATGCAGGGTGTGCAATTTTAAAAATATGTTTTTATTCTTGCTCTAAATTAAGAACGTAAATTTAAAAAAGTTATGAATGTACGTAGGTACATACATTCGTCAAGAAAAATTGAACCTCTTAGACACAGTCTAAGTACTAATTCCTTAAAAAGACCGATTAAGAAAAGTTTAATCTGTGAAGTAGGTGTAAGCTTTCTTGGACCACGACTTTACCTAAAGCTTTCAGTTACAATTTAGATGTTTTCATACAATACGTGGTGAAAAAATAAACAAAAAATTATCTTGCTACAACTCTAGAACATTAGCTTAAAAGAAATAGTATTTTATATTAAGTCTAGTTAATTTTAATATAGGGAAATTAAAAAAAAAAATGGCCTCTTTTTACTATATTCATAGTGTTTGATTCTTGTAGTAGCACCTAAACATACTGCAATTTCAATTGTTATTAGAATTGAGTAGTTAGTGTAACTTATGTGTTAGTGTGCGAAATACGAATAGTGTGCATTTTAAAACTTATTATACTTCCGTGACAAAACTTTTATCGATGTTTATTATTTGTGATTAACTCATATAATTAACAAAAGTTTACATCAAGACAAACCTTTTTTTAAAATTTTAGTACGTAATTAACAATGATTTGTCTCTGTTTTCAAAAACACTACCTTAATATTATTTTAAAAAAGCAACAGTTCTTAGTTAAAACAAATTGTAAAAAAAAATGTTTTTAATATTTTAAAATTACCTCTGCTATCTAATGATGTCTCAATGTAGTCTCTCTCTCTTTCTCCAATTGAATTTTGAAGCAACTCGATGGTAGGCCTGGGAGTATTGATAACTATATGTTGGAGTTCGCCATTTCTCTCCTCTCGAATTATTGTTTCAGCATTGTGTTCATTAGTACATGTTACACTGACATCCTTGTGACACTTCTTGTGCACAAGTAATTTACACTGGATACACTTAAATCCTTGCCGGCCAAGACCCCATATGCGATCATGACAGTAGGCACAAAATGCTCTCTAAAAATTTAGAATTTATTACAAAATGAAATATTACAGCAAGGTCCGATTTTGTTAACATATAGAGAAGCCATGCACTTTAGATTATTAGAAAAAAATGATTTAAATAAAAACTATCTATAAACGGTAAGTAAAGCGTAAATGAATACAACTGTAACATACCCTGTTAAAACGTTTGGCTTGAAATATATGACCATTTATTCTATATAGCTTTCTCCATCGTCTAGCACCTCTTCTGTAAATACTTCCTAAAACAATAAAGCGTTGTTAGAGTTGTACGTTATATAACTTATAATTAATATACGCATTTATGTAGGTTTATATATAGAAAACTGAACAATGTATTAAATAACAGCAAAATGACATCGATAGAAATTTAAATGGGCTAGTGAACAAAAATACCTTCGTTGACAAACGCAATATAAAACTGGAATATGAGTGTTAACTTTTAAGGATATCTTATTAAGAATGGGTCATAGAACAATTGAAGACATTAGAGATCCAAACTGGGTGAAGTGACACAATCCGGATTTTAGCTCGGAGGGGGCTGAAACTCGGTCACTCCTCAAAATTGGAGACGAGGACCACTCCACTCCGCGTCCACATGCGAACGCAAATTATAGGTCATTAGTGGAAATAAATCGGGCAAGCCCAAGGGATATAAATACTGGTCACTTAAAACTGACGATGGAGGGGGGACGAGGACTTAAATTAGAGGTGGTTGTAGAGAAATCCGAGAGCTCGAATGGGGAGTCTGCATCCCGGCAGCCTCCCTGGAAGTATGCATTTATACTTGGGTTCTTACTACTAGGTTGTGGAAAAATACCTGTGTGTGTGTTTATGTGTGTATGACTGTCCGTCGCTTAACATATCGCCGAAACCAATTTCAATCGATCTCATTTATATTAATTAATATATTCTTACAGTTATCTCAAACCTCCAGCTGTGTAGTATCATATGTGGGTGTTGGTGGGATTAGGCCAGTTATTTAAAGAAAACCCTTTTATTTTCAATGCCGACATTTCGATTTATTCAAAATCATCCTCAGGGCTGAAAACAGGGATTTTCCGTGTTAAAAGCATAATAAAATTTAAAATGGGACACATTAGATACACCTACTTGAGTGACGTACAAAATAGACGTAAGACATTTAAAAAAATTAAAACATAAGAACCACTCTACATACATGTATTAAGGTCAACCTTGATAAATGTATGTAGTGTGGTTTCTTAGAATATATAAAAGCAGATATCCTTATTTACATTTAATTAGGTCTTGTCATAAAGATCCGCTTTTTCTAATACTGACATTTGGCAATCCTGCATGACGATTGTATGTAATGTGCGCCATGCAATTCATGACAATGATTTTTGTGTAATCCCATTCGCGTAATTTTCTTAGATGTTGACGCGTGACGAGAGAATGATTTATGGGATGAATAGTTTCATCTATTATTTCCTTAATCTGAGAACTGTCCAATAATGATGCGTATATTTCATCAAAATTGTCATATATTGTTATTCTTTTTTAAAATTTAGTCATAATGATTAGATTTAACCTTATTTATATTTTTAAATGTTAGTCCAATCATATAGTGCTCAGTTGGTGATTTTTTATGAATAAAAGGATTTGTATTTTCTAAATCTTGATCTTTAATAAAAATTTGATGTGTTATACTTAGGTGTTTCCAGAAAATTCACTTTCTCTGGTAGGGTAATTAATACAGCCATTTCTTATCAAACTATTCAAAAAAACATCTATTGACATGTAACTCAAGTTAGTAGTCCAGTCTCGCTGTCTAAAAACGTGAAAAAATTTTGAAGTATTTTGACTGTTCTAGGTTATTTGAGGATATCTGTTATCCCAGTAACAGCTGAAATTGCTGCTGTGATTTTTGATTATTTTTTGAATATTCTAAAACTAGTTTTTCGTCCGTAACTCTTTTCTTTTGCACTTGCGCTCTAGGAAAGTTGCAGGTGTTGAAAAAATCTTTGATTTGCGTTTTTGATCGACCAAATTTGTTTTTTAGCAATACATAACTTTTGCAAAAAAGAGTTTTGGGCTTTTTAAAGTACACCAGAAGATGACTTTTTATATTCTTACTGTATCCTATTCGTTTCAGCCTGATCACATTTTTAGTTCAACAGATATTCTATTTGTTCATTCGGTTTAGGCTTCACAGAAGCAATATTTAAAATTATTTTCCGACTTTTTGGACGAGGCTACAGATCCCAGTTTGGGCGCAAACAATTCTTTGAGACTGATATTATCCTGTGGTGTAATCGGCAAACCGGTTTTATGATATTTTGCATTGTTACTGTGGCGAAAACAAAACCTCAAAAATTGACCTGGTTTTCTTTTATAAACGATTAACAATATCTCGGGAACGACCCATCGGATCTTCGTCGAACTTGATGCTTTGGTTAACTGGTAGTCTCATGCAGCTTTTAAGAAAAAGTGCATCGCTCTAAGTCCTTTAGGAATGAAAATAGAATTTTTTTTGAAAAAATTACTGCGACGTTAATTATTAATATTAAGATTTGAAACTTACACCGAAGGAAGAAGAAGAGTTATAGTTTATGAAATATTTTATCTGTACTAAAAAGTATGTACTCCAATGTTATGGATAATATTAAGTGAATGGTTGCTGCTCACGGCCCCGTGGGTGCGGGAGTGGTGAGTCAGCCACATTGTCGCCATATCTAGGGATTTATCTCGAATCTAGGGATTTTGAAAGCCTTTGGAACAAAAGGGATTTTTTAACAAAATTTTGTTTAATCTAGGGATTTTTGTCAATTATAAAAGCAATGATTTTCAACATTATTACATAAAAATAATATAATAGCTTTTGTGTACACTTACTACAGTTACAATTTAAATAAAACAAAATTTCGAAACAGGTTATCACCTGAAACATCAGAAGGAATTATGCACACAAAACAATTAATAACAAATAAAATGAGTTATAATTTTCCAGTTGATAATGAGCTTTATAACAAAATGAAAAAAAAACAACGCATGACAAGTAACTTATTATGTTTTTTGTTTACGTTGATTTACTGTTCCTGGGGCTGGTTAGAAGGGAGTGTTTATTTTTTATGGTGTATTTTTATACAGATTTACAGATCACTAGGAGCGATAATACCTATCTTATTAAAGTAGAAATTTTAAAATCAATACATATATGAACAAGTAAATTTCAGAATTTCAAGCATTTTTAATTCTGTTAAGTTGTTTCTACTTATAGATAATAATAAATTATAATTATATGTCTCAATTTTATTGCTATGCCTAGTTATATGATTGATATGATTAATTTGTAACAGTATAATTATTGATATGGGTTTAGGTTTAATTTTAAGGCACTTATTTTAACTACCAAAGCATTAAGTTCATTTCCTTGACTCTTGATTATGGTTTCATTTTAGGATACTGTTGCAAACATAATATGCCAATATCGAGTAGGTTTTATTTTTTTAGTTTAACATACATTATAAATGGATTTAGAATGGCGTTACAGGTGCATATTTTGAGTAAAACAAACATAAACCATTATATTCCACCAAAAATAAATGGTGAATGGGACACCGATAGTAAAATTTAAATTGTTACTTCTCGTTATATTCGCTATAAATCTTGTAGAAGACGATGCTATTTTTTACAGGAATTCTTCCAGTAAGAATTGCTGCTACAGATCCTTAAAAATATTGCAACGTGTGATTCAGCATAAACTCCGGGGTATATTATTTATAAATTTATTTTTGTAATAAAATTTAGTAAACGACATTTTATAGGTAATAGAAAACACATTAATAGCTTGTTATATCAATGATATTTATTTATACTTTTTGAAAACTGACGGAAAAATTAAACAGTTTTATAATGTATCCCATTTCTCAAGAATGCTACACAAGTAACGAAACGTCTAAGGGTTGTCACTCATTTATCAACTCCGCATAGCCTTTGCGACGCCGCGCGCCGCTTCGATTTCTTTTATGGAGGTTGTAACAAGTCCGCTCACCTATTGGTGACTCAAATTAAAGAAGTCAGCTGCAATCAGCTGATTTTTAACGGGGCAGAAGGGCTCACTAGACAACAAAATTGACAAAGATGCCAGATAACACGATAATGAAGACAAAGACGAATCTAAAACATTCCCCGTTCTAGTAGTTAGCAAATCGGCTGAAGAAGACGCCACGTTCTTAATTTGAGTCGACAATAACCAACGGATCGTCAATAGATCGCTTTGTCTGATGTATAGGCTTACATAGTTACCGGTGAGATGAGGTGATACCCTACTGTAGTAAGTTGAAAATTTTATTTTTCGAACAATATCACTTTCAGTTTAATCACTTTCAATTATTGATTGCGAGCTGTTAGCCAACTGTGTAAAATACAACCCATAGTGATCACTTTCATTTATATCGCTTATATAATCGATATTAGTCTCACAAGAATACGCTTTAACAAATATAGATACTTCATGTTCTGTTTTGTAAGCGTTATCCTATTCAGCCTAGTTTTATAGAAAACAAGTATTACTCACCAAGCGTTACTCTATGAGTATGAGTACAGAAGAGAAAGCGTTTTATTAGATATTTCACTGACAGTTTTTCTTCAACCGAATTTAGAATCATATTGAAAAACTATTTTCAACACTACATATTAGATATAAACATCACTTTCACGAATGGCAGAGCTATGAAATATTAATAATAATTTTTTTAGTGCAACTGTTATTTTGACTAAACAACTCAAAAACATGTGCATTTACGGCTTGACTAAATATCAACGAGTACAGCGTGCAGCGTATTGAATGCCAGGTCTTCTTACCAGTGGCGACGAAACAAGGTGTACGGCAAAGGCTAAACTAAAAAAAATAATTTTAAAAGTGAATTGCACGTAGGTACTTCATTTGACTTATTTTTTGTTTAAATAGAATAAAGGGATTTATTTTCGCAGCTGTTAAAATTCATCTTGTATGTTCCAGTTTTTTTGTTGTGTACCTGATATTTCGGCACCTAGTATTAGTTCACCTACGTCACTTGAGAGTTTATTAGGTATAGCCCCCCTAGGAGCTAGCCTACCCGCCACTCAACCGGTTTAACTTCTCTTAATAAAGGAAATATTGTATTCGTGATAATTCGTGAATAAATCACATCTTGAGATTTTACCATATCTCTTTTTGGGGCCCCTAGACCACGAAAAACATGGTTTACCATTTCCGTCTGTGTGTTGGTTTGTCTGTCGACGCGAAAAACACTTTACCAAGAAAACTAAAACTTTGCATATGGATTAGGCTTCATCTTGGCTCGAAACTGGCTCGTACTTGTGGTGATTTATTTTGTAAAAATTATAATGTTTTATGTACCTAAGACTTTTACCGCTGATATAAATGAAGGAGGCACTTTTGAATTCTCAGATAACCTTAAAAAATTAGGTTTTGTCTGTTTTTGCTCCCATTCCAGCACTATTTACCTGAGGCAAATATTATATTATCTGGATTTATTTTAGATCAGCAGATACAATTTCAGATCGGCCTCTTTATTATATATAACAATTAATTGGTTACCATTTTATTTCAAGTGGCAAGTAATGACGTCATCTATGACCGCCACTGGCCGGTTCGTGACGGTGAGAATTTTCATTGAGGGGGTCCCGTGCCAAACTTGTTACTTAATTTAATTTTTGCAATTGCAAACCAGATACTGCGCTATACAGATGTCCTGCCTGAGAACCTACACCATAAATTTTAATTAAAGCCCACTATGATGACCGGAATAAAAATGATCTGATGTCGACTACTGGACGGGCTTTCAAGTTTAATGCCTCACTTACACCCCTACCTAAATATTGTGTTTATTTACAGTTACAATTTAAGAACGGTCCGACTATAGAACCTTGTAATTGTCGTTGCTAGACTTAAAGAACGATTATCATAATGTTTTTAATGTCACAATATTAGAAGCAAAAATTTACTAGAAAGTTGGTGATATACGAGTTGCCAGACCCAGCGGAATTAATTTTAATTTAACATTTGGGAGGGGGGAATTATCCGCGAAAACAGTACTACCTTTTGTTTGTTGTTCTTAAGCTGATATATGAATTCCAAATCAAAAAATTAATAAAAAGAAATAGTGTCATGTTCTATTTGGAGAACTATTTGATATTTTTTGTGCCTTACCCAGATGCTGTTTTCCCGTTTTGTTGAATGCCGCGTCGCTAGAATTTTATTTGAAATAAAAATTTTGGGCATCTGATTATGCAGGTCATAGCTCTACAATTTCATGCCTTTATCTGAATTTCATAATTTAGGAGATATTTTCGTAAGACATTTTTACGAGGCGACTTCGCGAAAGCACCTTTGGGCGTCCATGCATAGGTATACAGAATCCTAAAAACAATCTTTTTTTCTCAAAACTCATAAAGAGTAAAGTATTCTTATTTCTAAAAATACAAAGAAACAGTGTTTTAAATTAAAAACTTAAATAACTGTGAAATTTGAGACTAGTACATTAAATTTTCATATTCTTTTCTTTTTTACATATTTTCCAAAATGCTACACCACTGGTCAGTTATGATATTTTTTGTCATAAACCTACATTAAAGTTAACTAAATATTGTTAAGTATAGTTTTTGATTGTAGTTTGTACAATAGTTAATATTTTTTTATAATAATGGTTTCTTTAGACATGCGCTTGGTGGTACACATAGTCAAACGACTTCAGTAAAAATAAGAATAATTCTTGTCATTTTATTAAAATATTTCTAATTTGCCCTTTTTAAACGTTGTTAAATAACTAACGTCCAGTTGCACAACCAATTTAATCAAAAATTAAACTAATTTGACACTTGTAATATGATAGCACAATGTCATTACCGAAGGTGACTGTAAACGTAAATTAAATTTATCACTTGATTAAAAGCTTTAAGGTTAGACGATATTATATTATATTGTGGGCTCATTCGAAACAGTTTGCACTGTCAAGGGTAGGTTATAAACAACCAATTGCAATAAATAATAGAAAACTGGTATAGAATTTTAGTGAACTATAACCCAAAAATGTGGCATTTACGTTATAGTATCAAATTCGAATTTCATGTAATTCGGGCGACTATTTAACGATATTATTCGAGCAGTCATAACCATCCGAAGGGTCTAACCTCCCCCAGACATAGTAAGAGGTCAGCCGTAAGTGAGGGATTACCCGTGCAAGTGTATGCGAGTGAGAGCATTAGTTGGGTTTATCAGACAATTCAATAAAACGAAAATTGTTTCCGTCCATCTGTCACAGGCGATTTTCTCTGGAACTATTCGACGTGAAAATTTAAAATTTAGCACAGACATAGAGTGTGGTGGCCCAAGCATAGACATGAAGTATAAAAAGTTTAATTTTGATTCTGGGGGATAATTTCAGGGGGTAAATTAAGAAATGAAAGAAAAATTCGAGGGCATGGGGTAAGGTGTCAAATGAAAGCTTATTGAAGCACGAATTCAACAATATATATTATGTATTTTTATGCACTTTTTAAAACGTTTTTCGGGAAAAACGCTTAAGAATTCTCCCACCCTCTTTACCAAAAGGATCGCTCAGGAAAATCTAAAAAAAAAACATCAACATTGAAAATTAGGCGTAGATTGAGCCAAAACTATCTGGATCGAAAAATTCTAGCGCAATCAATTGTTATAAACAATTTAATTGTTTATTTCGTTATGACTGTTGAACCATTGGTTTTAGAAAAAAGTTTTCGACAAAAAATTATTTCTGTTAGGAACAACTTCTGTTCTTACACGTGTTGCAAAATTTTTAATTTGACTCAGTCGAAACGCTTCCCACTCAGCTCCGCGTATATGCGATGTGATGCGGCGTTGGTGCCGTCGGCGGCGTGTAGCGCGGCATATGGGCAGAGATCGGACGGCCGAGGTTTGCTCAGGTTATGGGGGGGAGGCTGATGGCATGGAGTATAGCTTGCACTTGAGAGTCTCTTTATAATTTAATAGAAAAAATTAGTTATTAATACACCCTACCTCAAAGCAGTGTTACCAGATTAAATTTTAAGAAATCGCTAAATTTACCTGTCATATCCCCCTAGAAATCCCTAGCATTTGTAGTTTCAGGTTTGGTTATTTATTGAGAAAACAGTAATAAAAGTCTAAATTTATAAAAATAAAAATACTTTAATAGGATATCATGGCATAAATAACACAAAACAACATAACATATACCCATACTTGTCACACATTATTTTATTCATTTTCCTATTAAGCTCATTATCAACTGGGAAATTATAACACTTTTTTTTTAAATTGTTTTGGGTGCATAATTCCTTCCAATGTTTCAGTTGATAACATGTTTCAAAATTTTGTTTTATTTAAATTTACTTGTGAATATCCCCTTTCAACAGTCGCACACTGGCACTGGAATGAGGTAAGGAAAAAATATTAAAAAAGAATTTATTTAATTTAGGAAATAGTGGCGTGCCATTATTTGCTTCAATTTCTGATTATTTAAATCCGTTCCTACTAGATCGTGAATTAACATTTAATTCATTTTGATTTATTAAATTTGGAAATTCAGTCCAGGGGAGCAATAGAGTCATTTTTCGGAAAGAACTTCAGAAGGTGACATTATTTTTATCATTTTTAAGATTCGTATTGATGGGTCCTTTGAATTAAATCGATCATAAATTTGCTTACAACTTTTAATAAGAAACGGTAAACAATATCTGCGAAAATCAAATAATTCAGCATCAGCTAAATTAGGTGTATTATTTTCCAAAGAGGCCATAACGCTAGCATCTAAATACAAGGCGAGGCGCTACCCAACGAACACTAATACCAGAATGCCTCCTCAATTAAGATTGGCAGTGCTGGAGTAGTCTAAAACAATAGGTAACTGTTTGTGCAAACAGTAGCTATTATATTATTTTTATGTAATGATATTAAAATTCATTGCTTTTATAATTGACAAAAATCCCTTGATTAAATAAAATCTCGTAGAAAAATCCCATTCGTTCCAAAGCCAAAGGCCTTAAAAATTCCTAGATCCGTGATAAATCCCTAAACATGGCGACACTACCTTAAAGTAATATGCCATTTTGCCAAAGTTTTCAAAATATCTTCAAAAGATCCGAAACATTTAAGATTCAAAAAACTAGTGCCACAAAACTTTAAAAAAATACTTTTTATAATGCTGGTACATATTAAACCATACTATGGTTTGGACGAATACTTTAGAAAAATAGTAAATTACTAATTGACTCTACCTTTTCTTGGAAGTTTTATTGACGCTGTTTTACTTTACGTACATATTATTATGTAATTGTACGTATGTAATTTTGACAAAGATTTATTATTTTTATTACTATTATTATTATTATTATTATTAATATCCGAAGCTTCAACAAAAGTAATCAAATCAGACTTTTATCCACCAATTAACAGCACTGCTGCTAGAACTTCTGTCTTTGAGTACGTAATACCCTTCACAAAAGGCTCCTTTTGAAAAGGTGAACTAATTCTCTCGCTCGCATTTTCACTTGCACGGGTAATGTCCTCATGCTCGCACTAACGGCTGACCTTTTACTATGTCTGGGGGGAGGTTAGATCCTTCAAATGGGTCTGGCTGCTCGGATAATATCGTTAAATAGTAGGTAGACCGAATAACATAAAATTTAGATTTGATACCATAACCCATAACGTAAATGCCACGATTACTTATACAGACAGTGGCGTAACTAAGAGTATGTGCGCCCCCCCCACAGATTTCTGAAAGCGCCCTGCTATTTTGCACCCATCTTGATCCTTCGTATTGAGGGGGGACTTGAGGGCGCCCCTGCTTTTGGTGTCGCCCCCCCCCCCGCGCAACGCGGGGCTTGTGCGGGCGTTATTTATGCCACTGTATACAGGTCTAAAGGACTAAAGCGTCTAGCGGAAGTTATGACCCGTGAAAAGCATCTGACAATTGTTAATATCAATTTATAATACTGTCCTGTTGAACATATTTAAAAATCAGTTTTGTTATTTTAACGTTTTACTCTTACATTTTTATATACCTTTAGTATAGCTGTTACCTGCTAAAGCTCCCCTTACTCAAGTTTCATAGCATTGAAACGTTCTTACCTACTATAAGTGTACACCTACAGAAAAAAAATCTTAGTCTTGATACTCTCACGTATGTCTGGGGGCCGCGGGCTCTTAATCTATGTGGCTTCGCAGTGCGATGACATGCGGAAATAAATATCACCGAAGTAATTACCGATGGAAGTTTGTTGAAATTAATTTTAGGGTTTTTAAATTCATAATTTTTTAATTGCTCAGCGGATTCATCACACTTGGGGACCGATGTTTCCGTTAAATGAGTGGTAGGAAAAGTCAGCTTTCAGAGTGTGAGGTTATTAACATAAGCAAGCTTTTAAATTTTTTAATTTTAAATATGATTTTAGGTTTCAATTCTAGATTTGCTAAAATAAAATAATAGTGCATTACAATAATTATTGTCAAATGCTTATCACAGCAATTACATAATTAGGTAAAAGTGTTAGTACATATGTATATGTAGGTATATACGTATATATAGGTATATACGTAAATATAGGTATATACGTACGGTTTTGTTAAGATTGAAAGAAATGTAAAGGTTGTTTAAAAAGTAAATCAGAGGGGCTTCAAGTATACAACAAATACGATGATTTCTAAATTTTAAGGACACAGTATTGTCAGTTTTTATAAGCAGTTAATTTTGGTTTCCATGTTTTGCAGCTTGTTTTTTTATTTAATATGATCAATTCCTATAACACTAAAAACTAAATCAAGTATGTACTTACTATCTTCTCCTGGACATGGCATTCCAGACTGCGCCGGATTTGGGAAGACTAAAAAATGAAAAATATGATGTACAGTCGTAATTAGAAGAAAAATTGTACATCTAATTCACAGTCTGAACAGAGTTACGGCGCTTTTCTCAATCCTTGTTTCAGTTGTCTTACAAGAAGAGGCTCAGACGTTCGAGTCACCGATTTTCCTGAAATTTCTCAGGTATATAAAGGCCCACAACTACAACATAAACCCCAAGCGCTAAAGTACAATTCGAAAATCACATTTAAAATTTACATAGCAACTTTTATATAAGATTTTTTTAATAGACGCCAAGCAACCGGAGTGGCGCAGTGGTTAGCATATCTGCCTACGATAGTTAAGCTGTTTTTTTTCATTGCACTTTTTCAAAGCAAACCTATTAAGAAATCTACATCAAATTTCCTAATTTCTCTTTTGGCGAAAGATTTCATGACTCTGAAAGATCACTTGTCAGATAAGACCGGAGACATAAGGTATATTCCTACAAGCAGTGCGTACAGTTTTCTGACCGTCAGAAACAATTAGTCAGTTACATACACTAAGTGCCTGTCGCTGTGCAACATGTAATATTTATCTGGGCAACTCTATTTCTGATCGAAACCCGATCACTGACTCTTTGTGGAAACAAACCTATAATAGACACGCAACACAAACATAACCAAGGGCTAACATCAGCCCCAGCCCCGGTCATAGGCGCTGACTGCAGAATATAGTGGGAGCTGGTTCCAATTTTTTTTAAAGACATGCAACTGAATTTTATATTGAATTGATGTAGCCTTTCCTTGATGAAGATCCATTATTCAAAATATTTAAAAATAACAACAAAAATGTTTCAATCTTCACTAAATTTTTAGTCATAAACATGATAATTGTTTCGACACATAGTGTCTTCGTCGGATGGTTGGTATAAGCTAACTGTTCTTATTATATGTATTAAATATTGAACAAATTTTTTTTAGCTAAATTTTTACAACCTGGTGATTATGCCTACAATACAATTACGATTAGGTAATGTCCTATATTTACAGTTTTAAGTTATAGAATGTGCCACAATACCGTTTTATTGCTGGAGGAATTTCCAACAAATTATAAATTTAACAATGGGGAACTATTCAAGTTCAGCTGGTCATTTAATAAATATGTTTCATTTTTTACATTTATTTAAGTATTTCCATACTTTCTAGTTTTACAGATTTATTTTCTAACGCTAAAATTTCAAAATTATCATCATCAACATGTTGTTCGTTATTCAAATGTAGAGCGTAATGTGAATTATTAATTTTTTTGTTATAACTAGTTTTGTGTTCTATAAGTCTTTTTTCAAAACTTCTACCTGTTTATCCAATGTAAATTTTTGTTCAACTGCCACATTTAAGTTTGTATACACCACATTTTTGTTCTTTTCTAATTTTACTTTGGTTGTTTTTTATTAATTTTCCTAATTTGTTATTCGTTTTGAAAGCAATGTGCAAATCTAGTTTATTTAAAAGTGCAAGTTCCATGCGAAAACTCCTCACGAAAGAATCAAGCCAAGCCATCGTCGAAAGATTGTCCAAGCTTGCTCCGGGCTGGGTCATATTTTAAATTGACCTCATAGGTTTATATGGACGATATCAATTCATTAAAACTAAGAGACAAACAGACATACGCGCTTTAGGAAGTTAAAAAGAGACACAATTGGTCGACGGCCCACCAATAATATCGGGCCACCCCCACTATGGAAATACACTCAAACCGCCTAGTAAAATATATTCTTTCAAAACATTTGGTTCGAAAAAGAAAAACTAATTAGGTAGCTAATATGCGCATGTATTTGAATTGTATTAATGTATTATGAATTAGCGGTTAAACATAAAAAATTATAAATATTATGATCTCTGTCAGGCCCGCGCTAGGCATCAAATATAACGGCATCGGAACGGTTTTCTTACATTACCAGCGTAGTCCAGAGGTAGAATCTCAGCGAGTTGACCAGAAGGTCGAGGGTTCGAGTCTGTGTTGGGGTAAACTGTTTTTAAATTTTTGTGCGGATGTGTATGTAGGTTAATGGCACTGGTTAAGACCAAATGGCCAGCATTACAGCAATTTTTGTTATTTAAAAAATTAGATCGGCTCTCAAAGGTGTATTGGCAACAAGTTGTTCCTCGATAAAATATTTTTAAAATTGTTGGCAATCTCATATCTACTACAGCTTGCAGCCTGCACGTGCGTAGACAAAGATCGTATTACTATGTCTAGTCGCCAGTATTGTATTTATTAAAGAAAACGGAGTTTCGGCAGCGTTCCTAATTTTATTTTACGAATAATCATACTTTTAGCTCAGAATAATTTAGACCATTTATTCTGGGCTTTTAGTACAAGGCGCGACCTCTATTGAGGAGATGCCAAACGTATCAAAACGGGAAGCGGCTAACAATCTACTAATCTAGAGTATTAAAACACATCGAAAAAAGTCATAAACATCTAAAGTAACAATGTTCAATAATATACTGCAGTACCTATTTTATGATTTTTGCGGTGTTTATTTGTAGGTAAACAATTTCTTGGTGCATTGTTAAAAAATCTTCCTTAATTAAAAAACCGCTACTCAGTGTATATTTAAAAATACTTATGTATATGAGTTGCCATGAAAATCTCAAATCTAATTTTCATGCGTATTTTTGAGAGTTGCACTTTAGCGCTTGGGAATTATGGTGTACTTGTGGGTCTCTACCACAGGTCTCTAAAAAGGAGCTAATTGTTAATCAAATGGCCCACCTATGCAAAGGACGGCTAGATGGTGGATTCAAGTTTAGATGTTGGCACGTTGGCATGTTTGTTACTTGAAATCCGTCAACAACAAACAGTATGACCGAGTTGAGTATCTCATGGGTGCGTTCGGATTTGTGCACTGTTTTTTACCCAACATTTGTTTCTGTTTCTATGATTGGATTACAAAATATCTCTAAAATAATAACCTTAAGTAACGGAACATTTAGAGTCATTTTACATGATAACATATAACACTTATATTTTATCCTTTTTTTTGAAAATTACCGCCCATCAACTTTTCCTCGAGGTTATAGAAGGCTGCTGCCAACACTAATTCTAGTACATAAACCAATCAAAATTAAATACTCCATATGGCTGTCCATGCATGAGTAGGCCATTTTTACAACCTATTTTAATTTTTTTTAGAGGCGGGTGATCTCTACATACCTGGGAAATGTCTAGCAATTCGGTGACCCGAACGTCAAAGCCTCTCCTTGTTAGGTGCACAATATTTTGTCCACAGATATAAGGGATATCCGTGCTTAATTAACTAAAGCGTGTGTTATTGTCAGTGGCGGTTGGTGAAATTTCAAAGTTGTTTATCTCTGTTCATACTTACAGCACCCGTACCAAACTTAGGGGTTTTAATAGTGAGCCCACTGGGAATGTTTTGGTAAAGAAAAAAAACGTTTTGTAATTTGCGAAAAAAAGTTAAATTTTTGGTGCGGCCCACCCAAGAAAAAAATGAACACGTCTAGGTATGTGATTTCTTTTTTTTTCTAAACAAATTTTACATCATTTTGTCGACAGGTTTTAAATTTTGAGAGAAAAAAATGTGTTAGTAGAAAGTTATAGTCATTTGAATTTTTTGAAGCCTAAAATATGATTTTACAAAAAATTCAAATGACTATAACTTTCTCCTAACACATTTTTTTCTCTCAAAATTTAAAACCTGTCGACAAAATGATGTAAAATTTGTTTAGAAAAAAAAAGCAAGTACCTAGACGTGTTCATTTTTTTCTTGGGTGGGCCGCACCAAAAATTTAACTTTTTTTCGCAAATTACAAAATGTTTCTTTCTTTACCAAAACATTCCCAGTGGGCTCACTATTAAAACCCCTAAATTTGGTACGGGTCCTGAGAGTATGAACAGAGATACACAACTTGAAATTTCACCAACCGCCACTGGTTATTGTCCTAACAATGACAAAATACAGCGTATCGTTACGTAAAAAGTAATAATACTATAAAATAAGGTTAAAAAAGTAAAAATTCTATTATAAAAAATAAAATAGACATATTACGTCTCACTAAGACAAGATATCAATTACACAACAAACAACAAAATGTTAACTGTTAACAAGCTAACTAACCCAACCCGAACGCCAATCAAAAACAGTATAGAAAGTTTAAAAACTCATTGTTTTAAGTGGATACAGTTTCTATAACGCAGTTCAAAAGATAGTTCCAAGAGTTTTTTTTATTGACAATGTCTACGCATGAAGTGCCCCGCGGGTATGACCCTGCTTATTCATTAAAATGTTTACAATCGTTCAAAAAAAAATTCAAAACGTATTTGTTTAAGCAGCTAAATTATTAAACTTTTTAATTAAAACCTGTATGTTTTAGAGAGAAAGAATATTAAGTACCTACTAAAATATTTATTGCCAAATAGATGTTCTTACTATTACTGCAACAAAAAGCTTTTTTTTTTCTTTATATTTACATATGTTTTTCTATATTTGAGAAATAATTTTACACTCAGTAAGTATAAATATTTACCAGCTGCGGGTTGCATGGCAAAAACCACTGCAGCATCTCCAAGTGCGCCTAAAAGCTTCAGTATCCGTGCCTGATATTCCATTTTAAATTCATTTTGTTTAATAAAACGGGAGGTATCCGAATAAGCTCTGTTAGTCACTAACACACATAATATTCGCTATGAACTAAATTGATAATAATATCTTAATCCATCAGGCACTCCTTTAATCAAAATAAACATAAGCCGCTGATAATAATTATCAAAATAGATATTAGGTAGTGTATAAATGTAGGTGCAAAATGATAAAGAATTTTGTAGAATTTTTACATCCAATCCTTTGTTTTTAACATGCAATGTTTAATATATGTCAAACGCAGGGCCGCCAGTAAGCGTGTGTGCAATGCGTGCACTGCCGCGGGCGGCACAGTCATGGGCGGCAAATCAGTTCAAATCAATTCCTTATTAATGATCTCAAGATATTACGTTAGCTACTTCAAAAAGTACAGTACAGTAAAGAAACTCTATACCTATGAACCATTTTAATGAGAGAAAATCCACAAAAGAACTTCCTTGTACATATTTCATATTTTCATATATAAGGGGAATCCCCGTACAGTGGCCGTTATCGACAGTCACTTATTAGGTGACCACAGTTAGTTGGAACATAACGTAACATTCTAGATAGTATGTAATTTGGATACCTAGGAACTAATTATAGATTTCGCAAATATAGAAGTAAGAAAGTTTCTATTTAGATAATGTTATTATTAGAATTACCATAAATTCGAGGCGTTCTTAAATTTCTGCTTTATTGCATCTGGTTCTTAAGTAGAGAGCGAAAAGCTTACGATGAACCGACTTTACTAAATAAATCTAACAAAGAGACCGGTAGTTGGTCGTCACCGATTTTAATGCAAATTGATAGGTATCCAGGTCGAAAAATAAGGGCCTCGTATTTCTTCGCAAAAACTCACATGTTCAAGTATATCTCAAAAACTAGAGGTTTTCTATGTCAAGCGGTTTGAGCTTGAAAACTTATTTACTTTTTAGGGGTTGATTTTACCCTCCTGGAGGGTGACTTTTGCAATATCTTTTCTTATTGGACATCTGGGGACTAAATTAAAGCTTTATGCAAAATTTCAACTTTCAATCTTTGACAGTTAGGGCTCGGCCTTGCTAAATCAGGTGTGTTTTTACCCCCTAGGGGTAAAATTCCAACACGAAAAAAAGTAAAAAAATAAACTAAAATTGACATGTTTTGGCGTTTTCCTTAAAACTTAGTATTTTTTAAAATAAAAAATTATTTAATTTTTAGGGGTTGCTTTTACCCCCTTAGAGGGCGAGTTTTGCAAAATCCTTTCTTAGTGGACGCCTATGGCATAAAATAAAGCTGTGTGCAAAATTTCAAGTTCTTAGCATTAGTAGTTTTGGCTGGGCGTTGATGAATGTGTGAGTCAGTCAGTCAATTTACTCTTTTCTATATTAGTATATCTATCTAGATGACCTATGTAACTGCATGTACTACTGTATTTTTATATTAGTAGTATCACAAACTATAAAGTTGCATATGTATATCGTTTGTGGTAGTATCTTAACAATCAGTACGTTTTTTGGGATTATTGTTTCATATTATTCTTTGTGTTTTAATTTTTCATGCAAAAAAATGAATTATATCAATAGAATTTGTATTTTTTAATGATGTTCTATAATAAAAATTGTCTGTCCCTTTTTACAAGACTTCGACGTTAATATAATCCCGCTTTAATATTAACTTGCAAATTGCAAATGTACTATTTGGCACCAATAACGTGCTTATTGTATGTACAATATCCATACAACATTATTTTTAACAGTACCTACATATACAGTCTACTGTCGACCGGAGGAAACTACTACGGGCTAGAGTCATAGGCGTTTCTAGGTGGGGGCTTGGGGGCTAAGCCCCCCCAAATCTCGGATTAGCCCCCCCCAAATCCAACTGAGTGGCCTAGTATATGTATAGCCAATTATGTAAACCGGGGGCTTAAGCCCCCTCAAAAATAGAAGACTAGAACCGCCTATGGCTAGAGTACAAAATTAATTAACCCCTACACTACACCACATTATTATATCTACTAGGGTTGCCACCCGTCATCGTTTCGCGAGGCTGTCCTCGTTTTGATGCTTAGTCCTCGTCTAAAAACAAAAATCCTTGGAAGACAATCGTAATATTATTGACAAAAAAGTAAGGCCTACACTAAGTTTTTTCGTTATATTTAGTACACCCCCCAAAATAAAATATAACATATTTTAATTTTATAAAACGCTAATTTACAGCTTTGCCTCTGAAAAATTTTATGCTTGCGCGGACGAGGAAGTGAGATAGCATTCGGATAACAAAAACGGCAGTACTTATTAAGCGGATTCTGCTTTGGTGTAAAGTAGTATCAGCGACAAAAATTAAATTTAATAATTGCTTTATAATATTCGGTATCGCTTAAAATAACATTATCCTTCCGAGTCAATAATTTGGTTTAAATTAGTTTAAGACAGGTAGCAGTTAACAGCAATTTTGTTTGTGGATTCTGCTTGCTTGCTTCTAATAAAGAATAAAGACAAATTATTTTGTGTTGAAGGTGAATTAATTATAATACTAATTAGTGGTATCATAAATACTTTTCGCAAATTTTGTTATTTACATTTATGATAGGTACTATTATAAAGGGATAATCACACTTTAAAATGAATACCGAATGGGGCATCCAGGAGCATATTTGAGGAGTAAAAACTGAATTTTCTTGATTTTTTCCGTCAAATCCTATTTTTAACGGACGTTATTCCACACAATTTTCCTTATTTAGCGATTCTTTTTGGATTTATTTTATCCGTTAATTATCTAAGAATACCTCCCACTAATTTAAATCGCTTATTTTTTCGGTAAAGTTATAAATAAATAGGTTTAGTTGCATCGGGGATATGCAAAATTTGAAAATTTTTGAATTTTCGAAGACTCCCATGAAAACAAAGAATTGAAGTCTATTTACTCGAAATTATTAAGATATGATGTATCAAAATTTCGCAAAAATGATAATTTTGGTTGCAAAATTGAAAGATTCCTGAACCTATTTCGGCTTGAAATAATAAGATTTTAGAAACCTTCTACTTTAAGTGCATGGATATTTCATTGGATGAGTTACGCATTAAATGCCATTTTTATTGATTTTCCGAAGTTCGCGCGAAAATTTGCAGTAGAAAGTCCCTTTCCTTTTTTGTTAATAAAGACCAAAATAAATGGATAACAGCAACCGCCATAAACATTTCGTTTATGTAGACAATATAAAAAATATATTTCAGATTTATTTGAGTTATATGCATATTCAATATTACAAGTTCAATGAGTTACTTTCTTTGAATTAAAATCATTGTTTTTGCTACATATCTGGTGGTACTGATTATATCAAAGAAAATAATAAACATGCAGTAGATTTGACTAAAGGGTGTAGTACGATAAGCTGACAAGGGCTCAAATGATGATCTCAATCAAGACAAATTTTGCTCTGATGGTTTTTGTTTATCTGTTAATTTCACTTCTTTCATAAAATGTCACTACACAAAAGTTAACCACCAAAGGCTCAAAGGCTTTCTTCCTATGATCCATTCTACAAACAAAATTTCATAGTAAAAATCTGATTTGACTGGGGTACAGAATAATTCCCTGGGGACAGGAAACATTGTACTATTATAGAACTTAACTACTTTGTATTATTTTACTGATATTACTTACCTACGTGGGGTTCTTTTTTAATCGGCCATGTTATAAAGATATTAAGTATCTCTTCAGTTAGTTTTAAAATTTTGCAACTTTAGACAATTTAATATATCGTTAATTGGCGTGGGACCATTATTTTAAGCATATTATTTCCGTTTACAATATGGCCTAAGCTCAAATTTTATCAAGCCCGCTGTCACAAACAAATCAACATTTTTTCTCTTTGGTTACCGGCGAAGAAAAGACAGTTGAAACTGAAAATCATTCGAATCGATGTCTTCCATCCAAAACGGTAGACGACCAACAAGTCGTCGGCGCTGTGGTGTTCTTATCGGGTAATTTAGTAATTGAACCTTTCTATGCTCGATGTGATATTAAGGACACTTAATTAATATTATACAGGAGCAATTTGAAATGTACGGTTGTTTGTCCACTTAGCTACAGGGTGAAAATTTTTAATCCCGAAGTATGTATTGAAACACCATTTACAAGGCAAAATTGAAAATCTAAACGCGTTGACTATTCAGTTCGAGCAGCGATTAGCATCATTGGTCACGTGATCTATCATCAAAAAAATTGTAAGAAGTTACTTGAACCGCTGTTATAAATGCCATCTAAACGCTCTGAGGTGATTGAAACGAACAGTCTGAAAATACCAATGTTGAACAGGATTTGACAATGACCAACATATTCTTTACTTATACCTGCTATGGTAAATCCACTGTTGCCCAAAAAATACTAAAAATAAACCCCGGTATTCACTAAAAAGATTTAAGACTTAGGGCTTAAACATATTTTTGACATTTACTCCCCTCTCTATATT
The DNA here is from genome assembly GCA_963971165.1 of Philopedon plagiatum. Lineage (NCBI taxonomy): Eukaryota > Metazoa > Arthropoda > Insecta > Coleoptera > Curculionidae > Philopedon > Philopedon plagiatum. Next base: position 34,218,816 of record OZ020196.1, on the reverse strand, counting down.
TTGAGGGGTTTGGGTTACTTTGGAATTTTAAATAGGATGATGTACTTTTGTTAATAAAATTCGAATCTACGTAAAAAACTACGTATGTGTGAACAAAAATTTTTGATTTGCTCTTTCTGTTACGGAATTATGATTTGTTAGGTTATAAAATATTTACCATTTAATTTCAACTTATTTATCGTCTGTTATACTTGGGAAGTTGTTCGAAATGTCCCCCTTCAACTTCCAGACACTTTCTCACTCTTTTTCTGAATGAATTTCGTACCTACTGTAACATTTCAGGTGTCACTAATAAACAAGCAAAGCGGATTCGGTCTTTCCTTTCATCTAAAGTTGTAGGTGCAGTCGCCATTACCTTGTCCTTTATAAAACCCCCCCACAAGAGAAAGTCAAGGGGAGTCAAATCCGGGGACCTAGCAGGCCAGTTGACCGGACCAGCTCGTCCTGACATGTGCATTTTTTTTCTTATTTACCAATTCTTTCTGGGTTTGTTTTAGTTCCTAATCATCCACGAATATGTGTACCTATGTATGTATGTTTGTATGCATGTGTGTGTGGGTGTATGTATGGATGTATATCCTCAGTCCGAAGGATTGTAATATCTTTCGTAGTACAGGTCTAGAAATACGAAATTTTCATTGATGGCAATGATGACCGCCAGACTAGGCGGTCTGCTTGGGTGCATAGAGATTGTCCTCGTGTTTAGTACATCTTGTTTAAACAATGACAAAAGATTTCTTGGAAAACTTTATATCGTAGTTATCAAGTACAAAACCTCGTAAGTATTTTCTCTGGAACTTTCCAGTAGAAGCAAAAAACTGTTTAATGTCGTCAAAAATTAGCAGATTTACAAACTATTTCTTGGATATGTGACTTTCCTTTCTCTTATCATCAGGGAATATGGTGGTGACTGAGGCGAAGTTTACAGATAATCCACTAAATGGCTTTAGTAGGAAAATGCGTTTTTAAATACTCTGCCTTATTCTAGGATACAAGCATTTACTTTGAAAAAAAAAACAAAAATATCATTTTATGAAAAATTTCGACGAGGTGTGTACTTAATAGGTAACGACGATATGTACGTACAATTTTATTTCCGCCTTGTTTGCTCTTGTTGCAGCAAAATTAAAGAATTTTATTTTATGTACCCTACTTGAAAACACATACCTACTATGATAGGTGATCTGCCTTCTGGAATTCGAGAACAAGGAAGAGGATTCATTTTTGAAGCTTTATGAACTAATGTACCGGTAGTGCATATTTTTGTCACGCAAATAGTGTTTAACTTAATAGATAGAGAGAACAGCCGACGAAAATGAGGCTATGTTTTTGGTAATCTAGGGATCCCAAAACGTGTAGATCTATATTCAAACAAATAATTTTAATAAAGTTTAAATAAACATACATTTAATATTTATATCACCTTCATAGAACTGATTACTAAATATGGAAAACGCAAGCATTAAATCCAGACTGCTGGACTTAAGAAGTAAGTGAGGTGAGGAAGAATGTGTTTGATGTTACCCATGAACCACAGACTTCCCAAATCCGTGCCGTGAATGGTTTTGGAGGTAGTGCTTTGATGGATTTTGGTACTTTAGGATTTCATATTGTGCAAGCACAAGGTGCTCGCTGTCCTATTGCTAGGAATATAGAAAGTCATTTCAACTCATAATTTGGTTTGAATACATGATTAGGTATTTTCCAATTTTATACACTGTGGTGACACCCAACAAAAAAAAGTCAACTGGTCTTTTAAATACTGTCCCGTTAAATTGCTGCAAATTATATAATAATGAATAAAAATCGTATCCCATTATAGACCCTATTATAAATATTTTTTTATTTGTGAAAATCTTAGATATTAAGTGTCAATTAATACCTGTCCGAATAGAATCATATCCTGGTTCAGAACTGCTATCGTCATCCGACAAGGACATTTGATCTTGATGGTAATCCACATACGCGTGATGGTGATGGAAATGATGTGGAACCGCATATTCAACTGCCGTGTGCCTGCTACCCACTCTAGTAAGTGTATTTCCTGCCGATAAAGTTCCACCTTGTTGTCTGTTTCCATGAGCTTGGCAAAGAATGCCAGCTAAAGCGCTTTGCGGTCCAACCACAGCACTAAGATCCAAACTTGGCCGCCTAAACAAAATATTGGCATAATATAACAACTTTAGTATTAGCCCTGTAAATGCGCGGCGGTTGCTAGTCCGCACTTGTGCAGATTGCAGCCTTTGATATTCCATGACACACCTACAGGTTCGGCCCATTTACAAATCCAGTGTCAAGCCTGCACATATGTAAGTATATATGGAATATCATTTTCCATTTTTGCGAAAAAAGCATTTTATAAATGTTTGATATAATGTCAAAAACACATCCTATCAACCAAAAGCAAAATAGATTTTTAACCACGCCCCGAAATACAGGTGACATTATATCGTTAAAATAAATACGTTAGATTAACTTTAAAAAAAGGTCAAAATCATTGCCGTATGCATGTGCAACGCAACAGTAAGACTTCGTTCTCACCTGTTTAATCAATTGAAATTTGATGTTAAGGTCGCTACGTTACGAGGATAAAAGATACGAACAAAAAATATAGATTTTACAAATTTTGTTGAAGAAACCCTGGATCCGCAATTGTCATTTTTGTTATTTGGTACATAATGATAAATAATTTTACGAAAAAGGAAGGTATTTTTAAAAATTTGAACTAGAAACTATAAAGACTAAAAGCATGAAGAAGTAGTTCGGAAAAATCAGAGATAGACCATGGTGAGAATAGCCCTGGGAGTTTAGGTCCACAGCGAAAAACGAATAAAAGCGAAGCTAACCCTAATATCACAAGTGGAAAGTGCCACACACACAACAGGGAAGATAAAAAGTATTATGGATATTTTCTCATCGATTATTCCATGTCAGATCAAAATAGATATGAACCTGAGATTCTTTATTGCTATATATCTAAACCCCTATTCTAGCTCGGATCAATAATCATACAGCTTTGATTAAAGTGCAAATAATGTAGTCATCTTTTGCATTAAACATCCCTTTTTCAGGCATGTGCTGGTGCCCAAGCAAGCTGTTGATGTAACAGGTAAATACAGCTTACTTGGTATTTTTTGCGTGTCCTTGCAAGAACTTGTTAACTAGGGTCAATGATATATGTACAACATAGTATATCATTGCTAGGGTCTAATTTCTATAGGGTTTCAACTACTCATTAGCTACATTTATTTTAGTTTCTTCATGTACCAGACGTTTCGGGGGTGGACATAATAAGGACAGATTGTTCCTACGATTCACGCTCACGTCACTTTTTGCCGCACGTGTTTGGTAAAAAATAGATAAAAAGAGATTCAAATAATAGTCGCATTTTGCACAGCTTTAGTAATATAAGGGTATTCCATAGGCACTTAGAAAAGTATTGTATATGTATGAAATTTGAATGAATTCAGTATCTTTAAGAAGGTGTAAAATAATAAGAAAAACCAAAACCATTTTAAAGTTTTCACAGTGGAACCTGAAAACGAAACATTTTCGGAACTATTTTAGTAATAACTCTCTTATTATCGACCAAATCGATAGAGTTTAGCAAAAGCCTGTACCTATACTCGAATATCTTCTAATTTAGATATTAGGAAATTAAAATTTTGCTTTCGAATAGTTCGTTATACGGTGTGGAAGTTTTACAAAAAATGCATAAAGTTTTAGCCGTGATAAACTGAGGGTGGGCCAACAAAAAGAATCTACCCCGGTCCATGCCTTCTTATATGAAAATTTGGAAAAATGCTCGGATACTTTAATTTTTGTTTTTGGGGGACACATCTTTTAGATCTTTTAGATATCTTCATCTGTTTAAACTTTAACCCCTATGCGGGGGTGGCTACAACTAAATTTTTTAAATAGCAAGGGGGTGTTGCAACTTGCAACACGCCGTTTTAAAGCTTAATAAATTCCCTGTAAGCGCTTTACTTTTTAAATTTCAATCGCTTGTAGAGCAAATGCATTTCAAAGTGAATCAAATCTGGTTATTACTCGTACGTACGTATTAATTTATTAAATATTAAAAATGTACCCCGTTCGCCTCCATACAGTTGTTTAAAATGTTGTCGGACGTTACGAAGAATGCCTGCAGTAGTGCCATATGTAGTAATAGAAAACAAATTTCTTTCCTTTCTCCATTTCATTATGTGTAAAATTATTCGGGTTCGTTCGTGCTTGCCGATCCCCATACACTAATATTTAGAAATAGAAAGAAGGTTTTAGCTCATTTCGTCGGTATTTCGGAATATTTTGTAGTCAGAAGTCAGTTTGGAAATACCAAAGATTTTCGACTTTTTGACCTTCAGAAAATCGTGCTTCTCGATCGTATTATATAAGGGAAAAATATTAACACTTTGATTTCCTTTCACTTTAAAAGTGTGGGGAACTGACAATAACTCAATTATTTTTCGTTTTCACGGGCTCTAACTATGAAACCGATGTTTTTAGTGTTAATAGCAATGTTAGAATAAAATTAAAAAAATTTACGAACTTAGCCCAATCGTTATAGAAAAAGATCTACATGGTATAAAATAACATGAAAAAAGCATTCTTTTTTGCCTTTGCTTTCTACTTCTGTATCTATGGTGTCACAAATTGCCGCTGCTGCGAGTGCTTCGACGACATTTATGAATGATTCGCCTCCACAATACTCTCCAAGATTAGAGCTGTGTCTGCGCATTTTTGTGTATAAATGTCACTATAAAAAATCCAGTAGGGATAAGTTGGGTGACCTTGGATAAATCCTTCTCTAACAATCCATCTTTCAGTCCGAAAACTGTGGGAAAAAGATGAGGAGTATTGCTGAAATATCACATTTTATCTCTTGTAGCGCCCGTCGTTTGCCATAATTTCTATAAATGTTGAATTAATAGCATCTAACAATTCTAAGTACATCTGTTCATTTAAATTTGCAGGTAAGAAAAAGAGTTCAACTATACGATCCTCAAAAATGTCTAAAATTATAGTAAACGACCAATCTTATAATGGAGAAAATGTAATGTTCTAACAAGACAACGCTTCTCCTCGTCATACATGACCTCGACGAAACATTTCCTGGAAGATAGATCGAAGCAAGTCGATTTATCGAAGATGATCCAAATTATCTCTACTGAAAATTTTTCTTTGAGGATATTTAAAGAAAAAATCTACAAACCCAGCCCGAATTTTTGGAGGATTGGTAGAGCCGAATTACTTCAACCATTTTGAAGAACCATTGTATCACTATATGGAGTTGAAGGGTGGACATTTTCACCATTTAGTAAGGTTAACACCTGTGTCAAAACCAATTTATGTGATTCACTTTAAAATACATTTACTCAACAACCAACTGCTCAAATTCAAAAAGTAATGTGCCATTCTACAGGAAATTTGATATCCTTTAAAACGAGGTATCACAACACCATCGCTTAGGGATCGATACAAATATCTGAAAAATGTGTCATCTCGGAAAACAGAATTTGACGTGTCCGAGCATTTTTTTAAATTTCATATAAAAAGGTGTAAACTGGAGCGGACTATTGTCGGTAGCCCATCCTGTACTTAAAGGTACCTACCTAGATAATTGATGTTGAAGGACTTCATCAAACTCATTTTCAGAGATTTGCTTTGATGAACTATTTGCAATAATAACACTGTAAGTTTCATGCGGTAGATCAGCAGGTTCCTCAAGATTCTTCACCATATTTGGCATCTGATTGTGTAACTGAGATGATATGTGATGATCAGAGTTTTCTTGACAATTTTCTTTATTTCGACGCGGACTGCGACCTCGATCTGACACAGATGTTGCACTCCAATATCCCCACGCCATTATTAATTATAAAATCTAAAATTTTATTTAGGTAACTAATGTTTAAATTATATAGAGAGTTATATTCATAGTTCACATTTTTGTGCATTTCTTTTTGGATTGAATTAACTTATTAACGTGACATTTCTTTTTGACTTCAAATAACTTGTTTAACGTGACATAAGGATTGCATGGGTATAAAGTAATAGAAAAAATTGTTAAATAATTTATTTTCCGAAGTATAAGATAAAATGGCCGTCTAAAAAAGATATATTAATGTAAAGACTTTATTTTTGAAGACCTGTAAAGCATTGCAATTGCAAGAATATTCCCTATTTAGGACGGACCCCAGACTCCCGAGGATAATCTAAAAACATACAATAAAACCCCTTATTTGTATTTTTATATAATTTTTCAATAATAATAATAATAATACATAGTTTGACTATTAAATTATATTTTATTTATTTATTTCGCATATAAATTTGTCTATTGGCCGTTACTGTTATTGCCTAACTACATATTCACCAGTAAAAATATCTGAAACTTAGACCACACCATTAACTGTGTAGGTGGGTAGCCCTAGTTAAACAATCTCGTGAATATATCTTTTAAATAAGTAAATCAGTTTTTGTGCTGCTTATCAATACAGTGCACACGCTCTTGAGTAAAACGCTTTTGTTCGCGGTGAGGCAAGAACAACTGAAACCTCCCACATTTAATACCAATAATTGTGAACAAATTCATTATAACTTTTAATAGTAAATGGGCTGGTATTCTTATAATTTTTACTCCAATCATGTCTCCTTATTTTTTGCTAATATTTTGTTATGTAAGGATACCTGATAAAACGACCTTGTTAAAATCCATAATATTTAAAATTCATGAAAAAAAAAACATGAAAGCAGTCCAAATATTTTTTTTGAGAACTAAACCTATAGTGATAAATAAATCTTTGTTATAAGGACAGGTAATCAAAAATTAACCTACCCTTGACAAGAAAACCATGCTGCCAGTAGTTAAAAAAGTATTAGGGTAGTAATTGACGTAAAAGTGTTTTAAGACTAAACCGTTACTTATCTTGGGCGCACATCACTTTAATAGTAAAACTGTTAATGTCACAAGAAAAAATTAACTGGAAAGGCAAATAATAACTAATACTGAAACCACGATTTGGGTAAAATCCGACTTTCTGCCGACGACTTTTGGAACACATAAAACATGACGATGAATCCCTGTTGCCAGATTTTATTTAAAGATCCTTAAAATTATCCTTTTAAATTTACCTAAATTTTACTACCTAAAAGAGAAAGCTATATCAAAACACATATTATTATGTAGTTCTTTATCATTAAAACTTGAAAGTTTTGAGGATACTCATTAAAATATAACCACCATTATATTTAGGTATAAAACCATTTTTGTCACATATAACATTTAAAGAACTTTATTCGTTGAATAGAAGCCATCACCAATTAAAATGATTTTTAAATGGGTGATATTTAACCGTGTGTTATATTAAACAATACGAAAATTAAATTTACTGATTGGGGCAATAACATTTTAATTTTATGCATAATTCAAATTATATAATATTATAAGCAAGAAAATTACAAGTTTGTTCAACAGTATTTGCATTTTGTGCATTTGTGTGTACACAATATGAGATTAGCAAAAATATATACCATACGGACCAGGCTAGTACGAACAAAGACACAGCTTAGGCGGAAAGCTTCAAGCCAAGCCGCACAGTGGTACCAAAGACGTTTTTACCAAGACAATTTTTTTCTTATTGCAAATATTTTGAAGCAAGGTAATAAATGCTAAAAAAATAGTAAAATGTTTTTAAAATTTTTTTGTTTATAATAAAAATCATAATAACAAAAATTTATATGTTGGGAACAAAAAATTTTTAATAACGTTTCAGGCTGAAATTTAATAATTAACACTCAACTAACAAACAAATAAATACCTAACAGAATTTAGTGTTAGAAATAATTAATTCTCCCAGTCATTGTCACTAAATTCTTCTTCGCTATCATCATCTTCTGTATGTAAACTGTAGTATACTGTTTTAGCCAAATGATAAAATAGGTACCTACCCTGCTTTTATAACAGAAAGAGTCAAAACTTACTAAATACATAGAAGACGGAAAGGCTTAATTAATGAACATGACGAAGGAAAAATTGTTTTTAATTAAAAAACTGTTAGATTTTGGTAGGTATAGGGTTTGCTATATAAAATCGTACTGAAATTTTCTGTAGAATTCGAAAATGTTAAAAAAGCAATTAGTGTCCATTTGAAAAAATTTATTGTGTTTTTTCTTATGCGCTAAAATGATAAATTTTGAAACACCCTGTATAGAATTTTCTGGATATGTATATGTTTTTTCAGATAATAGTATGTTATGAGTCTCCAGTACTCAAATTGGTTTTTGCTAATAGAGGAAGTAGATAATATATATATGGAAAAAAACTAGAGTGAAATCAATCAAATTTCTGAATAAAATCAATTATCTCTAAAACCGAAAGACTTTGGCATAGGGTGTGCAAAATAACAAAAAAATATTTTTAATAAGTTGATATTGGTTACCAACGATGATTTTATTTTATTTGAAGTTAGCGCATCGAGAAACATAAACGTCCCAAATATTAAAATTTAATATAAGGTCCTTCCCCAAAAACTTTTAATGGAAGCTCGTTGTAGATATATACACTGTACGTAGAACGATGTAAAATCAACTCAACAAGCAGGCGCTTACCAGCGTGAATTACCATTTGGTAATTTATTGTATTTGAATAAAAGTTTTAAATAATGCGGAATCACTGCAAGCGTTGGCGTTTATTGTCACCTTTGTCATTTTAGCAATTTTCATTGAACAATTATTTTTGTAAGTAAACAAAATTTACTAACTTAATTCTAGTTTATATCAGCTTATAAAAACACAAAATATGATTATTTTATTTATTGCCATTTTTGTTCTCCAAATGCTGAGAAAGTTTTTTCTATGCTTAAATATTATCTTTATTGATCTTAATCAGTTCTCATTTTATTAAAAATAATGCAACTTTAAATTGTTCCCTTTTTAAATATGTGTGATGTATTTTACCAGCACAGGCATTACCTTATAATAAATGGAACCAACATGCGAAACACATTTTTTTTTATAAAAACTAAGATTATATTTTTTAATAAAATATCCACATTTTTATTATGGTAATTACACTTAAAAATAATTATTATTTTAATTTTATTATGGACTTGAAAATTTAATAAATATGAATTATTATGATGATGAACATTATTATAAATATTATTATAGAAATTGGATGGTTAAATAAACTTGTGCATAAACTTTCTTTAAGAAATATTTACAGAGAATAGCCTTAAATATATATTTAGTTTTTCAAAACTTTCTGCACATAAGTAGGCATATTTTAAGATATGACACTCTAGTTACTTAATTTGCATTTTGCATACAACGAACTATATTATACTTAGACGGATTGTACAATTAATTGTATATGTAAAGAATATAAAGATAAAAATCATAGAGCAAATTTAATGTTACAGTGTCACTGCGTTTAAAACGACGGTAGAGTAAGATCGCCTTAGAATAGATAATATATACTCATTTTTTTACTATCAGACTTTTTAATAGCACACCCTATTGCTCAAGTATTACTAAAGCTGCTGACAAATAAACTCACCGAACGTTCAGTGGGTAAGAGTGGTTAAAATCTACTTAAAAAGTGTTAAATTGAATGCGATGTCGAAATCGTAGAAACAAAATTGTACGCGTGTTACAAACGTCACCAATAAATAAAACAGATATAAATATATCCGATTCCTGCTGTTCTTAATAACCAAATAAGATCGAAAGGATGTTTTTCACTTTAATCAGAAAAATACCAAACCAAAAAGTGAAAGCGATAATATAATGTGCACAAAAGGTAACCAACATTTTGCACTTCGAACTGGGGAAAATACAGGCATGGTGATACAAATACTGTTCAAGCCATCTGGGAACAGTTCACTTTCTTGTACGGTGTGTGCAAGCATAGTTTATTTTCTGTTCAAATAAGTTTTGTAATATACAGATACAGTACTTATCGGCGACCATCCTCATAAGAGTAAACATTGCTTTTTCTAATTTTGTTGCTTTTTTTGGTAAGTTAAAATTAAGCAGAGCTTTGTGGATTTTCCACTTTACTAAGGACTTAATAGTCTAACCGCACAAACTATAAAATCACTTAAGCAATAGGTTTAAAGTACTGCTATGTACAGAAAAGAAGTTAGGAGCGTTTCGGATAATCCTAACAGATGCACAAGATCCTATGGATTATTCTCTTAAAAGACAAAAAAATCAATTCAAAGAAAAAAACAAAAATAAAACTTACTATAAACTTAATATTTACTATACTATATTATATTTGAAACGTACCTACCTGTTGGTATCTCGATAAAAATATTTCTATTTGTCTTAAGAACCTGTTTTTTACATCAATTAAAAATCTAAATTAGTTTCATTCAAAACTTAAAAGGCATGTATTTTAAAGTTATGTAAAAGTTTGATAATGTGAATGCGCTTTAGGGTTGTTCTATTTTTTGCCAAGAAAAATTGCTCTTATATTATTATTTACTACAAATAAATTTTGCAACACTGCGTAATAATCCAGACTCAGCGCCCTCAATCAATACCGGAGTGAACATAGAGAAACAACGTAGGATAACTAAAAAGAAAAGCTTTGGCGCCACCCAAAATGTTCGGAAATGCCTGTAACTTACGACATTCAGTAATACTACATCAGATAAATGGTGTTCAATTACGATTTTTAGTTGAGGAAAAAATACCTACATAGGTATCGGTGCGGTAAAAGAAACTATGAAAAAAAATCATAGCTATGTATAAATTGTTATTGTACAAAATGATGTATTCGGCATAATGTGAGAATATTTTTGTATAAAAGTAATTATTGGATCTGGTGTGTTGAAGCCAAATCAGCTGAATTTTTATTTGTTTCTCCTTTTGTCTTATACCGAATCACACACCTGAATGATTAATTTTAACGATGCTTTTACATCATTTTTTGCATCTATACATATAATACATATGTTTCTATACATACATGTATCACTATATACTAGTCAACACTCGTAAATTATTATATATTGCCCACGAATATCTTTACGTAAACCGTATTTTTCAAAGGTTGTTTCATTATTTTACAAAATTTTGGCAGGATATTTTTTGTGAAAAAGTAAGATAAAAATATTATCCACACAAATGTTTTATTGCTAAGACAGTGGCAAAAAAATATTTCTAGTCAATTTTCAAAAAAAAAATTGTGGAGACTTAGTAGTCATAAAAACCAATCAAATCAAATAATCACATATATAATTCACGAAAGTTGTATTCTTTCGCTTTAGTGTGTTAAAAGGTATAAATGAAAATTAAAGAAATAATTCAACGTGAAAGGGGAGTTCTTTGCAACCCTAGAATACTATAGATAATTTTTAACAGGTCGAAAAATGCCATTTGCAGACCCCTCTTTGGTACCTAATAACTCGAAAAGAAAACGTTGGACCGAAAAACGGATTCATAAGTGAAACTTTAAAATCTCAAACTTGAGCAAACCTAAAATCACTAGAAAAGGGATATTTAGGAAAAACTGGAAATTTAGATTTTTGACCCGAATATTTCATGGTTTTTATTTTATTGTGGGGTCAAAATGGTTTAAATTAAAATCCCATTACGTCATCGGAAAGAGATTGTCGAAATACATGATATCCATATTTTTTAGTTTCTTCCTTCTTTATAGGAAGGGAGCAATCGCCGATTAAATTTCGATTTTTTTACTCTTTTTGCCCTCGATATCGGTACATTTGAATCACTGTATTTTTTCCTATCTAATTTTTCCCAATTTTTCAACACTATCTTAGAAAGGGATAATCGCACTTTAAAATGAATACCGAATGGGTCATCCAGGAGCGTATTTAAGGGGTAAAAACCGAATTTTCTTGATATTTTCCGACAAATCCTATTTTTAACCGACATTATTCCACACTACTTTCCTTATTTAGTGATTCTTTTTGGGTTTATTTAATTCGTTCAATATCTAAAAGTACCTACCACTAATTTAAACCGCTTATTTTTTTGGTTAAAATTATAAATAAATAGGTTTATTTGCAACGGGTACATGCAAAATTTCAAAATTTCAGCATTTTCGAAGGTTGCCATGTAAACAAAGAATTGTAATTTATTTACAGTTGCGTTGGCAGGTTGCTGCTCGTTGGCAGGTCTGAGACAGTTGAGCAGGTTGCTGCTCGTTGGCAGGTCTGAAAGCTAAGATGGAAGCGCCCATAATTTCTATTCAAACTAAATTTAAATGGCGGCTGGTGCTTTTTTTGCTTAATTTAAACATTCTAAGAAGATGGATATTTTCTGTTCCAAGTAAGTAATGTAATTGCTCTCTTAGGAGAATGATTAACTTTTATTAAACAATCTATGTTTTTCATGAAATCAAAAATTAGATTTTTTTTTGAAAAGATTTTAAACACTATCTAATACTGACTACGTATTAAAAGTTTGTATCTTTCGAATTAAAGCACGATTTCAGTACGTGATTATCATAAAATTTATTTTTAACAAATAGAAAGTGACCGGCAAAAACTATGCGACATATTATGGGATTTTTTTATCAAGTTTAAAAAAAATCGATTTTCGCAAATAAACTCTGCATCATTTTAAACTTAAGAAACTATTTCGGGACTCCAATTGTCATTTGGCGGGATATTTAAATTTTTTTTGGTCGGTTGACCGAAAGTCACCTTATTTGTCGAATTACCGAAAAATCTTAAAGGCAAAAATTGTTCAAGATTTAATTTTACGGTTATATACATTACTTGGACAAAAACAAAAAATTTGCCAATTTTTTCTATTAATCCCTACCTTTCTAAAATGTACCGTTACCAGTGGGTAGAACTGTTCTATTATTGGTTATATGGAGGTGCATTTCTGTTTAATGGGAAAGACCCGCATGATGGATGTGTAAGTCCTATCTGAACTAGCTCATACTAGGACTTGACTTCTGGAAGAGCATGGAAATCGTACCGGAATTAAATCAAGCTACAAATTCTACTCATTTAGCATCCAAGATGAGAGCATACTTACTAAGCGTATGACCCTCGATAATTTAGTCAAAGACCTTGCTTGAATGAGTACAGGCCTAGGGTGTTGTAAGGTGGCTGAACACGTTATCGAAGTAAAGCCAGGTACGCAGCCTATATTATTACGCAACGCTATTATCCCATCTCCCCATTTAACGAGGAAGCATAAGCATATGTTAGAGGACGGTGTCATGAAACCGTCAAAAGTGCTTGGACTAGCTCAATATGTTTAGTGCGCACAGGGGCGGACCCATGGGGGGATATCGGGAAGCGTCCCCCCGTAGATGGTCGAGTTGGCTAATTAGAATACGAGTTGGCTATTAGAACCTAGTACCAAAAAACCGTCGACAGTTGAGTTTTGGGAAAATTTGCAAAACGCTCGACAGTTTAATTCCAGCAAACGTAAAAAAGTTCGACCAGTTATAAAAAAGCCGAAAGTTTTTCTAGGAGGGAATTTGCAAAAAAAACACGGTCGACAATTAATTTTTATCTTCTCATAGAGTCAGTGCTTTCGGTATGCCCCTGAGTGCGCAAAGGGGGATGATTCCTATAGTTTGTGTAGACTATAGACAACTGAATGCTGTTAGTTAAAAAGTCGCATATCCTATTCCTTACATAGTATCTGCCATTCTAGGTCGTATGAGAGATGTAAAATATCTCAGTTCCATCGATATCAAATCAGTATTTCGGACAGTTCTCTTAAACAAATCGGAAAAGGATTATTTTAGTTCCGTCGCATGCCTTTTGTTTTAACCAATTCACCAGCAACTTTGCAGCGTATAGTAGATGCCATCCTTGACTAGCAGTCATAATAATATATATTTGGACGGTATAATTCTAATATCTCAGGATTCTGAAGAACATTTATGTCAGTTGTGTCTAGTAATTTGCGAGGATTCGTATCCAGCTCTGGTGTATTAATACAAGATATGGAAGAAGCTAGTCCTTGGGAAGGACAGCAGCCGTATAGCCACCTGGATGCGCTTTTGTAAACAAATATATTTAAAGTACTATTTTGAACTTTATTTATAAGATTTGCTCGGGTTTGCAGTTGACCGCCAAAATATTTCAGAGCTAGTTTTTCTCTGGCGATTTATAACTTTTGAACCCATTACTTATTGCAATGTTTTTTTTCCTATCTTGCTTGGCCGTACGCAGCGGAATAAAGTTAATTTTTCAGGAGCTGTGACTTAGAAAAGGTTGTCTTCTTCAATAATTTTAGAAAACCATGTTGATTTTTGCCCACAAATTTGTTATTTTTTCAGCGTTTCGACTGAAAGTACTGTAAAAATTTCGCTTTAATTTTATGCTTCTTATTTCATCTTCTTGCCATTCGTTTTTGATGACGTTTTATAATATCGTCTTTTGATAGATTAATCTTGGATTTCCGTAGTGTTATATTTTTTCTTGAAACTTTAGTTTCAACACCCATTTGAAATGCCTGTCAATTTCTGCCAACCTCTAAAAGTTAGATAAACAATGCCAGAAAAGTACGACAATACATACCCAGATACCACAAGGAAGGTCAAAATTTGTCCATAATGTATCCAGTACATCCATGGACATCTTGAACGGCCAATTGGATATCCGTTTATTGTTGTCCTTATGAATACACAATTTTGAACATATTTTGTTCAAAAAATGGGTAAACTAAACAACTGAAACAGTTATTAAAAGAGGGTGGTGTGTTCCATTTATCTTATCGTTGTTTTCCGAAGTGAAATAGCTTCAAATACAAGATTTCCTATTCATATATCCATATTATTACTAAAAGAAATGCTGCTTATGTATAAAAAGGTAAGTAATATCAACAACAAAATAAATGGATTACGCAGGTACATACAAGGTAATTTAGCAATAATAGTAAAATTAAAGTGATATTGTAGAAAAGTAGAAAATGTGAAAACTGGTTTATTATCAGAAGGAGTATTAAACTGATTTTTAAATCTTGTTTTTTTTTAAATCTAAATGTTCCATAATAAATTCTGCGCATTTTGCACATGTCCATATAAGGTCCAGAAATGTTATTCAAAAGGACGACCAGGAGTGTCATTTGTATAGTCCACTGGGTATCCATAATCTGTCGGCTGGACAAATTCTGGATAGCCTATGGAAAGCCGGTATGTTGACTTAATGATATCCACTAGCTATCCAGTGGACTAGAATGTCCTATTTGGGTATCTACCTATAACTTGTTAACGATTTGGCCTTTGATAATTTGATTAAAATATAGATGAGCTTAGGTTGGATAGGATACCGGTATAACGGTGATAGTGTCCACCAAGTCACCCGTATTTTTAGCAGCGACTTAAGTCGCTTCCCAGATAGCACAAGACGTCAACTGGAAGGTCAGAATTTGTCCATGATGTATCCAGCACGTCCATAGTTATTTTTGAATTGTCCACTGGATATCCATTTATTGTAGTAATTATGGATGTACAATTTTGGACATGTTTTGTACTTCGACATAGCGTCCCCACTCAGAAAATGGTTAAACTAAACATTTGGACCAGCTACTAAAAGAGGGCGGCGCGGCGTGTACCATTTACCTTATCGTTATTTTCCGAAATGAAATACCTAACTTCAAATACAATGTTTCATATTTATATTACTATGAGGGATGCTGATTATGCTTACCTATGTATAAAACGGTAAGTAATATCAACAAACAATTTTATAAAGAAATCCAATCCGGTTATAAACATATTTGCATGCCTTTCTGATAATATAAGTGTACATTATTTATTGATAGCAAGCCGGGGCATTTGAGGTTTGGCACATCCGCCCCGGATATCTCGGAATAATAATTAGTTGTAGAATCTATTTACTTACAAAATGATAGTCATTATGAGTTTAGGTACTAACAAATGTTTACGCGCGATCGGTTGGTTAAATCAGTACAAAATAAGGGTTCGAGTTTTGTTGTTAGCAGACTGAGCGAGTAGTCATTAGATTTTTACTGTGCATCAATTAGTTTGTGTGTTGTGCCCTAAATAGATTATTATAAAACGTAAGTATCTGTGTTTTATTTAATAGTGTTGATATTACCATTGCTATTTGAGGTTTAAAAATTAATAGTTAGTGTGTTCAAGAGTATGTGTGGGACTGGAAAGCCGAAATTTAGGGGTATTATAGTATAGTATTATATTATATACAAACAAACTTTCTCTTGGTGGCTAAATCACTTGTCATTTATGGCACCCTGTTGAAGTCTGGTCTATTTTACGTTTAGAGGTTGGCTAACTGACAGGACCGGACTTGTACGCGCCGTTCAACTTAAATAGTAAACACCAAGAAAATCTAGTCTCTGAAATCTATAAAGTCCAAAAGTAAAATATTTAAAACACACACTATACAAAAAACACCAACATCACAAACACAAAACACCAAAATCAAACGAAAATAAAACGAGTCAGCTTGAGACTCCCCGTACCAACCCACCACTGATCTAGGGATTTTTCGAAGGAACCAATATCCAGCGTTGATCTCATCTGTGATTATCAAATGTCAAAACGCTGAGTTTTATCATAAATTGAACTCTATAATAAAGGAGATTACACAGGTCAGGTCTGTAGCCAGGTTTTGATTTCAGAGGGGGCAAACTTATGATGTAAATATTTTTCTAGTAGACAAACTTCACTTCAGTGATTTTCTAGAGTGGGTAGGGATTCACGGCTTGACTTGATTTTCAAGTTACTTGACTTGACTTGGCTTGAAATCATGTCAAGTTCAAGTCAAGTAGTTATATTTTAAGTACTTGAATAATCAAGTAATTATATTTAAAGTACTTGAAAAATCAAGTAGTTTTTCAAGACTACTTGGTTTTTCATTAAATACATTTGATATGATCAAGAAATGACAGGAAACCTTGCAATAAAGCCTTTTATTTACAAAACTAAATCTTAACTTCTTCTTTCAAAATTTATAACAAGTAGTAATATAAAAGCAAGAAAAAATGGAAATAATAATTTATTTTTAGGAAATAATAATAAATTAACATATTATTCTTAAATATTAAACAAAATAATAAAACTGATTTTCCAGTGTATGTCCGCTTGATCTTATTCAGCAACACAGTAGTAACAGCTAAACTTAAAAGAGGTCTTTAATATCATCGTTCGCCATCCAAGATCTGGCACATAAGGCTTCTAATAGAATTGTCGCTTAATCGGTTGCGGGTTTTTGTAACAGTTTGAGCAGCCCTGGTTGATACACTTATTATTATACTGGTTTGTTTAAGCATACGCAACTACGCAATAGTTAGAGTCGATTCGGGGAACCCCGCATCTTGTTTACATGTGAGCATGAGTTTGCAGAAATTATACGGGGGTGGTTTTTATACATAATCGGGTCGTTATCAAGTAACTTGAAATTGCTTGATATCAAGTCAAGTAGTAACCATGGACAATCAAGTCAAGTCAAGCAGTGAATTTCTGAAAAGCTTGGATTTCAAGTCAAGTCAAGTAATTTATAAAAACGTCAAGCCACTTGACTTGATGAACCTCTAAGAGTGGGCAACTTTTTTTCAGAGTGGGCATCTGCCCCCCCCCCCCCCTGAGGGGCTGACGCAATCGGGCCTGACGCAGGTACCTACAAGGTAATTTAGCAATAGTAATTAAGGTGATATCCCTAATAACACAATACGTTCTGTGAACGTACTTGTTAGGTCCGAACTAGGTCCGAACGGCCAATATGCCCCGAAGACGTTCCAAAGACATTTAATTTGTAACGTTACAGGTACGCTGGGTTAGAACGTACATAAAACGATTCTCTGGGACAAAAGAACTGAATGATTGCATTCGCGTTTATATAATATAATTGATAACGACTTAATACTTGTACATTATACTATGAGTTCATTTAAATTTAAGATTTTGGTTTTCATGGTGCTCTCTAAATTATTTGTGAATACCCCCTGCGGTACATGGCAATTTTAAATTTGGTGTCTTTTTTGCCGATTGTGAAGAGAAAAATGACTGGTTGCCGTTTTCTGTCAGAATAAGGTGCCAGCCTATGCGCAGTGATTTAGCAGTCGATAGTGGTGACAACTGTAACGATAACAGGCGGACAAGAAATCTGATATAAATCATAGTTAAAAAGTCATTAAAAACACCGGCACACAAAATAAAAAAAGTGGTCTGTACATTTGACCAGACCCCTCTATCTATATGTATTTTGATGCGCTGAATACAAATCCGAAGTCCGTTTGGCCCGTACACCCTCAAATTTTGAGTAAATTACAAAAAACCGCTGAAAATGGCTAAAAATTGCGAAAAATTGCAGTTATGAAAATGAAGAAAATTTTATTGAACCAGATCAAATATGATTCTTATGTATTTTGATGCGCTGAATCCAAATTCAGAACCTGTTAATCTCGATAATTCATATATTTTTCAAAAATCGTAAAAAATAGCAATGAAGTAGCAGAAAAGAGCAAAAAATAGTAGTTCTTACGTACCAATGAGGACTTTTATTACGTATGTGGGAGTGATTTCTTATAACATTATACTCTACAGAAGCCAAGATACTCACTTATGTAGAGCTGCAGTCGCTTGATGACTATGCCTGCGGGCCTGCCTACTCAGCCTGACCAGACGCCGATACTGGGGTTCCGAATCCCTGCATCGTAAAGCACGTATCGCTTGTGCCTGCCATGACGGCACACACGCCGTTAACCCAGGACTCTGCTGGACGGTTCTGTTGCCAATCGTCACCACGTGGAGGTGCCCTGGTTACAGGCACAAGCAATCAGTCCTCCGAAGTTGAATTGCAATTTCTAGATATTCTTAACAGTTTTTCGTAATTTACTCAAATTTTGAGGGTGTACGGGCCAAACGGACTTCGGATTTGGATTCAGCGCATCAAAATACATATAGATAGATGGGTCTGGTCAAATGTACAGACCACTTTTTTTTATTTTGTGTGCCGGTGAAATTAGCTATTTAGAATAATAAAACTAACAATTTTTCATGATACAATAAAAGGAAGATATGATACCAAACCGTGTCAAATTCGTCTGGGTTCGCGCATGACGTCACTCTGTGAGTTATTTTTGAAATTTATAACACGTAATATAGAGTTTACGTTAGTTAAAGGCGATTTTATTTAAATTCTATTGGCAATATACTTTGCCTCCTGCTTATAATACAAATTTTAAAGTATATGATTTAAAATAATCATATAATAATTAAAGGGAGAAATTAATTCAAAAATAACAGATATTGGTAAATTGCCTGCCAATTGCGTTCTATGTACTTATTTACGTGAAAAGAAAAGGTAAATAATTTTATGAAGTAAAACTATACCTAATAATTAAGAAAATAATTTTTATTTAGAGGCATATTCTTATTAAAATATATACCTACAGAGTCTTTCGAAGTTATGTTATAAATAATAATTTTGTTTGTTCCTATAATTTGTCAAATATTTTTGTGCGGTGAATAACATCTATATGTTTGCGATCGAAACATGTTTTTAGGATAGTTTTTTTGGGTTTTTTACACTTTAAATAGTAAATTTTAAAAAAAAGTAAAAATTACTGTATTTTTTTCTTTGATTTTTCATTTAAAAAAATCTTAAAATGCCATAAATTATTCTAAACAAGACAAAAATATCTAAATTTATGAAATCAGGTAAAACAAGAGATTATTTTAAAAAAAAATAGCCTTTTTCAGACTCTCTGTTTGTCGTATTTTCTCGATTAAAGTCTGGTGATTCGTTACCGTGCAGATTTTTAGCACCTGTTTGTCACAGTAAACTGTTTTATTGAAGCGAGTTTGTAAAATCATTAAACACATTTGACATTCATGACATGACATAATTCATGCTTTAAATTACCTTCATAATCACTTTCGTTAAAATGTCTAGAACAGATTCTAGCATTTTTCACATTAAACTTATCTTCCCGTTTGCAGAGACGCTTCCAAACACTTTGTGTTTCTTTGTCTTTGGGGAAGCTAAAAACTTTAATATCGGGCATAAAGCCTTTACATTGATACACAACCATACACAACACACCTCATTTTCACTTTTAAACTCTTAAAAGTGATATTAAAGCACCAAAAAATAACTTTAAAATACAACGTGATCTTAACAAAGTTACGTCTCGTTTACAAAATATGGCGGAGTTACTCACAGCGTGACGTACATGACCACGCCTACCCGCGCGGTGTCATATCTTCTTTTATTTGTATCATGACAATTTTTTTAACCCTTCGTTGCCTATAAAGCGTACCTTACACGGTCAATAATATTGATATCAATCAATACTGACAATATTTTAACAATCAACTCCAATCTCTGTATCAATATTCTTCAACTTTACACGATAAGTATTATTGTCAATATTTCCTTGAGTACATAACCTACTATTATCCGTGCCTGTTGAAAATGAGTCCCTAGACGATCAGTAATACTGATACAGTATCCCTCCACTCGCTGATATTGATGCGTCAGTTCAATCCATCAAACCATCAATATATCCACCTTACACGGTCAATATTTTTGTCAATATAATAACATATTGTCAGTATTATTGACCGTGTAAGATACGCTTAAGTTTCACGATCAAGAAAACAAAAAAAATTGTCATCACTCTTGTAGTACAGTTATTGCTACTACCGTCCTTGCGTCCATATACGTATTACTACTTACTATATAGCGAACGACGAAAAAATGTTGAAGCAAAAACGTAGCCTTTGGAAACAATTGCTACCCAGTCACGTGATGTCCTGAACATCCCTCATAAATCACCACGTGATTTGCCCAGCCAGTGAACTCAATACCCCAGATAAAACCAGACCAGATGCGTAAGACTGTCAAATATCGTGTTCACTCTCAATGACCTTGAGGCGCTTCACTTAGACTGCCTGCACCATCGCTTTGCGATAGTGCAGGCGTCTGTACTATACGGCAGTTACGTTACATTTGAAGAAGACGCGGCAGTGGCTGTGATGCTGTGATTTACATTTATAACCTCGGTCTCCGTACTAGAGGCCAGACCGGGCTGGCGGATCGTACAGGCGACATTGGAGCTTTCGCATCTGGTCTGGTTTTATCTGGGTGAATACTACGTACCGTCCGCTAATCAAAACACCAAATACGACAACATGGCCGCTCGCGCCTGTCATATCCGAAAATTCCAATTTGAATCTGACAAGTGACAAGCCTTCGATTTCGCCGTAGCGTTATTTTGTGAATATTTGTTTTAATTTATAATAAAATATCAGAAAAACCAGTAAGTATAAATTATTATATACTTTAAAGTACAATATCGAAACAGAGTTAATAATATTTTAGATAGAAAATGAGATCTTGTGTCGCATGTCGACGGTCAGTTGAGAATGACAAAGTGATTTTGCATAGGTAGGTAATTAATTATTTAAGAAGATTTTGATTCTAGTTATAATGAATTATATATAAATTAATGATTACAATAAATTATACTTACGTATTTTGAGTTTTAATTCGAACTTAAATAATATATTATGTTTTGTTAGATTTACAAACGATGCCTCGCTTTATTTACATAATGTTCTTACCCGTTTTGACCCAAAATCTCAAATTAAAAATTAAAAATGATGTATTCACTCTTCAGTTTACATTCTTGTGAAGAATATCCGCCGCTAAAACTACAAGTAATTTCTTCACTTCTTGCTGCTTAAAACTGGCATTATCGGTACCTACATTAGCTACGACATTATCGTAAATAGGATAATAATTAACTTTTAATCCACTTTTCATAAATAAAAACACATTAATCTTTACTTTTGAAAGGTAAGAGAACGAAAAGGAAACCGACAAGCTCACATTTTAAACTGCTGTCAGAACTGAGTGACAGTTTCGTCAAAACTTCAAAAGTGCTGAGACATCACGTGGTACAAAACCAATGAAAAGCAGATTTTATCTTTGCGTGCTGCGATTTAACAACGGGTAGATTGGAGATCGGAGGATTGGAGACAATATAGTAGTAATACGTATATTGCTTGCGTCCGCAACGTAACCTTACTTTTTTCATGTTGCCACCTTCGATAACAACAACTGTGTCTGTAATTCGTTTAATAAATATAATATTATATGCAGGAGGGTGAATTTTGATTTGTGATTAAATATCAACAGATAAGTATATATTTTAAACAATTTATTATTTTTTTATTTACTTAGTGTTTTGCAATGGATTCTCAAGATAATAAAATAAGACTTTTAGGGAAAGGGTTAGATCACGATTGGAAGCCAGGAAAAATTATAGATAAAACCCGGAGCAATAAATATATTTTAAGCAATACAGTAAAACTTGTGTTAACGGCCACCCTTTTATATCGGTCACCTGTGTTATCGGCCAGTTTCAAGCTAACAAAAATCTACTTTATAGGAAATCCCGTAAATAAAAACCCTTAGATAATGGACACCCTTATAAAACAGCCACGGCCAGACGTACCTCAATTTTTATAACCTATTTCTAGGTAAATCAACCTTTTCATATTGGCCGGAATTTCTTTGGCCTAATTTGTATTTTATTATTTTATGATTACATTCTGCAAACTTTAAGGGTGGAAATACCCAACAATATTATTTTTTACCTGGTTCAAATAGCATTAATGGTTATAGGGTGATTATCTTCACATTATATTTTTAGTTGTGTCTTAGATCGATAAGATGCGAAGCTGA
The DNA here is from genome assembly GCA_963971165.1 of Philopedon plagiatum. Lineage (NCBI taxonomy): Eukaryota > Metazoa > Arthropoda > Insecta > Coleoptera > Curculionidae > Philopedon > Philopedon plagiatum. The sequence goes on along the minus strand of OZ020196.1, from coordinate 34,196,131 downwards.
AGTTTTTAAAACAAAATTAAAAAACCTAAAGCAAACAAAAATTGAAATGTATTTTAAAAATTCTTAAAAACACATAAAATGCATGCATAAAATTAAATTTGTTATAGAATACATGTTGTATCCAAAAATAAATGTAACTACATATATGTACTTAGATTCAGATAATGTTTTTGGTAGGTATATATTTTATAAAAACGTTTGTTCGCTATATGTACGTGAATATGCACCTAATTAAATAAAAAACAAATCTCCAAATGAACTTTTATTTTAGTTATAATTAAACTGTGATATGTAAATGTTATTAGGCTTTAGAAACCCCTCTGAGTAAATGTTTACTTTTTTGTACAAATAATAACTGTTACCTGGCAATACTGGCCACCCTTCTATAAAGGCCAATTATTCTTAATTTTATGGTGGCCCTTATAGACAAGTTTTACTGTATTAATGTTTAGCGTAAGTACCCAAAGCCCCAAATGACCAATTTGTAACATAGTGTTGATGCTTAGGTTTGTAAAAGTACTTGCGAAATTACTATGTTCATAATTGAATTTTATTGCAAAAGGTAAAAATAGTTCGTTTCCAAATTAAGCTATGGAAGTAAAATTCCATCCTAGTCGTTTTTGCCTACCCCTCTCCTATAGTAAAGCATAACACACTCCAAAGGAATCACGTCGGTTAATTTAAATTACCCATGAGGTAACTTCTTGCTCTCCAGAAAATAGTGTAATTATCCCAACTGATGTACCCTGCAGTATTTCAGGTCATTGAACTAACCATGAAAATACCTTGGATTAATTCCGACTTCTAATTTATTTTATAAAATCTGTTTCGTTCCTAGAATCTGATTAAAACTGCGTAATGTATTTGTATATTTAGGTCGTTTTATTGTTACTGTTACTTATATTAAATATAAATAATTTGCATAACATAAAACAGGCTATCTGCTCCTTTCTTGATAGATATAATAAATTAATTTAAAAAATTAAATTGCTCAGGTACAAACTAATATTTGTGTTAGAATTTCCATTAACACATACGACTAGTTCTTCGTATATAACTGAGCATTTCTTTTTCGACTAGCCAACATATCATAAAATGGGTTATGACTTATACTCTGGGTTAACCTTTGAATCCATTCTTTGCGTTCTTCATCACTACTAGCAGACATACGGTAAACTGTATGCTTTCCTTCCACTACTTTACCTTCTGAATCAGTCTTACATGCCTGCAATAAAAAGAGCAAAATAAGTATCAAATCGAATTAAATGATTGTTAAAGTTTGTTGTCCATCTAAGGAAAATAACGTATTGGGTTTCTTATGACAATCAAACAGAATCTCAGGTTATTCAAATCTTGAAGTATAGAAAAATACTTCGTCTATAAAAACAAAAATAGTAAACAATTTGTGACTAATTCTAAATATGAAACAGCTTCAATTGCAGTTGACAGATTATGCTACTCGTCTATCTCACACAAGTTGTGTATACCCATGAAGTGTCAGTATTTTTACAGACTTCTAAATGTAATTTCAAATTCAAAACCATATGATACAAAGTAATACTGCAATGGCTATTGAGCCATTGAATACAATATACAACTGAATATAATATGAATTTATAACTGAATATCAAATATGTCATTGTATCTAGACTGTAAAGACCTTACAGCAGCCTGATACAAGAACAGTGTGGAAAGATCGCGTAGTTTAAAAGGTAGTAGATCATTGGGGCCCTATATTGACTAAATAGGACTTCGACCACACTAGAAATTATGTAATGAATTAACTAAAAAAAAAAAACACCTAAATGGACTAATAATAACTTTTATTCTAAGGGTTTTGTCCCATATTCCAAGTTACTTATTATAGCACGTTAAGTTCTGTGTCATTCGCTACCGATTCGTTTGAACTGAACAAAACCCTCTAACAAACTAACTTAAATAAATTAATTCAAACATTTACTTGCATACCTTAATAAAATCTGCTCCACCACTGGCATACAGCTCAAAACAATATTGTTTTTGTCTATCTTGACATTCCCTTATTGAAATATTTTCTAATGGAATAATTCCTCGGGGCTCTTTATCAGTCGTGTATTCAAAATAATACAAACAATTGTCATTTAAAATAAACCAACGACGTTTCCAACTTTTATATCGGCCTCCTTGTTTCCACAACCATCCCTCTTTGTCTGGATTAAAAAAGGTATGCATTAAGTCATTTCCGTCATCCTCAGGAATTTTAAAGGGTTCTGCTTTTATGCTTTCATATAAACTCTAAAAATCAAGTTAAAAAAAAACAAGACTGTTACTGCCATAAAAATTTCAGTGTTTGCTTGAACTTGTTACTTCTGGTTTTATGTATTTTGTGTTTTAAAAGATATATGCTAGCCAAATTAGTCATACTTTTTTTTCAAAAAAAGTGAATACATAAATGAGAGGTATCACAGAGTGGGGAAAGAGGAGTTAATATATATATATATATATATATATATATATATATATATATATATATATATATATATATATATATATATATATATATATATATATATATATATATCAGCGGCGGCTCGTCGGGGTAGGCAAGGTAGGCGGCGCCTACCCTTGATTATTCTGTCCTCCGCTACCCTTTGATAGTAAAACTACAACCACTTTCCAGTAGAAAGACGGAAAAAATATATAATAATAGTTATACTAATTTAAATAATTTCTTGTATATTTTGCTTACATCTTATATTACGGTATCTTCCATATGTATATAATATATACCGTATCGCACCGCAAAAACTCCCAAGGGTAGGCGCTCTATCCCAAAGTCTTTTATTTGTGTTCGGCACGTCAGTTCTACATTGAAAACGCAATCAAAAACCAGCGCTGGCGTGGTAGCAAAACCAAAATAAAAGCCGTCGGTTAGGCGGAATCTTCGTTCGCCTTCGCTACTGCTCGTGGTTCAGTTCAATACGACTCGATAAATTATCCCCCAGTGCGAATCAGTAGATGACAGATTATTCAGATGATCATTCATTATTTATGAAAGTTTATTCAAAATAAGGGATTTCAGCTGCATTAATTTTTGTTTTTGGATTGTTGCTTTTACTTCAGTTGGAAGACATTTTTCTTGCTTGAAGAGGATTAAAACGTAGAGTAGAAATTCAATGAAAAATGACCGTTTATCGTCGCTTGCCCTTATTTCAATTGAAAATGAATTGTTTTGCTCCGTACAAAAATCAGATGATTTTACGGAAACAATTATAACTAAATTTTCATTATTAAGAGATAGACACATTAATTTAATTTATAGAAAGTAACAAGGCACTAATACACTTTTCTGTTACACAAAATTTGATTTTTAAGATATCAATTTTTTAAGAAAGTATCTTGGATTTTAGCATGTTTTTATATTTACTTTCATATTTGTTATCACCAGTAATTTCTGTGAGGTTAGGGCTAGGCTGTGAGGGGAGGAAGAGGCCTAGGTTGCGCTGTCGCCTACCTAAGCTGGGAGGGCACGAGCCGCCACTGATATATATATATATATATATATATATATATATATATATATATATATATATATATATATATATATATGTGAAGAAATATTGATCCGGAGTACATCCGTTCGTTTGTTAAATTCCTATTGGAATCTGGCAGACGTTTCGTCAAGGTCTCACTTGGCATTATCAATGCTTACTCGTTGCTGTCAAGTCGTAAATTGACATCAGTTTACGACTTTTTACCGATACTTCCACGGATTTTGCTCTGAAGAACTAGAGGCTATGATTCCCCTCTTGACTGTTCCTAACAGGACAACAAGAGGCGTGTTACGTATGCATCCCTTTACTGTCCAGCTACAAAAGCCTAGAACATCCCACTTCTCTCGCTCATTCATACCTAGGGTCTCCAGATTATGAAACAAATTGCCTGTAGATGTTTTCCCTTCCCCTTCCAACATCCAGCCCTTTAAAACCAGTGTCGATACATTAAATTTCCCTTCTCTTCAGACGCCCACGGTGCGTTAGTGCTTAGACTTGAAGTCTACGTGGGCTGCCTCAGATAAAAAAAAAGATAATATTGGAATGACTCGGTCATAATGTTTACAAATTCTAATAATACGGGTTTTTCAATTTTCTATGTTGTATTGTAATATACTTTTTTTTAAATATCTTACATAATACATTTGTTAGTTAATAGAAGTTAGTCTTGACGTTTACTTGCAAATGTACAATTTACCACTAACAGCGTCCTTGTACAATATTCTTTGGTTGGGTTTCTCTTGGAAGAGACCGACAGAATTAGTCATCACCAATTTTAATGGGACTTGGTATATAGGTAGACTATCGAAAAATAAGGGACAAGTATTTTCTTTTAGCTGCTAAAATTCACGTTAAAGGGGTTGTGTGACATTTCCTCCGGCCTGACTAGCCGTTACCAGAGACCGACAGAATTAGTCATCACCAATTTTAATGGGATTTGGTATATAGGTAGACTATCAAAAAATAGGGGACAAGTATTTTCTTTTAGCTGCTAAAATTCACGTTAAAGGGGTTGTGTGACATTTCCTCCGGCCTGACTAGCCGTTACCAGATTTTTAGTACTGAATAATAATTAAAACTCCGCTGTATTTAGACTCAGAATCTTCAGTAGTAGAAATTCTGGTCTATACGAACCCGACGATTATATACACCATTACGACAAGAAAATTTTGTTCTAAAAGTTAAAGCTATACTTACAACAAGTAATTCTCTAGGTAAATCTTGACCCTGATTAATTCCCCTATTCATATTTATAAACTGTTCAATTGTAGGTTTTTCCTTAACACTAGGATTATGTAAACTAGTATTTAACATAATAATAGCAAATGACAAAACGTAGCAGGTATCAGAATTTTCAAAAATATTGTTTTCTCCTTGACAATCACAGTAACGTTTAGCAAAGCATTCCATCATTCTATCTATTTTCTGCGCTTCACCAGGTAATCGAAAACTCCACAAAAATTGCCTGAAAATAAAGCGATTGTTAAAATTTTTACGAGAATATTAAATTGTTTTATTAGGCAAGTATGACAGTTATATTTTTCTGAAGACACAAAATTAATGTTCTGAATAGAAAAAACATAGTGTTCAGATTGACTGAAATAAACTTTTATCCGATCGGTTTCATCGGATTTCACGAAGTACTCATCTCTGGGTAGTATACTGAAGAATTCAATTTTTCGCTTGTGCAATACAAAATTTTTTATTCTGATTCAGCTAATTTCCTGCTATCGCGATTTCTAGGTCCTTGCAGGCAGTCTTACATCCAGGGTGGCTAAAGAACAGACCACATTTTAGCCAAAAGCAAAATAAGGCGTTACACTAATCGGCGAGTTTTGAATGGGTAAGATGTTGCACCGCTATGATGCTCGCACCATCTAATCAATCTAGTGCTGCTTCGAAATATTTTAGTTGCCAACAGAAATAATTTATATTTAGCATTTTACTTAACATTACACTATTTCTACCATCATGAAACAAATTACAGATCGGTGGCAATACTACTACTTGAGTTTCATGGTTGTTGCGCAGACTAAAAGGGTTCCACCGCAATATGCAACAATTACCTTAAAAATTTCATAAAACTAGAACACTGGCTTAAAAACAATAATAATTTATACAGGGTGTCTAAAATAGGTGATACCACTATTGCTATCCCCGAAACGGTAAAAGATACGAGGTCGGTTAAATTGGAGAAAATGTGCCATTTTTAGTCCCTATTCATGTTCCGTTTACGGAGTTGCCAAATTCTCTATAATTTCTTATCTACAGGAGATTTTTTAAAAATAGTCAAAAATTTAATTCTTAAATATCTCGACAAACATTATAGTTAGAAAAAAGTTGTCTTAACAAAAATCACACGATTTTTTACCTTCTCTAAAGTAACGTTATTGTTTTGTTTATACCAATTGTTTTTATAGAGTTACTGATACTAACTTGTTTTTTTCAAATACGGACCTGGATTTTTTGCTGCATTTTTTGAAAGAATACTTCAACCAAACCCCAAAATCGAATCGTATTTTGGGCCTTTGCTATTTTAAAACATTTAATCCGTACCCTATTTATAACTCACCGTGTACAATTACATAATAAATATATTACAACCATATAGCAAGTATAGTGTAAATTTAAAAGTTCTTGACAAATCGTGTATCTCATTCATAAGAGATACTAAAGCATTTTCGTTTTATAAGGAAGTTAAAAACCCCTAATATATGGCTGTGAAGATCATTAGCCTCCTCCACATTATGCTGTCAAATAACTATAAAACTTAAAATGATTATTAACAAAGTACTTTGTTAAATAATAACTTCTGTGAACACATTTATTTTACCTAAGAGCCTGGACTAGAATTAGGTCTGTGAAATCATGCAGATCCACAAAGGATTGAAGCACTTTCTCATTAAATTCATTCCTTTCTCCTAAATAGTCACCAATGGCAGTTTTGTTTAAACCTTCACCTTTATGAAGAAACTGGGCAACGCTTTCTGGTGTATTCTAAAACAATTATCAGAATTAATAGTAAAATTAATCGCACAGCTAATAGTTGGAATATGAAAGGTAGATGAGAAACCCTCTGTCCTATTTCTTATAAACACCAAAACAAAATTTTTAAAATAACTTTATAAATATCAAATTTCAAATGCACATAGCAACAATCTATGATAGTCAAGTATGAACTCGAAGCTTGTAAAATTAGTCAGTCTTTATTGGTATTTTTGCTACAATACAATAATTGTAGGTTAGACATGTCAAAAAAGCTATAAAAATATTTTGTGCTAGATTTTGTCATAAAATATACACGTGATGATTATTTCATATATATTTTTTTAAATTTCATGTATGTAAAAAATACTATTTACCCAGCAGTAAATTGTATTGTTCATAACATAGATGTTGGACGTTGTACATAACATAGTGGTAAAAAACAATACTTATAATTTATAAACTATTATAAAATAAATATGCAAAAATTGAGAATAAATTCTCTAACCACCTGAAAATTCCTTATACAATAAGGATTTCAACAAATAATGGTAAAACAGCTATTCTCCGGGCTATATGCCCCTCCGAGCGCTGAATTACATACCAAAATTTGACGTATTTTCTTCTAACACAGTTAGATAATAAAATACTTGTTTTGAATGCAAGAAACTACTAGGAAGAAGGAAGCTTTTTCTTTAGTTAGGATGTCGTCACCTGCAGACCGGTTTCGAACTCGTTGGTTCTCATCAGTACAGGATAGACGAACATACCAACCTTCCGAAAAAGTAATCCCTTAAAGCTACAACTGTCGTAATGCATAAGCAGTGAGATACGGGCAGCGCCATCCATTAGCAGTTTCGAGCATTCAGAGTAGAGTTTACCGTAAGGTAAAATTTTCAAACGTATGAATGAAAGTCTACTTGTCAGGGGTACATATAAATATGCAAAAATTGAGAATAAATTCTCTAACCACCTGAAAGTTCCTTGTATCGTACAAGAAAAAAAAGTGTATAAAAAGACCGTGAATAGAAAAAAGTAAAATTTCAAAAAGTACTATTTTAAAATGCATTAGTTTTAGTTATGCTACAAGCAATTCTAAAGGTAAATAACTCTACAGACGCCGAACATTTAAAATATAAATAAAAATAGAGGGCAAAGATATAAAACACTAGGTATAACCAAGAAACCAAGCAAGCTCAAACAATACGTTCATTATCATAATTGAACTAGCTTTCTCCCGCGACTTCGTCCGCGTGGTATAGGTGATAATAGTGTAGTTTTGATGTCACGATTATGAATACATGAAACATAAGTTATGTTAAGTTGGTTATATCTAGAGGCCGGATTTCAATATTACATGACGAAAAAACCAGGGGCGGACTCAGGTAACTAATAGAAAAGGTAGGTAAATGAAATTAATATTATATTTTATCAGGTTGTATTTATGAATTATTACTAAAAAATATTTCAATGAACCAACTTCACAAAAGGAAAAGCACTAAAAAGGATAAAATAATATTGTTACTGCGGTTAATGGTAAACTTAATTTTGTTCATTTTTATGAAAATGTTTTTTCTTTTAGTGCACCTATCACCCCCCCCCCCCCCGTTCATCTAATCCCCCCTTTTTAAATTTGTAATGGCAATGTTATATTAGATTTTCTAACCTCAATAACCCCAAAAATGTTCAATTAGTTAACATTTTGAAGACATTTTAATAACCCCGAAAGTGACACATTTAACACTGATGGGAAAATTCCCAGCTGCTTCTTTTTATTCCCCCCTCCCCGTTAATTTTTTTTAACATGTTGGACCAAATTAGATTTTCTGATCTCAATATCCCCGAAACTGACATATTCGTTATCATTTTTAGAGAAATTTTCAGCAGATCCCTTTTATCCTCCCTCCTCAACATCTGTTAGACAAAATTTGATTTTATGATCTCAATAACCCCAAAAACGTCACATTAGTTAACGTTTTTGATGAATTTGACAGTCGTTTTTTATCCCTCCCTCCAACATTTTTGGAGAAATTCCCAGCCTCGTCTTTTTAACACCCCCCAACCCCCGTTATATTTTTTTAACAACTCTTAGACAAAATTAAATTAACATCAATAAGTGTTTTAAACTTGTTTAAAACACATGTTTTAAACCTTTTGTTTAAACATAACAACCCTGATAAAAAATAAAATAAATAGGAACTTATTTAAGAAATAAAATAATCTCTAAATAGAATCTAATTACTTCGCGTTTTTGTTGCAAATTTAACGTTGAATGTTTTCGTTTTGACATTTTGAAAACAAAATTAAACTTATCGCGAACGTAAATAAAATAAGGCTACGTACAGTACATGCAAAATGACAACCGGCTAATATCATGACATTAATGACACCCTGACGCCTGATAAACTCAGACAGGAAAAAATGGTACCAGCCGCTGTCAGGTGGTAGAGGAATTCCTCCTCGACCAACGAGGTACCACCCCTCATACCCTCTTAAAAGGGCTGGTAAAACCACATAGATGTGTGTAGCACTGGGTGTGTGAGTCGGCTTTGTGATACATAACCCACGGTACCTTAGTACTTAGGCTTGCTGCCTTCGTGGGTTGTATGAAGATAAAAAAACACGCATTTAGATTAAAAGAAAACAGTTTTATCTTCTTTACTGCGACAGCCCACGGTACCTTAGTACTTAGGCTTGCTGCCTTCGTGGGTTGTATGAAGATAAAAAAACACGCATTTAGATTAAAAGAAAACAGTTTTATCTTCTTTACTGCGACCAAGTCTTTAATTTAAGCGCGAAAAATTAACAAAGCCACGCGACTGTCCGGATTAAAGAGATGCGTCCGGATTATGACTTTAGAAAATAGGTGTCCGGATTATTGGATGTCCGGATTAAACTGTGTCCGGATTATAGAGGTTACACTGTATACTTTATCTTTAAACTAACTCTCGGGAAATATTTCTTCAGAATTTTCAGATTTTGCGTAATTTATCTCTAATATTTTAAGCGATATTGTTTTCAATAAGTTCTATTACAATTTTCTCTGGCCGTTAATTCAGTTTTTCAAAAGAATAACTTCACGAATGTTTGATATACTTACTTGTAATAAGCCTTTTTCTATCAAGTACTCTATTCCTTTTTTAGGATCCATATTAAATTTCTTTCGTCCGATGGACATCATTTTGGATTTATTGCTATTTTTGCCATCTTCTCCTGAATCAAGTGATTCCATTTCCGATACCACCTCACAAAGGTCATCTTTCAGTTGCTAAAAGCAGTAGTAATAAATGTTTATTTTGCTAAATGCAGGTCAATATGTTAAACAAAACCTTTGTTTCCTTGCCGACGTTTCGAGTTATTGAAAATGTTTCTCAGGGCTCAAAAAGCTGACTTTCCGTGTTAAAATCATAAAACTTAAAATTAACAAACCCGTTAGATACACTTAAATTTTGTACAAAATATGCTATTTTAACACAACTACTGACTGTGTAACAAGTACTGACTTGTAATAAACCATTAGCAAGGAAATTCAATAGGCAATATTATGTTGATAAAAAAATAAGATTACACTTAAAAAAGTTGGGAAATTATGAAAATACACTTTATATCTTTACAAAAGCAGAACGTCAATAAACAGCTCTAAGGCGGGTGACACATTAGAGAAATAAATTTTGTGAATCTCGTCGCATAGAACATGCAGCTTGTTTCATCATGGAATAACCGCTGTATCTGTATGATACGATGCAGACTGACGTTTCTGAAACAGGAGACCAGAAATTGTTTCATATACAAATATCATGAAACACAACGTGCTCTGTGTGTTGAGATTTGTTTCTTAAATTCTTTATTATTTTTTTCAGTTAAAGGTCCAACCAAAACAAATAAATGGTAGAAGTTTATTGCCCGGATAAGCACTTGCTTGTGTGAGGAGATTTTAACATCAACTTCGAGTGGGAAGGTTCTGCATCTACAGTGTTTCTGCAATTAATCTCCAGTGATGGACTGATACCACATGTTACTGGAGAGAATGGGCACGCATCTCAGTTCACAAATTGACAATATTTTCAGTAACACTACAATCTCTAATTTAATTTTTAATACCATTTTTACAGATATTTCAGACCATTTCGGCCAGAAGATTAGCATTCAGTCTGAGCTGAGCAATCTCAGGCCAGTCGCTATAAAAAAGAGGTTATTTACCGTTTACCCACTCTAACATAGTTAACTTTCAAAATAGCTTGTGAGCTGGGTTGACATGTATAACTTGACTGATTTGAATGAGCAGTATAACTGCTTCAAAAGTATTTTGTACTACTATTTTTATTTATCCTTTCCCGTATCGAGCAGCCGGATCAGGCCAAGCCGTTGTTAGGTAACTTCAGGAATTAAAGATTCTGCAAATCGAGTTAAGGACCTTTATATTCTTTATAAGCAAACCAATCACCAAATAATGTTCAATCAATACAAAACTGAGAAAAAAGCATATCAGCAATTTTTGCCTGACGTTAAGATTTCTTTAAATGATAAAATTGTAAACTATAAAAACAAAAATAAAACAATCTGAAACATTTTAAATAGATAATGCAACAAAAAAAGCTCCGAGTTTAAGGAAACACACACGCGCTCCAGAAAATCGAAGATAACATCGCTCGTACATTTCGACGCTTGAAACCCGTACTGTTGGAGAAACAGAAGGCTGTGCTTATTTAAGAAGACCAGCCTCAACTTAACCACTTTTTCTATTATCTTCGCCATGGTAGGCAACAAGGATATCGGTCTAAAATTAGAAAGTACATCGCGACCTGCCATCCTTGTGAAGAGGAACAACAAGAGCTTTTTTAAGCAAGGAGGAAAACTGCCCCCACAAAGGAGGCATTAATTGCCTCCGCGAACGCTTTTAAGGCCCTCTCTGGCATTGCAGACAAAATCTTCCCAGAGAGTTCATCCTGACCAGAGGCATTATTTTTAATTTGAGCGACAATGGTCTTGATTTCCTCAGCGACAGTGGGAATAAAAAAAAACGTTTCAGACACCGACACATGACTCAAGTAACTTCTGGGGTCGCTTGTTGGAGTTATCTCCTGCGCTAAATTAGCCGCCATACTACAGTAAAATTAATTAAACTCATTCGCACTCGAGGAGCAATCAGAGCCTACATTATTTTGCCCCCTCAACTCGTTAACAATTTTCCAAGATTCCCTTCACTTGTTGCTAGATCCTGCAATTCTGCCATGATATTTTTTCTTAGCAATCTTAATAGCCAGCCTGTGAATTTTGCGATAAGCGTTAAAGTAGTTTACAAAACAATCATTACCCGTGTGACGTAATACCGGCCATAATAACAACATAGTCAGTCTCACTAAAGTCCTTAGAAAGCACCTCAATTTTATTAATCACATTCTCAAATCCAGCATCAGGTTTCATGATTGACTGAACCCAGCATATATTCCTATCCAGGGAGTTGGACAGAGCATGTTGCAGGCTTTTACCTGTTTGATCACACAATAGTAGTACCTTCTTAAGATGGTCATTCTCATTACTTACTTTACCCTTTCCGTCAACACAATTATACATTTCACCACCCAAATGCATCCGTTGTGGAACTTCCGATGATTTTAAAAGTCAACATCTCCAGTTTGTGTTTCCTGGGTTGTGTGAGCAGTTCCGCTCACAGCCTTTTGCATTATTTCAATGTGGTCCCTATACATACGATTTTCACACTCTAAGATCCGTATATAAGATATCATATTTTCGGCCATAGACCTAAGATCTTTAATGTCATTCTCTAATCCATTGTTCCCCTGCACAAGACATACAATCTCCTTTTCTAAGGTATTCTTCTGTTCATGTACATTTAACCAATCGTTCCTGAACTTGGCCACTTCCTCTTTCTTCCTACTGTTCCTCCAAATACTCCTTTCAGATTCAAAGACTTCATCCTCAAAGTCTTGAGTTTTACGCATTTATCTCTTGTATTTCCTTTCTTTTCTTGCTTCTATTTCTTTCCTTAACTGAACTAAGTTCCCTAAGTTGGGACTTCAATAGATAGTTATCTCTTTGCAGCTTTTCCATTTCTAAAAGTAACTGCTGGATTTGGTCATTTCCATCTGCAGCCTTAAAGCGAAACTTTGAATCCATTCCTATTTGATACAATTATGACTTTACACAAATCAAGTAAATCACCACACCTCTCTAGTCGTGGAGGCATTTTTCCTCTGCGTTTGATGGTTGGTTTAATATAATATATAATAATAACCAACCTCAAATTAGAGAATGAAACCGTGATTTCGTATGCTGATGACACTGCGGTGGTGTTTTCTGGCGACAGTTGGACTGATGTGGGGAATTCGACAAAATTGATTAACTGATAACTTGCATAAAAAACTGGATTGGCCAGTTTAAACTTACACTAAATGTTGCTAAGACTAACTATATTTCCTTTTCGCTCACTACCACAAACAGGCCAAATTTTAAAGCATTAAGGTTGATAACATCGATAGCTGCATTAACGAGGTAGATTATAGTAAATATTTGGGGATTGTTGTGGGGCCAGCATGTGTTAAAACTCACAGGTACATAAAGCCTCGTACAGACTGGCGAGCTGAACCGTTCGCGAGCCGCTTGTGAACCCAATTTGGACGGAGCCGCTAGCCCGTTCAGAGCTGGACGTCTGCCCAGCTCATAACTCCGCTGCAGTTAGGGAGTATTTACAAAATGTTTTTAGGGGTAACGTTATTGGACTAAATCACACAATTAATTGGCCAACTAAGTCTCCCGATCTTTCGCTGAATGACTTCTTCTTGTGGGGACACCTAAAAACGACGCTGTACAAAAATATTAGATACGAGACGTTCGAAGATTTACAAAATGCCATTACTGCAGAATGTGAAGGGCTTTCCGTATATCGGTTAAGAAATGTTCGAAACGAATTTTATGATCGTCTGAGCTATCGCCTAGCAGCAAATTGGGGGTTGTTTGAACATTTGGTAATTATTTAGTATACGGTTTTCAGCTATTTTGCGATTTTTGGGAAAATTCTTTTATGGTCAAATTCTACTGTCTTTCCTGATTGCAAATATAAGTGCGCACATAATAAATTATGAGCAAACCTGACCACCTTTTTGCTCACCAACCTGAGCAAAAAGGTGGTCAGGTTTGCTCAGTTTGATTGATATAGATATATATGTATCTATATCAATCAAAACTGAGCAAACCTGACTACCTTTTTGCTCAGGTTTGCTTGGGTGGTGAGCAAAAAGGTGGTCAGGTTTGCTCAGTTTTGATTGATATAGATATATATGTATCTATATCAATCAAAACTGAGCAAACCTGACCACCTTTTTGCTCAGGTTTGCTTGGGTGGTGAGCAAAAAGGGGGTCAGGTTTGCTCATAATTTATATGTGCGCACTTATATTTGCAATCAGAAAGACAGTAGATTGTAACCATGTTCTAATGTTATGTCATAAACATTCACCGTGTCAGTTATTGACATTTACTAGTACTTTTATTATAAGCTTCAGAAGCGTACTTTAAATTTCGCCGTTTTAGATTTACATTTTTCTAAATAACCCCTTGAATAATAAATAAATCAGGTCAAAATTTCGCAAGTTAGTTCGTCAAAGTATCCCCTTTAATAAATTAAAATAAATTATCGGTCTAAAATAAACAAGGGAGCCAATATTTGACCACCTTAAAATTAGCATGTAATTTCCTATGTTGCGCGGATCGATGGACCACCCTATATACGAGTTCTTTGCGACAATTAAATATTGTACAAAATTACATCCTAAAGATTATTTCAAAAAAAAACTAAGAGATTTCCCTCCGGGCTCTTGTATTCCAGAAAGATTATGAGTGTTCGTTCCCTCTATGTCTTGGATACATGGTCATATGAACATAAAAGAAATAATTTAAAGGCTTTCATGGATCATCCATACAGCACTCGTAACAAAACAAATAAAACAGTTAAAAATGCCTAATACCCAAGCAATAAAAATATTAACTTGAGATTTAAAAATATCTTGCACCTAAAATATATAATATATTACCACCAAACTTAAGAAGTACCACAAATAAAAAAGATTTAATATCAAGTGCAGGGCACTTGTTGCCGCGAGTTGTTTAGTCTGTTCTATTCTAGCTCTGAACAAGGCTGATTTTGTGTTTTTTTTTTAACATTTAGTTTTTAGTTTTCAATTGACTGCAGGATCTTATTGTGGTATTATATCTTGTTTATTGTATAATTATTAAAAACATCACTACCAAAAAAAGGGTTTTTTTATAATTTGCACATACAGTTGAAACTGCTCGACCCCCAGTCTATTCATCACGTGACAAAGTCAGTCACGTTGGCTGTAATCGTCTGGATATATTACCTTATTTTCCTACGTGTGCGTATTTCAGGTTCTTTTAAAGTTTGGTACAACAGTAAATTTTAGATCAGATTTTTGATAGTTTTTAATTTTATTTCCCTATTTTAATTTGTCGCATTGTAGAGATAAAAAATCAAAGAATCAACCTGTTTTTATCATTTATTTATTTGTATTCCAGTTATTTATCAATTTCACATTCAAAATAACAATAAACTATTTATAACAGTTAACAATTCAATATATTAACATAGGCCTTTGTCTGTCTTCCGTAATTTGTACCCTTTTTACTTTTGTCACCTGTTTTGTCTGCGACACTACAGGTGAGTTTCTTGTCTACACTTTACCAGTGATTTTCTTGGCTGCGCCTTTCCCGTTCATGACACACATCTAATGTCTGCGACACTGATGGTAATCCTCGTGAAGTGTTCTTACCTATTTCTTTACCTAACTTGGCTGCGCTTTCCTATTCATAGCTCACACATCTGTCTGCGACACTGATGGTGATCCTCGTGAACTTGTTCTTTACATGTTGTTTTTACCAAAAATCCCTATACATGTTACTGTGCGTCTGCAGCAAACCTCTGCATGCACTTTATCACTTTGTCCTTTTCATATAGAACCCCTTTGCTTATCTAACCCGGATAATCTGCTATTTTATTTTTGGTATCGCCCCTTCTGACGTGTACCTATAATTTTCATTTACTCTTTAAATACCTAACACCCAGTATCACCCAAATGACGTACACGCTAAGCATAATGCTACTACGTAGGGTGGGAAGCCCTTCAGCGGAACCCCACTGTTGGACAGTCCGTGAGGAACCGAAAACCTGTACAGTAGAACCCCACTGTTAAATTAATTTACTGTAATTAGCCCGATTACAATCAGCACAATACCCAAACAAAAATATCGGACACCTCACGTATAACATATAAAGGTGCAATAAAAGTTAGGAGTCCATCCGCCCATACGCATGTGTCACTTTTCTTCTCGAGCGGGTGTTGTTTTCTTATTACTTAGGCACCGAAAACTTCGACAGCGCACCATCGTCGGTTATAACCCATCACACCGTTTTATGTATACCTATTTATCTGTTAACGTTCTACAGGTAGCATCATGTCAATATCTGCACCCATACTTTATTTTGTCATTACCAATCTTGATAATACGTTGGTCAAACGCGATTATTTATATTTACTCCAACCTAACCCTTTTTAAGATTTCTCGTTTCTAATGCAGATTACCTTTAACTTATTAAAACACCCCTTTTTAATATTTCTCTTCACTAATGCAGATTGCGATTAATTTAATAAATACCCTTTTTAATTTTATCTACCCTGTCGGTTTACTGACCGCTGTTTTTTCGTTGTGATGCCAATTAAACCCGGAGGACAAACTGGCTATCTGTATTTACAAGAAAGGTGCTTTTGCACTTGCCCTACCATACTGACCCAAATCTCGAAAGCAAAAGTTTATTAACACCATCATCTGGTACCGTTAGAAATTTGGTCTCTTTTCCAGTCATAATTTATGTAAAATAGTATTTCATAATCTTATTTTATACTTTTATTTTAAATTCTCCCCCATTTTCAAGATTAAGTTTAATATTTTTAAACCGATTACTTTATATTGTTTATAAGTTAAATTGTGATACACGACTGCCAGTATTTGAATTCACATAATATATTACATTAAATTAAAGTAAAGGATTTAATTTCGTTGCCAAAATACCGACCCACCAGTTAGATCAGCCTCGACGTGTTCACCGGCAGCTGAAATCGGCGTACTAGGCACTTCAATAAGTAAAACGAATCAAATTTCTTATAGAATTATTAATGAGATGAACTATTCTTTTAAGTAGTTTCATGGATTTAATTTCGTTACCAAAATACCGACCCACCAGTTAGATCAGCCTCGGCGTGTTCACCGTCAGCTGAAATCGGCGTACTAGACACTTCAATAAGTAAAAAGAAATCCAATTTTACTACTTGCTTAATATTACAACACAAATTAAACGTAACTGTAATTTGAACAAAGGACTTACCGGCAGTTTTTCAACACAGAAAAATTACTAACAGGAGAACCCACCGACATCGTCACGACTTAACTTTTAAAAAAGAGGAAAATTTGAATGTCTATCTGATATCTGAATGCGAGTCGAATGTGAATCTGAATGCCTTTCTGTGGACGCGTCGAGCGCTTATGTACTCGCGCTTCCTCCCTCTGCGGGGGATGCAGCGTCGCTTGTTGATGCACAGGTTGACTGGGCCATCTGGTTTTACGTAACCTCGAGAATTTGACCTGGCAGACCCTTTTATGCAAACTTTTACTGTTTTCGACGTTTTTAGACTATTTTAAAACAGAGGTTTTTTTTATGTATGCATATTATTAGAATTTTATAGTTTAGAATATTCATTTTTCTTTTAGAGATCTTGCAAAATTTCCCAGATATAAAGACCCGGGTACAGGCGGTTTCAAGGTGTTTAGTCCTCTAGGTGCATACAATTTAGTTTTTAGAACTTCCATATTATGTCTTAATGTATATCTAAGCTTGTAATAATGTTCAATGTTTTTTTTTTTAATAAATGAGTAATGAGTTTATCGAAATCAAACCATTTAGAGTGTACCAATAATTAATCTCCCAACTGTACCTTTGCGTAGAATAAAAACAATTAAACCTAACCCAACAAAATGTTCCCATTTATTGAGTAAAATTTTCATACCTTTGTAAGCTTTTTAATTTTTTTTTTGCTTGACAAGTCATCATAAAATGCACAAAGAACGAATCGATTGGTGTATTAACTTACCTGTATTTGCAGCAACAATTCGGTTTTTTTTCTTCTAATTTCAATTAAAATTTTCTGTTGTTCTGGAGTAAGGTCTAAAAAAGTTTATAACGTTAGTAAGCTTAAATTAAAATGTAAAAATATGTTTTGGGTTTAAAATAATGTAAGTATATAGGTACCTAATGGAGTTTGGTGAATCATAGTTGTGTTTACTTTAAGTGTAAATTAACCAGTTTTCTTATCCACGAAATCTCCTAATCTTCGGGAAATAACCAAGAAAATAAATTAATACTCACAACTGCAGTACACCAGACATAACAGCACTTTTACCCAACAGATAATTTTTTAAAAACCCCATTCGATATTTTGCAAAAAAATAAATATAAAATAAAAAATGATTCATTGGTGTTAGTCTTTAATTGCCGCACATGCCTTTACTGGAACATATCTATTTGTATCCACTTGTTCGTTGTGTTTGCTGATACTTTGACGGTATCTACCCGAAATTTAATTGAGAGGCGATATTAACTGCGTCCAATAGTCAGTTCAGTCGAACAATGCATGTGTCTTGCCGAAACGTCGTGTTTCTTGATCTTTTGATGTAAATATTTCAAATCTGTGTATCCTACCTTTGTCCACGTTTTATCCATACCTTCTGAATAAAACAATAAGCATGAAAAGCAGAACAGTGCATTCAAAGTTTCACAACCGCATAGGTATCCACTGGTTTTTTTATACACCTCTTTGGAGAAATGTCTTGCACAACAATTTGCTGTTTTATTCGATCGAGAAAGGTTCAAATCAGAGAAAGGTTTAAATCAGGGATAGGTCTTCCAAGGCATTTGATCTGAATTTTTTCAGCCAACGAAAGCTTCGAAAAATCACTTTTTAAAATATTATGGGTTAACCAGAAAAACTACTAGTTTGACTTAGTAAACTTCCACTATATTGACAAAATTATTGACATGTTTCGCTACACTGTAGCTTCTTCGGAATAAGTTTTACGAATGAGTGGTGACTAACAATTGCAATAATGTAAACCTCTAGGGTAATTAAATAATATAATAAAATAGGGGTAGGTAGATGATTTAATCAGGTACATTTGGGTTTTCCTAAAGCTTAAGATGAATATAATATTTTATTTTTACAAAGGGTTGTTATCAAACAAACTTTAATGAAGTAGAATTACTAGTAAAGCTGAAGATGCCTAAACTATTTTATTTTTACAAAGAGGTGTTAAACAAATTTAATAAGGTAGAATTACTAAGCTCTATTTGGTCATTAAGAAGTACGTTGGAGTTTTTAAGTTTATTTATTTCCATGGACTCTAGCAAATTCAATTTGACACCTTTATTTTCAATATGTAAAATTTTATAATTCGGATCAAAATTATGTTGATTTTCTACTAAATGGCAGGCATAATTAGAGTCTTGTTTATGTTTAATAAAGCTATTGTGATGTTCTTGTATCCTTTTACCAAAATTCCTACCAGTTTGGCCTATGTACGTCTTCGGACAGTCTTTACATGTTAATTTGTAAACACCGGATTTTTTATTTTTGTTTGTTTTTGTTTTACTATTTCTAATGAATCTGCCTAATGAATTATTGGTTAGGCAGATTCATTAGAAATAGTAAAACAAAAATAAAAAATCCGGTGTTTACAAATTAACATGTAAAGACTGTCCGAAGACGTACATAGGCCAAACTGGTAGGAATTTTGGTAAAAGGATACAAGAACATCACAATAGCTTTATTAAACATAAACAAGACTCTAATTATGCCTGCCATTTAGTAGAAAATCAACATAATTTTGATCCGAATTATAAAATTTTACATATTGAAAATAAAGGTGTCAAATTGAATTTGCTAGAGTCCATGGAAATAAATAAACTTAAAAACTCCAACGTACTTCTTAATGACCAAATAGAGCTTAGTAATTCTACCTTATTAAATTTGTTTAACACCTCTTTGTAAAAATAAAATAGTTTAGGCATCTTAAGCTTTACTAGTAATTCTACTTCATTAAAGTTTGTTTGATAACAACCCTTTGTAAAAATAAAATATTATATTCATCTTAAGCTTTAGGAAAACCCAAATGTACCTGATTAAATCATCTACCTACCCCTATTTTATTATATTATTTAATTACCCTAGAGGTTTACATTATTGCAATTGTTAGTCACCACTCATTCGTAAAACTTATTCCGAAGAAGCTACAGTGTAGCGAAACATGTCAATAATTTTGTCAATATAGTGGAAGTTTACTAAGTCAAACTAGTAGTTTTTCTGGTTAACCCATAATATTAGTTATGGACTTCCACCAAGTATCGGCCAACTCAATCAACTTTTTAAAATGTTTTGCACGCTATTTGTGATTTTTGTCAAATACGTACTAAAACGAGCCATTTCGAAAATATTTATTTACCAGTGATGTTTTGGTTAAAAAATATGTATTTGTTTTTTTTAAGTATTAACTCTTGAATAGCTTAAATTTTCGACTTATGTAACTAAAATAAAAAACAAAATACCTACATACGCTCCGACCTCGGACTAATAAGAGCGTACTCGTTTTTACTCCAACACAGTTTAGAAATACTCCACAAAGTAAAGCGCCGCAAACTATAGCCGACAGCCGCCGTTCAAACGAGTCAAATTTGGTTCAAACGAGACACCTGTGGCAACGCTGACTGCGGAATAAAGCAATGGACTGCTGGGCTGGGCTTACCGGACGAGTGTCTTTTCGCGTGCTAAAATCCCGTTTATGAAGTATCGAATTATCCCGAATAAAACCGAACGAGCGTCAACGAAGGGGAATTCTGTGGCTCAAACAATTGTAGCTTCGATGCTTGCAACGGTCGGCCGGCGGGATCAGCGAATGTTGTTACGTCGATGGGCGGGATCGAAAGAATCCCCAATTAGCAGATAAGCGCAAAACCTCTGTTTTGTTTTTGAAATAAATGTAAAATCCGTACCCATACCTATTTAGAATATTTTATGGAAAAATAGGTATGGATATGTTTAAAATAAATAAATATTGTTTATAGTTTATTATTATTTCTGCGTATTGTCGGGGGAGGCCCGCGACCCCAGAACCCCTATGTACCGGCCGCCCCTGTGCTTTGTAATAAATAAATAAATTATTAGTTTTCAGTTTTTCCGTAGTGCTTATATAGTAAGAAATACCGTGAATTCTTTTAAGCATGGTATTTAATTAGTTAGTAGGACGTTTTTTCATTAATAATTGCTATACCTACTATTTCATTGGTGTTGTAGAAGTGTGTTTCTTTCTAGAGGAAGTAAATTTTACAGGCGTTAATTATTAGTAAAGCGTTGGTTTCTTGCATTCAATTAATGGGGATGCCGGGATGCTGTGTTGTCAGGGTTTTTTGGTGTATGGTATTTGTTAATCTTAAACATTTTCAAATGAAGTGTGTTTTAAAGGGATTTTACTACAAAGGTAACAATAACATTATTTCTTATGCTGACTTATTACAAATTATTTTTTTCACGCCCTGAAAAAACATTATTTTCTTTTCTTTCTTAAACAAAAAAGGCAGTTCTCACACTCGTCAACTTCCGCATCGTGTTCCATTACGCGCTTCCTTAACTGGTTACGCGCACCATACAACCCTGACAACATCACACTATTCACCTGATAGGTTTATCCTATACCGGTTAAATAAAGGTGAAGTTAATCGTTTTCGAAATAGGGGCCATAATATCGAATACAGTAAGTTAATTTGTGTTATCTCTATATACAATCATATAGTACGTCTGGAAAGTATCTGGAAAAAGTAATTTTTTTTGTTAGCTTTTTAAAAATAACAGATTTATTAAATTACTTGGTTACAGAAATTAGAAATCTCTACTTTTTACTAAGACATTGGCAATTTTTATAAAAATAAGTCTTCTTAAACACACAAAAAAATATTAGAAGTACAAGAGCCGTAAAAGCCGTTAATTGGTGTACGGGTATTTTCTCGGAAATCCGGAAACAGGCTTATGTTCCATGCCTTCGTCACTCCTAATCCGCTGTAATGCCTCATATAGTTACTGCACTCCTTCCTAGGCCTGCTAACCTCACAAGTTCTTTCGCCTCATGAACTCCATTTCGGTTCAAACTTTCTAGTATGCGTCTTTTTTTTAGTTGCGACATTGTTATACCGATTTTAAACTTCTCGAAAATCATCAATAGTTGACATATTTGTTAGCCTGTGTTTTATCAATGACTAGAGAACGAAAATCCCGTTGACTTACATTGGCGTAGTTTTTGATATTTCTTATTTACTATATTTTAGTATGACAAAAAATAGTTTTTGCATTTACTAAACTGTGGTAGAATTACTTAATTTGTGTTATATAAATTTCGAGCAGATGCCGCCCGCGGCTTCGCCTGCGTTTTTTTGGGTTCCTCCCCTCAGTAAGGGTAAAAAAGGTATTGACAATTTTTGATTAATCCCCTTATTTTGCGTTGTAACTTGAACACCCATACCAAATTGCAACCATCTAGCAGAACGTCTAGAAGTGGCAGAACCTTTTCAAACACATGACGTAGGGGCTTCTTACATTTTGTGTTAGCCATAATAACTTTATTATAATGTATGTACACCCGCAAATAAAACAGTCCACACGCTGCCACACTACACACCTGCGACGCACCACTCACAACTAGAAGATTCTGCTCTTGAACCAGAAAACATATTACCCTCTGTAAAAACGTTTAATTGTCACCGGGCGGCAGTGTTGCCAAATGTTGGCGACACTGCCGGGCGGTCTTCAGTATGTGGTACGTGGTCACACCAGCACATAAGCGCCGCGCGATACGTAGGCGCCAACGCGCGATGCCCTGGACGATGCCGATGGCATGACCCTTTAAACGTACCTGCAATTTGAAAAGACGTCACGCACGTTCGCTACGCGGTGAATTGCAAGCGACCATCTTTTAGTTATTTTACCACAACGTTTCACCTAGAGTTGGGAGATATAGCGATTTTTCGATAAAACAGCGATAGTGATTTGAGAATAGCGGTTCTTTTTAACGGTGATTTTTCACTACAGCGATTTATATTTTTAATGCGAGGCGGAGCAGCATGGTTACTTTTACGATACTGATATTCGGTATAAATATTGAATAATGCAGCTATACTCGTAATTGAAAATAAAATTACTACTTGATTTGGTTAGTAACTAGTTACTAGGGTAAAACAGTATTTTTCGAGACGGCCAGTGGAAGAGGCGTGGCGATTATTGATCGAAAATGACCTTTATTCTTAATTCTTGCTTAGATTAAGTTAAAAATATATTTTACTGAAATTAGAATTATACGTTCAGATTCACTAAGAAAGTTTAAGATCTAGTACCGGTTTAAATTAAGATCTTCTAGTTGATCAGTTATGTTTTGACAGGTTTTTGTCCTATCATTGTTAGTAAGTCGTCATTAAAAACTTCTGAATTATTCTGATATTTCAGCGATTTGCTTGGTTTCCAAATGATTTTCATCTTGGAACGGGTTGCTGTAATCAATTTAGTTCTATTATTGTCGAAAGTGCGTACTAAATTTGACCTTTTCTTTATAAATTTAAGAAAAAGCTCTGACATAAATTCATAGTAAAAAACTTAGTTGTCTTAATCTTACACTTGTCAGTTTAAAACTTTTGGTTGTCAAATTAGACCAGACTAGCGTTGGAGAATCTGGAGGATAATGTTTTAGGTAATTTTGAGTATTATAGGTATACTTGAAAATGTTTTTTATGTTTTTATGACACTGAATCTAAAAACGATAATAAATTAATAAAAATAATCTCTTAGTGTTTTCCTCATCTTGCCAACCCCATCCATGGACACACTGTATAAACTAGCTTTCGCCCGCGACTTCGCGGTATAACAATTGTACTCCATTACAAACTTTGAACTCCCATTTCAGCCCCTTAGGGATTGATTTATTCGAACTGTAAAACAAGTGTTTAAATATTTATTTTTTAGCGTAGTTCTATGAAGTTTGGACTTAATAGGACCATCTAATATTCTCCCTCCATACAAAGTTTGAACCCCCATTTCACCCCCCTTAAGGGATTAATTTTGAAAAACCCTTCCTTAGTGAATGCCTACATTATACAAGAAACCTCCGCGCAAAATTTTCTAGTTTCTAGACACAGTTTAGTTAGCAACCCACACTTTGATTACCTTAAAAAAAGTGTGGGTAACAGGTAATTCTTCGTTTAAAAAGATAATAGCAGCAACAAGCTTTAAAAAAAAATTACATGTATTGTTGTATTAAATTCAGTTTTTTTATTAGTAGCCCTTATTTTTTTTTTTTCGAAAGTACCATGACTAATTCACCAGCAACATCGTCTACATCCGAACAACCGGCAAACGAACAATCACTGAACAATTCAACAAAAGTGAATACCGAAAGAACCAGAAAATGCCAAAACGCAAGAAGCGATAATGGCTGGCAACAGATCAAGCAGCGATTTTGTACCTTAATAATCCAAGAAATATTTATTATTTCAATAACAGGCGATTACGTGGCCGCCGTGATCTATTTTGTTTCGGTGGCCCATCCGTGGCGCATGCAGATTTGTTAATCACTGAATAACTGGTTTAGCGAGATTTCGATCGCCAGTAGCGATAGTGATTTGTCTTTCACGGTGACTGGATCACAGTGATTGATATATCTCCCAACTCTAGTTTCACCTGGTAAACATCTCCAGTCGTCTCTAGGTGCATATTAAACAATTTTTATCTGAAGATGACTGGAAATGTTTACCAGCTGAAACGTTGTGATACAATACATAAAGACAATGAAAGTCCAAAACACAACTCTCATTTAGGTTTTAACGGCTTTTGAACACTTTGGGACCCTCCTACACCAATACCCTAAAACTAGCACTTTTTGTGGGTTAGACCATTTTTGCATAACACGATTCACTTCACTACATAATGTAAAGAATTTTCCATATTCGATAAGCCAGATACGCCATTTATTAGGAATATGTATGTTTGATAGACATCCTACGCCCCCTTTATCTTGGCGCTACTGAAAGTGAATTAGAAATTTCGTACTCTATCCATGTCCTGATACCCTGACAATATGCACACACAATTTTAGAGGCCCAGGACTTTCTAAAAGGAAGTTTCTTAAAACTATAAAATTCCGAATAATTTTTAGATGTACTACAAAAAAAAGAAACTGGCGCTGACTGACTGACATATCAATGTACCGCCCACACCCCGGGTCTAGAAACTTGAAATTTTGCACAGAGCTTTTTTACATAATGTAGGCATCTACTATGGGAGGGTTTTTCAAAATTCAACTCCTAAGGGGATGAAACAGGAGTTCAAACTTTGTATGGAAAAAAAATATTAGGTGGTCCTATTAAATCGAAACTTCATAGAAGTAGGTAGTCAAAAAAATAAACATTTGAAAACGTATTTTACAGTTCTTAATAAGTTAACCCCTAAGAGGGTGAAATGGGGGTTCAAAGCTTGTAATTTGTACTGGAGTAAAATTGTTATACCGCGGACGAAAGCTAGTTTTACTATACTAGGCATCAGTTAGAAATTACATAAAACATTTGCCATTTTGTCAGGAAAAAGGCTCCCTAAATGAGTTTTCCTAAAAGACAATATGTATTTAAATCGCTTTCTTGCACCCGCAAATTTTAGTATTACCTTTGATTTTCAGAAACGCAAAAGATTTTCCATACATTTGAGTAAAGGGGAAAAATATGCTCACTTCCGTATTTACTATAATACTGCACTTGTGCATACAGGTCCTGCTTCGAAACGTTCCCTGACTCCAAAACGGTTCAAAATTTGTTCTCGTTTATTTTAGAATTGTCTTTGATTTAAAAAAAATTAAAAATATCGGTCAAGTGCAAGCTATACTTGCACAATTAGTGTTCCGTGACATCAGTTAACCTTAAACTGAACAAACCTCGGCAGCCTCATCTCTGCCATCAGCCACGCTACTCGCCGCCGACGGCACCAACGCCGTATCAAATTCAAATTTATCTCTATTACCATGGATGTCACCTATTGTTAAATAATACATCATATGAAGGAATGGTGTCACAAAAAAAAAATTACAATAAAACTACAAAGCACAGAATTTAAAATAAAATTTCAAGACAGAATTTAAAATGAAAGTACAACATTAGTCATCATAAAAAGAACAGACAATAGTTATACAATATTAACTGAGACGTGCTACAATTCACCGGTGCACCCATGTAGCTGTCACCAAGCAACACTCATGAACCTAGGAATTCCTCAGTGTTATAAGGTTCCAGCTTCACTAAGTATTCAAAAACTGCCTTTTTATATTTATTAACGCTGCCCCACAGTAAGGTCTTTAAGGGGTTGGGCATCCTGTTATAAAAAATAACTTCTAAAAAGCTTGGGTGCACTCAAATTAGTTTAGGTGCCATTTTTGTTTGTTAATATGCATATTTTTGATATTTAACAGCTGTATAATTATCTTATATTTCTCAAAAATACATTTATAATAGCTAATCTGAGTAGTTTTATCTTTAGTGATTAGGGTATTTTACTATCGTTCTTTGCGGTTGTATTACCAAAGTGGAGATACTTATAATAGATGTCAACACTCATTTTTCTTCCAATACTTATCTGTGTGATTCTAAAAAGATTAAAAATTTTAAGTACTTACAAACATTTTCTTTTGGTGTCTTTTTTACGAATAGTCTCATTTTAGTGTGTTCTACTCCACCCCACACCCCAATTGGCTACTCAGGTACCAAAAGTTTGTTAATTTACAAATTAAAGGAACACTAAGTATTCTCCTCTTCCATCGCCAAAATTGCAGGAGTTATTAAATTAACAATTAAGTGAGTAAAATCAGTTTTTAAAAAATTGTAATAGCCAAAATCCTTATATTGCACTGTTCTCCTAAATGATTATGGACTCTGGATATATTTAAAAATTAGACTTGGGTTTTGTACTGACAGTGGTTTATTAAACTTGGAGTCAACTTAAAAAAAAAACACAAGCCTTACATACTGTCAGAAAGTAGAACATTGTTCGTTCTGTTACTTGTTAAATACCTATAAGAAAATAGGGGTCCCTACTGCTATGAGGGCACGAGATAAAATAAAAACAGAGGTAAAATTGGCCATTCTTCTTATGTGGAGAGGGAAGCTTAAAATGGCACAACTTTATAGCATTTTTACCCCACATTGCACAACTATAACATTAAATGAAATTATAAAAACATGTATTGTAGGTCTGTATTCTAACTAACTACACTAACGTAATAACATGTATATCTACATAGTATACGGAAGTAACTTCTATTCAATCTATTCCATACCAGTAACATTAAAAGATTCCAAACTGTTTCCCGTGGATCCCATTCTAAAATATCTTAAGACTTTGTTAATGATTGCACACGATTAAAAATCAAGCTCATTTTGATAGATTAATAAACTTATAACAACTATTAAAATTAAACACAACAGAAAAAATTTCTTTAGTAAATAGTAAATGTCAAATCAACGAATACTAATATGTCAAATGTTAGTAGCGATGTCAACGATATAGCGATATTCGCTGTTATTATATCGATTTTTTATCGATATATTTTCAATAATAAATCAATAAAATATCGATAACTCTTTTTAACAGCGTTTTACATTTGTTAAGTTAGTGCGCACTAATTTATTTCTATCCTTTATTAACAATATGGTTAAAATAAGATGCTGATTCACTCGCACTGCACTATTTCTTCTAATGGAGAACTAGGGATGCGCGATACGATCCGATATTTTTGAGTATCGATACTTTACCTTTCGATACCCGATATTTTGTATCGATATTTTTGATTCGATATATAATGAGTATCGATACATTTTACTGAGTATCGATCAAATAGTATCGGTACATCACGAACCGGACTACTTGGAAAAAATCCCAAATCCCATAATTTTATTTATTTTATGCGGTTTGCAAAACTGGATCGGAATGCCCGGCCCGACCTTGGAGACAGTTAAAGGCGATTTTAAATCAGTGACATACTCATGACTACGTCACCTTATTTGGCAACGTTGCTCCATATCCTCAATGTTTAACCTATAAAATCAAAGTATTAAGATTAAATGAGACAGTGTTGCCCAATGGTCTGACTTGGTCACTGATTTAAAAATGGCTTTATTAAGTAATATAAAATATAATAGCGTTTTCGATTGGTAAAATTAGTTAAGCACAAATGTATCTCTATTGTCTTCCTTTTCTCATGTTAAAAAAGAATGCAAATACACTCGTAGTTCGTGATGCACTCACTGCAAAATGTATTTAAATAGTCTCACGATACCCCTTAACTCAGACCCTTTTCTAAACTGGAGCAGCCACGGTTGCCCACCTATGTTAAGAGAGGGACACCCGAATTAAGAATTTTTTCATATGTCATCGAAAAATAGGTATTTCAAATTGTATTTTTTTGGAAAAAAATTTTTCGGAATATTCAGTATTCTTCTTAAAAAAATATTGAAATTTGAGAAATTGCATAATAAAATGTCAGTTGTATGCAGTGTTGCCAAAGTTGACTGAGTTTCCTATAGATATTCTCTGCTCGATATTGCGGCATTGCGGCTTGAAACAAGTTAAGAGGAAATCTAAAGGATTATTAAGAATTTCAACGTATGTATATAAATATATACCGATATCGATGAAAACTGAGCAAACCTGAGCAATCGATCCGCAAGCAACGCAATAGAAAATAACAATATTGCAATATTATTATTTATTTCCATTTTTAAACGACGACAGTAATCACAACTTACAACTAATAGTATATTTTTGCTTTAATGCCAAAATTTTACAAAAAAGAATAAAAACACCAAAAAAACAATAATAAATGTGGCAACACGGTGTTTCCATAATCGTCAATCAAAATTGATTTTCACCGTAACCCCAAATATGTTGGAAAACCATAAAATAGTTGATAAAAATAATGTTTTTTACTAATAAAGTAATTTCTGAGTAAAAATATTGCATTTTCCACATCAAAGGTCATTTATAAACGTAAGTTATATCAATATTAACAAAAAAATGAGTTAACATTCCAAATTTAAAGGTGTCCGGATAGTGTTATGAAACCCAGAAAAGATTACTCAAAGTCGAAATAGATTAGGTTGGGATTGGTTATCAAAATTATTATTTTTACATTCGTTAGGCTTGGTTACTAGCTCTGTTTACTGCCCCAATATTTGGGTCAAAAATTAAACGATAACTTTTTTAATTTCAGATTTTATTTAAAATTTTTACTAGTACCAGTACCTACCTAAAGAAAAATAAAATTACCACAAACCCTTTTCTTTAGAAAGCAAAGTTAAAAATCTTATAAAAAATAACATAATTCGAATCGAAAAAGTATCGGTATTATTCGATATTTGGAGTATCGATATTTTTCGAACCGATTTTTTATTGTATCGATACTTTATGATACGATCCGGATCGATACAGAGTATCGATACTTTCGGCGTATCGGAACATCCCTATGGAGAACGCTGTTAAGTAGAGTTGATACAAAATACTAGGAACGCGTATTTTGTAACAGGTATGACCGCATAACGGGTAGGTACAGGTAACAGTTATCGATTTTACCAAAAATACTTGGGGCGTATTTAAATACTCATGTACGCGAACGCGATATTTGTCCTCGATGGAGTATCGGGTCGGAGTCACGCGTCGGCAGTTCAGCAGAGGAAATACGTGTAAAGTATTATTTACGTAAAATACTCTTGGTTAAGCAGCGGAGCAGCGAGCGCCGCCGGTCCCGATATCTGCCGCGGTATTTGGAGTATTTTCAGTATTTTGATATTTGATATAAAGTAATAGGTACGGTTATTTATACGTATTTCTCTGTCACGCTGTTCAGCTGTTATTTTATAATTCTGATATTTTCACAAGATATCAAGTACAGAATAAATTATTTTAATACTTATATTGGTATATATAGCCGGGAAAGAGCATGAAATAAATTAATTTAATTAATTTGATTATTCAAGAGCAGTAAATAATTTATTTTGTTACTTAATAATCTGTTGTAATCAAATTCATGGCTTTTCAAATAAACATATTTTTAATTTAAACGACAAAAAGGATGGTAACGTAATAACTAGTATTATTAAGCAGTGGCGCACCCAGGGGAGGGGCTGGAGGGCTGCAGCACCCCCAGACCAACATCCTAGACACACAAAAATTTAAAAAGTGCACTACTAATTGAAGAAATCCACCAAATTGCATTATTCAGCCCAGCCCCCCCCCCCCCCCCCGAGACAAAATTCCGGGTGCGGCCATATATGTTGTTACGTATAACAAGCAATTTAAATATTATAAAAATATCAAAACGAAGTCCACGTTTCCCACATAAAAATAAAAAACGATCAACTTTGAACGCAGAACCAGAACGCCGCGCCGTCTGTATAAATCACAGATCAAATTTGCACTTTGTAAAGTACTAGGTAAAAAATATCAGGTATTTGGAACAGGTATGAACTTGGAACTGGAACGTAACGTACCTGTTACCGAAAAATACTAGTTTGTATCAACTCTACTGTTAAGGCTGACGAGAAACCGGAGAAGTAATTTTTGACGTGAACTGATAATGTAATGAGCTAAGTTCGTATACTCGCAGAAGCCCGAATCTGCGAAAAAGCGATTACAGATAAGGCAATTTTATTTCGATGTATATAAACATCGATGTTATCAAAAAACATCGAAACTGAAACATCGATGTAAAAAACATCGATGTTATCAAAAAACATCGGAACTAAAACATCGATGTTGGAGATGAAACGTCGATGTTTTTAAAACATCGATGTTGGAGATGAAACATCGATGTTTTTAAAACATCGATGTTTTTTGCCCAACCCTAGTTCGCGTGCAATCGTTTCCCGTGTCGGATGGAGGACCAGTGTTGAGTGTTGAACCGGTTCCCGTTTCAGAATAAAAGCGAGACCCGGCTCATCCGAGTCACTGTGAAGATCAGCCCAAAGACAAAGCGATATTTTTTCGCTCCGTTTTACGTTCGCTGTCAAATGACCGGCAGACAAAAACAACACGACCGCTTTGTGTTGATTATAGAAAACGATAATCTCCCGGAGTAGGTGCCCACTGGATTGTTTGATTGTCAATTTTGAATCGATCCGGATCAGTTTACAAACTTTAGGCGAAATACGTAATTATTAAATCAAGATTGGTAGTAGAGAGATAAAATAGCGTAGCAGTTTTGTAAAGAAATCCCGATCGATCCAATTTTTGTCAATCGACCACGGCTCAGGATTACTGAACCGAATCACTCACTAAAACTGTGATCACGAAGGACCCATATCTACTTGTAGTAATAATTAGTAATCATCGTAGTAATCATAAAAATCTTATCCAGTATTAGTATTCGTTGAATCTTCATAACTTGCAACCCGCCCCGGTGTTTATTGCTGTTTTTGTGGTTAAAGCTAACAATTGACGAAAGGTGTGGTTAGCTGGCAAACGATTTAAGTTTTTGTTAAGTTTAATTTTTATTATAATGTCAAATGGTAGCCTTCATCCCATAGTTGTACAAAGCGTGATACCTAGATACAGGTAAGTGAGCAGCAAGAACATTGCCGTATAAGGCCAGGTATTATTTTGCGACAAAGGGTGCGTTTATGTTGAAGCTGCGATTAACGACAAGAGCGGCGATACTAGGGAAGTAGAGATGATTTCATTATTTTGTATGAAGATGTCTACTTTGGAGCGACCCGTTGCTTCATACAAAATAATGAAATCATTCCGCTCCGCTAGTATCGCCGCTCTTGGCTTTTCAGGCACCTCCAATATAAACGCACCCTAACGGTAATGATTTGTGAGAAAAGAAGGAAAATGCAGGATAAATTTTATTAGAACCCAAGGAAGACTTAGCTAATTGGGCTATAGCGTCTCCCAGTTGTTTTTTTTAATCTTCGTACAACCCCCTAAGCCTATGTACTAAGATACCGTAGGTTGAATATACCTCAAAGGCAACTCACACACCTAGTGCTGGAAACATTCATAAGGATTTCACCAGACTAATATGGTGTAGAATTCCTCTACCACCTTCCAAATTTAGAGACAACTGGGAATTTTGTTGACAATGTATTGTCAAAAAAAAGCACTTAATAAAAAGTTGTAGGTCTAGAAGTACTTAATGTTCACAACAAAAAAACTTACCGCAAGATTCTCCATTGGTAGGCTGGTCAAATTTGACAACCAAAAGTTTTAAACTATAAGAATAAGTGTAATGTTTTAAGTGTTAGAATAAGACAAATAAATATTATACTATGAATAATTTATGTTCCGAGGTTTTTCACAAGTTACTAAGGAACAGAAAAATTTAAGTATGTATTTTCCACAATAATAATGTTTTGTATACAGGAAGCATAAGGGCAAAATTCTCGTAACTTCTCGACACAATACGCGTCAGTCATATTTTCTTCGCTTGCCTATTCCTCACTCGAAGCAAATAAAAAAATCTATAATTTATAGAGCAAAGTGGGTTTTCAGTCATCTTTCTCTTGGATTAAGAAGGCAGCAATGTGAGAAGTTTAGGAGGGGTATAAGGAGGTTTTTGGTCAGCAAGGCATATTATACACTGGAGGAGTTTTTTGGTGATCCACTGCAGTGACCTTGCTGATTGACCTGTAGTGTATTCCAGGGGCGTGCGGTCCATGGAAGCAAGGGAAGCATTGCTTCCCATAAAATCGTCATATCTTTAATTCCTTATTTCATAATAAATTCATCTCATCCTAAATAAACATAGATCAAGCAAGCCTCCAAAAAATAGTGGGCCTTGAGTTTTACCCACCAAGTTAAATATGCGCAGAAAAGTTGATAAAAGACAATAACACATTACTCTGTCTTTGTTGTACTAATAACAGTGTATGTAAATCTTAAGTTGCTGTTGCTTATTGCCGTAGATAAACAAACTTGGGGGTCAAATGCAAAAGTGGAGAGTTCAAGTTGCGGGCGGTTTGCTGCCGAATAAGCAGTTACTCAGATTGATTAAATACATTTACATCAGATGATTTCCAGGAAAATCATGTTTCGGCGTTTGAAAGTGTTTAAACTGTACAATTGTGTAGTTGCAAAAATTATTGTAAATAATTATTCCAAATAATTATTCCACATAATTATTGCAATTAATTATTCTAAATAATTATTCCAAATAATTATTTCAAATAATTATTCCAAATAACTATTCCAAATAATTACCTATTGCAAATAGGTAATTATTCGAAATAATTATTCCACAGTTTTGAAAATTGCTTCCCTTCTCCCAAATTTCACCGCACGCCCCTGGTGTATTCGTGTATTCCCTCATTATTGTGGTTGCTTTTTACCTTTTTTTGTTTTACAATTATTGTATTTGACTGTTGTTTGTGGTAGACATGGAGGGATGAAAACCTGAGCTACTGTGATGCAAACATTACATTTACTACTCTAACTAGGCTTAATTGGTTTTCCCCTCTGCCTGTGTGTTAACATTTATAAATAATCTATGTCCTGTTGTAAAGTGATTTATTTTATTTATTTATTCATTCATTTATGGCCGTAGCCACTTATAAGCATACAACAATTTTGGACAAGTTTTGGTGTGCATTGGGTTGTTTACAGGGTTGCCAGACGTCCCGATTTAGGCGGGACTGTCCCGATTTTAATCGATATAACCCATTTGTCCCGCTTTTGTCCCGCTTTCCGATGTGCACGTCGAAAATCCCGATTTTTGAATAATTTTAAAAAGTGCAGATTTAACTTCAACCAAATATATTTATATACATGTTACCTTATTCTTTAGTGGTAAATAAACACCTACTTTATTTTTATTCAAACCTATGTACAATGTACATGATTGTTATAGTTTTCGTTTATTTGTTTGCTTTTGTTTATTTTTAGTTAACAATATATATTAAAGGAAAAAATTGCATGTTCTTTGAATTTTTTTGCGCGGCAATATCGAAATTTTTATTTGGGATGTTTGTCCTTGAAACAGCGAAACATTTTTTTTGACACAAATTTTTAACACATTAAAATATTATCCCCTTAAACACGTGTCACAGATTCACGTGTCCCGCTTTTTCATTTGCAAGATCTGGCAACCCTGGGTTGTTACATGTTTAACTTGGTTTTAAAAATGTTGCATGGCTGCTTCATTATCTGGTTGTGCCTTTTGTGTTTTTTATTGTAACGTTTAAATTCATCAGTTTAATTTTAAGCAAAAGAAATTGTTATTATAAGTAGATAAGAACTTTATCAATAGGGATTGCCGTTCTTATGACAATAAAGTATTTTTTGATTGATTGATTGATAAAACTAAATTCATTTTAACAACACATTCCAAGATAAAAATTGACAAAAATCATTTGGAAAGCAAGCAAATCAAAATTTAATGTAAGTTAATTTAATTCAATTTGTTTACGATAAACCATTTAGGTACATAAATACTACTATAAGTAATCTAACAAGTTATTAAAAAACTTTTAAGCACATAAAAATAATAAGTATATCACATTTGGTTGTCGCATATTCAATCGCTGAAATATTAGAATGACTAATACGTTTTTTACATAACCTTCTCGATGTGCTTTGCTAGACAGATGACTCTGTCTCTGTCAGTTAGATAAAACTGACCAAACCAATAAATTTATGGGCCAAGATTAACATTATAGTTTCTACGTCTTATATACAGTTTTTGAATGTTTAACAACAATGCGTCAAGAATTTTATGTATTATACAAGTATACACAATATACAAGTATTCATATAAAATCTCAAACTCAAAATGCTTTTATTTCCATGAGAATATCTTATTGACAAAGCTTAACTATAAAGTATAACGTAAAATACAAAGCATGTAATGGGGAGATAGTATTTATAAAAGTCAGTAAATGAACAAGATTCAAACCCACATCGGAATATCTAGCTCAATCCATATATTATATTTTATAAATGTTATAAGTTTATAATATAAAACTTTTGTGGAGTCGCTAATACGAAATGGGATAATTGTGTGTAGGTGTGTGTCTGTGTGCTATTAACTGTGGCATATTGTGCGTGCAGTATCCTGCACTGTAACACCCGTTCTACTTGTGGCACCCTACACTCGGATGCGACAACAAAACATATGATATTTAAACCAACCATTAATATAATTTAAATATTCCTCTATTTCCCGCCTTTACCTGCCATATGTCAACGTCCGAAGTTAAATAAATCTAGCTGGTGTACTTTTTAAACTTCCCGCCAATTGTGTATGATGCTCCACAACAATGGATATTGCACACCTGACTTTATATTCACTTGTGGAATCCTCGGTACGGTGGCGCTCTCTACGATACACACGACAACTATAAGACAATAATCGCGGATAGTGCCTCGACGGCTCGACTCGAAGCGCAGAAATTAATTCAGTGTCAGTGTTTAAAGTGAGCATGTACGAATGGCGTGTTAAGAACATATTATGGGCAGCGCTTTTGAGTCGCTTGGAAAGTTATAAATTTTAGAATATGGAAAATATTTTTATTTTACCTTTGATGCTTGCATTATTTGCTGTTTTATGGCCTACCGATTAAAACTAATTATTCACATGGAGATTTTTACATCTGCTTAACAAAACCTACTCCAGGTAGGTATGCACATCACATACATTGTAGAAATAAATAAAGCAAGGTAAGAAACTGTTAGCTTACAATAATTTATGAGTTTACGAGTATTGACAAAAAAAATATTCCTAAAAAATATAATATTTAACGTATCTACCTATGTACCTATATATAAACTGGTCAACAAAAAAATCGGCAAAAGCGATTTACCCGACTTTTCAAACTGCTATAATTTTTTAAACTTAACTTTTTGGATAGCGGTTTTCGGACATTGATAGCTCGTCTTTCCCAAATTAAGCATCAAGAAGTGATTTTGCAATGGAAGTAACATTTTCATGCTATACAGGGCAATTAATAAGGTAATGTAAAACTACTAAAAGTTTAGGTGTGTGCCATATTGCCAATAATTTTTTTTGGTCGTTCCGACATAGGACGTTAGTAAGCTGGTATCAATATCTCCAGACGTATTCGCCGGAATTTCGATTAATTGTGTCTGGCGAAAAATACAGGAGAAAACTAAAAAAGCATACAAATTTTGGTAGCGTCATTTTTAAAACGCTGTAGCTGGAAAATGGATTAATAAGCTTTGTCGGGCTTTTTGAGAATTGAAAGCCCTTTTTGTGTAGAGTTTTACCTAATAAATTGTTTTTTGTTCAATGCCAAAATATTTGCGTTGTATAGGGGTGAACTAAAAAATAAATGAAAAGTGTTGTTAAAAATAAGTTTTCTTTTAATTTGTGCAAACTGAGCAGTATGCGTTTTTTTCCTTCCAGAAGTAGGGCGTTTTACTCAAATTTCGATTAGTTATACAGCGTGTCCAAAAACCATCTAAATGCGAAACTTTTTTTATTTTTAACTTTACAAAAAAGGGAATCCCTCATAAAAAGTTCTGCATAGTAAGAAAATAGCATAGCCATTCCAAAATTTGTTCTAAGACATACAGGGTGACTCAAAAATGTAAAAGTCCTAATCCATGTGAAGCTAAAAAGACACAAAATCGTTATTTAAGGGTAAACTGTCACTGCAAATGTACTAGTGTTAACTTTTTATGTTAGTGAATTAGGTTTTGAATATACAGGAGGTCCCAAAAATAAAAATAATTTTTTATTATCGACTTTACAAAAAAGTACCTATATCTTTATAAAAAGTTCTACATATAAAAAGTTCTACATTGTGAAAAAATGACATGATGGATCAAAAATTTGATCTAGGACATATAGGGTGGCTAAAAAATTTAAAACTTTGCAATGGCCTTACAACAAGGGTAAGCTAAATTTCAATCCAACCACTATGGTATTTGTACAAGGTTATTGATTAATAGTTATAGGTAAGCACTTAAACTTATGAGACGTACAGGGTGATTAAAGGTTTATTTTTATTTAACATAATTTTAACAACCAATGAAATATTAGGGTAAAAAACATATTGAACATGACTAAATAACTAAATAAATTTAAACCTCCACGCAACCTCCGTCCTTTTCCATGTAGTTTACCTTTAAATAAAGATTTGGTGTCTCTTTAATTTTACGTAAATTGAGACTTTTTAAGCCACTCTGTATTGTCCTATATCATGTTCTTGAATAATTATGCTCTGTTTTCACAATGTTGACTTTTTATAAAGATACTTTTCTTGTAAAGTCAATAATTAAAAATTTATTTTATTTTTGGGACCTCTTGTATATTCCAAACCTAATTTACTAACATAAAAGTTACCTCTACTATATTTACAGTGGCAGTTTACCTTTCAATAACGATTTGTGTCTTTTTAGCTTCACGTGGATTAGGATTTTTACATTTTTGAGCCTCCCTGTATGTCCTAAATCAAATTTTTGAATTTCAATGTCATTTTCTCACGATGCAGAACTTTTTATAAAGAACAACTTATTTTCCGTAAAGTCAAAAATAAAATGTTTCCGATTTGTTAAGATGGTTTCTGGACACGCTGTATAACTAACCGAGAGGTGGACAAAACGCCCTCGTTTTGGAAGGAAACAAACACATACTGCTCAATTTTCACAAATTAAAAAAAAAATTAACAATGGTTTTCATTTACTTTTTAGTTCACCCCTATACAACGCAAACATTATGACCTTAAAAAAAACAGTTTATTAGATAAAACGCCACACGAAAGGGCTTTCAATACCTAAAAAGCCCGACAAAGTCTATCAATCCGTTTTCGAGTTACAGCGTTTTAAAAATTAAGCTCCAAAATTTGTGTGCTTTTTTGTTGCCTCCTGTATTTTCCGTCAAAGACCATTAATCGAGATTTCGGCAAACACGTCTGGAGATATTGATATCGGCTTACTAATGTGCTGTGTAGGAATGACCAAAAGAAATTATTGGCAATATGGCACACACCTAAACTTTTAGCAGTTTTACATTACCTTGTTAATCACCCTGTATAGCATGAAAATGTCGTTTCCATTGCCAAATCACTACTAGATGCTTAATCTGGGCAAGACCAGCTATCGGTATCCGAAAACCGCTCCCAAAAAAGTTAAGTTTTTAAAAAGTTATAGCAGTTCGAAAAGTCGAGTTAAAATGGTTTTTGCCGATTTTTTTCTTGACCAGTTTACTTTGCCAAGGTATTTTTTGGTCTTAGAACCAAACCATGTTTCAAAAATATGAAATTATTGGGATTTTACAAAATATGGTAGATTATTATCTTAGTTCAACTTTATCTTGGTGGTGGGATTTAAAATAAAGCAAAAAAATTACATTCGTAAAGTACCTATGTGACGAAAATCAGGGGCTACGGGATCGTTTCTAAAATTTTAAATTTTTTAAATTTTACTAAATATATATCTATAGTACTAAATAGCATATTTTAATTTACCTTTATACTTGGTGAAGGGGTTAAAAATAAGGCAGAAAATAAAAACACTTAAAAGATTTAACAAAAATCAGACGCTACAGGTTTGTTTTAAAAGTTAAACATTTTTGGGATTTTATATACTATAGAAGCGTATTTTAATCCACATTTCAGGTTTATGTAACATACGTAAAGAACGTGAAAAGAATCAGGGAATACGGGACGTCGCCAAAATTTTGAATTTTTTCAATTTTACTAAATATAGTAGCATATTTTATTTTACCTTTATACTTCGTGGAGGGGTTTAAATAAGGCAAAAAAATAACATACCTAAAGAATTTGACAAATCGGGGGCTACTTTAAAAAATTTAAAATTTTTGGGATTTTACTAAATTTAATAGCTCTTGGTTCACTTGACGAAGCGGCTTAAAATAAGGCAAAAATAACATAGTGAAGAACGTAAAAAGAATTAGAGACTACGGGGTCGTTTAAAAAAGTGTATTTATTTAAAATAATATGCCATGGTATTTAGTAAAATCACAAAAAAATTTGAAACGACCCCGTAACCTCCTTTTTGACACATCCCTTATATACGTTATTTTTTGCCTGCTTCACCAAGTAGGTACCTATAAAGGTAAACTAAAATATGGTATTTACTATTAAAATTGGAAATATTTAA
This sequence comes from Philopedon plagiatum, assembly GCA_963971165.1. Lineage (NCBI taxonomy): Eukaryota > Metazoa > Arthropoda > Insecta > Coleoptera > Curculionidae > Philopedon > Philopedon plagiatum. The sequence continues at coordinate 34,157,324 of OZ020196.1, read as the reverse complement.
AATTTTTGAAACAACCCCGTAGCCTCAAATCTTATCATATCCTTTAAGTATGTTATTTTTTGCCTTATTTTAAATCCCTACGCCTAGTATAAATTTGAACTAAAATATCCCAAGAATTTCCAATTTTTGAAACTTAGTTTGGTCCTAAGACCAAAAAATACCTTGGTAAACTATATAAGTAGGTACGTTAATTACTACATTTTTTAAGAATGAATTTTTTTTGTCAATAGTACTCTTAAACTAATAAATTATAAGCTAAAAATTTCTTACTTTGCTTTATTTATTTCTACAATGTACAATGTACGTACATACCTGGAGTAGCTTTTGTTATGCAATAGCAAGAAATTTCCGTGCGAATAATTACTTATTTACTAGACCATAAAACAGCAAGTAGCAAATATTAAAGGTAAAATAGTTTCCATATTCTGGAATTTATAACTTTCCAAGTGACACAAAAAACGCTGTCTATAATATGTTCTTAACAACTACTATATTTGGTAAAATCTCATAAATTTGTAATTTTTGAAACGACCCCGTAGCCTCTGATCTTGGTGAAATTCTGTAGGTAAGTAATTTTTTGCCCTATTTTAAACCCCTCCATCAAGTATAAATGTGGATTAAAATACGCAACTAGTATTTAAAAACCCAAAAATTTTAAATTTTTGAAACGACTCTATAGCGTCTGATTTTTGTTAAATCCTTTAGGTATTTTTTGCTTGATTTTTAACCTCTCCACCAAGTATAAAGGTAAACTAAAATATGATAATAATGCTATATTTTTTAGTAAAATTAGAAAAATTTAAAATTTTTGAAACGATCCCGTAGCCTCTGATTTTTGTCACATACTTTTTACGAATGATATCTTTTGCCTTATTTTAAACCCCTCCATTAAGTATAAAGATAAGCCAAAATATGCTACTATATTTAGCAAAATTGGAAAAATTAAAAATTTTTGAAACGACCCCGTAGCCTCCGATTTTTGTCAGTAAATTAAAGTCTTAGGGCAAGTTCGAGTTGGACGCTCTGAATTCTCCGAGCGCAAATCTCAGACATACGGTCTTAACTTATCCTATACAGATGAAAAAGTGAATAATATAAGGTACGTCTGATTTCTATGCTCGGAGCGTCCCAAGCGTCAACTTGAACTCCCCCAGAGTTCATCTGTTGTACGTTTTTAATGGTTCATTTATTTTGATAACACCCAGAGTATATTATTTTTTGCAAAGCCTGGAATATTTGGCATACACAAGCTGATTTCTAGGTAAAACATAGTACCAGATCCACGAACGTCTACGTTTTTCTGACAAAAAAAGAGACATCTTTCTTGCAGTAAAAATCGCACTTAACCAATAGTTTTAGAGCTAATTATGGCGCCAATAACAAGGGGAAAAAAGATGCTTTTATTGCTTAATGCATCAGACAGAAATACATGGGAAGCTTTAAACAACATTCCTCCTTATGAGTCAACAAAAGGAACTTTCGATTTTGAAAAAACAGCTGCAATTGAAGGTAAGATAAAAGTTATTTAAAATAAAATGCTATTATTGGAATGTTAAAAAACTTTTTATGCCGATTGTCTCTGCATGATGGCTAACCTAAACATTCATTTTGACATTAGTCACGTGACTACTCGTTTGGCGGGAAAATTGAAAAAAATATATTTTTTCATGGAAAACTGGTATTAGATGACGAGATATCGAAAAAAGTTATTTGAAAAAAGTGTTTAGTTTGGAGCCACAATTAAGAATAAATTACATTTTTTGATAAAAATATGCACGATTAGTTTCATATTCCCATGAATTTAATGAAAATATATTAAGTGATCGAAAACCAAGGTAATAACTTATTATCTAAACATATTCCCCACACTTATTGATCTTTTCGTCAAGTTCATTGGTTTGCTAATTAAATAAATACTTGTTGAAAATTGTTAAAGACATTTAGGCGCTGCACTTAAAATATCCTTTTAAGCAAACTAAAAAAACCGTTTTCGATATTGCAGAAAATAAAGTTCTTCTAGCTAGTTGACGTTCATTATTTTAAACTAGACTGTTGGGTAATGGCTATGAAAAATTGACGACAGGGAGGGAGGTAAAGTGTATTTACACAAAATATATTATGTAGAAAAATAGTCTTGGGGGCTGCAGGTTTGTGCTATGGTAGTTAAAATGGAATTTTATGAGGCAATTTATTAGTATAATTAAGGAGTTTTTGCTACCGCTTAGCGTTAAACTTTGCACGCAAAAATCTCGGCACTGGCTGGTCCTGAAAATGAGATTTTCAGCTCGCTGGGAAGATGAGCATTTGTTCTTGAAAATGCCAAAAATGTTTACAATATTTTATACGCAGATCTCGAGATTTTTGTGTTTTAAAAATCACGCCATTCGTTAGCAAAAAGTCACCATTATCTGTACCGACCGAAAATAAAAATAGAGAACAGAACACTTTTTTTGACGAATTTATAATTTAGTTTACAGGCGCAAAAACTGACAGGAAATTTGACTTGAATTACTTCCGGTTTGATCGCAGTGACCCTTATTATATTTTCTTTTTTTTTTCTTCGTCGTTTTTTTATTCTCTTATAATAGAAAAGAAACTAATAATAAGGTGTGAGAATTAGAGTTTTATTAAATTAACAAAGTAAAAAGTAAGAGCTGCAGTAAGTCAAATTAATTTTCTTGCTCCAACAAATTTACTAACCTTAAATTAATATACCTATTAAAAAATGTGTGGGTGTGTGTTCTATGTTCATAATCATCCGGTATAATTTTAAGAGCCTATTCATAATTCTTATTAAGCTGAATAAAAAGTTTGAACCGAAAACCAAAAAAACACCACTATTATCAGGATGACACGTGTACAGTTTAAAAAAATACTGATATTTTTTTAGATCTACCTCCAGTAAACGAAGATCCAAATTATGAGTCTGACGAGGAATTAAAAGATGATGATAAAAATACTGAAGAAGATTTACTGGGATTCACAAATAAAGGTCATTTCAAAAATAAACGTAATGCTCCCAATGATGCCAGATTTTGTAAAGAAAGAGCTATAACTTTTTTTAACTTACGTCACAGTGAACTGAAATACGTAATAATGATTGTTTAAATAAAATACCTACAAATTTTTTTACTTCACGTTTCTTAGTTAAATAAAGATTATTAATACTCCCTTTAACCCGTTTCAAGATGTGTGGCTAATTTGTTAAAACCCAAGCTACAAATTTTCATTTATATTTTTTATCTAAATATTTCGTGCAAATGCTTTATCATAAACCCATTTTTAAATTAATTAAAAGCGTCAACATACTTTTGAACTACTTACAGAAAAATATATTTTTAAGATATATGTTCAAATTCTTTTCTCTTACTCTCCTTCCATCCCCAATTTGTAGTGTTTAAACTTCTTTTTTCTTTAAATTTAAATATCCTAAATATATTTTTTACCAGTATTCTTTATAACTTATTAGGCGTGAATCCTGGACGCAAAAAAAGGTTTTGTAACAAGTCTGTGTGGTCACCTGAAGAAAAAGAAATCGTTCTTAAAGAATTAAGAAATTTTATAAAAAAGAAGAATTTGCCAGGAAAGGAAATTTGTTGCAAACTTTTAGAAAGCTACCCGATTTTACAAAAAAGGAAGTGGACTGGTATAAAATTCTTTGTAAACAATTATCTTGCTAAATTAAAATAATGTTAACACTGTAGTGTATATTCCAGCATATTATTCTCTTGTTTGTAAGAGAATAATTTTAATATACGTATATTTTTTAGTTATAATGGTCTTTTATTAAGATGATATTATTTTTTTTTAAAGTAAGATTGGAAAAATTATAAGACACGACCGTGTTTATGTGTGTTAACAGATATTTGCTATATTTCTTAAGATATCATGCATATACTGGGATATCCAAATAAAAGTGAACAGGCCTTATAACTTTTTTATTTTTAAAGAAGGAAAAAATGTTAAATATGAAAGTTTTGGGGATTTTTATGAATCATTCATACATCTTATCATCAAAGCAATTGAGCATCGAATCCAAAAAATAGTATAAAACATCGATTTTCTCGTTTATTTTAAATTGGATGGTATGATTTTTATCATATATTTGGATTCTAGGAGAAGTTCTAGACATATTTTGTATAACGTACCCAGTACGTAAATTAATTAGTTTCTGAGTTATGGGTAGCTAAAAATTGGCATTTTACGGCTTTGACAGGCTTTAACATCCAAACAGTAAATCTAAGAGCAAAACGGCATACATGTCCCTATTTTAGATTTTCATTGTCTACAGAAAAATGTTAACCTCTGGTTTAACCGGAAGTAATAAATTGTCCAATCTTCGGTCACTTCCGGTTAAACAGGGAACTAACATTTTTCCGCAGACAATAAAAAACTAAGACCGAGACAGAGCCGTTTTGCTCTAAGATTCACCGTTTGGATGGTAAAGCCTGTCAAATTCGAAAAATGGCAATTTTTAGCTGGCAGTATCTCAGAAACTAAATTTAGGTACAGGGTATGTTACACAAAATATGTCCTAGAATCCCAAAATATGAGAAAAATCATACCATTCAATTTAAAATAAGCGAGAAAATCGATGTTCTATACTATATTTTTTTTATTTGATGCTCAATTGCTTTGCTTATAAGAGATATAAATGATCCATAAAATCCCCAAAACTTTCATACTTAACATTTTTTGTCATCTTTACAAAAGTTATAAGGCCTGATCACTTTTATTTGGATATCCCTGTACAATATACACTCATTCGCTGTCATTCGCTGAATTTTTTGTTGCATCACACATACACACCTTTATTTGCTATATTTCTTGTGACATCAGGTCTACACATTCATTCGCTAAACTTATTATGGCATCACATACACTTAGTTATTTGCTACATTTCTTGTGGCATCAAGTCTACACAGTCATGCGCTAAACTTATTGTGGCATCACATACACACTTAGGTGCTATATTTCCTATGGAATCACCTATACACGATTTGTTCTGGCATCAGTGCCACAATTTAGGAAAATCAGTGGTCATTATCTCCTTGACTACGGAGTGTATCGGGACATAACTCGGTGCTCAAGGTTGCCAAATTTTTTCGTAATTCCGCGATAGCAGCTATTCTCATGTGACCACAGTTGAGTGTATAGTTTGGATGCCACAATAAATACATGGACGTGTATGTGTGTGTGTGTGGGGGGGGGGGGGGGGGATACTTATGGCACAGTATTCAATAAGCTAAATATAACACAAAAATATTCTCTCAAAATTATATTATAATAATAATAATAATAGGTTTATTCAATAATTCATATGATACATTTATAATTAATATATATATAGTTTTTTGAATAAGCCAATATAAACACTTGACTCACTAAGTAATACACTTGTTGTGAGTTGACTCAAAATATAATATTAATAATTTTATACAATTTATTTACAATAATAGTAATAATAATAAATATATCAGACACAACTAGATTATTAATAATCCCGAATTGAAATTACAATATATCATAATGAATATCCAGTTGGTTTTTATTAAGTATTTATAAATTATTTATTATATTATGTATTATTTGTCTTGGATTTGATAATATCCATTTTTTAATTTCATTTTTATATTTATTTAATGATTTAATTATTTTAATTGATTTTGGCAATAAATCAAAAATATATGGAATTATATTTATAAAGTTTTTATGACCAATTTTTTTGTTAACTCTGTTTTTATATGTGGTTGTATTTTTATTACGAGTGTTATGAATGTGATTATTATAGTTAATTTTATTTTTATTTTTAAAAATATATATTAACATATTATATGAAAAAAGTTGTCTGATATCCATTTTCTTGCTTTCTTTATATAACAAGTCAGACGAATATAAATAATCTAATAAAAAAAATACTTAAATGATTTCCATTTCCAACAAACTTATTGTTTACAGAAGAAACTGTTAATATTAGAACCCTATATATTAACTGCATAGGGATGTAATTTTATCTGTCGGTCTAAAGCTAAACTAAACTACGTAGATCACACCATTGTAAGGTTTTTTACAGCTTTGATGAATATTTTAAACGTAACTTGTAGTCCTGTATTCTAATATTTTGACCATTTCAGTGTGGTATTGCATATTTTAAGTTTAATTATGTAGACTATAAATTTTAGCTGTGGGTGTAATGTCAGGTGTTTTAGATGTATAATAATTATACTTATTGTTTCCTTTTGACGTGTGTAACTACTGTGCATACTATGAATAAATTATTATTATTATTGAAATGAGAAATAAAGCTGGCAACAAACTTAACAACTGCCAATAAAAAGTTTATGAATTACTTAGCACCAAAATCATTTAACTTTCTTCCGGAGAATATAAAATCGATAAAAAACATACTTTTAGTAAAAAGTGTAATCAGTATGTTTATAGAAACACGGAAAAATTTGCAATACTGTTTAACTGACTAATAGGGAATATATGCATATAACTCAAATAAATCTGAAATATATTTTTTTATATTCTCTACATAAATTAAATGCTTATGGCGGTTGCTGTTATTCATTTATTTTGGTCTTTATTAACAAAGAAAAGGATTTAAAACTGCAAATTTCGATCGATTATCGACAACTCAATAAAAATGGTATTTAATGCGTAACTCATCCAATGAAATATCCCTGCACTTAAACTAGAAGGTTCCTAAAATCTTATTCATGTATACTTCAAGCCGAAATCGGTCCAGGAACCTTTCAATTTTGCAACAAAAATTGGCATTTCTGCGAAATTTTGACATATCATCTTAATAATTTGGACTAAATAAACTGCAATTCTTTATTTTCATGGTAATCTTCGAAAATTCAAAAATTTTCAAAATTTTTTGTCCCCGCTGCAAATAAACCTATTTATTTATAACTTTACCGAAAAAATAAGCGATTTAAATTAGTGGGAGGTATTCTCAGATAATTAACGGATATAAACCCATAAAGAATCACTACATAGGGTAAATAGTGTGGAATAATCTCGGTCAAAAATAGGATTTGTCGGAAAAAATTAAGAAAATCCGAATTTAACCCCTTAAATACGCTCCTGGATAACCCATTCGGTATTCATTTTAAAGTGTTATTATCCCTTTATAAGATAGTGCCGAAAAATTTGGAAAAAATTAGATAGGAAAAAATACAGAATGATTCAAATGTTCCGATGTCGAGGGCAAAAAAAAATCTAAATTTAATCAGCGATTGCTCCCTTCCAATAGAGAATGAAGAACCTAAAAATATGGATATCATATACTTCGACGAGCTCTTTCCGATGACGTATATGGGATTTTAATTTGAACCATTTTGACTCCACGAAAAATTAAAAACCGTGAAATATTTGGGTCAAAAATCTAAATTTTTCAGTTTTTTCCAAATATTTCCCTTTTCCAGTGATTTTAGGTTTAGGTAAATGTATTGCAAAAAAAGTATTTGAGATTTTAAAGTTCCACTTTTTTCGATCTGACGTTTTGTTTTCGAGTTATTAGATATCAAAGAGGGGTATGGAAATGGCATTTTTCGACCTAAAAAAATTCAAAAGAATTACTTGCCATTTTCTGATCCTCACCAGTTTCAGTGGAGTTCTGAACTCCGGGTCCCCTACAATCTCCGAAAATTTACATCGATTTAATTCACATTTGCGAACTGTACCCGATTTCAACGGAAATCGCGGAAATTTCGACTTTGACGTTTAATAGCTCCGAAACGAAACATCCTGTATAACTGAATTTTTTACCGAAGCTAGTTGAACTATTCCTCTATCAACCTAAAAAATTCGATTTCTCTCCCTCTGACTGTTTCCGAAACAAATCAAACCTGTTCGTCTTTAAGTTAAGCTTTACGCTAACGCACGATACACTCACAACGGTATGCTACGCTACGACGTCACTTCGAGGGAAAATCCTAAATTGACTAGACACCTGCACCCCTTGTACATAAGTACAGGTCAGTTTATTGTTGGGTTGTGTGTTGATTTGACGTTTAAAAAATATTATTACAGGTCATTTTATTGTCGGGTAGCGTGTTCAGTTGACGTGTATTAAAATATTATTGTCATATTTCATTTGCTCAGGTAAGCGCCTAGTCAATTTAAGATTTTCTCTCGAAGTGACGTCATAACGTAGCATACCGTTGTGAGGGTATCGTGCGCTAACGTGTAGATTTTTGCTGATCTCCTGACGTCACTTTTCACTAACGACAAATGGCTGCTTTTTAAATTGTAATAAATTATACCGAAAAGTAAACATTTTTTGTAGAATTATCCTAGTATTTTCTTCAAAATATTTTTTTTTTGGTTTGTAATGACTTTCTTAAACGATTTATGCAATAAAAAAAATATGTGCATATTCCTTATTAACTCCTTAAAGACTGTTTGTATATTTAATCAGTGAGTTTCACACTGCAGTGTATATTATGAAAATTTGTTTTGTTTGTTAAAATTTGGATTTAACATTTTTCGCCATATTTGGGTTACTTTTTTTTCCTTTCTTTTTTAGGTTTTGACACATACAGGTGTTTTGCATCTAGGTGTCTATTTTTAACTTCCTCTTGATTATACAAAACTCTAGTGTAGATATAGTATTTAACGATACAAGGTACATGTTGAATTGCGTAAATAAACGAATAAATAAAGTAAAATAAAAAAATACAACCAGTATGGATAAATTCTTAAATACAAAAAAATCAATAAAAGTAAAGCTAAAATATATGTACATTAAAAAACAAACATGTCGGTAACAAAATAAAACATGCCCTACAAGACACAATAAAACACGTCAAACAAGTCAAAATTGGACATTTAAAATGATAAAAAAAATAATAAAATATTAAAATAAAGTGCATATACATCTAAGTCACAAATATTGCGTCAGTGACATAAAAAGATAATAAAAAAAATTTAAATAAAACATATGTACAGGGTGTCCGTATTTCGGTGTAACTGCAGGGTCGCAGGTATCTCGGTTGTTATTAGAGATAGAGAGTGTCGGTTTTCGCGAAGTGTTGCTACTTTTTGATGAAACGAAAGATGGCACAAAAATATATCTACGTTTTTAAGATACAGGGCGAAATTATTTTTTTTCCATTTTGGGACCCCCTCATATCTCAATTATCTTGTAACTGTACTGTTGTAAAAAGTAAAAGTGGATGATATTACTTAATTTTCTATGCAGAATCGAATAGCGTGGTTAGATTTTCATCAGATATGATATTTTTCGAGACATTAACCAGACATGTTTTTTTAATGGAACTGCAATGATATACATATTAAGGTTGCTATTTAAAATAATAAAATTTGATACGTTTCCAGTGAAACCGGAAGTGACTGTCAGTTGTTTTTTACTTAAAATATGCATGTCACTCAACCCCTCGCTCAACCCTATCGATCACCACAATTTCAAATTTTTAACTGAAGCCATTTTAAAATGGGGGTCTGGATAGTAGTTTTGTGGTCACCTGATATAGATACACCTTCAGCGTTTTTCGAATATCCCTGAAATGAATAAAATATAACGATGTGTCCTTTTTGCAGCATCGCAGCAGCTATCAACGACTCTGATAGTAAAGCATTAACTAAAAACTATTTTTTTGGATTACTTACAAACGTGGAGAATAAATACATAATATATTGAATAAATCATTAAAGTTATATTTTATGCATTCGGTTGAAAAGGTCATAAAAACTGGTCTACTAAACTTCAATTCAATTCAGTGTTCAATAACAGGATTATTAATTATTTTAATTACTGTTGAATTGTTTTATGTATACATATATGTACTTATGTATGTGTGTCGTGGCCAAAATAAAGTTTCATTTTTAATGCTTTTTCTTATGAAAAATGGAACTCTATTTTGGTCACGAATCTACATGTATGTATATGTATTGTCTAGTGCAGGGGTCTTCAACCTTTTCTTTTATCTTTCTTAAGTGTGTAAATAGAAAGCAGAAAGGTTCTTGTCGTGAAACCGTCTATAAAAATATGTTTTAGTTAATAACTGCAAGTTATTGGCATCACAATGGGTTTTATGTAGCTTGTACACATCAGTTAATTTTTTAAATGTTGGTTCTAGGAAAAGCTTTGTTGAATCCTTTCGGGCATAATGGGACCATAGACAAGATGAAAATATATAGTAGAGAAATAATGTCAATTACGAATGCGGCACATTTACCGAGCTGAATCCGTAAACAAAGACGGTCCTCTGCGGGCTTGCGCATTGTCGAACGTTTGCCTTGTGATAGACAGGACCGTACTTCAAAATTTATTTCACATGACGTGAATCTTTTATCGAGTAATAAATGCTAAATATATTACTTCATTACTTGTAATTATTCTTTTTATTAATGATAAAAATGTAACCATTAGTGAGATTTTAACAAAAAGTGTATAGTTTGTTGGCTTAAATCTGAGTTTTCTTGCTATACAAAACTGTCGATAATTCCTCGAAAATAGCTCAGTTTATATATATATATATATATATATATATATATATATATATATATATATATATATATATATATATATATATATATATATATATATATATTTATCCTACTACACTCCGAGCGTCCGTACATTAACGATTTGCTATCTTCCAAGCGTCCGGTTCCAACAGAGCGTCCGTATACGGACGCTCTGTTGTATTGCCATAGAAACTATACCCACGTGCATATAGTACTTCAGATATTTGAAATCTAAAATTTTGTTTCGGACGCCAGGAAAATAGTAAACCCTGCACTTTTATATATTATTAGTATATTATTAGTACAACGGATCGACCGACAGGGGCAGTTGGTTCAACTTCAGTATATTATTTAATGGTATATTCTACTTTGAGCCCGACGATTACCAAGCGTCCTTTGCCATTTTGCAATGTGTCAACACTGTAGGGTTATTTTTAGAATTTCTATAGATCTGCGACCGGTGTTTAGGAACTATTTAACAAAGGAAGGTTATTGATCGTTACAAAGGACTGTGAATAGCTGGAAATTCCACAGGTCTATTTGGTCATTTAATATTAGGGTTTCTGTTATGCTTAGAAATTTCAATTGATTCTAGAATATAAAGCTTTTTTCCTTTAGGAACGGTATACAAAATTTTTAAATTATTTTCGTCTAGAAAGGTATGACCTGTCTCTAAACAATGTTTGGCGAAGTTTGAATTTTCTTTGTTTAACAAAAAAGATGTTTTATGTTCATTAAATCTAACGCTAAAATTTCTCCCGGTTTGGCCTATATACGAGCTACTGCACTCATTACAACTTAGTCTATAAACTCCTGAATTTTTAAGGGGTGATGTTTTACTTTAGGCATTTAAAAGTAATTGGGATATTTTTTGTGCTGGTGTAAAAGCTACTTTTGTTATTTTTTGAGATGATGTGTGCTATTTTTTCAGATATTGGACCAAAATATGTTATTTTAGCATACTGAAACTTTTCATTGGTTTTTATACGTGGGTATATTTGGTTAATAGTTATTTGTTTTTGTTTATTAATGTATTTATTGTGGTTGAGTTAAACCCGTTGTTTTTGGCTATTTTAATTATATTATTTAATTCATTTTTACGGCTGTCTTCGTTTAAAGTTTAAAGGGATTGCGAAAGCTCTATGTATCTCAGACATATCATAAGCTGCCGTTTTGTGGGAAGTGGGATGTGTTGAGTGCTTAGGAATTGTTGTGTCTGTAAACGTGGGTTTTCTATAAATATCAAATGAGAATTCTTTGTCCTTTTTTGTTATTGTAATATCCACAAAATTAATTTTGTTGTTTTTTTCCGTTCCCATTGTGAACTTAATTTTATGATGTAAACTGTTTAGGTGATTTAGAGTTAGTTGTAAATCCGCATCATTACCGGTAAAACATACTAAAATGCCATCTACATATCTGTACCAGAAACTTGTAAATGTTTTCTGCGTATTCAGTTTTTAAGAAAGTTTCTTCCAAATTAGACATGAAGATTTCAGCTAGAAGAGGACTTAGTGGTGAACCCATCTTTTTGTTTATAAAATTTGTTAGCATACTGGAAATAGTTTTCCTTCACGCAGAGGTCAAAAAGAGTAATAATTTCGTTTTTATGACAGGATTTACGTTTTTTATTGTTAGTGTGTTTTTGATTATGTTAATACAGTCTGAATTTGGGATGTTGGGGAACATGTTAGTGACGTTAAAGGATACTAAAGTACTGTGATTTGGTACCTCCATAAAAATAATATGGGTATAAAAGATTCTATTGGATAGTATCTACGGTACCGGCGGCTTTACTCGCATTATTCGCATAGCGAATTGTTAACAATTGAAATGCGCAAGCAAAGTCGCGGGTACTCGCGATAAGACAGTTTGGTATAGAAAGCGATTTTCATAATAAATTAATATTAGAAAAAGCCAAATAAATTAATATACAGGGTGTTTTCTAAGTAATCTAAAATATTTTAAGTAGCTATTCCTCGGGTCTTTTTATGAAACAATTTTCTTATAAACAATTGTCCAAATATGCCTATTTTCCGAAATTTTCATTTTTTTAAATTATTCTAAAAATGGAATGTCTTCTTTTTATCAAACTTTAAACGATTATACTGCTTATCTTATCAGAAGAAATGTTTAAGTGAAGTGTCAACAAAAATTTAATCGCGTCACCAGGGGCATGCGTGTAGGCAATGGTATTTTTTTTTAAATATGCACGCCACATTTTTAATTTTGCGAGTATTTTTTGTTATTTGTATTCAATACCTAACAAAATATCTCTTAACGTTTTTTTTTGCTTAGTTTAGGAGAGAAATGCAATTTGGTAATAAATTATGCGTTTATTACAATAAAATAGCATTTTTCTCCTAAACTAAAATGCTAAGAGACATTTTATGTCAGGTATTGAATGAAAATTGCAAAAATGCTGGCAGAATTAAAAATATCAGTGGCGTGCATATATTTGCACTTTTTAAATTATGGATACCATTGCATACACGCACGCCCCGAGTGAAGCGATAAAATTTTTGTTTACACTTAAACATATCCTCTAATAAGCCGTGTAAATATTTAAAGTTTGATAAAAAGCAAACATTCCGTTTTTAACATACCTAATTAAAAAAAAACTGGGAAAAAATTAATTTCGACATCCTGTATTTCGGAAAATAGACATTTTTGGACATATGTTCATATGGATAGCTACTTAAAATATATAAGACGACTTAGGAAATACACTGTATAACTTTCTACTAACACATTTTTTTCACTTAAAATTTAAAAATTCTCGACAAAATGATGTAAAATTTGTTTAGAAAAAATAGTAACTAAAATTCCTAGACGCGTTCATTTTTTTCCCATGGGGGGTGCAGCAAAAATTCAACTTTTTTCGCGAATTACAAAATGTTTTTTTCTGTACCAAAATACTCCCAGTGGGCTCACTATTAAAACCTCTAAATTTGGTACGGGTCCTGTAAGTATGAACAGAGATATACAACTTTGAAATTTCACCAGCCGCCACTGCATACTATATTCTTATATTTCTACAATTTCTTTCTTTTCCAAATAAATTCTTGTAATGGAACAGTTAAATAGGTATATTTAGTTCTGAGTATGTGTACATGAATACATTTTTCTTCATAAATTTAGGTAGAAAGGCGAATAATAATTTATATCACAAAATTCAGTAGTCTTATTCTTACAGTTATCAGTTTAAATCCCTAATTGTCAAAAAGACCAGTTTTAACCTATGCGAATTTTAATGTTAGAGTTTTTGCATTTATTTTTTTGCCCAACTTCAGCATGCGATTTTCAGAAAATAGTCTGTAGTAATATGTTAAAGGCACATGAACTTGTCGAACATTTTGCCTTAAGGTTTGTTGCAGAAACAGCCTGAATTAATTTTTATTGTTACTTGACAAGAAGTGCCTAAAATGAAGTTGAGGGCACTTTTTTAGTAAATGACAATAAAAATGAATGAAAGCTGTTCCTTTAAAGCAAAAAATCAAAATGTTCTGCATAGTTCATAAATGCCCGAAACATATTTGATAGACTATTTTCAGAAACCACAAAAATGCAAAAAATATATAATTTTTTGACATACAAAAAAAGAAAAACAATATAAAAATACATATTTATTTAGAACAATTTTACTTGTTACAATTAAAAACACAATTATTATATGTAATCATAGTCTAGCACGTAGATGGCGTTATCTCCATATATCTCCATAACAGAATTTTTCTTATTTTCTTGAATTTGTATTTCTTGAGCATTGTTTAAATTTTCACCTGTTAATTTCTTGATAATATTTTTGATAGCCTTAGAAAATCATTAAAGGTAGAGCCACAGAACTTTGTTTTCTTTTGGCTGGAATTGCTTGTAACTCCTTTCTCTTGACATTTCCTGCCTACCTGGCCGCTTTAAAGACGATATCTTCGAAGGGATTAATTTTTCTACCATATTGTTAAAATATTTATCCATTAGTAGGTATTTTAGAAGTAGTATAATCTTTTTACCGGCACCTAGTTTTTTATATATACAATAGTTTATTAAAGCAATGGTGTACTGTAGTATTTTTGTTATTAGTATATTTGGTTAATAGTTATTTGTTTTTGTTTTTTGTTTAATAATGTATTTATTGTGGTTGAGTTAAACCCGTTGTTTTTGGCTATTTTAATTATATTATTTAATTCATTTTTACGGCTGTCGTCGTTTAAAGGGATTGCGAGAGCTTTATGTATCATAGATTTATAAGCTGCAGTTTTCTAGGAAGTGGGATGGGTTGAGTGATTAGGAATTGTTGTGTCTGTAAACGTGGGTTTTCTATAAATATCAAATGAGAATTCTTTGTCCTTTTTTGTTATTGTAATATCCACAAAATTAATTTTGTTGTTTTTTTCCTTTCCCATTGTGAACTTAATTTTATGATGTAAACTGTTTAGGTGATTTAGAGTTAGTTGTAAATCCGCATCATTACCGGTAAAACATACTAAAATGTCATCTACATATCTCTACCAGAAACTTGTAGGTACATGTTTTCTGCGTATTCAGTTTTTAAGAAAGTTTCTTCCAAATTAGACATGCAGATTTCAGCTAGAAGAGGACTTAGTGGTGAACCCATCTTTTTGTTTATAAAATTTGTTATGTTGTTTGTTTGTTATATAGTGTGTTTTTGATTATGTTAATAAAGTCTGAATTTGGGATGTTGGGGAACATGTTAGTGACGTCAAAGGATACTAAAGTACTGTTATTTGGTACCTCCATGATTATAAGTTTTTAAGTTAACGTAACAGAAACTTTAGTATGTGAAGTAGAATTGTCACTAACCCATATGCCAGGTTGAAATCTAACCAAAGGAAAAGTTAAAAAAGTCCTGCAGAACACACCCAAACGTGAACCAAATCACACTGAAAACACCCTAATAAAATCTATTCATTCAAAGAACAAAGAAATTTCAAACTTCGCCAAACATTGTCTAAAGACAGGTCATACCTTTCCGGATGTTAATAATTTAAAAATTTAATAATCAATTTTCAATAATTTAAAAAGGTGGACTCCCTTTATTGTCAGAAATCTTTATGGCAAACTTAGAAAAGTCTATCTTTAGTTCTGATAATCCTCTCGTCAAAAATGTTTTCTATTGGAACAGATACGTAGAAAATGTTTTTTGCATTTGGGATGGCACAGATAGGAATTTAGATCAGTTTTTGGACCTTATAAATTCACTACATAAAATATTGAATTCACAATGGAGAAAGGGGTTAACAACGAAATAAACTTCTTAGATATCAATATTAAAAAAATAAATAACCACCTAGAATTTGACATTTATAGGAAACCAACAACCACAGATACAACAATACATTACACATCAAAACAGTCATGGAAAATAAAATTGTCTCCATTCCACAGCTTCATACACAGATTAGTCACCTTTCCACTAAACAAAGAAAACTTTCAAAAAGAACTATGTGTCATAAAACAGATAGCAAAAAGCAACGGATACAAAGAAAGCCTAATTGATAATATGTTAAAAAATAAACAGAAAAATTTATTAAGAAAGGAATTTTATAGTATAAGTCCACCAAAAAATAACAACTTTAAATTCATTAACTATACCTCTAAATTTACCAATAATATTTGTAACAGATTAAATAATTTAGGCTGTAGAACTATATGTGTAAATAAACTAAACCTGGGCAAGCTACTAGTAAACAATAAGGACAAAACTGACAAATTAGACAAATCGGGAGTTTACAAAATAAATTGTGCCGATTGTGGAGCTATATATGTAGGCCAAAGTGATAGAAGCGTGAAAACAAGAATAAAAGAACACAAAACGTCCATTTTAAACAATATAAAAAACTCTTGGATGTCCTCCCATTGTATAGAAAACCATCATTTTATAAATTTAGATAATATTAGATTACTTCACCATGAAAATAATGGCAAAAGACTAGATCTATTAGAACAACTACAAATTAAAAAATCTTTAAAAAACAATTTAACAACCTGTACAAATGACCAACAAAATTTCCAGAACACCCCAATAATTGACAAATATTTATCATCTTTATGACTTGGACCTCCCGAAGATTTATCAAAATAAGAATCTTAAAGCAATTAGGTAATAAAATCAATCAGGTATAAGATATATTTGTAAACGATCCTTCCTAACTTTAGTATTACTACATCAGTACTCTTGAAAAAGCCCTAATAAGGCGAAACATATGTAGAGTCATATTCTAATAAACTTGAAACATTAAAAAGCAGAAGAGTTTTAGTTACAAAATATTTAAAAAATGATTCATAAAGAACCTACTGCAGAATCAACCCAGTTTATTAAAAATTTTATATACCGTACCTAATAGTCTGGGAGCCGGTGACACTGAAAGTCCCGTCATCACGGAATCAAAATTTTTTTTATGTAAATTGATAGTTAACAGTCATACGAACAAAATGAGCTCGGTACGCGTTGATTTATTAAGCCGAAAGTATTACCTAAGCAAACCTAAGCAAAAATGTTCTACCATTATCACGAATCTCAAAGAATTATATTACCTTCGATAGGAAATTTTGTAATTAAACAGAAAAAAGTTGGCTTACCAGCTTTATTTGGCCGAAAGAGTCTGGCGTACCTATTTGAAAGGTGTGAGATGGGGTAAAATTTTACCATTACCTTGTGAAAACTTTTTTTTTAATTTTACTCGTTGCGATGTGATGTTCAAAAATATCTTGGTACGCCTCCCCAAAAACTGCCGGAAGTATCTAGCATACCAGTTTTATTGAATAGGCTCGATTCACATCAATTATTTATTAAAAGCCGTGAGTTAAATAATTTTATTTCGGGGTAAATGTTTTTGTGATTTTTTTTTACTTAATAATTATTTTACTCTCCTATATTATATCAATATGAATTCCATTTCAAGGGAAATTGCTTTTGTTTTGTGATGTTTCTGTGCATCATACAACTTAGTATCAAGTACTGCATTCGAGGAATGTTTCAATAGCTGCAGCATTTTCCATGGTCCTTAAATAGAGTAAGTAAGAGAGATTTCCGGCACAGGTTCAAACACTGCATAAGTTTTTCTCTCTTCATCCCCTATACTATGTGTACTATAGAAATATACTAACCTCTGCACTATGACATTATGGTATACAATATACATTAAGGTAACGTTGTCACCCAGCATTTTTGGGAGTTTAAGAAGACATTCTGACCCTTCAGTTTGCTGATCATCATAATAAAGCTTTGCAAACGTGGCTTATCACAGGGAAATTTATAAGCATAATATAAACTTATTAAATGACCAAATGGACCTGCGGAATTCCCAGCTATTCACAGTCCTTTATAACGATCAATAACCTTCCTTTGTTAAATAGTTCCTTTAGAGTACCGGCCTGTTATATATAAACATACACCGTAGTTTTTAAGTTATTCAGTTATATGCAATAGTAGTAGTTTTGTTCTGTTTCTGCAAAACGTATAGAATTTTATGAAAACTGGTAAGAAAATATGAAGTTGTTTATTGTGTCACTTCCACTAAAAATACTTCTCAAACAAAGCGAAATACGAAAATAACAAAAAAGTTACACTTTTAAATACTTAATCAAAAAAATATACAATAGTTTATTAAAGCAATGGCGTACTGTAGTATTTTTTGTTATTAGTAACTAGTAACTAGTTTACCTTTGGAAATCTAATTACCTTAAAGCTTGGTCTCTATTATCCCTAACATAATATGTATATTTTTTACAGATACTAATAATTACTGATTTTTTTGACACCCTGTATCTGGAAAACAAATCGTTTTCCAATACATGTTTACAGAACATTTTTCTTAAAATCTGTATACAAATTTTACCTAATACTTACTGAATAAACAACTGTGTGGTACCTTTCTTGAGGAGTAGACGGTTACAACTTGGAGATGTTTTTATAGAAAATATGTGTGTACTTAGAACTGTAAATGTATTATTGTTTTAAATAAAAGCTGAAATTAAAATAAAATTAAAAGAAAATATTAAGTACCTACCTATGTATTTTTTTTTTAAATGAAGATTTTTTGAAGTAATCAATAAAGCGAAATTCAATATACAAAAATAAGATAGAAACAGAAATCTTTGATGAAATCATATAAAGTCGGTTTTTTTTTCAAACGGAAAAGTCAAAATTACATTTCGCTCTTTGTAAAGACCCTGTACTATTTATGATTAATCTGAGCGTACATACATTTAAATAATCTCCCTAGCTAACTATATAATATGATCAGAATGATCGCAAGTATTACAGAGTCTGCACAATAAGCTAGATGTCATTTTGACGTTGGAAAAAAAATAGACCATAGTATAGTATTTCCAAACCTAATTGAAAAAGCTAATTACCCGAGCGGATCGCATCAAAAACCGCATATCCGAAATTTTTGTAGTCAGGACGACACCGACAGTCCATTTTATTCGCAGTGGACCAATAGGGTGGCGTAGACTTGGGACATGAAGTTTATATAATATGTCAATTAACTCTAGCAGTACTATAAGAGTACCATTTTAATCTGGCAACATGGCCGGGCGCTGAATAGTGGACTCGGTAAAAGCATAATATACAAATATGACGCTAGGTGGCCGGAATTTAAAAGTTTTTCTGTATATTTTGGACGCTCGTAAATGGTTTTAAGAAAGGACGCCGGGAAATCGGTAATGTAAAAATTAAAAAAAAAATTACTTGAAAAATTAAATTCTAAATGCTCTTAACGACACCTACAGTTCAAAAATAAAAAATATTCACTCGGTATAGTCGGGATTGCTTGGGAAATTTTTGGTGGACGCTCAGAGCATGAATTATGAAAGGACGCCCGGAAGATAGCGGGATGTATATATATATATATATATATATATACAGGGTGTTATGGAAATCATTTAATATATTGGAATGGGTAACTCCTGATATGAATTCAGATTGAATAAAAATATTCATAAATGGTGTTTCACTATTAAAAAAGGTAAATATCGGTCCTCGAAAAAAAATTTTTTAGTACCTGCGCGCCACTGTCATAAATACATGGCCATATAAAAAACAGCAAGAAATGTCAGTTACAGAAAAAAATTTTTTTGTTTCGAAGTCAGGCGTTGCCAAATTTTTTTACCATATTTCTATGAATCAAGTTTGAAAACCTAATATCTTTGTTACCTTTAAAGAAAGAACTCCTAGTAACACTAATTTCAAAGAGCTAAAATATTACAACACAAAACAATACAGAGAACTGCTCTTCAAGTGAAGTGTAAAATAATAATCTTCAACTAAACGTACTTATTAGCACTGGAAGTGGAAACTTTCTTCTTCACTAAATAATATCCACAAATGTCCAGTGTTATCCTTATAGCACTGGAAACATTCTTTTTCACTAATTAATAAAGTTAATATACTTAATATACTTATAATAATAAGTTACAAAACTGGATTAATGTGTAAGGAATGTAAACAAAGTGATGACATTCCCAAACCAGAGAAGTATATCGAAATTATGTATTTAAAGACTTTAGTGGACGAACTAAAGAGTAAAAATGAAATTCTTCAAGAAAACAATAAACTTCTTAAAGAAAAAAATGCTTACTTGGAAAAGAATATAGAAAATTTCGAAAATTCTAACCTAATAAAAAAAGCCGTAAAACCAAACATTCCGTGAAATTAGCTGCGAAACAAACAAAAGAAGCAGAAATTGGCATCGAACAAAACGACTTGAAATAAGGACCACAACAACAGTCTAGCGTGACTGCAAGCCATCCCAAGAAAAAAGAAGAAAATGACAGTGGCATTAACCCTACTTTCAGCCCCTTCAATCAAACCCTTTTATTTTCTTTGATTTTTCTATGCTTTCAACGAAGTTGAACAAAAACAAACAGAAGCTTACAGTAAAAAATAAAAGAAACAAGTGGACCCAAAACTGAGACCAAACTCAATCGAAGGCAAACAGAGGATGCAACCACCTTGGAAGCCGCTTCATCAGGTAGCTATTCTTGGTAATTTGTATCACGATTGTCTAATGACACAAAACCTGAGGATATTGGAAAATACCTAAAATTAAATTATAACATCGACTGTGAATGCGAACGGATAAAAACAAAGTGGAAGCAGAAATATAGTTCTTTTAAAATTGGTGTGCCCACGGATAAAAAATCTGTCATTCTTGACAAAAATGTTTAGCCAGTTGGTATTCAAGTAAACAGTTTTTTAAACCTAACTAGGTTAGAACCTCAACAGGGGCGAAGCCTGGTGGTAGCAAATCGTCATGTATAAAACTGCTACATTACAATGTCCGCTCTGTGAAAAACAAGCTTCACGAGCTCGAGGCTGCCATTGCTGATTGTGACCTGGGAGTCTTATGTTTAACAGAACATTGGCTGGAACAGGAAGAAATAGATCCGCTGAGCCTGCTGGATTATGTTGTCAGCGCATCTGCATCTGTCAAGTTTCTAGGGCTATACCTAGATAGGAAGCTGAAATGGGATGTTCATGTGGCTAATGTTTGTAAAAGACTTGGAAGTAGTGTATTTGTTTTACAAAATTTGAGTGAATGTGTTTCAATAAATACCCTGAGAACAGCATATTATGGAATTTTCCATAGTGTTATGACATATGACATTATCGCATGGGGACGGTCACCTCATGCACAAGAGTCTTTGGTCTCCAGCAAAAAGGCAGTCAGAATCATGGCAGGCTTAGGGTACAGGGAGGATTGTGGGAATGCCTTTGTTCAGTTGGGAGTTCTTACCCTTCCTTCGGCTTACATCCTGCAAAGTTTCCTCTACATCAAAAAAAGGATGACCTACTGTCTTACCAAGACATACATGACCATGACACTAGGAATAAGACCAACTACGTTCCACAACACTGCAGGTTGGGTAAATGTCAGGCTCGACCAGAATATTATGCAATAAAACTGTTTACTAAGTTACCCCAAAATGTTAAAGAGCTCTCTACTCAGCAGTTTAAAATGAAGGTGAAACAGTTCCTAATAAAACATGCTTTTTACATCACAAAACAGTACTTAGATTATAGTTGTAATATATTTTAATATTTTTATTTAGATTTTTTAATGTGTTTGTATTGTGTTCATTTCGATTTATAAATTTTAATGCATTGTATTGTCAGGAATGTTTTTATTATTGTCTAAATATGAAAATTATTTTATCTGTAATTGACGTGTGTAAACAATTTATTTGTAATAGCATGAATAAATGAATTTGAATAGAAAATTAAACTGTTTTAAACCACGATTGTATAGGGATATCCAAATAAAAGTGAACAGGCATATAACTTTTTTATTTTTAAAGATGGAAAAAAATGTTAAATATGAAAGCTTTGGGGATTTTTATAGATCATGCATATATCTTATCAGCAAAATAATCGAGCATCGGATAAAAAAAATCCAAAAATATGATAAAAATCATACCATCCAATTTAAAATAAGTGAGAAAATCAATGTTTTATACCGAGGGGCGGCTCACTCCCTTAAATCTGTGTACATACTATTGTTAAATCACATTAAATCATTTTAAATCTTTCTTAAATCATTAGATTTTTTGATTTTTGTAAATCACTTACATCAATTTAAATGGCTTTAAATCATTTGAAATCAAGTTAAATCACTTTAAATCACCTTTAAATCATAATAAATCATCAATAAATCACAAAAATCACCTAACATTCGTTAAATCATCATCACAATTTGGCATCACCTACAGTGCTGGGCAGCGCGTTACAGCAATTAAATCGTGTTAAATCAGATTAAATCAATACTGATTTAAAATCTGTGTACACCTCTTTTGGAAGTTAGCCGCCCCTCGTTTTATACTATATTTCTTTTATTCGATACTCAATTGTTTTGCTGATAAGATATATGAATGATTCATAAAAATCCCCAAAGCTTTCATATTTAACATTTTTTTCTCATTTTTAAAAATAAAAAAGTTATAAGGCCTGTTCACTTTTATTTGGATATCCCTGCACATATTACCACGTACACAGTATATTATCCAATTTGAATTTGTTGTAAAAATGCTAAAAATATATAAAATAATGCAAACAAGGGGCGCCATCAAGGAGGGGGGGGGGGGCAAAATGAAAATTGGAGAGCTTCCAACTATACAATGGTGGTTAAAACTTAAAATGGGCACCCCGTATATAAATATGTTTAAAGGCACAAATATAGAAATGGTAGTGACCAGTGGCATATGGTGAAATTTCTAAGTTGTATATATCTCTGTTCCTACGTACAGGACCGGTCCCAATTTTAATTGGTTTTAATTCCCACTGGGAATGTTTTTGTAAAGAAAAAAAAACGTTTTGAATTTGCGAAAAAAGTTGAATTTTTGCTTGAGTTTACCAGAACATTCCCAGTGGGCACACTATTAAAACCTCTAAATTTGGTCGGGTCCTGTAAATAGGAACAGAGATATACAACTTTGAAATTTCACCATACGCCACTGGTACTGACCTACGTTACTAGCCATTATATCTAGTTCACGATACACTTACAATGGTATGCTACGTTATGACGTCACTTCGAGGGAAAATTTTAAATTGACTAGGCGCTTACCTGAGCAAATGAAATATGACAATAATATTTTAATAAATGTCAACTCAACATACTACCCGACAATAAACTGACCTGTAATATTTGAATAAACGTCAACCCAATACACTACCCGACAATAAATTGACCTGTACATATGTACAAGGGGTGCAAGTGTCTAGTCAGTTGAGGATTTTCCCTCGAAGTGACGTCATATGTAGCATACTGTTGCAAGTGTATCGTGATCTAGTTTAATAAGAAGCATGAAAAGGTAGTAATAAAAAAATAATTCCTCTGTATCGATACACGATAGCTCAAGCTCCTGTTTTATAACAAACGACATAAAATTTTAATGTTTTATTTTAAAAAAATAACTAAACTCTAAAACTGTCTAGAAGACAAAAAATAAAATATAATCCATAGAGGAATGTAACAATAATCAAAATAAATAATTCTTTGAACAAAATTCAATATTTAAAGTAGTTAGTCGACTTATTTCTTTTAGGTATATGTCTTCTATATGTAACAATGGCAATTCTTTAAGCATACTTATATTGTTTCAATATAGTGTTTCTTTCTTCTAAAATGTTATTTTTTCTTTGTTTTTCCTGTAACTTTTTTTCTTTTATTTCCAGAAGTTTTTTATAGAAATCTTTTCTATCCTGTCTTATTTCCTTTAGAATATGTATATGTCCTTAACTCTTTATTCTTGTAACTAGTTTTTACTGACATTGTTTTTACAGATGCTACTTCCTTTGTCTTCTCAGTAGCATTTGCTTCCATTATAATATCCTGCATTATATTCTCCTTTTCCATGTTTGTGTCCACTAAACCAGTATTTTCCTTCTCAATTGCTGAATAAATCACGGTGTCTGAAGACAGCAATATAGCTGGATGTATTCCTTTTACCTAGAATTTTATCCATAATCTCTACATATTCAAAATCTTTCCTTCCTCGGCCTGTTATTGTTATCTATATATTTTTTGTACATTCTTTCTAAATGTTTCCACCGATTCTCACAATTTGCAGCAGTTATGTTTTGTCTTGTTTTGTACCGTAATTCTTTTGCTATTTCCTCAAACATTTTCTTAAGGTTTCTTATTTTTAAAGAACCAACTTGGTTCCTATAATCTTTATACAAATCCAAGAACATAAGTGTAGAATTGTGACTCCACTTATATGATTCTCCTTCATCTTGGGCTTGGGAAGGATTGGTTGAGGGCAATATTATAAACTCCGACATACCTAAAAAAGGAAATATTGCTCTATTCTACGGTAAAGTGAAAATCTGGCAAAAACTTACCTTCTTGTTCACACATTTTAATAAATATTTGCAAAACAAACAATCTACTAAAAATCTGACACATAAAAAAAGTATGGTTAATGGTTAATTCTGCTTCCTTTCTTAAAATCGATGACGCCTTTTTTCTCTTTTTCGATATATGGGCTTAGCAGTTAACTCTAGTGTTTCAAAGACAATAATACAAACAGGCCTTTTATTTTAAATTTTCGCGCCAAATAAAAGTACAGGAAGTGACAAAGAGACATGTTTCATGATGAAGGGAGATCGAAATAGAAGGATTTCTTGTCATCAAAGGTCCGTGCGCCATATTTAAGTTTGTCAACAGCACACAAGCCACACAATTGAATGTTTTAATTTTTTTTTTTCGTTTAAAGATTTAAATAATTTAATTTATTTTCACTACCTAGAAAATGGTCTTCGTCGATCCGTTGTTAACCAATATTTTGATCAGTTTTATCTAGTTTCTTTGAGTGAGTAGCGTAATAGGGTTGAAAACTAAATTTAATTTAAAACACTAATAATATTTACGTATTATATGGTAACGTTTGCCGGTGCAAATGTAATTTAGCGGATCTGGTTATACTTTTGAAGTAAGTACTAGGTATGTAGTTGTGCTCAATTCAATTAGTATTTTCGTTTTGATTTTTAACTTTTCCTTGGCAGAAAGTTTAAGCTAGTAAGAATAACGCTTATTTCATTAATAACGTAATATAGGGTGTCTTAAATATTACTTAAAACTAAGGCTACTGACAAAAATGATTGATTTCGCAGTGCCTTTTTACTATTTTTTTTAGTTTCTTCGTAGGAAGAGGTTAAAAAAAATTCTTAAATGTCTTAAATTACGCTTAAAAACAGAAAATAAATTCTCCTTAAAGATTTATACGTCTGACAACGTTTCAACAAATTCATTTGTTTAAAGTTTTTCGCGCGCAAATTTCCGTCAAGCGCCTTGTGTACGATCAGCCAGATGCGGCGAATATAGACTGGTTTTAGGGTATTTTTGAAAATTTTTAAAATGTTCGATTTAAGAAAAAAAAAGTATTAGATATGTCTGTAGACCATCCCAGGAGTCACCCATTCCAATATATTAAATGATTTCCATAACACCCTGTATATATATATATATATATATATATATATATATATATATATATATATATATATATATATATATATATATATATACAGTGCGTCTCTTTAATGTCCCCCCCCCCCCCTCTTAATTTGTTAAACGTTACATTTACAAAATTGAAAGTTGAAATAAAATATGCAACTGTTTTAAGAAGTAAAATAGTAAATCAAAAAAATTACATGTGTATATTTTATTGGATTGGCATCCCATCCTGTATAATTATTGAACAAACCAAGTTATAGGGTAAGATGTAAATATTTTTACACCTATTTACAGTGTGCACTTGATACTTTGCTGAAAGCGCTACTACTTACGGCCCCATGTCAATCTAATCCACCGATATCTTAGCGATCCTTTGGCGAAAGCGCTTTTTTCTTTCGCCTTCCCTTTTAAAATACTCCCCTCTACCCTAATGCACTAGTATTTTTAGTGCCCCTTTGACGAAAGCGCAAATATGCCTTTTGGACACACCCTTCTAATCCACTGATATCTTAGCGATCCTTTGGCGAAAGCGCTTTTTTCTTTCGCCATCCGTTTTAAAATACTCCCCTCTACCCTAATCCACTAGTATTTTTAGTGCCCCTTTGACGAAAGCGCAAATATGCCTTTTGGACAGTCACCCTTCTAATCCACTGATATCTTAGCGATCCTTTGGCGAAAGCGCTTTTTTCTTTCGCCATCCCTTTTAAAATACTCCCCTCTACCCCAATCCACTAGTATTTTTAGTGCCCCTTCGGCGAAAGCGCAAATATGCTTTTTGGACACACCCTTCTAATCCACTGATATCTTAGCGATCCTTTGGCGAAAGCACTTTTTTCTTTCGACATCCCTTTTAAAATACTCCCCTCTACCCTAATCCACTAGTATTTTTAGTGCCCCTTTGGCGAAAGCGCAAATATACCTTTTGGTCACACTCACCCTTATGCAATATAGGGGAAGGAGGCATTGACACTATATATGACCTTACACCATCTTACCCCTTATACAATGCCCCTAATACACACACCCCATCAGTGCCTTTCTGACACCTTGACCACACTCAATATACGTCACTGACAAATATTTCTACTTCTCCGTGTATGTATTCACTTCAACACCGGAGTGCATTTAAGATAAATTATATTTTTTACCTCCTATTCTTTCACATATTGATATAATTTAAATTTGGAATTAAACTATTTGTATTTATGCACTACTTGTAAGAAATAGACTACAAAATAATTCCTTATATTTAAAAGTTGGATACATAATTGGCGAAACATATGAAATGTCTGTAACACTTTGTAAAGACTATTTTTGTATCGAAATAACAAGCTTCAGAGGTTCGCTATATTCGCCACCCCAACCAAAAATACCATAACATACAAATGACTGAGATTTTTTCGTCCCGGTTCTGATCGCCGCGTTGCGTCATTGAGTTCAACAACCACTTTTACGAGACGTCCCGAGTGCGCATGCTTCGAGTGGACCGTCGTTTAAAAATCTGACTGGCGCCCAATGCGTACAAATGCACTTTTTCGCCCATACATTGGACGGATTCAGCTGGTGTCGCGAATACGTTGTGATGGTCTAAATATATCTTGTCTATGAATGGGTCGGAAGCTTCGGTAACTCGTCTAAGAATTTATTTATATTTTCGATACCCGAAGTTGGGCGGTTTTTAAGAGCTCGTTTGATCGAGGATGTTCTTTCCGAACTTTGATGCATTCCATAATTGCTTTTGTTCGCCCACTCTTGAGCAGTTTTATACCCTAAATCAAATGTATTTAGAAACATACGTCTACAAACTTCAATTTTCTCATTATTTACGTTTATGTGATATACAAATGTCTCGTGCCGTCTTGATTGATGATCAGAAGCCGTAACATTTGTTATCCTTTTTACTGGTCGTTTTTGAACATTTGTGGAAACGTAAATTTTCCTTTGGTCCCACGTCATCACTATTATTTAGAGAAGCACTCTCAGCAATATCTACAAAGAAACGCTTAACAGCATTATAGTAAAAAAAATTAATGGCTGCATAACTTCGGCTGGAACCATAGGTGTTAACTCCGAACTTTTATTACTGCTAATAACAGGTAAGAAATTATCATTGGCTTGCCACGATGGGGAAAGATTTTTTGAATTACTGTGTCCTGATGGAATGGTTAAATCCGTAAAACTGATGGTATTATTCATTAAATTATTCTGCAAGTAGTGTAAATTAATAAAATAATAATGCACAAAATAAAACTGTTTTACTACCGTCAAAAACTTGAACTTCCAGGTTTATTGATATGTGCCAGTAAACAGGTCTAATTTGGTGCCACTTATTTAAAAATGTATTATAAATGTGTTAGACAGCAGACTCCCAATAATTAAAGCTCCTGCAAGTAAACTCAAAAGGTGTACAAAATAAAACAACTTTAAAAAGTTAAATTGAATGTTCAATTTAAAAAAAGGCATTGTAAAATTTTACCAGGATGCACTCGTAGGGGAGGGTGGGGCAAGACGGGGTAGTTAAGGTTGTATTTAGAATAAAACTGTAATTTTCATAGTAACAGAAACAAATTATTTAGTAAAGTAACCATTGCTAATAAAACTTTGGATCAATAGAAAAATAACAACATTTCTCCATCAGGTTTAGCAAAAGAAAACGAATTAACGAAATAAGTCATTTCTCCCCATCTTGCCCCGTAGGTGGGATAAGACGGGGTACCCCATGGGGCAAGATGGGGAATGATTTAATTAGGGAATGATATTAAGAAAATATACGTTTAATTAATGTAATATTAATTAAAAACAACTTCAAAAGTAAAAAGGTTTGTGAACTTCTTATAAAATTCAAATTTAAAGATCCCAAAAAATCATAAAACTATGGGCCAGGTTGACACATTGCACATACATGGGTGGCTTCGTCGTCCTCATCCTCGACTCCTGCACAGCTGCAATGGGCCCATTTACCACACATTGCACAATTTATCCACCCCTCTATAGATTCTAGATATAATCCATTGCAGTAAAGGCATGGAGTATTGTCCGTTTCATCATTGCTTTCATGCCTTTCATCAGATGAATCTTTTCTAGAACATTTAGCTTGCTTTGTACCTTTCTTATTCTTTTTTAAAACCTGCTTTTTCAATTTTAAAGCTTATCTTCTCTTTTTCTCTTTTTCCGCTAGTTATTTTTGCCTTTCATTTTTTCTGTTTTCTTTTTCTTGCTCCGCCTCATGATTTTTCCGCATTTCTTCTTCTAATTCTAATTTGTGCGGCGAAGAGGTAATAATTGCAGTCTCCTCTTTTTCTAGACACTCTTTTTGTCTGTGGTCTTACGGGTACTGGAAGCAACTGCTTTGGACTCTCTTGTGCAAATATGGTCTCTTGAGTTCCTGTAGATGTTTGATGGCTTTGCTGTTCTGGCCAATATGAACAACCAGGCTGAGAACTATTTGTGTTATTTATATTTAATGATTGTATGTTTGCAACTGGATTCTTATCATTAGCTTGTATTTGTGTATCCGTGTGAAATTGTGGGGTACCAGTTTGAGGTGGCATTGGGATGTTAATTTCAATTATTGGGATGTCAGTGTTGTGTTGCAGAAGCAATAAAGTCACTTTCGGTGAATAGAGAGGAATCAAATGGCCAAATTCCGCATTTTCTGAAACCATTTACCGATGTAGCCATGGTCGCATGCCAACGTAGTTTCTCACCATTCTGAAACAACAAGAAATACAAATAAAAATGCTCGGTGGGGCAAGATGGGGTACCCCGTCTTTCCCCGCTACTAAGTACCCCATCATGCCCCTTAAGGTATTCCCACACAAAAAGTAGCATTTAAGAAAATCCGGTTACCAAACATTTAAAAACTGATCCTTACCTTAATGTCTAATATACAATACCTCTTCAATAGCACAAGTTGACACAAGAGAAAATTAATAAAAGTTTTAAACACGCTTGGAAAACAGAACAGAACTAATAGCAAAACACGTAAAAACTTGTATTTATGCGATTAAACAGGGATGCGACCTCTTACTTTGGCGACACTTAAGCGACTGAGAGAGGCAACTTGGCCGCGTGTATGTGTGTAGTTGTTTTGGTTTAGATACGTTCGGTTTAGAAGATAATATGGGTACCCCGTCTTGCCTCACTACCCCATCTTGCCCCACCCTCCCCTACGCAATAAAAATGAAAATGGTAATGGTATAACTAGCCCTAGGTAGTTGCAACTCCTTCACAACGCTAGAATACTCTATATTAAATCTGTTTAACTACCTATATAATAAAATTGGCTATTCGTAGCATTTTAAAGCGATTTTCTTTATAAAAAGTCATTCAAACATTTGGCTTTTCATGGCGATTATCAACTCCTCTATTAATCTACACCATGGGGCTTATACAGGGACACACGTCCAAGATCTCTCCAAACCGTCAAGCATCGAATCACGGCCAAAAAACAAAAAAGGGGCAATCTACGAAGCCGTAACTTGCTCTCAAAAGGAATATCGTGCAAAGATGCATTAACAATTAATCGTATGCATAATTAATTAGGTAATTATGCCGGTTAAAAATCAAGCCATCAGGTCACCAGGTACTGAACTAAAGTCATTAGACCATTGGGTCGTTGGTCTAATAACTAGACTGGGTTTAGGTAACTGGGCTGGGCCTTCCTAAAAGAAAGAGAACCCCAAGGTGAAACTCCAAAACGTGAAATTTACAGGCTAAAATTCACGCCCATACAAAATAATATAAAAATAATCTCAACTTACCCTTTAGAGTCCCTAACAAAAATTTATCTGTAAAACCGATGGGATGAACTAGATTTTATTTAGTTTTCTCTAAAAAAGCAACTTAGTTTGGAGAACTAAATGTGTCCAGATCTAACTGTCCATTTACTGTTACAAGGATACACATTTATGGAAGCTAAAATCCCATTAAACTCTTTTGACTCGCATTAGACCGTTTTAGGCCATCAGTTTTTTGGCAACTGTGGATGTTGTTATTTCTGACAGTTAGTAAGATATTAATCTTAACTTTTGTTACAGACAGGAGTTACTAAAGTGGAATGGATGGGGTTATAATGACTCCAAATTTGTGCTCAGAAATAACGAAGTTTATTTTTCCGGAAAAAGGTACATATGTGTCTTTTTGTTTTACAGTCATGTTAAAAGACTTATTTCGTATATTTTTTATAAAGAGCTATTAATATGGTGTTAGGCCACTCTACCGTTAGGGAAAAATTAATACTTAGAAATAATAAATGTCACTGCGTTTGAGACTAACAAAAATAAAACAAATACTGAATAGAAAATTTTCTGCGTCCTGTCAGTAATTTTTAATTATAAAAAGTTGTCTGGCGCTAATTGATCTATAATGTAGTACATATTTTGCCTGAAACCTAACCTGATCAGAAAAAATCTACCGACGTTTCGAGACCTAATCTCTAGTGTCGTTATCAAAGAAATGTGATAAGTGATAAATTCGAATTAACTAAATTAAGAAAATACAAATAAAATGAACTAACTAATTACAAAAATAATTAAAAAAGGATATACGAAATTTGTCTATGTCTTATTTCGAAAATGTTGTTTATTGACAACAGTTTTGCAAAGGTTTATTTTGATGTTAGTTTAGTGGTCCACAGTGTGTACTATTTGACGCTAACAGTGTCAGTGTTATTTTATCACCTGAGATATATACAGTGTGACCAGTAAAGTCCGCATCATATGGGATTTTTTTTTATTAATAGCTTTATTCGAAATTTGACTTTGGCATCAATTTCTGCTTCGATCGAGATGAAAATTAACCAACAAAATAGTAGTCACGTGATTCGTATTTGCCAAATTTGAATTTTTTCCAAAAAAAAAAATTGAAAAGTGGGGTTATTTCTCAAAATATCGAAAAAAGTTATTAGAAAAGGTTTTTCTAAATGCAATTTTTAGCCCATATGCAAAATTTCAGTTGCATAAGATAATTTTGATTTTGTGCCCATTTTTTTAAATCGCACCACTGTTGCAAAATAAGACTCAACGCAACCTACATAAAACCTCTTAGTTTTGTCAATGCATTATTCCAGACACATTTTCCTTAAAATATCGCCATATTAAATGTATGTTTTTCTACAAAATCCAAATAGGGCTATTAAAATTTGGTCACATGTGATGCAAAGTTTATTTGTTTTTGACCCTGTATAAGGTAACTTAATAAAATAACTATTTTTGAAAACGTAGTTTGTGTCTAAAAGTAATACACCTTAAACCTAGAACAATTATGGGACTGCGGTTTTGGCTGTTAGAAACTTTTGAAAAAGTATAATGTTAAAGGAGAGGATAAACTGTTATGTCGAAAAGTGTCAAAAATTTTTGACCGTTGCAATAATTATAGATGGGGGAGGATTAAATCATGAAATAATGCTGAAGGCAGTTTCTTGTCTTATTTCAGATATATTAGCGATAAAGAAAGAAAACTGTTGTGAATATTTT
This sequence comes from Philopedon plagiatum, assembly GCA_963971165.1. Taxonomy (NCBI): domain Eukaryota; kingdom Metazoa; phylum Arthropoda; class Insecta; order Coleoptera; family Curculionidae; genus Philopedon; species Philopedon plagiatum. The sequence continues at coordinate 34,125,361 of OZ020196.1, read as the reverse complement.
AAAATTGTTTTAAATAATTTATATGATAAAATATCATAAGCTCAGAATGTGACAAAAAAGCCAAACTGCAGTATTTTTGATTCTATAAGGTCCGAACAGTTTATATCTCGTTACAAAAACGAATTTAGACTGGATTTTTAGTCAAAAACGGAATGATAAAAAGGAACTTGAAGATTTATTTTCTGTAATAAAAATAGTACTGATTTTATTCCACGGAAATGCGTTTGTTAAAGAGGGGTTGTCAATTAACAAAAACTTTATTAGTGGAAAATTTACAAGAAAAGTCATTGATCGCTCAAAGAACAGTCTATGACGCAATTTTAAATTGTGGCGGCGTGTCAAACATAATCATAACGTAGGAGATGTTAAACTATTGTCGTAGCTCTAATTGAAAATACAGGCAAGCTCTGGAGGATCAAAAATCTACAAAATCTGGAAAAACAGAAAAACTCCTAAAAACGAAAACTCGAGGATAAAGAAAATCAATCTTGCTTGTACTTCCGAACTGGCAGAAATTGATGTAAGGGTTGACGAGTTAAAAACGAATACCTTGAACACGGTGCATATTTGTGATTTATTGATATCAAAAATATTATGTATTATGTTTTCAAAATATTTATGTTCTTGTTTATTAACCATGACAACGTTTAGTTGTTTGTAGAGCTGTGTTAATTTTAAAAGTAGGTAGGTAGGTAGTTTAAAGTAGGTAATAAACTATGTGTAAACTATAAAAAGCAATTTACTTGCTCGAACAGGGGTTCAAACTTTGTATGGAGAAAAAGTATTAGATGGCCCTATTAACTCGAAACTTCATAGAAGTAATTACAATAAAAATAAATGTTTAAACACTTATTTTACAGTTTGTAATAAATTAACCCCTAAGGGGTGAAATGGGGGTCAAAGTTTGTAATGGAGTAAAACTGTTAAACGGTTCTATTACCTTGAAAGTATGTGAAAATATACCACCTATACCATGTGGACGAAGTCGCGGGCGAAAGCTAGTTTAAATACAAAAATTCTGCTTCTCCGTTTTGTTGCTTACATGTAAACGGCTTGGCTGAAATTTTGCATAGAGGTTCCTAAGAGCATGACATATGACATATTTTGATTTAAGGAGTTGTTTAAAATAACGCAAAATACAATGCATATAGAGGATTTAACCGAAGTAGAAAGCTACTGAATCAATAAATTTTAAGTTTTAGCCAGTATGATTGTACAAAAAAAAATAAAGCATATTTTGGTTTCTAATTTTAAGAACTTCTAATTTTTTTTTTTTTTTTGATTTGTCGCTCCATAACCTCTTGGTCAGAGTGACTGTAATTTTCGTGTCCATCATATTTGGATGTATATTAAAAAGGCGATTAAAGATGTCTTGAAGACTTTTTGCCCATCTGTTAGTATCAACAAAATGTCAGTTGTAAACGTTTACTTATTTTTGGTGTTTTCGGTACTGGTTTTCTTTAAAATGTATTTTTAGTAAGATTTAATGTATTTTCCGTATACTACCCGGTGATATTTATTGTCCCTTTAACGCAAATACTTTTTTCTAACTTTATTTATGTCCCCTACATTCAATTCTACGACGAGGATCGTAAGACGATACAGACATACCAAAGCGTTAATAAAGTTGAGATAGATTACACAAAAGGAACATATCAAACGTTCTCAGTAGTTTGCTTGGTTGTTTTGTGGTTTTATTTATGTATATTTATTTTAGATATCCCATTGGTGAACTTCGTTTACCACATTTAGTGCAATGGGTTACCAAAGTATTAAACGTTGATTTACATAAGCCAATCAAACCTCAAAATCCACCAGAAGAATCTGATTATCCTTTACCAAAAATATCCAAAGAAAAATATGAAAAGTTAACAAACCTAGAAATACTTTTTTCGACAAAAGTCATGGATAGAGTGGTTCGAGCTCATGGGCATACACTCAATGACATATTTATTTTAAGACAAGGCCGATTCGAGCGAATTCCAGATATCATTCTTTGGCCCAAAAATCATCGTGAAGTTATAAAAATCGTCAATTTTGCTGAGGAGAATAACATGGTAGTAAGTATAAAATTTAATAAACAAACAGGATCTCTTATATACAGGATTGAAATGACCTAAATCAGTTGATTAAAATCAATCATTAAAACCATCATTTAACCAATTAATTTTTATTTAAAAACTCGTGATTTTTTAAGTTACAAAAGTGTGTTTGCAAATGAGTGTTTTAATAAACAGCTATTTGCAAAATATTTGCAAAATAAAACTACTTTGAAGCCCTTTTAACACACAGCAAAACGAATGAACTTAGAAGTAAAACATAAAACATAAAAAATATTATTTAAAATAAAAATAACTTTTATAATATCTAGGTATTATAATGCTTGAGAAAGAACACTAATTTCACCACCTTGTCTTTGCCTAATAGCCGTAAAAAATATTCTCTCTACATCTGAGGAAGAAACCGAGGTACACAAAACAGAAATCACTATAGATAGCATTTTCTTAATTTTGAGAACATCTTGAGATCGTCACCGCTGTACCGCTATTAGATTTTCTATTACTTCGTCAGAAAACATCATTTTTTAGAAACTCAGCAAACTTCATACTTCATGTTGGCCGACTTATCTGTCACAAAACTTGTAACTTTACAGTTATGCTCATTTTTGCACTTATTCATTAAGACAATAGCCGATTTTGTAAGACAATCAACTGTTTGGGGATGACCGGATGTATCATCAATACTTTCTAGAAGAACACACTCTTTCCATCTTCTAGTGTATCTTAGCGAAAGAAGAAAATTAGTGGCAGACACGCTGTACAATTACAAAGAGGTAATATATGCACTTGTAAAGCAAAATATAATTTAGAAAGTCTCTTCTACACTTTTTACGCAGGTGCAATGAAAATTTCTAACATTATTAACCCATCACAAATTTTCTGAGTTACATGGTACACGGTGATGGTACATGAAACATTACACCCCCACAAACAGACTCGACTCTTGATCCCTCGTTGTTAAATTGCCTAACTTTCCTCCGCCAGCCGTATCTATGGTCCCCTTCTGAAGAATGGACATTTCTTGGTATATTCTCTCATGAGTTGTTAATTGTGTGCAAAAACATTCCTTCCCGTGGGGGCTAGATGGGATGAGACTTGTCTTGGTTAGTAAAATAAATTTTAAACTCTATGAAGGACAAACATCGACTTCTATTTTGACTGGATTTTGTTGAAAGTAACAATAAAAAGTTGAGAAATTAAAATAAAAATAAAACCAATTCACAATTTACCTAACTCTATATTAGACTCTTAAAATAATAATCAAGTATACAGTAAAGATCACCTAACTGCGAACATAGGAATCTTCAGGATGAATTTATCTATGGTCTTATTTATTAACTGCGCTGACGGCCGAAAACTATCGAGTTCTGTCCAGTCGCTGCAGTTATACGTGCGCAGATTTCGTCCAGCCTCCAGCCGCCGTCAATACTGACTAAATCAGTGTAACTTTGGTGACGGTTGGAGTTAAGTTATTTTAAGAAGTGTATTCTTGCTAAGGGGCAAGTGGTATAATTAAAAGATGACGAATGTTACCGATTTTAGGTAATACCATTCGGCGGAGGAACTGCTGTATCTGGAGCCGTAGAATGCCCCGTCAATGAGAACAGGACAATAATATCGCTTGATACATCTCAAATGAATCGAATTTTATGGCTAGACAAAGAAAATTTAGTCGCTTGCTGTGAAAGCGGCATTATTGGACAAGATTTGGAAAGAGAGTTAGAAAAACTAGGTTACACTTCAGGACACGAACCTGATAGTTATGAATTTTCTAGCTTGGGCGGTTGGGTTGCGACAAGAGCCTCCGGTAATAAGATATTTTTTATTTATATAGGCACCTCTTATAAAAACACTTGATTATAACCTTAGAATGGTAGAGACCGTTCCTTGGTGACATTTCATTAATACAGTGTGTAATATACACCTAACGATAGACAAACTGTTTTTACATTTTGCTACGTTATAGTGCAACATGCCATTAACGGACATGATCGGCCGGCAGCTGAGGACTTTTTCTGGCACGCATGCACCTGTGCTGTAATAATTACCAAACGTGTTTTGACGGCGTAATTTTTTTCCAACGTCGGTCGTTTCAAGGATTCTTTTAATGTTGGTTGTATCATTTATTATGGGCTAGAATAGAACTGACTGCTGAATAAATAGAAGAGATACATGACTCATCAGTGTTAAAGACTTATTTTAATACACATGCCTTTTATTTTTATTCCATAACTCACACCCAAGTTAAAGAAAAAACAGTCTTTTCGCCTAAAAACTTTCAGATGCTAGATCTTCAAGATTAGTTAACTCCTGCAGCATATATTAGTGAATAGTTGACAATAAATATTATAGCCGTTATAATAGATAAAGATATTTCATATATTGTCAAAATTTATTAAACCTTAAATTGGGTTGACGATTTTACCGTATCCAATGTATTTTGAGAATGATGACAGAAACCCATTTTACAACGGAGAGCTCTATTATGTCTCTCTCTCATGTTCTTTCTCTCACGTCTTCTTTCTTTCTCATACTCGTAAAATTTTTACAGCTGGTAGAAAGTTAGGTTATGAGAAATATAAACCCATATACGTATTACTACTATATATCGAACGACGAAAAAATGTTGAAGCAAAGACGTAGCCTTTGGAAACAATTGCTAACCAGTCACGTGATGTTCTGAACATGCCTCATAAATCACCACGTGATTTGCCCAGCCAGTGAACTCGATCCTACGTACCGTCCGCTAATCAAAACACCAAATACGACAACATGGCCGCTCGCGCCTTTCATATTCAAAAGTCCCAATTTGAATCTGACAAGCCTTCGATTTCGCCGTAGCGTTATTTTGTGAATATTTATTTTAATTTATAATAAAATATCAGAAAAACCAGTAAGTATAAATTATTATATACTTTAAAGTACAATATCAAAACAGAGTTAATAATATTTTAGATAGAAAATGAGATCTTGTTTCGCATGTCGACGGTCAGTTGAGAAAGACAAAGTGATTTTGCATAGGTAGGTAATTAATTATTTAAGAAGATTTTGATTTTAATTATAATGTATTATATATAAATTAATGATTACAATAAATTATACTTACGTATTTTGAGTTTTAATTCGAACTTAAATAAAATGTTTTTTTTTTAGATTTCCAAACGATGCCTCGCTTTATTTACATAATGTTCTTACCCGTTTGCCCCAAAATCTCAAATTAAAAATGATGTATTCACTCTTCAGTTTACATTCTTGTGAAGAATATCCGCCTCTAAAGCTACAAGTAATTTCTTCACTTCTTGCTGCTTAAAACTGGCATTACCGGTACATTAGGTACAACATTATCGTAAATAGGATAATAATTAACTTTTAATCCACTTTTCACAAATAAAAACACATTAATCTTTACTTTTGAAAGGTAAAAAGACGAAAAGGAAACCGACAAGCTCACATTTTGAACTGCTGTCAGAACTGACAGTGACAGTTCCGTCAAAACTTCAAAAGTGCTGAGACATCACGTGGTACAAAACCAATGAAAAGCAGATTTTATATTTGCTTCAAATTTTAACAACGGGTAGATTGGATGCTAACATTATAGTAGTAATACGTATATGTGTAAATCCGACATATTATTTGAAGCCTGTCTCATATTATAAGTTGTTTTTGCAGTGTAAAAATATACCTAGAAAGTTTATATAAAGTATTAGCAGCTAAAATTCCTATGTTCTATGAATCTAGGGCTGACTAACAACTATTAAAATATTGCGCAAGGTACATATTTGTTCTTCTTTACATTACTTGGACCGGGCGTTATCAGAATGAGTAACAGGGACGCCGAGCCGATACAAAGTTGAGAACAGAGGGCATCACAGAAGATTTCTTTAGTTATTGAAATGTCGGTTTAGAGCTGAAGTCACAGTGCCATTACAAGGTGTATCCATCCTTTTGGAACTAAGACTTTCAATCGTTACAGTTAAAAATTGTGAAACTACTTGTATCGCGCCTTTAACTCACACAAACGTCACTGTTCGCAGGTAGGCTTTTATTAGAGATTCATTTTCATTATATATAATAGGGAATATTTTTTTAACATTATTTAAATTGTTTATCTTGATAAAAATATGTATTCGTTTTTGCTATTTTTTTATTTATTTAAAAACTTTTCCTCCGATCCTTTTATTGCAAATTATTGGTTGGAGGGAGTATTCTTACATAGAGAGGTAGGAAAAAATAATTTTAAGTAGTATAAAATAAGAAGGTTAAAGGGTCTATGCTGGCACTGTTTTTGCTTAATAAAAACGAGATTTTTGCAAATGCTGTTTGTGTTCAGTAAAATCAATGATCTTTTGCTATAAAATCGCAAAACTTACATAAGTATTTTGCCAGATTAGAAATTAATTTTTTATGACAATTCCGATTAAACTTTCACAGTGGACAACCAGAAATACTTGCACAAACAAAGGCAGCTACGATAAAATGTTTGATTATTCTTTTTTATTTGTCTTTTACTAATGCCCCTTTTGCTAACAAGGATAGAAAGAAATCGGATTCCGTTGGGAGTTTTATCAGGAAAGAAAATAATTTTGCGATGACTAATCTTTCGAAGGATATAGCCAGCAATACTCCCACAAGCAAAGAAGGTACGATAAAAATTTGAACATATTCTTTTTTATTTGTCTTTTTCTAATGCACTTTCGCCAACACGGATAGAAAGAAATCTGATTCCTCGGTGATTATCAGGAAAGAAAGATGAATATTGTGATCGCTAAAATATGTTCTGGTGTAAACTGTCCATGGAACTGACCAATAGGGTCAATTGTTGTTCAGTTGTTTTTTCTGTCATCATTCTCAAAGTAAATTGGATAGAATATAGACAGTTTTTAATATGATAAATAATATGGAGGAAATTACATAGAATAGCTTGAAGGTCTGAATTTGTTTGTATAATGGAAAATGAATGTTTTTATTATAATTGGGAATTAATACTTTAAACCTAAGCAAACCTGTATGCTTCATTATTTTTTTAAATTTACTTCATATTTGAAACATTTTGGACAATTGCTTAAGTTCAGTAGTAAATGGTTATATTGGAAGTGACATTTATGAGCAAAATGCTGGATACTGTTTATTCTTGGTTTGTCAGTACTCTGTAAAATTATTATTTGTCATTAACACGATTGGATTACCATTACACTAGTTTATAAGGTCAGCTATTGGAAAAAAAATAAGACTAAACAGCAAGTCTTAAATAAATATTAATACTTTACAAATTTCAAATCTTTTGCCACATGACTTTTTGACAAAAATAAATTTTTGTCGTAATATTCTAAACCGTTATAGACATGATCCCTCTTTTTTCCAACATTCTGTCTACAGAAAGGCAACATTCACAGGAAGAGGTATAATTAACCAAAAAAACTACCACATATTGGCGGACGAAAATCCAAATGCCACATGGATTGGGCAATAAATTTAAAATTAATATTTGGTGTGGGTTAATTGGTGACAAGTTAGTAAGCCTGATGCGGCTGCCCGAGTGGCTTAATGCACAAAACTATTTAGATTTTCTCTGGAACGATTTGTTTCAATTGTCAGATGTTCTCTTACACGTTCGCCGTGACATGTGGTACTTACATGATGGCGCTCCCCCACATTATCCCACACGAATCACTTGAATACGGTCTCTCCTCACCGTTGGATTTAGCGAGGCAGTGAACATCCATGGCCTCCCCGTAGCCCTGACTTGAATCCACTTAATTTTTATTTCTGGGGATACATAAAACGTCTTGTATATTCAGCTGCAGTCATTAATACACGGTTTGCATTTTGAACATTAGCTGAAAAATAATTAAGTTCATTTACCTTGCATCATGTTGTTTATTTTATTTTTAAGCGAGTCTCTACAATGCCATGGGTTCATCTTTAGCAGTTTATTTTTTCATTGTACATTCGTGTTTTATTTGGTTTTTATAATTTTCGTTCGATGTTTGCATTTCCTCAATAAAAAGGTTTATTTTTTGCTGATACTAATTTTTTTTAATTCTTATGTATTCTGTACATTTTTCTCAAAAACAGTTGCTTCTAGCAGTTTTAATAAAGCGTACCTTTTTAATGTAAAAAGGCAGGGGAATAAGAATTTCTGTTCAGAAATTGTGTGCACTGAAACCCAAAAAAATTGGGTCGTTTTAAAATGGCATTTAATGTGGCGCCCCCTACAAAATACAGCAAATTTGAGAACGGATTTTGTGAAGATACTAATTTTCAAAACATGTCATACGAAATACTTCTGACTGTTGTATTTGCCGCAACATATACAACAATAAAGACACCTTTGTTGTATACTGCAGCAACTACATTATGAGGTACTTATGCTCCAGTCGAGGCTTTAGGGTGCAGCCTAAATTTAGGAATATTATTCTTTAATAATAAAGGTAGTTCTAAAAGTATACATTTAAAATACTAGACTCATCCGTATTACTAAGCATTACCCATGATTCTGATCAAAGTATTTTTGTAGGCATGAAAAAAAATACATATGGTAACATTGAAGATCTAGTGGTACATGTCAAAATGGTTACGCCACGGGGTGTACTAGAAAAGAATTGTCAAGTTCCCAGAATGAGCTGTGGGCCCGATTTTAACCATGTTATTATGGGATCAGAAGGTTCATTCGGAGTTATTACGGAAGTTATAATAAAAATTCGCCCGTTACCGAAATGTAGAAAGTATGGTTCAGTTGTGTTTCCTGATTTTGAGGCTGGTGTAAAATGCATGAGAGAGGTAGCCAGACAACGGTAAATAGAGTACTTAATAAAAAATGTGTTTTTTCTCTCCTTAGTCGCTTTAACTTTTTGTTGTCCAACCTTATCATATTTATAGAAGAATTCTTTACATAAAATTTTAATTTTTTTTTAGCAAAAACGCGTTAGTAATTGCCTATAACTTCACATTTGTTGCATTGTCGAGTCTCGATATACACGTAGATTCCTGACATTACCACTAGACGATTTTCGAACGAAGTTATGCCTAACAAAATTTTAGTTTCTTGATGAAATTTCAGATTATTTTAGTTTGATCATATATGCATAAAAGTCTGCAAAAGTCTTTGCTCGGAACTTCCCTCGGGAAATGAAGATTTATATAATACAATTTGACTGTTTCGTCCTTTGGCAAAAGTAACACATTACATTAACTCGGTGCCGGCTTATTGAAAGTTGTATATCTCTGTTTCTATTTACAGGACCCGTACCAAATTTGGGATTTTTAATAGTGAGCCCCCTGGGAATGTTTTGGTAAAGAAAAAAAACATTTTGTAATTTGCGAAAGAAAGTTGATTTTTTTAGCCCCCCTGGGAAAAAAATGAACGCATTTGGGTATTTTATTTATTATTTTTCCTAAACAAATTTTACATCATTTTGTCGAGAATTTTTGAATTTTAAAAGAAAAAAATATGTTGATTACAGTCATTTGCAGCCAGATTCTCCAACGCTAGTCCGGTCTAATTTGACAACCAAAAGTTTTAAACTGACAAGCGTAAGAATAAGACAACTAAGTTTCATATTATGAATTTATTTCTGAGGGTTTTCACTAACTTAGAAAGAAAAGGGCCATTTTAGTATGTAATATCGACAATAATAAAAATAAATTCATTACAGTAGCTCATTTCAAGATGAAAATCATTTGGAAACCAAGCAAATCGCTGAAATATCAGAATAATTCATAAGTTTTTAATGCCGACCTATTAACAAGGACAGGACAAAAACCTGTCAACACATAACTGATCAACTATAAGATCTTAATTTAAACCAGTACTAAATCTTAAACCTTCTTAATGAATCTGAACGTTGAATTTTTTTAAACCTAAAATATAATTTTAAAAAATTCAAATGACTATAACTTTTTACTAACACATTTTGTTCTCTTAAAATTCAAGAATTCCCGACAAAATGATGTAAAATTTGTTTATAAAAAATAATAAATGAAATACCTAAACGCGTTCATTTTTTCCCCAGGGGGGCTAAAAAAATCAACTTTTTTTTTTGGTAAATTACCAAATATTTTTTTTTCTTTACCAAAACATTCCCAGGCGGCTCACTATTAAAGCCCCCAAATTTGGTACGGGTCCTGTAAGTCGGAACAGAGATATGCAACTTTGAAATTTCATAAGCCGCCACTACATTAACTAGCCATAACAAGTAAAATTGAAGTATATAGTTGCAGATAGATAATGTTCCATCTTGTATAAATATTTTCCACGTAAAATCCTCGACGAAGTATAAAATATGGTTTTTAAGCTTAGGTTCTAGAGTTGTGGGAAATCTAAATATATTTTTTTATCATTATTTCACCCACTGATAAAAAATGTAAATTCTAACTAAACCAAATACATTTTTAAACTTACTTAATATGCCCTATTTAAAGCAGAAATAAAAAAGTTAGTTTAAAATTGCGCACCCTGTGGAAATCACCTAAATTTTAATAATAACGCTTACGTATGGAGAATACAGAAATGTTTGCCTCAAATAAATAGTTCTTTAATTAGCAAATCACAGCAAATAAACATTAGGTAAGTAAGAAATCGTTGGTTTGTTATTATGTGATGTTATGAATTATTGCAATTATAAACACGATAGCTGGCAACATTGATTTTTCATCTTTTTCATTTTATATTTATATCTTTTTCACTATTTCCATCACACACCCTTCGTTTTTTACCAAGGTAATCTGCCGAATTTTTAGTGTTCCGTGAAACGGGACACTTATGGAATCACTTCGGTGTTCGTCCGTCCGTCCGTCACAGGCGATTTTCTCTAAAACTATTCGACGGAAAAATTTGATATTTGGCTCAGAGGTAGAGTGTGGTGACCCAATTATAGTCGTGAAGTGTAAAAAGTTAAATTTTGATTCTGGGGGTAAATTGGGCAATGGAAACTTTTTTTTCATGAGCATCGTGTACGATGTCAAATGAAAGCTTATTAAAGCACGAATTCAACGATATATATGATGTATTTTTTATTGTATTTTTTAAAATATTTTTTGGGAAAAACGCTTAAAAATTGCTGTCCCCACCCTTATCACCAGAAGGATCGCTCGGAAAAATCTGAAAAAAAACATGAACATTGAGAATTAGGTGTCGATTGAGCGAAAATTATCAGGATTGAAAAATTCTAACGCGGTCAGTTATAAACAATTTAATTGTTTATTTCCTTGTAACTGCTGAACCATTGGTTTTAGAGTAAACGTTTTTTGCCAAAAAAATATTTCTCACGATGTAAGGAACAACTTTCACGTTTTTAAAATTTTTTTATTTGGCTCAGTCGAAACGCTCCCCCCACTCCACACATACGCGATGTGGTGGCCGTCGGCGGCGGGTGGCGCGGCAGATGGGCGGAGATCGGACGGCCGAGGTTTGCTCATGTTACGTGGGGGGCTGATGGCACGGAACACTAATTGTGCAAGTATAGCTTGCACTTGACCGATTTTTTTAAACGAAAAACACAGTAATAAATAACAATAGGGGTTTTGAAAACAATAATTTTTTAAATGATCTCACAAATTTTCAAGCGGCCTGACTAGCAGCTATGAAAGGATACTACTATATTCATTTGTATCAAATCATTCAGTTAATCACGCCCTACCATGAGATATTATACCCTCTTTTTAATTGTAAAATTCGGAAGTTATTCCAAAAGATATATACAAACAATTATATATTTTTGAAAAGCTTATGCAAAGAGCAATCGGATGAAAACAAAATGTACATGGGTCCCATTTAAAAACACGCAACTTTGGTTTTTATCTTTAAATTTGCGCCTTCTAGAGAAAAATTGACTGCGCCACTGGATTTTACGCAAAAAACTGTATAATAATCAGTTTTTACCTTACCGATAAAAACTAATAAACAAAATCCCATTTGTTGCACACTTAGTGGACCACATAATACCTACATATTATGTTCATGCTATAATATGTTATGTTACTTATAGAAGCCGCTGCTTATTCGCATTTCTGAATTTTATTATTTACAGTTTGGAGTATATAAAACATTATTTTACATGTGTAATAAAATATATTGAGTTGAATTTACTTAGTTACATTATTTTTCCTACAGTTATAATCAGGGTTGGCAAAAATCATGATTTTTTTTTAAATCTGATTTTTTTGATTTAAGTCAGAATTTCTGAATTTTATTTAGGTTTGTATTATTTCATTATTGTTTGTTCAGATGTATCACAGTTACAATAATAAATAATTAAAATGCAGTAAATATTAAAATAATGGAGTAGAAAATATAAATTTAATAATATTAATATTAATTGAAACTTCAGCAAACGAAACAGAAAACGGTAATTTTAAAAACAAACAAAAAACAATAGGTAGATACATATTATATAGCTACCTATACCCTATACCTATTATAATGGTAGATAATAAAATCAAGTCGAGTTAAAATAAAATAATCATTATCGTAATTATTATGTAATAATAAAATATCATTATGAAGAAAAATGATTTAAATCATTGATTTTTTCAAAAAAAATCACTTGATTTAAATCACGATTTAAATCATGATTTAAATCATTTGATTTAAATCAAGCCAACCCTGGTTATAATACACTTTTTGTTCGTAGTCAAAAAATATAAGAAAACCTTGAAACTGCTAAAATGCTCATTTTTATTTTGTTTAAACCATTTTCGTTTAAACAATATACCAGGTTGCTCCCAACATGCTCAGCGCAACAGGTGATTCTTTATCCAAAACAAGAAGAAAAGTTCCTAATCGTGGATTTTCTCCTCGTGTTATTTATTTTACCGATGGTTCGTATATCAATCTCGTATTAACTAGTAAAATAAGTTTTAAGCAAATCATTGTAAAATATTAATTTCCATCGATGCCACTAACATGATATTGATATATCCATCCTAATTAGTGCATACTGGTAGGGATGTCGCGAATATTCGGTCTATCCGGCCGGATCCGGATATCGGGCCGGTTGGGCCGGATATCTGGTTTGGTCGGATAATTGAATATTCGACCGAATATCCGATGTATTTTATTGTATGGAGACAGTTTATTATTATTATAAATTATAATAAAAAATAATTATGTTGCATGTAAAACGAATGATTTTTTTATTTTAAAATAACATACAACACGAAAACTTTAGGTAAGTTTAGATAAAAATAAAAACTAAAACCTAATAATACTGAATACTAGTACTAGTACTAGTAAATTTATGTAACGAAAATACGAACTTAAATTTTTAATATTTAAAATTAACGAATGGAAGATTGTGGTGTAAGTAAATTAACATTTCGCCATTTTCGGAGGAATGCCGATTCCGCTTTTCTTCAAACACATTGCCTGTCTCCGAAAAAAGTCGTTCGCTAAAAATTGTGGATGCTGGTGCTGACAAGTATTTGAACGCATACACAACAAATAACATAACCCAGTTTTACTATTTCGGTGAAACCCGCCCGTCATTTCGGGGATTCCCGCGAATGTTTTCAACTTTGCACGCTTGACGGCGTCGGCGTGCGGTTGCTGCAGGTCATCGGTCTGCATTACACAGTAAAAATTATCTCACGACGGGCATGGCGGCTCGATTTACATAGCTACAAACTTTAATTCAATTCGTCCTTTTAAACTGTTGGATATTCGGCCGAATATCCGGATCCGGCGGTTAGCGTTTGTCCGAATATCCGGTTTGGCCGGATAGTAAAAACTACTAGTCGCGACATCCCTACATACTGGTAACGAAATTAAGTATGTACATTGAAAACAAAACTGTGATGTTTCCAAAACCAAGCAAAAATAATTATTTAATCCCAAATGTCTTGTTAACCCTAAATGATAGGTGTATGAAAATAACACCACAAGTCGTAGTAACAAAATTTTTCTTCGTATTCTTTCGAAATTTTTAACGGTTTTCAAATTATTTTTGATTTTTTCTAAAAGTGTATGAAATCCAAAATGGTGGACTGATTTTCACCATGTCCCCCTACCTACTCGGAACAAGCGCTCTAGTATGTTAAATGGCATTACTGGTACCTGCAAAGAAAAGTGGTCCCCGCTTTATATAAATTTTTTTCCCAATTCCACACTAATTGTTCTAGCCTACCTAAGGGAATGAAAGAGGTATATTTACTAAAGAAAAGCCTGTATCTCACAAGTTACGGTAATATGAGGTATCAAATTCAGCCCGGCGCGGCCCGTGAAATTTTAAAGTTATATATCTCTGTTACTACTTATGGGACCCACGCCAAGTTCAGGTTTTTAATAGTGAGCCTACTAGGAATGTTTTGGTTAAAAAAATATTTTGTAATTTGCGAAAAAAACTTGAATTTTTGATTTGACCCACCTGGGAAAATAATTAACACGCTTAGGTATTTTATTTATTATTTTTCTAAACAAATTTTACATCATTTTGCCGACATTTCTTAGAATTTTCAGAGAAAAAAATGTGTTAGTAGAAAGTTATAGTCATTTGAATTTTATTTTTAATTATATTTTAGGTTTAAAAAACTTCAATGACTATAACTTTCTACTAACTTTTTTCTCTTAAAATTCTAGAATTGTCGACAAAATGATGTAAAATTTATTTAGAAAAAATTATAGATAAAATATCTAAGCCTGTTAATTTTTTCCCAGGTGGGTCAATTCAAAAATTCAACTTTTTTCGCAAATTTCAAAATATTTTTTTTCTTCACCAAAACATTCCCTGTAGGCCCACTAATAAAAAACCTGAACTTGGCATGGGTCCCATAAGTAGCAACAGAGATATACAACTTTAAAATTTCACGAGCCGCGCGTGAATTCAGCCTATACCCTGACCTTCTTTCCTTTGCTAATAAAAATTGTCTTTAAAACAAACATTAAGCAGGTAAAGCCCCGAAGGAGTTGCTAATATTTTGATAGAACAAATGGCTTTATAATTTTTAAAAAGTACGAAAATTATTCTTTTCCAGGTGTCAACCGGCTTCTATTAGATTAATGGATAACGACCAATTTCAACTTGGAATGATTCTTAAACCGGAATCGTCATATTGCGGCTTGATCTTAGATGGCTTAAAACAGTTTTACATTACTATGATAAAAGGTTTTGAACTTGATCGCATGTGCGTTATGACTTTGTTATTTGAAGGGGAAGAGAAAGATGTTCAAATAAGCGAGCAAAAACTGTATAAGATTGCAAGTATATATGGTGGCATTCCGGCAGGGGAAACCAATGGCGAAAGAGGATATATGTTAACATTCGTCATAGCATATATAAGAGTAAGTACATAATGCAAAGGAACATACTTAGGGCCAATGAAGGTAAATATGAGACACTTTTTAAAACTTTTCCGTATAAATCCTAAATTTTTACAATTTAGAATAAGGCGGTTTATATATCCAGGGATAGGACCAGGGCTAAAGTAATTACAGTTGTCTATAAAATACTGGTTGGCTGTTTACGATTTGTAAAAAATAAAAAACTGTGTCTCATTTTTGTCTGTACAAAAATCTAAAAATCAGACATGCTTAAGGCAAAAGTAAGACGTGTTATTTTACTATTTTAAGTTTTTAAGGTTAAGTGAGGAAATACTATGAAAGCACGTTGCAAATAACAGACATTCTTTTAATGAAATTTTAAAAAAATATATTTAGGAAAATGATAAAAATAGGTCAAAAAGCGGAAGGTGTGTAATGTCTCAGATTTATATCATTGTAAGAAACAACACACATTAGGTATTCTAAACTTTATTAATTTAGTACATTGCAAGTACACGTAAAAAAGTATTTTTTAACATCACATGACCACAAATGAGATTCTCAACGTTTAGCCATTAAAGATATAAATATATGAATTTAATATTCATTGACTGAACGACTGAAAATATATTTAACTCTTTCATCGGATATTCCTATACGCGGAGTTGGTAATTTGCCCATAACAGAATTAAAGTTAATTACAGAAACATCGTCCTGATTAGTTTTGAACACAAGGTGGGATGTATCAATGTGCCATTACTGATATAATAGTAATAATAATAATAAAGTTTATTTAAATTAATTACAATTTAAATATGTTACATGTATGTATATTATAAATAAACTTGATAAAACCCCCGAGGACGTACTTGTTGGGGGCAAATCTTATATTTAACATTACATTATTTAATTATATAAATTACTCAAATAAAAACGTAAATATTTAAAAATTCTTTTGTGCTATAAACTTATGTATTTTTGGTTTAATGGAAATGTCATTTTTATGACGCATGTCATGGTTATGTTTTTTAAATTGTATTAGATTTTTATTCTTAAAAACGTATACTAAAATATTATAAATATATATTTGTCTAACGTCCATTTTTTTGTTTCTGAATATAATTCCTTTGAAGGATAAAAATAGTCTTTATTAAACATAATTTTTAGAAATGTTTTTTGTAATACTTCTATTTTTTTCACTAAAATTCTACTTAGTCCTCCCCAACCTAAAATCCCATAATTCAAATGAGTTTTAAGTAAGGCATAATACAATGTTTCTAAGTGTTTTATATCCAAAAAGGGTTTAACATTTTTGAATATTGGTAGCAAAATTCTTAATTTTTTAATTACGTAATCTACATGTAGATCCCAATTTAATTTACTGTCAAAAATTATTCCCAAATATTTAACACTGTTAGCTTTTAAAATTTGAATATCATCGTCTATTTTAATACTATCCACATTTGAGGTGTTATTATTTTGATTTAGACTAAAAGTAAGATAATTTGTTTTGTCAAAATTAATTGTTAATAAGTTATTATCAAACCAATTTTTAACTATTTTAAAATCTTTTGTAATTTTGTTATGTATATTGTTCCAATTTGTATCACTATAAGAAAGAGTATCGTCTGCAAAACTATGAATTTCTCCATCACAATTTATACTAAATAAATCATTAATGTAAATATTAAAAAATAAAGGTCCTAAAATTGTTCCTTGGGGAACACCGTATTTAAATAATTTTGGATAACTTTCTTCTTTATCTATCATAATATGATTTGGCCTATCTTTTAGATAGTTTGTTATCAACTCTAATGGTATTCCTCTAAATCCAATATTTTCTAATTTTTTAATAAGTAAATTATGGCTAAAGCTTTTGCTAAATCCAGAAAAATACAAATACAAGGTTTTTTATTATCGAATGTATCATATATTTTTTCTGTTAAGTGGCAAATAGCGTGTTGCGTTGACTTATTTTTTTTTGAAAACCAAATTGTTTTTCAGAAATAACATTTAATTTTTTTAAATAATTATCAATTCAAACATACTTATATGTTGATTTGCTATTATTCACTACTTTCTAGACATAAGAGCACCCAAAAACAAAACAAACATGTCTGTCTTATTTTTGCCTTTGACTTTGTCTCATTTTTGAACCATATGTTTGCGATTATTTAAAATTGTGTGTTGTTGTCCAGTATTTTTTAATTTTAAAATGTCGCAGCTGTAAAGTATAAAATGTCTCTGGATTGCAAAACTATCGCCACGGGATAATTGTTTTCTAAATCCTGTTCGTTTTTTAAAAAATTTATTTATTTATTTTTTATTGTTTCAGGACCTTGCTCTGGAGTTTAGCGTAGTTGCAGAATCCTTTGAAACATCTGTCCCTTGGGATCGCGCAATTATCCTAGTTAAAAATGTAAAGCAAGTTATAACAGTTGAATGCCAGAAGAAGGGGATTACACACTTTATTATAAATTCAAGGGTTACTCAAACATATGATGCTGGTTGTGTAATTTATTTTTATTTAGGATTTAATTATTGTGGTATTGATGACCCTGTTGGTGTACACCATCATTTAGAAGAAAAGGCTCGCGATGAAATTATTTCTTGTGGTGGTAGTATATCTCACCATCATGGTGTGGGAAAATTAAGAAAAAAATGGTATCCTAGTACAGTTTCACAAGTTGGTGTAAATTTGTATCTCGCCACTAAAAAAGAATTGGATCCTAATAATATTTTTGCTACAAATAATATTGTATCAGATATTCCTCAGTCAAAGCTTTAAGTGTAGTATCCTTGTTTTTAGCTAAAAGTCCCGATTTTACTAAAAGTACTGTGGAAATTAAGGATAAGGTCTTATTCGCGGTTTATTTTTGTGTAGCTCCGTCGAATGAATAATGAAAGAGTCTAGAATTTTAAATGTTCGAAGTTTCTTAACTGACCCTAAATCTTAGGTAATTATTGTGCTACAACAAATTTGTAGGAGCAACTTCAACCCAATTATAATGTACTTTTGGGGCCACTAATGTCTAAATAATCTATCTAGTTTCCTAATTTATTTCTTAAAGAGACGACTTTTTTTCATATTTTTTGCTTTAAACACAGGGACAGTAAGACAAATTGTGGTAAAAAGTAAAAATATTATAAAATTATTCTTCTTAGTTCTTAATGCCAAGCAAAGCTTTTACGGCGATAAGCTGAAATAATCTGTTGTAAAAATTCATTAATTTCATTTAAAAATATGTATATCGAGACTCGACACTTCGCGATATTTTCTTATAGTAGCTTTTTGTACTTGACTTTTCGAAATAACCATACTTGTATAATCGAACATCAGAATTTTCTACAGTGTCTAAGAAAATCATAATGAAAATGCCATATCAGGTGAACATATTAATTTTGCACAATCCAGCGATATACGATTATATAAAAATTATGATTACTCGATAATATATACATTGCAGCCCGGACCTCTGTAGCTATTCATGATCTGTCTCGGAATATATTTCTAAAAAAGACTCGTCATTACGTCACTAGGTCTTTTTTTGTCGATAAATTAAACTCGTTTAATATCATAATATCAACGTCATAAAGGGAATTTCGACCCTCAAGTAACTGTATTGGGTGGACGGGTGGTTTTGTATTCTTTTTGTGCGTCTCGATTCCTGCAGATACCAAATTGGAAATAATAGTTTACACCATGGATTTATTAAGAAAGGATTCGATGTCCGTATACTGTGAGCGTATCGAACGTGAAGCCTTATATTTGTTGTTTGTTATTCTCTTGGGGGAACACTGGGAACAGTTTACAAACGAAGGAAATACGTAATTGAATCAAGAATGGTAGTAGAAAGAGATAAAATAGCATTGGAGTGTTGGAGCTCAGAAGTGTTGTTGTCTGTGCTGGTTGCTTAAGAAAACTGCTGAACCTCGGTCTGAACACTCGGTTACACGTACGTCTTTGTCTAATGAACTAGAAAAGAAAAAGTGCGACTTATAGATTTATAAATGACTCGGAGCGACTTTAAATAAACACCTTTAGAAATAACATAACCTAAAATAATAAAACCATTTAAATTTATTATTATTTAGCAGAAAAATGAAATATTTTAGGGCTTTTATTACTTTCAGTAAATCTTGTGATGCTTCTAACGCATTTTTTTTGTACAAAAATACAAGGTAAAGTAAGATGTGGCCAATGTTTACAAATTGTGTTTACAGTGTCGTTTAGAATGGTTTGTTTTGGCTTCAAAGAATGTTAAATCATCCCGTATCCATTCTTAATAAATCCATGGTTTACACGCTTGATAATCTTACAAAATTATACTTTTTATGCAAATATTTAGCTTAAGGGTAAAAACGCTTGGCTTAAGATCTTTAACTTTGCATGGTATTATTTTTTACCTTTCGACTTAACTTTAGATACAAATTTGTTTGGGTATTAATTAAGTATAATTTGGTAATATTATCATACCTACCCACAAGTTAATTAATTAGTTAATGGTTTCAAGAGAAAAAGAGTCTTCGAGAATGTTAACTACAAACATACTTTTAATTTGTAGTGATGAACGCCATTGTCAAAAATTAAAAATTTTTAGTCGCGCCACAATTTTTCATGGGCACATATTTTTACCAAAATTTAGTATTATTCCCAGTACTAACAACTTCGAAATGATGGGGTGAATTCATGAAAATGAGACGCCTATATACCTATAAACACACATGTATGCCATTTTAAAGATCACGAATGCTTTTATCTCCATATGAATGATTTTATACTTAAAATTAGACTATTTATGCAGATGTTAGTTCAGGTTTGTAGGAAAAATACATTACTGATGGGCCCAAGAGAAATGATTCTAGATTTCAGTGGCGGCTGGTGAAATTTCAAAGTTGTATATCTCTGTTCTTATATACAGGACCCATACCAAATTTAGGGGTTTTAATAGCGAGCCTATTGTAAATGTTTTGATAAAGAAAAAAAACATTTTGTAATTTTGCGAAAAAAAGTTGAATTTTTGCTCTGCCTCCCCTGGGAAAAAAATGAACACGTTTAGTGATTTTATTTATTATTTTTTCTAAACAAATTTTACTTCATTTTGTCGAGAATTTTTAAATTTTAAGAGAAAAAAATGTGTTTGTAGAAAGTTATAGTCATTTGAATTTTTTTAACCTAAAATATAATTTAAAGAAAAATTCAAATGTCTAAAACTTTCTACTAAGACATTTTTTTCTCTAAAATTTAAAAATTCTCGGCAAAATAATGTAAAATTTGTTTAGAAAAAATAATAAATAAAATGCCTAAACGTGTTAGTTTTTTCCCCCAGGGGAGGCAGGGCAAAAAGTCAACTTTTTCTCGAAAATTACAAAATGTTTTTTTTTCTTTGCTAAAACATTTCCAGTTAATTCCAGTCCATTTTTCAAAATTTTTAGTTTGGCTCAATCGATACTCTCCCCACTCAGTTCCGCGCATACGCGATGTGATACGGTGTCTGCCGTCAACTGCGGGTAGCGCGGCAGATGGGCGGAGATCGAGCGGCCAAGTTTGCTTAGGTTAAGTGGGCGGGCTGATTGCACGGAACACTAATTCTGCAAGCATAGCTTGCACTAGACCGTTTTTTGTATAAATGCAATAGGTTAAGTTATTCAGAATTATTATTGTATGATTTTATTATTAGACAAGCACTTTCATAAATCTAAATCAGAAATTTTGATGTTCAACAAATAATGCAGTATTAAGAGTGGGTCTGTAATACACTGATAGTTACCATATTTGTGTTACGAATTTTTAGTAATTAATTTAAAGATATAGAATAAGTAATTAGATGTTTTATAAAGGTTTGTGTTGTGATTTTTTAAATAAATGTTTTAGACGTTATATCTTACTAAGTTTTACTTTATTTTTAAATCGAGTTGAACAACTAGAAAATATTTTGAGGTTATGGAAAGCGGACTGATACAAGGTAAAGCGCAAGTAGCATGCAGGAAAGTGAAAAACAATTTTAAGAAGTAGTCGACAAAAAAATGCGTATAGATCTCTAATCATCCGACGTAGATACTTTTGTATCATGTGCCACTTTTATTGAGCACGTTTCTGTGGTGGCGATGTGTAAATGCCAACGAAACTTTAGGATTGTGACATTCTTAATTGCAATTTTTGAAGTTACATTGTCATTCATACACCGCTATCCCAGAATATAAAAAGAAAGTGACAATACACAAAAGTGGCATAGCGCCATAGCTGAAACCGAAAAAGGACCTAAACTAAATTGGGTAGACCGCCTAATCGCCCCCCGAGGGGGCTCTATAAGGTCGGTAATATCATCATTGTCATGCCCTGAAAATTTCGTCTTTCTAGGCCGTGTATTAAGGAAGATATCACACTCCTTCGGACACAAACACCTACACGTATAAACTATTTTTGCCAACAAAAAGACTTTTCGGACACTGTATACCTACATACAAACATAAACTTATTAATACAAATATATTCGATTTGCTTGAAATACGACCTAATTAAGTTTATCTAAGTACTAATAGGAGAATTTGCCCATTACAAGACTTTTTGGACACCCTGTATACATTCACACTAACACCCACACCTTTAAATAGGAATATAGTCGATTTACTTAAAATCCGAATTAATTAAGTTTATCTTGGTACTAGAGTAGAAGTATTTGCCCATACTAAGACTTTTCGGACACCCTGTATACATATATTCGACACATGTAAAAACAAATATAATCTATCTGCTTGAAATCCGGTTTAGTTAAGTTTATCTTGGTATAATAGGAGTATTTGCTCAAACCAAGACTTTTTGGACAGCCTGTATACAAACATAAATCCGTACACATAGAAATGCAAATATATACGATTTGATTTAAATCCGACAATTAAGTTTATCTTTGTACAAATAGCCGAGGTATTTGCCCATACAAAGTCTTTTCGGACACCCCGTACATACATACAAACACAACCTGCACGACACATAGTAATTTAAATATCTTCGATTTTCTTGAAAACCGACAGAATTAAGTTTATATTCGTACTACTGGCAAAGATATTTGCGCATACAAAGACTTTTTGGACATTCTGTATACATACAAACATATAAAGAACCACACAAAGGAATAAAAACTTTACGATTTCCTTGATATAGGACTCAATTAAGTTTATCTTCGTGCTAATGACAAAGATATTTGCGCATACAAAGACTTAGGACACCATGTAGGCTTATATACAATCGCCCACATGCCGAAAAGTAGAAAATGTATTTTCGAATCGTTCTGATTACTTTAAAACGATCCGAATCAATTCATTTCCCTAAAATTAAATTAAAATTATTTAATAATAATTAATATATTGGCCCAAAGGTTATTGTTAGAAAATAAAATGCATGATTTTGGATAATACATAACAAATTTTTCCGTGCCACTGTACTCAAGGTAACGCGGCGTCTTCGCTGTAGACTGCTCGCCACGACTTGGCTTTAAAGTTTGCAATTTTTCAGAAAATTTTCGGACCGTGATGCAAAAAAATCTATTTATTTATAACTTTAACGAAAAAGAAGCAATTTTAATTAGTGTGGAGTGTTCTCACATAATGAGGGAAGGAAATCATCAAAAAAGAGCTATTAAATATGAGGGAATAATATGGAATAACGTCGTTTAAAGATGAGTTTTGATGGAAAAAATGAGTTTTTACCCCCTGAATCCGATCCTGGATCATCCGTTCGGGATTGCGTTGAAAAAGTTGGAAGAAATGGGCTAGGAAAAGATACAGAGTGATTCGAATGTAGAGATGTCATCAAAAAAACGTTAAAACAATCGAAATTTTATCGTCGATTGCTCCCTTCCTATAAAAAATGAAGAAACCAAAAATATGAAAATTACGTATTTCGGGGAGCTCTTTCCGACCAGGTATATGGGATTTTGATTTGGAGCCGTTTTGACCCCGAAAAAAAAATTCAAAACCGTCAAAAATGTTCATCAAAAATCGTAATTTTCGGTTTTTCCCAAATTTTTCCAATTTCCGGTCGTTTCAGGTATAGGTAAATGTATTGCAAAAAGAAAGTATTTGAGTTTTTAAAGTTTTTCGTATCGATGCGTTTTTTTTGTCCGACGTTTGGTTTTCGAGTTATGAAGTACCAAAAAGGGGTCTGCAAACGGCTTTTTTCGACATAAGAAATTCAAAAGTATGACTTCCCATTTTCCGAATATCGCCAATTTCAATAGGGTTCGGAAGCCCCCGGTCCTCTACGACCTCCGAAAATTTAAATCGATTTGATTAAATTTTTCGACCTGTATCGTGTCCCATACGAAATCGCGGAAATTTCGACTTTGACGTTTAATAACTCAGAAACGCGACACCCCGTATAACTGAATTTTTTATCGAAGCTAGACGCACTATCCCTCTATTAACCCAGAAAATTTTATCGCTCCCGCACTAACCGTTTTTGAGAAAAAAATTGAAAATGTGAAAATGTCGAAACGGACAACATACGGATTTTTAGTCTCCAATACGCGAAGCCCTTGCAAAATGAAGTTAATTGTAATAAAATTTAAAAATACACACTATTTCGTCTTTCGTTAAGAGTTGCACGTCAGTTACATTAATTAGTCAATTCTAATAACAAATCAAATTGTATATTTCTAATGCTCCGGTATGACTTTTCATAAATCATAAACCAAAGAAATTCCAAAAACCACACTTATTTTCCGACAAAAAAAGAACAGCATTTAAATATATGCACGACTATGAAATCATTTTAACACAGGCGGCTAGCGACCCAAACTCCACTTTGGCTTCCGCATGGCGCGCATGCAGCAACCAGTGGCGTAACAATCACCCCCGCAGACCAAGCACCGCAGGGGGGGGGGGATAATGTTGTCCGGGTCCCATTGGGTTTTTCCAATCATTTTAGAGAGGGTGGCCCAACGTTTGCGGGGGCGCCCACTCTGTTTTTGTTCCGTCACTGTTTACAACTCGATTAGGGTTTTGCTAGGGACCGCTAAAAAAATTCAAAACATTTTTTTATCGAGGAAGGAGTGTTAACCCGTATTCAATACACCTTTTAGAGCCAATTTCCTAATTTTTTATAATATTTTAAGAGAAAAAAAACCTAGCACGGATTCGAACCCAACACCTGTAAACGGATACTCTACCTCTGGCTCTAGGTAGCCTCAACAGCTATTATTATTATTATTTATTATTATTATTAATGATAATTATTATTATTCTGTTTTTTTCTTGAGTCGTAAATACTACATTAAAATTTCATAATTAAAAAAGGTCCTTATAATTTGAACAGTTTAAAGCTAAAATATAACTTTTTCCAGAAAAAGTTTCAACATCCATATTTATCAGTAAAATCAGAGTTAAAATTATGAGAATCATAATGTCACCTTACCCCTCATACAAAGTCACATGATTGGCTTAAGCGCATCACACATCTTCAGTTAAAAGGTACGATTTAACCGTACAGTTAAATCGTAATGCATGTAACCAAAACTGGATTGTTCTTAAAATTAATTCAAAATACCAATTCACAAAACTGCCTCCACTGGGTAGGTAAAGCTGACATCTATTCCGTCAATGTTGACGAGTCGCAGGGTCGTAGCCAAAGTTAGATTTTAGAGGGAACTGCAATATTTTACGTCGGGCACATTATAATTTACAGAAAAGCTCTCGACCAAAAAAATGGCCAGTTGCGGCCCTGACGAGTCAGCTTGAATCATTAGGAGAGTTTATTCCAATTTATTATTGTGAGCCTTTCATTTGGAAAGTGAAATCTCAGGAATGTCATAATGGTCCCAAAAAATGCAGCTGATAAAAAACGAATTAATGAACTTATAATACATACCTACTAATGTGTTTCTGGTATGATGCTGGAGACTGATTGAGGCAATTGTAGACATTTATAGCGTTGATAAAAATTGTACCGTTGCTGTAAATCTTTCATTTAATAGCATTCCTCAATACCGAATTTTGTTTTTGATCGGTGGCGTAACTAAAGAAAGGTGTCAATAAGTGTCCTTGTTTATCCGTAAACAAGTTATAATCTTTTGAGTAATTCTTCTTAAGCACTGATGATAGGGGTTTCATCTTCTTCTTGCCAGCACCCAACTTACGTTTTACCTTCATAGCGCTAGTTACTGCCCACTCGGAAGCTTTTTCACCAAAATTGGAATCGTTTGCCTTGACTCGTTCCCAAGCTCTGTTCTCCAACACTCGATCTGCTCGATGTCTTTGCGTATTTAATATCGTAATCGCGGCACCACTATCTAATTTGTTCTTTGGAGGATCACCTCAGGCTAGTCGTTCTGCAAGTCGAGTACCAGGACCGCAATAGGAATAACCAGGTAAATGAAGCTCGAATTGGAGCTTGTTGATAGCTGCACCGTTCAAAGTATTCATTAGTAATAAAGTCCCAGGAGGGCGTGGAGTGATATTTATAAAGATGCGTCAAGAGAAGCAGAAAATCAACATCCAAGTTTATAATTGCGATATGAAAAAAGACAAACCTCGCAGAAGCAAACATGGTCAACTTTTACCTTCTACAATTCGAGCGCTAATATGTGGTCCTAGTAATTGTGACAAAACTAATGTAATGATTAACCTTCTGATCGATGAAAATGGTTTAAAATTCGAGAATGTGTACGTGTATTCGAAATCTTTGCAGCAAGACAAGTATGAATTTCTTCAACGGGTCTTAAAACATTAACGTTTAGGCTATTTCGGTTACAGTGATAACGATGAAGTTCTAGATCACTCCAGTGCCCGACCTCACTCTGTATTCATATTTGATGACGTAGCACGTGAAAAGCAGGATAAAATACGTAATTATTTTTGTATGGGTCGTCACAATGCCATTGATTCGTGCTATTTATTGCAAACTTACTCGAAAATACCTAAACAGCTAGTTCGAGATAATACTAATGTATTAATTTTATTTAAACAGGATGAGTTAAACTTGAAATATAGCTACAGCGATCACTTTAATACAGACATGTCATTAGATGAATTTAAACATATTTGTTCCGAATGTTGTAAAGATAGGTATGGGTTCCTAGTAATGGTAAAAGACAATGATATTGCTAAAGGCCGATATCGTAGCAAGTTTGATACTTATATCATATCATAAGCCCTCGAGGTTCAGTGTGATACTTGACGTCCTAGAAGTTTGATTTGTTAAGTCTATAGAAACAGATTCTGTTTATTAGCTGTTTTCTAGCTGTTTTCTAGCTGTTTCATAGCTGTTTGGTTACGTATATAATTCGAAATCTTGCTGCAGAACCTCATTTTTTGGAAATAATGGCTAAGTGCATTACTAAGGCGAGAGAACAAGTTGTTAAGGAACTGCATAAATCAGCAAGAATCAAATTTAAACGTCATAGATTTATCCATCATGGTTTAGATGATACGTTTGCTTCCGATCTTGCTCAGTTCGATCAGTATACGCTCGTGAAAACAAGGGGTTTAAATTGATTGTTTTTCAAAATTTCTTTGGACAAGACTTCTAAAGTCAAAAAATGCTCAGGATGTGACTAATGCAATGTATCATATACTTAAACAGTCTCGGAGGGTTTCGAAAAAGCGGGTTACAGATAATTGGAAAAAGTATTACAACGCTAGCTTTCGAGGTCTTATGAAGAAGCATGGGATACATCATTAGTATACAACCTTTAGTACCTATTTTAAAGGCTTCTATTGCTGAACGAGTAATTCGAACTCTCAAAGAACACCTGTTTCGACTATTTACCTTGAATGGAAATCATAAATGGATTGACTTGTTGGAGCACGTTAAAAATAATTATAACAACACCAAACATCACACAATCCGCATGAAACCCAAGGATGTTAACAAGAGTAATGAGTAATGCGAAGAAAATATTGGACTCTGTTTATAGGCATCTGAAGGTTGTGGGGAAGCAAAAATTTAAAGTTGGTGACATTGTTCGTATAAGTAAGGCTAAGCACGTGTTTGAAAAGGGTTATGTGCCCAATGGGGCCACTGAGTTGTTCAAAGTATCTCAGGTGAAGATTACCAATCCTACAACTTATTTGCTCGAGGATATGCGCGGTCAACCCATTAGTGGTGGATTCTATAAAGAAGAATTGCAAAAAACCCAACAATCAGACGTATTTCTTATTAAACAAGTTTTGCGTAAAAAGGGCAGAAAGATGTATGTGAAATGTCTTGGGTTTGATAAGTCTCATAACAGTTAGATAGATATAGATGTGGTTTAAACACTCGTTCTTTGTATAAATAGACAACATTTTCCGGTTTTTAACCAGTTGAAACTCTGCCGTATTGCAAAGAGTGTGATACGGAAATTTTATCCCGTGGTGCTCATAACCGTACCACAAAACATAAACAACAATGTAGTCAAAACTTGTACTCTCATGTAAAACTAGTTCAAACTGCTTTTAAACAACGCATATGTACTAACTTATCATCTGACAAGTGATTTACAGTTGACTTACGTTAAGCAATATTTGAAAGATCTAAAAGATACCATTATTAATCTACTCACTGATCCTTTAAAGACTTATTATCGGCTTAAAGTTAATATGGAGCTGTATGGTCGTTATCTGTTGGCGTCAACCAAAGAACAAGACATTAAATCGTTTAATTCAAAATTTAGTGTTATTTCTCCAAACACTAATTTGGAAGACTTTTACACCGAATACCAGATCTCTCTAGTGAAAAAAGCTTCCGAATTCACCAAGATGGGAAGTGGATGGTCGTTATCCAAACTACCGTTTCTCGAACCGTCTTTTTTCTTTAAACGATGTCTGACATCATCCTGAACACGTTCTATATGACAGTTTTAGATTTTGGCAGTTGACAAGTGACAGGCGACAGTTGACAAGTGACAGGCGACAGTTGACAGGTGACATTTATATTGCAGAGGTAAGCCTCGCTGACGTAGACTCCGATGACGTACTTGAAATTGTCTCATGCGCAATCGTTGCCGAGATATGACGTCATAGATTACAAGATAAGATCCCTTCGGGATTTGGATGATGGCAAAAGAACTAACTATACCTACTTGAGCCCAACTCTATCTTTTTGTATCTTCTGTATTTTTGCTATTGTTCAACTTAAGTTAATTCAGCATTGTTTTTTCTGAAAAATAATAATTATGATGAGGTTATTATAATGAAGTATCGTTTTGTTCATATTCTTCTACATTACCATTTCAATGTTTGTTTATTTTGTAATAGTATGCCCTCCCATAATTCGTTTTCTTGCCCTTTTTAAGTTTACTGTCACCGAAAGATTTAACAAAAAATTTTGTACATCTATTAAAATTTTGCGGCACGTGTTTCTAAAGGAAAAGAACAAAATACAATTTTTTTTCTTTGATAAATTATATTATGTTTTTATATGTACCACAATAATGTTAATAAAACGAAAATGGGAGCCTGGAGCTCCTCTTATTATTAAAACCCAATATTTTTTATAGGGTAAAAAGGCAGAAGAGACGTTCAAATTTGGACATCTTTTAGAACTGAAAATATATCGGAGCCTGATGTACTTACCAAACTTCATAAAATAAACGCAGATAGATTAATGCCCAAATTCCAATGTTAACCTGTTATCTATAACTGGAACAGTAAATTAGCTTCCCATAGTACGTATGAACTTTATGTATGCATTTATAAAACTAATATTATTTTACATTGGCCAAGTCAGTGCACACTTCTTCATATCTGTGCCTTAATATCCGTAAAATGCACTCAAAATGCACTGGTTTTACCAATGAAAAACACTGTGAATTGGGGTATTAATTTAATTGTTGCATTGCGCATCGCAAGATTTTCTTACATTTTTCTTAATGTGACGTTGAATTAAAAATACCACATTAGTAATTATAACCGCAGCGGACGGGAGGTTCTGGGGTTTAAGCCCTCGCTATACTGGTGAATTTTTTATGTTAATATCCTGAATTGTGGCTGTATATTCATTTTCTGCCCCAAGCAAAACGCCGTCCAGTTCTGGAAGTACATATAGGGATATTTCTGATTGCGCCATATACAAAAATATCAATTTTAATGCCTGCAATCTTAATAAAAAGGATGTTTGATGCTTACTTGACCGGCGTATGGCTGCAGCTGCTTAAAAAAGCAGATGGACGAAAATTAGGACGTTTGCCGTTTGCAACCGCGTGGTGGCCCTATATTTTGCAGAATTTCGCAATCCGCGTGCGCGGGCTGCAGGATCTCCAGCATCCTGTGAACCAGAAATTCCTGTGAACGGATCGGAGAATCTCGCGGGAAACGTCCGTGTGACCTGACGTCTCCTTATTATCGATATTTCGGTGCTAATATCATACATCTAGTTTTTAAATGTGTTATTGATTGTATTTTGATAGATAAAAACGACTGTAAAACATAAATTAAACTACTAAGATTTAAATAAGGTTTTGATAAATAGTTTAATACAATAGTTTTAACTAAAAGAATATATATGAAAAGCATGAATAGTAATAATAAATTATTTAAATAAAACAAGATCTAAAAAGTAGGCCTTAAAATGAAACTAACTGACTGTTTTAACCTAAGCACAAATATCGAAATACAATAAAGTAAAATACTTTAAACCAATATAACTACCAGTAAAATCATAGCTGTTGCGTCATCGTCTAGAAACGTAGATTTAAAAAAAGGAAATTAAATATGTATTTTTATGATGGGACCAAGCTAGTTAAATTTAGTTAAAGCATACTAAGACCACATAGAATTTGCTAGTTTTTAATTAGTTGGTACATGCTGTGAAGATAAAATTTAGTGGTGTAATTTAGTAGCGAAAAAGCCTATCATTAGGGTAAGTAAACAGATTGTATGTTGCATCAGTAATTATAATACTAATTTAATTTAAATAATTGTATTAAACTTATTAAAGTACACTTTCGTAGTCAAGCTATGAAATAGATGTAACAGAAGTGTTGTAGCTAGTGGTGGTTCCAAGGAGGGCTTTAGCACCCCCTCTCCTTCGCCATAATGGTCCGACTGTCAATGCAATTTGTAAAAAAAAATTATTGAGTTTTCCCCCATACCTATGGTACAGGCAGTAATATCGACAACGACTGAAAGGAGTTTTTCGACTAATAAACGCCTAAAAACTTATCTTCGTGAACCTATGTTGCAAGATATAGTGACTTAGCATCACCATGAATTAGGTATTTGCTCAATATCTGGCATTACTTAACGTCCATAAAGGAATTGATGTTGATCAGGAGCAAATTGTTGATAAATTCGAAACAGTAAATCCAAGGCACATGAAATTAAAAGAGTGGTCAGTGGCTGACCTAAAGGTCAATTTGTTTTTATTTGACTTGGTTTAACCCTTGTAATGAGTATATATTTTAAGAAATTCTAAAATTCTTATTAAAGTAGCGATTTCTTGTAATAGGTAACAATTGTCCGACTAGATCGGATGATTTTGACTTTGAACATATGACTTTGTCCAATCCAACGACTCGAACTAAAATCATGTCAGATTGATTCTGAGTCTTATTTATTTATGTGTACTTATTATAGTATCAAGGCGCATGAAATTAAAAGAGTGGTCAGTGGCTGACCGAAATGTCAATTTATTTTTATTTGACCTCGTTTATCCCTCGTAATGAGTCTTTATTTAAAAAAAATCTTATTAATGTTGCGATTTCTTGTAATAACAATTATTGCCCGACTAGATCGGATGATTTTGATCTTGAACATATGAATGAGTAGTCTTATTTATTTATGTTTATTACCTGTGTGGGTACTTATTGTAGTACCAAGGCGCATGAAATTAAAAGAGTGGTCAGTAGCTGACCAAAATGTCAATTTGTTTTTATTTTACTTCATTCAACTCTTGAATTGATTATTTATTTTTAAAAAATTCTTAAAAAAGTGCCGATTTTTTGTAATAACCATCAAAATCATCCGATCCGGATGATTTTGATATTGAACATATAATTGAGTAGATGACTTTGTCCAACCCAACGACTCGAACTAAAATCATGTCAGATTATTTCTGTAAATACAGTCTTATTTATTTATGTTTACCTGTGTGTGTATACTTATTGTAGTACCAAGGCGCATGAAATTAAAAGAGTTATCAGTGGCTGACCTAAATGTGAATTAGTTTTTATTTGAGTTCGTTTTAACCATGTAATATGAGGCTATTTAAAAAATTCTCATTAAAGTAGCGATTTTTGTATTATATCCGACTATATCGAACGGACTCGAACTAAAATCATGTCAGATTGTTTCTATAAATACAGTGTGATTTATTGCTGTGTACCTGTGTGTGTATTTATTATAGTCTGTAGTTGTTCACACCCCCATCACCAATTTTAAGTAAATCCTTTCCCCTCTGACTTACTTATTTATCACTAATTATCTATAATTACTTTTTTAACATTCATTTGCTTTTGCCTGGCAGAGTGCTATGATACCAATTCTCAGTAACAAGGGTTGCACCGCTGGTCTAAAAGAATCGTAATAATAACTAATAATAACGCTGATGTGCAGTATGAAAAAACGAAAACTTTGAGAGAAAGCCTGGTGTACACTCGTACAGGGTCTTTCCCGATATATTGTCAATGGTTACCTAATCAGTACCTAAACAAAAATTTCTAAATAGAAAAGTTTTAGATTATTGTCCCAATTTTTAGAATTCGCTGCCAGAAAAAAAAAACAATTGAACATTGTAAATGTAAATTTTTTACGAAACTTAAATTTTTTAAAAGAAATGCCCTCTCTGTGGACCCGTTTTAAGAGAGCACGTTTTCCTAAATTCAAAAATATATAACTTGCCTGTGCTTGGTTTGTTTTTTAGATTTGGGGTCCTAAGATTTGTAAAAATAATATAGAGTAAATCATAGTAGTCATGAATTTTGTTAAAGAATAAAGAATAAAACTTAACATTACACACTAAACGATAATAAGTAATAAGCATCAAGTCGTTCATTTGTTACAGTCAGTAAAATTCACGGCTACTTAATTTACTACTTACTATTCTAACGGCTTAAACAAGCATAGGCAAACTATATATTTTTGTGTGGCATGCTCGTCCAGGGTCTTCTGGATTTTAGTTTGCACTTCTGTTTTCATGTTGCAGGAAAAAAAATATTTATAATAGTCAAGTAATACATAAAAGTTTTATTTTCAGATGTCAAATGTTTACGTTCAGATTCACTAAAAAGTTTTAAGATTTAGTACTGGTTTAAATTAAGATCGTTTTATCCGTTTCTTTGGTGGAGATTGTCCAGGTAATTGACGCTCATTCAATACGATATTCATAGTGAATGTTACTTATTCAAATATAGCTGCCAGATATCCCGATTTTAAAGAAAGCACACCGAAAAAAGAAGCAACACAATATTTTTAAAAAGCACTCAACCAACAAACAAAATTATAGACCGTACGCCACAGAACTCAGAATATAAATGAAACACCCGCACCCTTTGAATATTGTAGGGTGTAAAGAGGACCGCTTAAATTCCGAAAATTGATTAATAGGAATAAACCACCTGAATATCAGGTAGTTTTGTTACTCCGTACGTTCGGTGTACAGACTATAGACATGCGCACGGAATTTCAGGAGCTGTATTTTGGTGTTTACATTTGAACCAATCCTCTTTTAAAAATATATTTCCAATAGTAAAGGTGCAACTACGTATTGAACTTTTCACTTTTTTCTCAGCTTTCTAAAACTTTTTTTAACTCCTTTATTTTTCTTATTTTATATTTTTTGACATATGCGCAGTTGGCCAAAATGCGTACCATGTGCAAACCGAGCGTGGTAGACATGCGCACGAAATTTTAGGGGATGTAGGTACGTGGGTGTCCACATTTGAACCGATCTACCTTTAAGAATATATCTCCAATAGTAAAACTGCAACTTCATATTTAACATATATTTCTACGAATTTTGTGATGTCTTACTTTTTTCAACATTCTTTACTAGGTGACATTTTAACACCGCACAACACAAATATAGGATATAGGAAATAGCAGATTTCTTTAAAAAACAGTATAAACACTATCTTACGGCGGTGCGAAACCCTCCATGCGCAAGTTGAACTCGCACTTGACCGTTTTTTATTTCACAGAATCACGACAACGCCCGTGAATTAAATTATGTTTAGCAAATGCCGTATACGTACGTTCCTGTTTTTGTACATCGACGCCCCTGGTAACAGACCAACCGTGCCAGCCTTACATCAGTTATATCAGAGAAATTTAAAATATTGTATTTGGTACGGAACCCTCTATGCGCGAGTCGAACTCGCACTTAATCGGTTTTTTTATTTCACACACAAAAGAATATCGATCAAATTTCAGGATTGTGGGTTAGAACTTTTAACAATTCGTCATTTCGCTGAACAGATCACGTTAAGTAGTTGATAGTGAATGGTTCTATTTGACACAGAACTACTCTCTTTAAAGAGGTGTGGGATAGAACCAATAGCAAGTTTAGCAAAAATGTGTTCTTACTAATGTGCTTGATGGAACCTTTCAAAATTGACAAAATAATCTATGGTTGTGACAAAAATGGCCCTAACCCAATTTTTGAATTTGTGTGGGGTGGGATAGAATCCTTCACAACTACGACGAATCTTTTAAAGATTAATACTAATATGCTATATAAAACATGCAAGCCTTTTTTGGCATTTTTGATTTGCACGCTCTTTGATTGTTTCTAAAAACATTCGTTACATATCTTACTGCGATTTTATCAAAATTTGCACCGGATCGTTTTGACTTCTAAAGGAAACAAATAACCAAATAGTTTTTTTGCTCAAAAAACATTCTTTTGAAAGTAAATTTTTTGGAAAAGCGGATTAACGAAACTTTTTAAGCATATTTTCTCATATACACATATTTCCAACGTAGATTTTTTCAAAATTGTCGCGACAGATTTTTTAAAGCCTCCTGGACAAATTAGTCTCTAAAAAACTGAAACATTTTATTGTCAACAGGATGGGGGTGTAAGTAAATTTCTAAATCATTTTATAATACTTTTTAATTATTATTTTATATTTTAAAAGATTTACTTTTTCTTGTGACTCTAATAACTAATTTAAATCAATTATTGATATTAAATGTTTAGATTTTCTTAGATATTTATAAAGTTTTTGTCCAATAATAAGCAATTAATGTTTTAAGTATTGTGGAAGAACATATATGCAGTTCTTCCAGTATTAACAACATAGAATTTTATCTGAATCTTTTCTAATATTTATATATTTAGTAATTTTTTGCGTAAAAGCCAACCAATATGTTCTAGCTAAGACTATCCGTAAAAACTAAAGATAAATGTAAAATAATCATTGATCACCATTTTAATTTTATTCGTTCATTCAAGAGTACTAGTAAAATTAATTTGTTTACACATACTATTTAGGACTTAGGAACATTTAAGTCGCCTCCGTTCTTACGGGTGGTAATGATGTGGACTACAACAGGAACTTGTAGGGATGGGCCATATGCATATAAGTATCGGTTCAATTTTAGCTACGATAATTTATATTTTCTAAAAAAATATTCTGAAAAATCAACTGGCTTAAGCTATTTAATAAATTATTGTGAATCACAAAAACTCACATTTAATTTGTACTCATCCACAAATTTTATAAAATATTTAATGTTGTTTTTATTGAATAATAATCGTATTTATTTTTTACAGTTTCAGTTGGGTTGTGACTGAGAATGAAAAGTGCATTGAAGAAGGACAACACGGCGGACCAACACACAGGTACCTATGACATGCATCACAATTATTTTTTATATCGGTATATAAGCATATAATTATGTTTTATGTATAAGGATGTATAATTGTACATATCTCTATGTAAATGAAGTGTGCAATATGTAAGTATGTAAAAACAAAGAAATAAAATTTCGAATAACTTTAAAATTGAACAAAGGATTTGATTCTTGTTAAGGAAATACAAACGCCTGTCATAGTCATAATGTAGTTCGCGGATATGGCATAAAATAGTAGAAATATATTGGCATTGATCATTTAATCTATAACAGTTCTGTCTTTTACTCTTTGAGAAATACAGCTGTTCTATGATTTTTGTTAATTAGTGGGTTACGCGTAAAGAATTTATTTTTAATTGGTCTATCTAAGCAATGCATAAGGAATACGCAAATAATGTAAACTATGTAAAATGCCTAAATGGGTAAAAATTAGAACAAAGGAACGCAGGAAAGTTTATTTCAAGCTCGTTCGTTTACCTATTGCCTGCGATAAAGTATTATTGACACCGGCTGTAATAAAATCCGGTATATTTGTAAGAACTGTAAACATGGTCGGCCCTAATAAAATAATAGGTAAATATAATTTTAATGTAATCAGTAAAGGGTATCAATAAAGTATTTTTTTCCTGGTTTGATCATTTCCAAATTTTTAGTTTAGTTCTTATCCGTTTGGTAAACCGTGGAGTTGTTACATGATTTTGATCGTATTTTCTGTTATTCCGAACGTGCAAAAAAATGTGGCGTCCTTGGAAAGCGGCAAAGACTTAATTCGTAGAAAAATATATGCTATCTACGAAGAGAAAATTGTGCCTACGTTAGTCTCATTCAAGCAGCGACTAATGAAAGATGAAACCAACATTTCTTTCAGCTGGACAAGCCTCTGGACAGTATTATCTCAAATGGGTTTAACATATCGGGTCATTAATAAAAGGCAAATATTAATGGAATCACAACGGTTATGACAGTGGCGCTTTGATTATATAGAATATATAAGAAAGTACAGATGAGAAAATTGTTCCATTATCTACCTCGATGAAACATAGTTTGATACACATGACAAGAACCATTAGGAAAATGCCAAATCAATCAAACAAGGGAAAAATAATTACCATTTTACATGCTGATCCAAAGATGGTTGGGTTCGAATTGTTTGTCGTGGTCCTTTAAAAATATTAAAGGTTCATGTTTGGACTACCATAACGCCACCACAGCAGATTTTTTTGACGATTGGCTTAAAAATCACCTTTTGACCAATGTGCCTAAAAACAGTGTAAATGCTAGTGACCAGGCGCGTGCAGTGAAATTTCAAAGTTGTATATCTCTGTTCCTACTTACAGGAACCGCACCAAATTTAGGGGTTTTAATAGTGAGTCCACTGGGAATGTTTTGGTAAAGAAAAAAAACATTTTGTAATTTGTCAGAAAAGTTGGATTTTTGCATTATTTTCACTGGGAAAAAAAATGAACACGTTTAGGTGTTTTATTTATTATTTTTTCTAAACAAATTTTACATCATTTTGTCGAGAATTTTTAAACTTTAAGAGAAAAAAATGTGTTAGTAGAAAGTTATAGTCATTTGAATTTTTTTTTTTTGAAATTACATTTTAGGTTGGGTTGTGTTAAACAAGGATCGAACACCTTCTCGCACTCCCGACCGCGTATTCTTTGAGGTGCTACCAAGCTGGAGCCATTGTTCTGTAGCCGGGATACCTTTCCTAGGAAAATTAATTATTCGTACTCTTCTTCGTACTTTTAAATTATAGTGCATAAACCAGAGCTTCGTAGACTTTTTTAATCTGGTCATTCTTAAAGCTTGATTTGTCTCTGGATCGAGTAATCCTTCAATGAAACTACTTACTGCTTGCCCGTGTTAAATTTATTCATTAAACGCTTGATATGTCAAGTTCATAAGCCACACAATATCTGCTTCATACTCTTGAAGACTCTCGTGGTATTTTTGTCTCTTGGCTTAGGTTTACGCCTTATAAACTTCTTTTAATTGTGCCCCGTCGTATCACATCTCTAAAAAAGCAACAGCAGACTTAAAGTCATGCTGCTTTTCTTCAGGGATGTTTCGCAGGACTTTTATAGCTTCTCCTCTTTGAGTAAGGATGAGAGCACGGATTCCAATTTATTAGTAGTCACAGTAAACTTCAGTTCTTTTTAATGATTTCTTCATTTTCCTTGAGTTCTTATTTCATTTTTTCTTTCCGGATCATCAACTGGTTCATATTAGCTTTTAGTTGTTCTTTCATATTTGCTTTTTGACTTCTTGTTTCTACTGACATATATTATCCAAGTCCCCTTTACTTACCTTAGTTGTAGACCTAATTCTCTTCTCTCTGTTGTCGGCAGACTTATGGAGAAAGTCATTATCTTGCAAATTCTACGACAGCCAGTATGGATTTCGTCATCAAAGATCCACAGCTGGTCTCCTAACCTTTGTCACATACAAAATATTATTAATTTTCAATACAATTGGTGTTGTAGAGCCGATTAAAAAAGAACATCGACTTGTTTTAGAACGAACAAAGTCAATGAAGAAGAAAAAGGATCATATAGTTATGGAAACTTTAAAATTATGAATCATAATCTTTCAGAGTACGATAAACTGTTAGTTAAACTTAAATCTTAAAGTCTTAACAAATATAACTAAACAATCCGTCTCTCCGAAGACGCTGTTCGCATTAACTTAAACAAATAAACTTGCGTGATAAAACAAACAGAGAGAAACAATTTTAATAATTATTGGAAATCGCCAAAAAGAACTTCTTGAAAATTATTTTGATAGTACCTACGTGGTTCAAACTAGCAAATTTTTGGTGTTAAAAGCTTATGATATTCAAATTGAACTAAACGGAAATAAGGAACTCTCTAACATCTTAAAGTGACATATGCCTCTTTGTAATATTATAACATTTCCTTAACACATTAAAATATGAAATACGTCAATTCATCATATCTTAAGATTCTCCTAACAGCATAAAGTGTGACATACACTTATTTGTTTTTAGAATTCCCCAATTTCCAATGAGAGCTATTTTCATTTCCGATCAGCAAAAACTTCACATTAGTACAGCATATTCAAAGCCAGTAGTTTTCCGATTATTATCTTAAAAGCACTATTTTCTTAAATACGTAATCCAGTTTCTAAATTTGTACCAACGAACTGTTGACTTTTTTTCAGGATTTACAAGTACTGATCTAAATGAATGTGTCACTATTATTGTGACAAATACATACTTCGATTGTCTTCATTCACCCAAAATTGAAAACTTTCATAATTATTATTAAATGTTCAGGAAACTGAACTTTATTTATTTATTTTTTTTTATTTTTTTTATTTAACAAGCTTTATTGTCCAAGAACAAAATTCTTATTGACAAAGCAATAAACTAAGCCTAATTGAAACTTTAGACCACACACTGTATATTTACCATTACAAAAAGAAAAACATACATTTTCCATATATACTACATACTTCATTAATAAAAGAACTCGGTAGTGCGGATAATTCCAGTGTACTTGAATAATGGCTGGATATTGATACATGCAAGTTGGAATTATTTACAACCCTATAACAGCCTCCTTTTTAAACAAATACAGGGTGATTTTTTTAAAGTGATACAAGGCGATATCTCGAAAACGGTTTAAAATAATTTTATGAAATTTTGGTGAGTCAATAGGGAGATGGGGGACATATTTAAACATATTTTTGACATTTACCCCTCTTTATATTTTAAGGGGTGGGGTTAATTTGGAATTTTAAATTGGATGATGTACTTGTTTATAAAATTGGAATATATTTAAACACTACACATGTGTAGAATTTTTTACGGATTATGGAATTATGGCTACTTAAATTTTGATTGAATTTAAAAAATAAATTTTAGCAATAAATAAAGTTCATTTATTTAAGAATTATTATTTGTTTCTATGAAAATGCGTTATTTTTACTTCAGTCAGTTGAGAATTTTGACGTTTTTACTATTATTTCTCAGTTTATTGCTCAATTAAACATTAGGTTTCAAAGGGACGGAGATCCACCCCATTATACAATAAAGGTCCGTAATCATTTGAATGAAATATCGTAAAACAGGTGGATTGGACGAGCTGGTCCGGTTAACTGGTCAGCTAGGTCCCCGGATTTGACCCCCTTGACTTTTTCTATGAGGTTTTATAAAGGACAAAGTGATTGCCACTGCACCTACAACTTTAGATGATATAAAAGACCGAACACCATTTGTCTGCTTATTAGTGACACCTGAAATGTTACAGAAGGTACAAAATTCATTTAGAAAAAGAGTGAGAAAGTATTTGGAAGTTGAAGGGGGACATTTCGAACCACTTTTCAAGCATTGCAGATGATAAATAATGAAATTAAGGGGTAAATAATTAATATAATTATTTTATAACCTAATAAATCATAATTCCGTAACCGAAAGAGCAAATCAAAAAAAAACTTGTAAACTTATTTACGTAGTTCTTTACGTAGATTTGATTTTTATAAATAAAAGTACATTATCCCCTTTAAAATTACAAAGTTACCACTACCTCTCAAAATAGAGAGATCGGGTAAATGTCAAAAATATGTTTAAACTGTTTTCAAGATATCGCCTTGTAACACTTTAAAAAACTCACAATGTATAATACGCAAATTTTAGTTAACTTAAAATTATAACTGGATAAAAATTGAGCTAGGAGGCTATTTGAGAATCAATACTGCTACTGTGTGATTTGTGGCTAAAAAGGAAATTTTCGGGAGAATTCAAATATCGAATAAGAAGGAAAGGTTTTTATTCAAAATAAACAGCTCATATCACTTCTGGTTAAATCGCAAGTTGTTGTAAAAGTCTGATTTTACTAAAAGATAACTAATACATTAGAGGACCCTGAAATTTTTATAGTTTTATATCAAAAACTGCGGAAAGAAATTAGGGGAATAACTACTTCCGGTGTCACTTGGTATATACAAGAATGAATGTTTTAAACATTAAATCTAATGGCAGTTTGAAAGTTTGCCTGACAAATGCTATCGTTATTTTCCTTCCTTTCAAAATTTTCGACATTAAAGTTCAGAAATATTAGTATTTTATAAAAGTCTTTTAGACAGGCTTTTAGATGTTAGCGGTTTTTAGTTATAACTATAACGTTTTAAGAGAAGTTTAATTTTTTGGTATAGCTTCTAAGATTTGCATTAATATTTACAATTTTACCTGGTAAATTAAAATAGCTATTGTGTTTAATCAAAATATTTTCATTGATTTTTAAATCGGGTAATTATCTAGTTTTCCTATCATAATACAATTTTTGAACTTTTTCTTTTGTTTCGGCTCATTTCTGTGGAATGTCTAGCTTATTATCTTCGGTTTTAAGATTTTTTCGAAACAGGTAAAATAGTTTTTAAATTTGTATGCAACAAAACCTAAGCCGAAAAGGATAAATTATTATCCATTGGTGTGTTACGTAATTCAAGAAAAAACAAGTAAGGATCGGTTTGCTCATAAGTGTGTATTAGAACATTTCTTTAAAATAAACTTAACTGAAATTGTTGTAAGTTATTTCCTGTAAATCATTCCAATGCAAGAAATATCTTTTATAAATTGTCAAATTTTTTGTTTTAAAAGACATATTGGGAATAAATTTTGATACGTGTGACATGCGAAGAAATCGGTACCTACCAAAAGCAGAAATGAAAGTGCATTTAAATGACCATTTTTCTTTTTTGCCAAAATGCCTGACTAGCGTCTGATTTAGAAAAACATTTAGCATTTGACAGTTTAGAAATTATTTTATCTGTTGTAGGAAGGAAAGAAATTTCTGGAATTGTGGCTTTATTAAGCTGCTTAGGATCAATAAAACTTCCTAATTCACCATTGTGTTTGTAAACCAAAATTAAACTTCTAATCCAATCTGTCGGTTTATTGACTTTAGCCATAATTTGTTTTTTCTCTAAATCTCTAAACAAAGATTTTAATTTATTTTGTGGGGAAAAGAGAACTTTACGTGGTGGATTAATTATTCGTTCTACTGATTCGTCTGTATTTATATGGTATTTTTTGTATTTAAGAGTACCAAAACCTTCAAAAATTTCGATATTTATAAATTCTATCCATCTATCTATATATAATATCTATTGTAATTAGTATTTAAATTATATTATTATGAACTGGGCCATCAAATTTAAGTAATTGAAGTCTTTAAAACTCTGACTTGCTTAATATACAGGGTGTTCCAGGATAGGTGTTACGATAGGACAAATGGGTCAAAAAATTTTGAATTTGAAAATGGCATTTTGGGAACATGCCCCGCTTGGTCCAAAACTGAGGAATACAAGATTTCACTCGGATTGGTATTATACAGGGCGAGTTATAACTAAAAATATGAAAAATGGCCAAGAGTAGAGTACTCTTATTTGTCCAAATGGAACAAAAGCTTTGTAGAAAAAGTTGTTCAGAAATGTAACTAATATTATAATTTGAAATTACAGCTTTCTAGTCAATATTTTTATTTTTGTCAAATTTTTTGAAATGTAATAGTACATTTTCCACCACTATCGTATTCGGTTTTTTATTATACTTGGAAACTACGTTTTCTAACATGTAATATGTAGATTTACCAGGTATAGCCTAATAATGTATTGTAATACGATATTGGTGGAAAATGTACTATTACATTTCAAAAAATTTGACGAAAATAAAAATATTGACTAGAAAGCTCTAATTTCAAATTATAATATTAGTTTCATTTCTGAACAACTTTTTCTACTAAGCTTTTGTTCCATTTGGAAAAATAAGAGTACTTTACTCTTGGCCATTTTTCATATGTTTAGTTATAACTCGCCCTGTATAATACCAATCCGAGTGAAATTTTGTATTCCTCAGTTTTGGACCAAGCGGGGCATGTTCCCAAAATGCTATTTTCAAATTCAAATTTTTTTGACCCATATGTCCTATCGGGACACCCTGTATATGGTGAAAAATTATTTTTTACAATATAAAAAGTTATATAATAAATTTTTATATTCGAAAAAGAGAGCACCCTCACCTAATGTATCTACGTGCTGATAATATTTGGGTTGCAGGGAATGGAATTATTTTTATGAATACCCAAAGAATCTAAAAATTTTGCGGAAATAGAATTTAGTTCAGCACCTGTGAATTTAAAATTAACTTGTAAGTTAACATTCGAATTGGATTTTTGGATAGTATTAACCCTGGTGACATAACCGATGAAATAATCTGAATAAGAACAAGAATTTTCTGAAGAGAACTTTGCAGTATTTATTTCGTTGACTGACTGGCAAAATGATTAATACATTTGTTGCATTTTAAACATTATTTCTTGCCAAAATCCGGACAGTGGTATATAGAATGTTTTGGTCTACCATCACTTTTTGTTGCTTTTGTCGTCAACAGGAGCCGCTTCGATACGTGATTAGGTGGGGGTAGATGGCCCTCGGACATCGGCCTGTTGGAAATGTATGACAAATTGGAAATTATCGTAGAATTTTAGGGCTTTATCACCAATCGTACTCAGCAAAACTATTTCCTTGACTTCAAAGAATTTCTCCCGTGCATCAGCTGCTTTTAGAAATAATTGTTGTTTGTTGTTGTGTTTGTACAATTTCCAGTTTTCGTCCAGGAAACCGGTAAATCCCATGGACAATGGCAGCGCAATTCCGGAAGCCATTTTTACACGGGCAACGTAATTTTGACTTTTTTACTGGTTAACATTTGAGCACGCTTTGGTTTTCTTAATTATAGATTAATCCGGATTTTCACTGAATATCTTAATTATAGCTAATACTAAAATGAAATGTTTTTGGGGAACCAGGTTATGTTTTTACACGTGCTTATACAGGATGCCCAGAAAGTCTTAGTATAGGCAAATATCTTCGCTATTAGTAAAGATAGAGACACCAAATTTTAGGTGTATCTTATTGATTAATAAATCTGCTTTTTTATGTAATTTAACTTTTTCAACCCCCTTAAGAGAAATTAAGGTACATACATTTTTTCAAGATGTTTAATTTTTAAAACGAATTAAGATACGGATTTCGGGTTTGCCATAAAATGATTATTTTCTGAAGACCTCTCGCTCATCGACGCGCTGTGGGGGATTTATCCGTTTTCTACCGCTACTTCCACGGATTTTGTTCTGAAGAACTAGCCGGTATTATTCCCCCCTTGAATGTCCCTAACAAAACAACAAGAGACACGTTACGTATGCATCCCTTTACTGTCCAGCTACAAAAGTCTAGAACATACCACTTCTCTCGCTCATTCATACCTAGGGTCTCCAGATTATGGAACAAATTGCCTGTAGATGTTTTCCCTTCCCGTCCCAACCTCCAATCCTTCACATCCCGTGTCAGTAGACTACATTTCCCTTCTCTTCAGACACCCAGGGTACGTTAGTACTTAGGCTTGAAGTCTACGTGGGATGTCTTAGATAAAAAAAAAACCTTTAAAATGAGGTACCACACAATATAGTGTTGCATTTAAAATTTTCGATCTCAACTCCCTCCCATTCAAGGGGGTTGAGAAAGTTAAGTTGCATACAAAAGTAGATTTATTAACCTGTAAGATACACCTAAAATTTGGTGTCGTATCTTTAATAATAGCAAATATATTTATTTGCCAAAACTATAACTTTTCGGACACCCTGTATAAATCAAACGACCATTTGTAGGAAGCCTAACTTTATTTCTTTAATTGTTTAGCAGGTGAAGGAATGGTATGGATGAAATGGAAGTTTTTCATATTGTATTGGAGAAAATCTGATACAGCTCGTCATTCCTGACAAGAATAGCATATCTCAATATCAAATCAATCAGATCGATGGATTTTTTGAAGAATTTAACTATGCCATTTTCTATTTTTTTTCTCAGTTGAGCGTGTTTTCTATTCTTATTTAAAAAGATTTCTTTCCTCATTGATTTTTCTGCACTGTAATAATTAATGGTCTTGAGCATGATTTAATTGTTTTAATGATTAAGTGGTTTTTCACTTTTGATTTCTTGGATAGGCTATTCTTGCGTAGTGTATCGGTTCTCGCCATCCTTGTCGTTTTTAGTCTTGGCTAGGGGTTCGTTCGGCTTCTTCTTCTAACACCTACTTCTGTAAGCTTATTTCTAGATGTTCTTAAGGCTTTGGGATTGGAATAATCTTATTTCATCTTATCATCTCCAAACAGCTCACTTATAGCTTGAGGTTTTTCTTATGTGATAACGTAACTTCTAGGTTCTACTAAGTTGACAGTGGGTTGTTAAAAAGTAATGCTGTGTCGACTTGGATATTTTCAGTGGGGTCAAACATCTCTTTCATACGGATATCGACTTTGGCAAGGGTGTCTGTATTTGTATCTCATTTTTATTATATACAACGTCGTAGTCAAATTCTTCT
This sequence comes from Philopedon plagiatum, assembly GCA_963971165.1. NCBI lineage: Eukaryota > Metazoa > Arthropoda > Insecta > Coleoptera > Curculionidae > Philopedon > Philopedon plagiatum. The sequence continues at coordinate 34,080,870 of OZ020196.1, read as the reverse complement.
AACTTCAACTGCTATCAGACCAATTTTTTTAAGTTTTGGTCGATGAGTGGGTCTTCGAAAGAAAACAATTGCTGTAGCGGTCGATGGCCTGAGAGAATTATAAATCTTTGGCAAAATGAGTAAGGCTTAAAGTATTTCGTAGCTAAAATTGTAGCTAACATTTTCTTCTCAATGGTAAAATATGTGATTTTAATCTCGTTGAAGGTTTCGGATACATAGGCGTTTGGCTTGTTATTCCCATCACTGGCTCCAATGATGAAGTTGCTTTCGCCTGTGGTTCTGTTAAATATATTGATGAAGTCAAGGTATTGAAGAAGTGGTTTATCAGTTAGGAGATTTTTGCTCGGCGTTCTTTTTAAGCAATGACTTTAGTGGTGTTGACATCGCAAAATCTTTAATAAACTTTCTCTAATACCCAATTAGCCCAATAAATTTTCTGAGTTCCTTTGCTCAGGTTGGGTAGATCTTATGCAGTCTTTTTGTAGCGTTTTTCTCTTCTGGATTGAGATGATCTGTTTGGATTTGAGCTTCGGGTGTGGCAATCTATAAATGGTTGTTAGCATCGTTGATGAACTAAAATAGCTGATTGCAGGCTACGATGAGGGTTTCTTTTAGAACTGCACCTGAAACTTCTTGCCGTGGAAATGTAACGGTACCTTCTGTTTCTTGACAGAAATAAAATTATAATAATCGGGTGGGGTTCCAACTGAATGCAATAGAACTACGTTTTGTTGATCTCGTACAACTTAATAAGAAGGACTGAGTATTCGGTAATAGATTTTGAAGCTAGTAGATCCAGTTTAGCTTTTAGTATGTAGTTTTAGGTTATCAAGCCGATAAGACCGTCAAAGGTTTAGTGAAATTTCAAAAGGTAGAATTTTAAATCATTTTGGATTTGAGCTTAGGAAAGATTAGAATTTCTGCATCATAATCTTGTGAATGGTTTTGGAAGTTAGAGGTCACCATAAAGGATCAAGGAAAGATTTGGCTGCACTGGTGTCGATCAAAAGTTTGAGGAAAGGGTTTAAGATGGATGTAAGGAAGTTATTTTGCAGTTCAACCACCTCTCCTTGTGTGCCCTTGTGTCCTCTTAAAAATTTGTTTCTTGACTTCGTGTTTAATTTATTCTTTTTGTTCGTGTGGTAATGGGTGTTGTTTGCTGAGATAGTTTTTGTCCATTAGACCGAACGTTAGGTTCCTTTGAGCATTAATTGCGCTGGAACTTTGATGACTGGATAACAGGTCTAGATCTGCTGAAGGATTGTGGTGTCGGAGCGAAGTTGTCTAGATGGCTGGGCTGGATGACATGGTGTGGAATCCCGAATGCTATGTACAAATGTATCTAGTGGGGTGGCGTAAATGTCGAAATGGGAAGGTATATCAAAAGACCTTCACAGTAAGGATAACAAAACCAAATAACGATGTCACACAATTTAGAGACTTAACCTACATAGCTCCAAGATTGCACAGCGATTATCCGAATAGTAGACCCTAGTCGGGGTTCACAAAACAACGGCGAGACCAACGATATGCATTTGCATGTAGAATTTCCAAAATTAAAACAAATAATGTAATAAAATATATTAAAATTTGGAATAATTTGGATTTATGACATTTCTCCTGCGCGACTGAAGGGTAATCCTAGCTTAAAGCTTTATACACTCATCGGCAGAAGTCTTGCACTCCCTAGTATTTTCAATAATTCAAATCCCAAATTTCTACGCTTATGCATATTAACTGTTTAGAGGTTTAGAAGATAAAATGCACACAAGATGAATTTATGTACATAAAATTATCTATGAAATATTAGTATTTATCCTCTAAAATGTTATTTTTAGAATTATCACACATTTAATATCATAATATATTTGTTAAACCTAGTGAGCAGTAGCAAAATGCCAATAACCGAACTTTCTTATTTTGACAGGGTAAGTTTCCGACCGGTTAAATATGACTGGAAGCACTAAGCACTGTTAGTCAAGCAATTCATCATCGGCTTAAGGGTAAATACATATCTAAAAGGCTAGTGAGCGTTTTTCGTTGGGTGTCACCACAATGTTTAAAATTGGAAAATAATCATATAATATTCAAACCAAATTTAGAGTTGAAATTTCTTTCTGTATTCCTACCAAGAGGGTATTGAGCGCCTTGTGGTTGCACACTACAAAATCGTAAAATATGAAAATCCATCAAAGCATTACCTCCTAAATCATTTATGGCACGGATTTGGAACGTCTGTGATTCACGGGTAACATCAAACGTATTATCTTTTCCACTACACCCTGCAAATCCAGCAGTCCAAATAAGTCAAAGAAATTATATTTTAATGTTTGCGTTGTCCATATTTAGCAGTCAGAACAACGAGGGTGATATAAAAAGTATGTGTATCTATGTTTATTTTAATTTTAAGGGAAAGAAATTCCCTAAGGTGGTCTAAGCGATAAATTTTTTAAATATAATAAAGAAAACCCTACTTAAACAAACTGTGTCATCACCATCTCACCCTACTAGATATGGGTTAGGTGGTGATAGGCGTAGGGATCAGTTGGTGATACAGAATTATAAGGTAAATTCGTTTTTTCTTAGCAGTGAAATGGTCCCAGGGCTGACAAATATTCAAGAAGTTGGTGCAGTCCTCATGTAACCACCGTTTACACAATGACCTAATGCATTGTATCAGATTTTTTGGTTAATAAGTACTCCTCACAACCAACACAAACTTCGTAATCTTCGTCGCGGACCTAAGAATATTTTTGGAAATTAGGCGGATTGTGATCATTTTTAAACAACTTTAAAAAATTACCTCTTTTTTATGTTCCCAATGCATGAGATCTTCTTCTGAACTGTCCGATATTTTCCTTTTGCGTTTTAGGTTTTTGCAAGCCTGCGACTTCTTCAATTCGTTGGAACTCCCTTTTGTTTTCTTGTTGTGTCCTTTTTTTAAGTTTAAGGCCTGCATAATATCGTCGGACTTGTATTCGGCAATCAATATATATTGGTGGATTTGCCTGACCGACTTCGGGATTTAAAAATGCTATATATGCTATAAATGCGTATAACTACGCAATTTTCGCGTTCCTTCGCCAATAGCCCAAAAGTTAATCGGATGATCTAATGACTATCGATAATTCACATAATTCGCTGGTAAAATTTGAATTTAGCGCAACCGTATCCAAATGATTATTTTTAAATTTTATTTTCCAATTTTTCCCTTCTTCCTATATGGGAGGGCATGGAGGCGCCGCAGAGCAAAGGGCGGGGGGTGGGGTCACCCCCCTGGCCCCTATATCACACGCCACTTTACAGAGAGCTTTACAAATTAATTCTTTAGAGAGGAATTGGAGAAAATAATTTGCATATACCTATCATATTATGTGTTTTTAAGTAGTGCACAAAAAATATATGTTTAATTTTGCTGCAACTCTGGAGCAAACACTACAATTTTAGGCATATTACGTTTGATATTTTACCTTTAAAGGGCCAAATTTAACCTAGCATACAGGGTGGACAACTTAAAAATAAATTTTGTGAATTTTATTTTTGCTATAACCGAAGAAAATGGTCTTGATAAAATAATATTTGTTTGTACGTATTTATATTGATCTAATATCGACAGAAGAAGCACACTTTTTTAATATAGCGAATGAACGAATTATATTTTTACAACTGTTTTTCCCATAATTTTAGGTTTTTTTCTTAGATACCTCTTTACTTCCATTTTTATAATTCTTGCGAATTCCGTGCAATGGATTTTCCTGATTTTTATTTAAGTAGTTATAATTTCCTGTTGGCATCTAATAAATTAAAATCATCCGAAAGCTGAACAGAAGAATTAGCAGTACATTTCAAATTGCTCCTGTATAATATTAATCCCTTTCGTATTCAGTTACTATAACTAAATTACTGAATCTCTGTTGCGTAGAACACGCATGGTCTGTATTATACCGCAGCCTATCGGATCCACTTGTATCAATTTGGATCTAATCGAAGGCGATCGTATTATTTCGGCTCCGATTGGATTGGATTGCGATCAAGTGTTTTTAAATCCATTCAGCAAAATCCGACCGAATATGTGTGTTTAGAGCCGAACTACATATACCCTTTCATTAGTAAAACTTCAGCAGACAAACTTGATTTGAAAATTTTTTATTATTTATTACGACGTTTAATAACAAAAAGTCAAACAATAACAAAAAAAAATCAAATATATATCACCGGGAACCATATTGTAACTCCTGACTTGTTGTCAATTTGTCAATTTATGTCTTAGGCGACCATGAACGTCACTATTTGTTTATAAGCTTATCATTTAGATATTTTGGTAAATGAGTATTAGCAATTTTATGCACAAAACTATTTAAATTTAATTAAAAATTTTAATTTAAATTAAGAACGTATCGCTCACCCAGATTAAGCCACCCGGAATTTAAAAACGAATTGGTAATATGGTAAACGTAAAGCCCATAACAATATTGTTAACTGGTGTTTTGCAGTAACATATGAAATAGGTGCCGTTCTTTTGTAATCATTAATTTCTCATGAACCCCTATATTCTTGACCTAAAAGGTTATTTTTGACATAAAACATTATTACAATTAGTTTCGCTTTTTTTTATTTTTAAAACACTTCGTGAAAATTAACTATTGCATGCTTTTTTAGGGTATTTGGGAACCTCGAGAGTGGTGCTCAATCATTTTGATGTTTCTACACAGGTAAGACAAAAGTTTTGCGCTTGATTAATGATTTAAATCAAAAATTATTTTATTATTTACTGAATATTCACTGGCCTATAAAATTGGGAAATCTAGTCGAGTTTAAAATAAATATCATTAAATTAATTTTTTAGCCCTTTTATTATCCTATTCATCATTTCTGTAGAAGCAATGCCATTTTTGACAACAGCTTATACCTACTTCCAAAGTACAAGATATCGTAAATAAAGTTGGTGGGGTCAGTGGGATCAGGCCAGTTATTTAAAGAAAACCCTTTTGTCTTTAATGACGATGTTTCGATTTATTTAAAATCGTCCTCAGGGCTCTACGGAAAAAGGAACAATTAGGTCTTTTTTACATAAAGGGGAATTATAAATTTCTTTCCAATATATTATAGGTAGGTATAAGAAAATATGTTTACGCTTTGCCATAATACTTTTATAATCATTATTTAAAGGTTTAGGGTAGGACACCAAATAAAATCACAAAAAAAGGAAACAATAATATACAAGAAATCAGAATAGGTCAGACACTTACCAACAACCAAAAAAAGACGGATTTTCCGTTTCCGTTAAAAATAGAATAAAATTTAAAATGGGACACATTTGATACATCTAACAGAATGACGTACAAGACAGACGTAAGACACAAAAAAAATTTCAAACATGAGAACCACACTACATATGTATTAGGGTTGACTAAGGGATCTATTTATTTTTTAGATTCTATCAATTAGCAATAATAACAAAGACAACATTCCAAATTTATTGGCTGTGAATTTAGTTAGCATTTAATATTAAAATAATATAATGAAATAAAGAAACACAGAAAGAGTTAATTAAAGAAAAAAATTTTAAAATACCCAAAAATACTTATACATACCAATAATATATTGGAAAGAAAATATAATCCTTCTTTATGTAAAAAAAGGCCTAATTGGTACTTATTGTTCCTTTTTCCGTAGAGCCCTGAGGACGATTTTAAATAAATCGAAACGTCGGCATTGAAGGCAAAAGGGTTTTCTTTAAATAACTGGCCTGATCCCCACTAACACTACCACTAACCTTTTCAAGCATCATAAATAAACTCTGTCTTTTTGATCAATCTGAGAATGCGTAACATACTAAATTGTGTAAGATATAATTTAATGAGGACAAGGCAATAAATAGTATAATCAATTTCTAGTTATAGGCGGATATAACTTTTTATCTGCACTAGTAAAAAATATTATTAAACTACTAAAAATTTATTTAAGTACCTACCATGGATTTATTAAGAATGGATACGGGATGATTTAACATTCTTTGAAGCCAAAACAAACCATTCTAAGCGACACTGTAAACACAATTTGTAAACATTGGCCCCATCTTATTTTACCTTGTATTTTAGTACAAAAAATACGTTAGAAGCATCACAAGATTTACTAAAAGTAATACAAGGCCTAAAATATGTTATTTTTCTGCTAAATAATAATAAATTTAAGTTAAAAAGGTTTTATTGTTTATAGGTTATATTATTTCTAAAGGTTTATTTAAAGTCGCGACGAGTCATTTATAAATCTATAAGTCGCACTTTTTCTTTTCTAGTTCATTAGACAAAGACGTACATGTAACCGAGTGTTCAGATGTTTTTCCTAAGCAACCAGCAGAGACAGCAACACTTCTGAGCTCCAACACTCCGATGCTATTTTATCTCTTTCTACTACCATTCTTGATTCAATTACGTATTTCCTTAAAGTTCGTAAACTGTACCTCTAGAGGAAGATGTTTTCATAACAAACAAAAAATATAAGGCTTCACGTTCGATACGCTCACAGTATACGGAACATCGAATCCTTTCTTAATAAATCCATGGTACCTACCTATTTTATTTTACATTTTTCTTTTGAGATACTAAATTACTCAAAACCAATAGTTGGTTATGTTGATTGTTATGATAATTTTTGATATTCTCAATATTTGTACATTAGATCTAGCGTAAAAATTAAACCAAGTAATTTTTTGTATATCTATTTGAGGCGGATATTCAGCATCAAGCCCTAAGTTATGGTTCAGAGGATGAGATAATGGGTCGTTTGTATGGAAAAGAAAAGCGGCGATCTAGTTCTGGAGGAGGCCCTGTAGCTCATTACAGTAAGCAGGATATCCGTGAGCAGTACTGTATTTCGGAGAGAGGCTTGGGCGCTTTAGAAAATGACAAATATAGCATATTTGGGTAAGAAATTACGGGTAATTTTTTGTGCTGGCTTAAACGTTTTCATTCATCGTGATTATTCAACTTTGGCATTGTTTCACTATGAATTCACATTAATTACATATACAACAAGTATTTGCAAGTAGTTTATTTCCTATTAAAGTATATTGCAAATGTGCTACTATTATGTAGAAGAATCAAAGTAAGCGGATATTGAGGTATCTTTTATCCTTATTTATACGTTCTCATATAATGACCACGACCCTTCCTCCTAATGGTACCTATGACTTTCAAACTTTACTTGTTTCTACCTTCTCCTAATTCCTGTTTTGCAGCTTTGCATGATTTAGAACTTTAGCAAGACTTGCAGTTATTCCACTAAGAACACCGAAAGCAGATAATCCCGCAAATTATTTTGCTGTGGCCATTCACACCAACTGTCTAAGCGGGGTTTAAATTTAAGTTGCTTATGATCTGATTTTTCTGTTTTCTGTCTCTTCACGTTCATATTAGCCTATAGTTTAAGGTTAGCTCAATACGGTCCAATATAAAATTTAATAAAAATCTGATTAAATCGACAAGAAAGGAACAGAGTTGGGATGGTACGCTCTGAAGATATGGAGGGAACTGTTTTAAGTATAAATAGAAGAAGCGATGCGAGGGAGAAGAGAAAATAAAATTTTAAAAGTAATAAATAAATTAAAATTTATAGTTAGGAGGTACAAGTAAAGAGGAAATTTTATCAAACATAATCTAGAAGGAGAAGTTCTCTCACAAAGCACTATACAGAGATAACGTCAAAACCAGGCACAAGAGTGAACTAAATTACAACTTTAAATTGTGAATTATTTTGGTTTGGTAAATAACTCTTTCCATTCCATTTAAAAATATTAGCATTATTTGTTACTTTTTGGTTGCCCTTTTTTGAAGTCTATATAATATACACCTTTGATTACCTCTTTAAGAACAACAAATGTTAAGGTATTTAATAAAACTTTATACTTCTTGGTATTGTAAGATTTACCAGAACCAACATTTTCGTTTTCTAGTTTAATGATTGCCCCTTATATTAACTTTGCAATTTTAGATGTCTTTCTTCACATCACAGCTCCCCATGTTCTGTGCGCAACGCGCCGTCATTTCTCACAGCCTGTGTAAAGCAGAAGGTGCCTTCTGATGAGAACCTTTATGAGCTTTACAAAAGACATCCGTATGAGTATGCACCTTACCCAAGAAGATCAAGGTAAATACCTATTATTTTACAGCATTTTTTATATCTTGCGCAGGTTTCGTAGATTCTGTAGGCAGAATTAAACTTGTTCCATTTTAAGTTACCAAGCGTTAATACGAGTAAAAATTAAAATGTAATTTATTATTCTTTAAAATTTCAATTGAACTACAACAAAATAAAATTATTTTCTAATGAAACCTAATCGCACAGGGGGCAATTAAGACTATACTGTCTCCTTCAAATGTTTGGCTAACTCTATGTTCTATAAGTTGAAATTCATTTGACAGCAACATCTGACGATTCACAAAATACCTTCCAATTTTTGTATTTATCTTTTTGATTACTTTTGAAATAAGACCTGTATGACTTGTATATACATCGATGGAAATATTATTTTCCTATATCTGACCAGGTGGTCGTTTCATTGATTAGCGGCTGGTTATTTTTCATAAATCTTGAGTTCAATGTGATGAGACAATTAGCGTTTATACTCGTAATATGATTAGGGAAAGGATTGACCTTCGATTAGTGATAATTCTTTTGCTCCGGCCAGATGAGCAGAATAATAAAATAATCATCTAAGAATTGGTTGCCACTGGTTTCGGGTATTTATTTAATTGAAAATCTATTTTCACACACCGCAATTTGGCGAGAATTTTTGTCTTTGACTAGATGAAACAGCTACATATATACAAAAATCCGGAAATGGTATAATATCTGAGAGTTCAGACAGGTGGAGGCAGTGCCGTAACTAGGGCGGTGATGTCGGTGCCCACGCACTGGGCGCAGCCCGCTGGGGGTAGAGTTGCGATGACATAATTAATTGCCTAATTTGTGTACTGTTTATTGCCTAGCGTATAAAGATCCAGTAATAACATACTTTTTTGAGGTATCCTTGGTCTCCACTTACTCCTGAAATTTACCATCATGATCAAGATCTTAAAAGTTCATATTTTCGAAGAAAACCATATGCAGATCCTAGTAGATATACATGGATGCCGTCTGATGACGAATCTATAAAAATGGAAAAACCGAAGTCAATACTTGACCTCTCATATAGAAATCAAATACCTTCTGCTCCACCCTCTATTCAACCCGGGTGAGTATAATTTACGGTAGTAGAGAATGGGGACTTATTGGGAACACACAAAACTAACGTATACATTTGAATACGGTGGCACTCTGTCATCACTGAAGTTGGGTTAAGGTCATAGATTTTTGAGTTGTTTTAATATTTTTAAAGTGCCGCTATTAAAGAGCTGTTTCTTACATACCCAATTTCAGTAATTTCTCCCGCTGTTTACTTCACCTAAAATTTAAAATTATGTCCAACAACAATTTTAGATTTTTAAATTTTTTTAAATCTAAAAACTAATTCCAGGTACTCGCAACAGGTAAAAAATTCTCCAAAACGATAAATCATATTTATATAGGTATCCCTTTAGGTACTTATTAATAATTTTAACGTATTTGGTGCTTTTTGCATTGTTTGTCATTTTTTCAGTAAAAGCACGATCATGTAAAGATTTAGTAGGTAATACCATTTTAAACGTAATCCAATAATTAAATTTCCACCAAATAAATTCCCAGAAACAATATTGTACAGGGTCTTCCAACGAGGACTGAACAGGGGCTCATTTTTGAGCTTCCTTGTATTTAAAGAAAAATCTAAAATAGCCAATCGATGTACTTTTTCCTGCAGAATTCAAAAATGAAACCAAAAATTTATTTGAACCAGAAACAAAAGAGTTACGCTATGGATAAGGTGTTTTTTAAATGGAACATAGCTTTTTTATACGATTTTCGGAACGAGTGATTTTTTGTATGTCCGTTCTGATTAAAATATTTAATATTGTGACAGCTATTTTTATTAAATTTTAATGTTTTATCCAGTATAATTTAACTTCAACCTGTTTGAAACATACACTAGGTAATAAAGGTAAAATCACCTTGAAATCCTTCAAACTCAAAAAATTTGACAAATTTACTATAATATTGCCGAAGTGAAATATTCATTAGATGAGAGATTGCAGATTGTTATCTTGTTCTACAAATGCCAAGAAAATGCAAGAGAAGCAAGGAGAAGATTTATTGCAATCTCTCATCTAATGAATATTTCATTTCGGCAATATTATAGTAAATTTGTCAAATTTTTTGACTTTGAAGGATTTCAAGGTGATTTTACCTTTATTACCTAGTGTATGTTTCAAACAGGTTGAAGTTAAATTATACTGGATAAAACATTAAAATTTAATAAAAATAGCTGTCACAATATTAAATGTTTTAATCAGAACGGACATAAAAAAACTCACTCGTTCCGAAAATCGTATAAAAAAAGCTATGTTCCATTTAAAAAACACCTTATCCATAGCGTAACTCTTTTGTTTCTGGTTCAAATAAATTTTTGGTTTCATTTTTGAATTCTGCAGGAAAAAGTACATCGATTGGCTATTTTAGATTTTTCTTTAAATACAAGGAAGCTCAAAAATGAGCCCCTGTTCAGTCCTCGTTGGAAGACCCTGTACAACAAACGTTGGTTTGTTGCATGTTAGACGAACTTTAAGGCAGCAGCTCTAAGGTAACCGAATTCGACGACGCAAAGAGCTGTTAGATAAACAATTATCTAAACGCTTAACTGTCAAAATAAGGTGACCATATTTTCGAAGTGTGTGCCCAATAATACCTCACAGTGAGATTTTTTCACCTAAAGTTATACTCTTGGTTGGTCATAATACTGTTGCCCTTTTTAGTGTTCCGTGAAATGGAACACTTATGGAATCGCTTCGGTGTCCGTCCATCCGTCCGTCCGTGCGTTCGTTCGTCTGTCACAGGCGATTTTCTCTAAAATTACACGACGGACGTAAAAATTTGAAATTTGGAACAGAGATAGTAGTTGAAGGGGTACACTTGAAATATTGAAAACATCTGACAAATCTTGCAGAAAGCATGCCACTTTGCAAATATATTCAAAACGAACAGTGAAATAAAAAATGATGTAGGTTTACCACTTTAAGTTCTAGTGCTCCAATTTAGAAAAAATAATCCATTCCGTAGTGTTCGCATCTGCACAATGAAGTAAAGTGATATCGCAAACGTGATAATAATGTGGTTTCTGTTTTTTTTTCACTTTCTTGGAAACTTTGTTGTCCGCAAATCTGATTGTCTCTTCTCTGCCATTGGCATTGATTAAGCTCACGAACAGAATAATGCGACGATTAAATCTGATGGTGGAGCTGTGGGTCTTGTTCAGGATCCCAGTGCACTTAAAAGATGGACGATCGGAGGTCCTGAGGTTAGTCGTCTACTTGCTGAATTCCAAGAAGCCAACGCTGGTAGTAGTAACAAGAGCACTCGCCATCATGAGCAATACCCTGCTTTTCAGAGATCCTTTATTGAAAAATGTCGCCCTCAAAGAAAGTTTTATTCAAGCTGAAAATCCGTTCAAAATAAGAATTGCAGATTTAATAGCACTAGACACTAGGATGGTAGGCGATGAGCATGTTGCTGCAACTCATGGAGTTGAGAAGTTGGGCAATGATTTGTTTCATGAATTTATATTTGTATCAGCGCCAACCTCTTTATATTCTCCAATCAAAAAAGGAAATATGAAGATTTTTTGCTATAAAAAAAGAAATCATTACACGTTACACAAAACAAACAGCTTAAAGCTGATATTCAACTATTTTCGCGGCTCTTCATTGTAAGTATTTCTCGTCATCTAGATTTGGATACTTTTCTTGAACACGAAAATCAAGCATTTCCACCTGCATTATCAGTTTCTGGAGAACTTCGTCCTGGATCGAAGACTGCACTTGTATCAATTTTAGCAAATTTGTGCGCTATATCCCCGCTCACTCGATCGCCATTGCTCTAGGAGAGAAAATCTAGTGCTCTTCGGGGATTCCAAGCATTTAGTGGATGTGATACGACATAATTTTTTAGCTCCCGAAGCAAAACTAAAGCTTGGAATGCATGAAATGAGGATGAAGCTACCGATGCATTCCTTCCAATTTCAGAACCTGGTTCTGCTCCAGAACCAAGTGTAATTGAAGCATTTAAATAGATTTACAGTGCAGGTCTACGGAGTAGGTAATAGACAAAAACTTAGACGTCAATCAAGCAAGAAAACTACTATTCTCCACCCAAAATAAACCAGTAAACTTAATTTCCCTTAAGATCGCTGCACTAAGGAACAAGATTTATGTGCCGCCTACCAAGCAGGTCAGATTTGGGGTAGGGCAGACCAATTGGAAGACCCCCGTCACCTCTAACCAGGGGTTGGGCACGATCTGGAACAAGCTGGAGGCCTGTCTGGTCTAGTATAGAAAAAATTTGGCCAGCATGTTGAGCTTTATACAGATGTGGATGCGCCTCTAACTGTGACACAATGCGATGCATCTGCATGAGGTTGTCGTTAACCTGTACACTTAACCGCACAAAATGCAAAGGAGAATGTAGCAACAGAAGGTAAGATAAATCATACAATTATCCATGCAGCTGTGTTCATTTTTGTTTATAATTTAATTTAAACCCATCATTGTTTTTTTTGTAGCACGAAGTATCTCGACTTAGATGATGAATGTGTGGTGGAAACGTAAAGGGTAATCTATGGAATTTTAAAAAGGAGAATACTTTGGAGACTTCAAAGCCACGTGTAAAGTAACGCAACACCTGTTATTAATTTCAATCTCGTAGCTTTTCAACATGTGATTTCTCCAAATTAAAGAAACTGACAGTAATGACGTCTATATTTTACTAATACTTGATGGGTCCAGGCACAAAAGGGCAGTTTTCTGCTCAAAAAGTAATATTTATTTCGATTTGTTCAAATAAATGAAACATTGGGCGAGAATTAAAATTAATTAAATTATATTTGACATGTTATCGTGCAATTTTCGAACCATTTGCTGGCAAAGAGGTGGAGATAATTTAAAGATAACGCCCAAAGTAGTAAATATAAACCATTTTTGATTACACTGTGCGTTTTAAAGCCCTCGTTTTCAATGAAAACGACACCAAAAGCGGTACAAGAATTAAAATTTTATTATTATTTTTTTAAAAGCCGCCATTTTGAATCCACACGGTCGGAGATCGATAAGCCGCGGTCAAATCGAAGACGATATATCTGCAAATTGACTTTCTTTCTGCAAAAATCGTGATTTTTTATGTACCGCCTGGACTATAGAGTGTGGTGGCCCAATTGTAGTCGTGAAGTGTAAAAGTTAAATTTTGATTCTGGGGGTTAATTTCGGGGGGTCCTAAATTGGGAAATGAAAATAAAATTTTTTTCAAGGGCATCGTGTAGGGTATCAAATGGAAGCTTATTGAAGCACGAATACAACGATATATACAGGGTGTTTCAAAAAACATGTGCCATCGCTCAAGGAGAGATTCCTTGTAAGAGACTAAGGCAAAAAGTTTATATAAACATGGGTCCGTAGATGCTTCGTTTCAAAGATACAGGGTGTTAAATTTTTTAATTTTTTTCAGTTTTTCCAAAATATTTTCAAAATGGCTTCATCAATTATGATGAAATTTGCAATGTGTAAAGTATTGAGCATACTTCTGACCATGAAAAGACTTTGACATTTCCTCCAGGGGCGTACATATGAGAAGACGGTACAATATTTTTCCAATAAAAACATGTACGCCACTGATTTTTTCACATTTTCTTATATCGGCCAAATAGTATGTTAAATTCTTAACAAAACTTATCTCTTCATATTTTTTCAGTTTTCATTTCGTTTAGGAGATAAATGTAATTTTATTAATCGTCTTACTGGTTTAGTTTTCCCAACGCATCGGTTTTAACATGTAAAGACCATTTAAAAATTTAACGTCCTGTATCTTTGAAACAAAGCATCTGCGGACCCATGTTCATATAAACTTTTTGCCTTAATTTCTTTCAAAGAATCTTCCTGTAAGCGATGGCACATGTTTTTTGAAACACTCTGTATATGATGGATTTTTTAAAGCATTTTTCGACATTTTTCGGGAAAAACGCTTAAAAATTGCTATCCCCTACCCTTATTACCAGAAGGAGTGCTTAGAAAAATCTGGAAAAAATCATGAGAATTGAGAATTAGGTGTAGATTGTGTCAGGATTGAAAAGTTCTGGCGCGACCAATTGTTATATACAATTTAATTGTTTATTTCCTTATAACTTCTGAACCACTGGTTTTAGAAAAAAAGTTTTTCAACAAAAAATATTTCTCACGATGTAAGGAACCACTTTTGTCCTTGGACATTTTTCAAAATTTTTAATTTGGCCCACTCAGCTCCGCGCATACGCGGTGCGATACGGCGTTGGTGCCATCGGCGGCGGGTAGCGCGGCAGATGGACGGAGATTGGACGGCCGAAGTTTGCCCTGGTTAAGCGGGGGGCTGATGGCACGGAACACTAATTGTGCAAGTATAGCTTGCACTTGACCGACTTTTTTAGAAAGAAACACGTGAGTTTCGCACGCTCACATACGTTAACTTCATTTGACGATGCTATGTCGTCACTAAGCTCCTCGTCAAGTCATTTGAATCGCATAACCAGAAGTCAAGAAAGGCTTTTGGAAGTCAGAAAAACAGAAGAATTGCAAGCAATAACGAGACAACCGGAGGCATCAGAAAATCTACTTTTAGGTAAATAGCGCTTCGAATAGGTTTAGAAGGCTAGAATTTCAAGTTATTTATGTTTGATTATTTCTATATATTATTTTCCATAGTTCGTTTGGTAAAAATGCATAAAAATATTCGAGAAATGGAAAAGAACTGAAATACCTGCTGAGAAAGTTTATGGAAATATTTAATTTTAGAAATACACTAGCTTATGCATGAAAGATACCTTGGTATTGGTGCCCTTATTTTAGTATGTGGTTATGGTTATCATTATTCTGTATATGCGCAGTATAAAAATTTCCTCATAATGACCGTAAAACGAATTTGCGAATAGGCGGAACAGCGAATCGCAGAGCATGTATAAGGGTGCATTTTATTTTAAATAATAAATAAATAATTGAATAAAAACATAATAATAAAAATAAAGTCACGCTAAAATGTGTAATATAAATTATGGTGCGTACCAGATTGAGTTAATATTTCATTATTTAAGTGCATATTATGTATACTTCAACTTTTATTTGGGTTCTAAGTGAGTAATAAAGAGTTGAGTTTGAGCCCTTTTAACTCATATTAGATACATTAACGACTATTCTGGCTAATAGTAGAACTAATTTAATGGGCTTGTTCAGACATCTCGTGTTGTCAATAAATATGTTAATATTATTGCACAACCAGTTAATCTAAATACGCCGGTTGCACGAATAACAACAAAAAAGTTAAAAATTTAAATATCCATTAAGAAGGTCGTCGACGATTTTCTTATCGGGTCGGATTATATGTAAACAGTGCCTAACGGTGTTACTTCGGCCTAACGTTACACGGCTTAGGTTTATTGTGAAACCTCACCGTTTTTGTAATGAGCGATACTATATCGCTATTTTGAGGGTAAATTTGACCAGAAAAAATTCTAATATTTTTGGGACCAAGCTTTTTGAATAAAGTACCTAGTTTCTGAAATAACAAAAATGCTTGCTAATACTGTCCTGATTTTCGTTATCCAGAGAACAATAATGCCTTTAAATTGCTGGCTTGCACTTTTTCATTAAACATTTCATACGTATATTTTTATATTTCCGATCTTGGAAACATCTTTTTATTATCAAGTAAATTCATACTACTTCCAAAATATTAAAATAGCTAGTAATAAAAATATTAGAAATGAGGAAAAGAAATATTAAAACTCTTTTCGTGCTTAACCATCTGCTCTTAGAAACCATAACCACGCACTATCCAGTCAATATGAAGCTCACAACATCTTTCTGTAATCTAGATAAATTAAAGAGAGTTCCTATGAAGACTCAAGCAACACAAACTGAAGCATGTTTAGGAAGAAAACCACTTTCCGTAGCACATATTAATTTAAGCCCAAGGACAATGCAGCGGGTAAGTATTTTATTTAGCTGAATCGGAGACAAAAAATTGATTTCATCATAAAATTAAGTTTCTATCCGAAAAAAAATTATTCTAAGGATACGTACTGGGAATTTAGCTAAAACATAAAGGAAAACTTCTTATTTTGTATCAAATAATGTATTCATATTACTTGAATGAATTTATCGTTCGACGACTGACATTTTTCTGCATACGAAATTGGAGATACATCTAAAATGCATTTTTTTTTCTCTCTTTTCAGGTAAAAATGGTATCACAGGCAGCTCAAACCAATGGACTAAATGGACGAAAACTTACAAAGTCCCTTTCTGAGGCAGGGACTGAATTTACCTTTCCTACCACTAGAGAAGCAAATTTTTTTGAAACAATTTTTGACCATGAGCCTCTGCAAAGGCAAGTAGTTGATTTATTTTAAAAATATGGTGTTGTGTTTAAAACCTTTTAACTTATTTGCGGCTGGATGTATGGAACTTTTAATTAAATGAAATAAGTCTTTTGTCTTTTCCAGATAAAGAGTATAGGAATTTTTAAAGAAACACAAAACTTGTTTTTAAATATTAAAGAAAATTGAAATTTTAAATCTCACTTTGACACAATCTCTTGTAATATTAAAATTTATGTTAGACGTGTTAGATGACATATTAGATGTGCCATTATTTCTGGACTGTCCTATAAAAAATACTACAAAGAAAGCTAAATTTAAGTTATAGCTGAAGAGATAGCGTGTCCAAAGTAAAAAGAAGTGACTGGCAATTTCATCAAAAACATTAACTAATGTGTCATTTTCGGGGTTACTGAGGTCAGAAAATCCAATTTTGTCAAACCGATTTTCAAAAAAGTGATCGGGGAGTGGCGATAAATGATAATGAATATGTCAGTTTCGGTTTTAGTATGGTCAGAAAATCTAATTTTGTCTAACATGTTAAAAAAATTATCAGAGGAGGGGGAATAAAAAGGAGCGTCTAACAGATTAACACATGGCCAAAAACTTAAGGGGTGAGCGATTGGCAATTTTTCCAAAAATGTTGTCATTGTAGGGGTGATTAAGGTCAAAAAATATAATTTTGTGTAATAGACGTCAAGAAAATTAACGGGAGCGGGGGAGTGATTGGCAATTTCTCCAACAATGTTCAATAATGTAACATTTTCGGGGTTACTGAGGTCAGAAAAGCTAATTTTGTATAACGGATGTTATAAAAACAATATTACTTCACATTTTTTAGTGTTTTTCCTTTTTTGAAGTTGGTTCATTAAAAAAATTTATTTTTTAGAACCAATAATTTATAAATACGACCTGACAAAATCTAATATTAATTTTATTTCATTTAGCTCTTCTATCAGTTACCTAAGTCCGACCCCGATTTTTGCGTCATATAATTTTGAAATCCGGTATCTAGGTATCAGTAACTTTACAAAACTTATGTTTTATTCATAATCATGACACAAAATTACACTATAATCACCTATACTACGACGAAGTCGCGGGCGGAAGCTAGTATTAATATACTTATGAGATTGTTCCATAGGAAAATGTTAATTTTTACATTGTTTTTATTTTTCCTATGGAATCCAAAGATAATTATGTACATTTTTCCAGGACCCAATCTGATGAACCTCCAAGGTCACCCTTTATAGTAACAACGCCACCTCCAGCTTATCAGGCACCAGAAAATATAAATCTTAGTGACACTTCTTCTCTTTCGAGGTCAGAGGACCACGAATCGGAAGATTCTGTTGAATTAAAGAAAGAGATTTTCATTGATTTTAAACCTCAAGTTCCTTTAAAACAGGGAAAGCATACCAAAAAACCATTAATAAAAACTGCTTCGGATGGAGTAATTTTGGTTGAACAAAGAAAGGTCCAAAAGTCTGATGATAGTGTAGTTCCAAGTATTAGACCGTATAGTTCTATTAGCCATGAGAATATTCAGGTCGAGGAAGAAGAGCAAATATTTACTCCTTATTTTCAAAAAGGTAAGCAGCCATTCATACTGTTAAACTGCGGAGAAATATCGGGGCGTCTTAAATCTTTGATGTGGTTTTGGGATTTTACTAATATACTATATATTTATATTATATTTTACTACTATACTATATTTTTTTACCACTATACCTGAATCCTAATTAGGTTTTCAAGTTTTGAAAGCAATTATGTTTTTAGCGCCAATCAAAAATGAAGGTATCTGTAAGCCTCTGGAAGATAATATTTATTCATCAGTTGATGGCGGTCTTTATGGCCAGGATTCCATAGATGAGGAATTTCATGAAAATATTATTTACAATAAGATGTACAGGTATAAACCATATTTTTATTAGAATAAAATGGTGTAGTATTTGTAACCAGTGGACTATGATCTAAAAAAAACTATAGACATGGTTTGTGGACAGTTTGATATTGTACCTTAAGTAAACTTAATTATTGTTTACTTAAACAAGTATTAGATATATTTAATTTTTGTATGTATATAGAACAGTAGCAGCTGTTAATTTCCCACTACCAAACGATCCTTGATCATAGAATGAAATTAGCCTTATTTAGTGCCTTACTAATTATTGAAAACAATATTCATCCTTTTCTAAAAATACTTAAAAACTATGTTAAAACGTTAACAAAAACAGATTTTGTATAGTAATTAAAAAATTATAATCTAAATCACTGCAGTGGCATTAAAGCAGTAAACAGGTGTTCGTTTCGGGCCCTACAAAATAACAGTTTAGGATAGAAAGAATAAAATCGGTATATACACGAATTCTACAAGCGTCCGGTATTATTTTTCCTTTTTAGAAAGCCACCAAAGAGTTCAAGTAAAATAAGTAATGGAAGACTTGCTTGGCATCGATGAATTCCTAATTAAACCCCTGGTAAAAGTTAGTGATAAATTGGATCCCTATCTCACAAAAAACTGTAAATAAACAGGGCGATAAATTCATTACCTTAACGGACAAATTTAAAGGTTTTAATATATTTCTTAACAACCAGTCGTAGTTTTATTTATAATTTGAATGAAATTCTAAATGAAACACCGCATAAATATTTTTTTAAAATATGTAATGAAAATTTAAAAATCCCGATGAAGAAAGAAAACACGGTAAATTGCTATGGGATGAAAATTAAGACGATGGTCGGCAAGTAGTTTTAAATTTTGAGCTTTCCCAACAAAAAATTCAAATAGTAAAAAACTGTTTTCATCTAAAAGGTATCAAGATTGATATAGCAGATCTAAACAAAAACATTAAAAAAATTAATGTCAAATTCCAAACAGGAATTTATTTTGGTTCGAGACAATTCGTATCAACATACCACAGTAAATACTAGTGGAAATGGAAATCCGAAGATTGAACTGGCGAAACTAACATATGGACGTAATTCACATATCAGTATCTACTCCACAAGAACTAGCTGTTGCAAAGACAGATTAATGAAAAAATACTAACATATTAATTACATTTAAAAGTTGGTAATTAATAAAATAATCGGAATTACAAAAACGAGTACTCATAACTGGCCCGCCAGAAATTCGACTAATGTGAATACATCTCGCCACGTAACATTTGTAACTCAAAAAAAATCATGAAAATACCTCTTGATTCAGTGCGTGTAAAAGGAAAGGAAAAGGCTAGCATCACTCGCAAAAATATAGTTACAAATTGGTTATCAAATTGCACAATCATCCAACTTTCCAATCTGATCTACCGAATTTTTTTTATCATAAAGAAGATTATTGTATCTGTGCATTAACTTTTTTTTTAATTTAAATAATCATTTTTAGTGGATGATAAATAAAACAGGTTCTAAACGTGACAATAATTCTTGCCGAACGCCGGAAAAGTAATAAATCTTTCCATTTAACCTCCTTCTTCTCACCGCTCAACGAAAAGGCAAAATCCAGTACAGCCTTAGCCAGTTAGATTTCTTAAATGCCATTTTCAATGCCTGTTCATTTGTTTTTAATTTTTGATTAGAGTTTTCAAGACTTAAATTTGTTGGGTGCACTTTTACGATAATTAAGAGGGACTTTAATGTAATTCTAAAGATATATGGTCTACATACGTTTGAAATAATTAACGCTTTGTTAAGGATTTTTAAATTAATGGGATAAAAATAAAATTGTTGTTATACAGTTTACACACTGCTTTTTTAGACAAGATGCCCAAGATAAAGATTTAGAAGTTATTAATGAGGGAAACTCTCCATCCGACGAATGTATTGTTCCATTCATTTGTTTACGAGCTGAAATGAAAGTGTCTCCGTTTGCATCGAGTGATTCATTAGCAAACGATATCAGGTAAGGATGTATACATCCATTTAAATAACTATCATTACACTATATATACAACATTTAAATTATCTGTTTCTTCAAAAAAGTTAAAATGCATTTTACATATGTTGGAAATCTAAATTTTGAAAAACTGTATGTTCGTAATTATTATTATATGCATAATAATTTTATTGTGCTTCAGAGATCAATCTGACAACATTTGGAACGAATCTCAAGTAACAGTCTTGCAAGTCGACTCAGGTACAGACAATGGAACAGCTGTTAGTAGCTCAGAAATGGTATCAATTAGTTCTCCAGGTAAGTAAAAATTAGTACTTGTGTTCCTCCATTTAGGTGGTTGCTTGGATGTATTAAATAATGTTGCATTTGACAATGCTAATGGTAAGGTTAATTAAAAATTATTGATGACGTTAGATACAATGTCGTGAACAATGCTTTAAAAGTAAAATATAATTATTTACCTTCTGAATTTAAAAGATCAGAAGTTAAAATTACATTAAATACACAAAATCGCATTTTCTCACGTGATTTATGTATTTGCTACAAATTGCTCTTGGTGGCAGATTAAAAAAGCACGTTGCTAGCGTCCCCCCTAAAAGTCTTGATGCGCCCCAAGCCCGGGCTTCCTAGGCTTGTTGGATGATACGCAAGGTATTAAATATTAATTATCTACGTATAAAAAAGCTTATATATATATATATATATATATATATATATATATATATATATATATATATATATATATATATATATTATATTTTTAAAGGTTAAGTCAATTGCTTCAATATTTTTTTTTCGAATATACAATCTTATTCAAAACAGTTTTTCTCTCTCATTTTATTTTGATATTTAAACAATACTTCAGCCAGAAAAAAAAATTGTTTTGATACACGTTACTGCAGTCAGGACGTAAAGCTGGTGTTTGAAAATAGTCGATAAAACAAACATCTACCAGAGAAAATTTAATTGGCGGCATTGTATTAATTGTTCAAAAATAGTTTAAGCAAATTTTCAAAATAGCCATCGTTGTTATGCAAACGAAGCTTAATGCGACGAACAAAATTAAATAGTACCTACTCTTTGCATTATTTCCGCATCTTCTTTTAAAATGTTTAACGTATCTTGAATTCGTTACCACAATTCCTCTTCGGTACTTATAGGTCTGAAATACATTACTGTTTTAGGGTTGCCCATAAATAATAATCCATTGACATCAAATCAGGCTAGTGTGATGGCCAGTTTTAAAGTGCATAATTTCCTCCACTGATGCATCTGTTCGTGTACTCTGGGTTTAAATGGTTTTGCCACAAACCAAATAACACGGCGAGGGGCTATAGAGATTAAGATTTTTGACATTTTTAAAATCAAATCTAATGACGCATGTATGCTTGTGTTTAGAATGATTAGATCATTTTAAAAAGATTGTCTCTTCGCTCTAAAAACTCAGTAACATGACAGTCACCGTTAAGCAATACTTTTCTGGTCCTGTTTTGAAATATGTGCTTGTATAACTTTATTTAAGATAAATAGGTAATCTTTAAATTAAATTAGATTTAAGAAAATCCTTTGCGCTCTCGTAAAAGTGCTCTTAGTAGTTATTTACACTATATGTACAATTAATTTGTTAGTAGAATAGAACATATTATTAAAACTGGTATAATTAGCAGGTTCTGCAAATTTACTGACGCCATCATCAAGAAGAAAACATCTACTTATGCTTCAGCACCAACAACGGTCATCAATAGATACTGAAGCACTAGACGAAGAAGCTATAGAACAAGAATCATATCCAAGAATTATTGTTGACAAACCATCCAATAAGGTAAGCTTATTGTTTATTGGTACATTACGCCATTGTAAACGTAGCTAGTATCTACCAACACAAAATAATTCTAAATATTTAAAAAGCAACCTCAAATATAAAATTAAAGTTAAAAATATTCGTCCATTATTTCGCACAAATCAAATATGAAAATATCAGGGTTGCTAGCTGCCACTTCTGTGCATGATTCCACATTTGCCTAGTTTTTCATTTTGACGCTATATTCATACTTCCGTACTTTTAGAGTTAGATTTTGAGGGTTTACTCCTATCTATAGTTTAAATTGTGATTTAAGGGTCTTTTGGCGAACGCTAGATGCTTAAAATGACCGCATGTAATCCATGTTACCACTTAAAACTTTTCTATTGCCAATCTCTCTTTCATCACGGAAAGGAATTCGTTCATATTTCGGACATAATGGGGTACCCCATTTCATAAGAATTCTTAATAACCCATTTTACCCGCCTGATATTCCATTTTTTTTTTGCAAATTTCAACAATAAAAGTTTTAACATAAAAGTAATTTTGGGTTTATCGTACTATAAAAACATAGCAGTTTTATATTTAAATTCCTTATTATTTTATGCAACAACTACTTACTCTATGTATTTAAAACTCCGACATAACAAAATAGCGACGCCGCGCCGCTGGATTTTCAATTTTGGCAATATTATTTTACACTAACAAAGAAATCCCCTTAGAAATAATTTCTGTTTGCGTCTTGAGCTTAGGGCATGCATTTAAGTAATTTTTGGATAGATGTTGCTAGTAGTTTTAAGAAAAAGAGGCGTACCCTGTTTTAGCCGTCCACCCTATCTTAGATAACTATCCTCCACACGGGATTTGTTTTTCAATTTGTCCATCTTGGTTGCATGTTATTTCCCAATCCGACATACCGTCTTCCGTCATGGTGAAATTTGAATATTTAAAATTCTTTACTTATACAGGTTGTTATGAAATTCACTGCATATATTGAAATGCATGACTCCTGGGGTAGTCTACAAACATCCCTAATACTTTATTTTCCTCAAATCGCACATTATTTTTATTTTAACAACTGCCCAAATACCTGCCCTTATCCGACTCTTCTTAAGACCGTGACGTCACAGGATTTAATATTATAAAGAAAAGCTAAACTTAAATATTCTCGTGACATATAATCTTTTTATAAGATACAAGCATTGGGTTTTCTGGTCAAAAACAGTAAAAATAATACTGCAAGAAGTACTGTTAGGCAACTTCATATTTTTGCTTATTATTTAAAGATGCACAAATATGATCGTTGTAATAATAATGATTTAAGTAACATATCGCTTACATTTTCAGCTTGAACTTCCTTCTCCTGTACCACCTAATTCCAAACAAACTTCTTCAATATTAAAAGTGGACCACCAACGCACGTTGTCTCCTTTACGCAGGCGCAAAATATCAGAATCACCTCCCGTACCAGCTGAATCACCATTGCCCGCAGTTGTTCCTGATTTACTCCTTGCACGAACTGACTCTTGTAAAACCAATACAGATGTTTCTGAAAGTACTACAACTGATGATTACGTGACAGCTAATTCTGGAACAGACAGCTCAAGAAAAAGTGCATCGTATCAGGTAAAATAAACAAATTCACTAGATAATATTGGATGATTTTTTGTTGCTGCTGTCGATTTATATACTTATATAGATAGGTCATTTAAAGCAAAATAAAATTTAGTTCATTTATTAAAAAGATTATGTTAGAATTTGTCACAATTATTATGACTAGCTGATTCCTGCAGCTCTGTTGGTATATAATTTTCACTCACATTTGTGGCATACTCTGTAAAATACCACGCTAAGAATAAGCATATGTTTATTCCTGACGTATGTGCTCTAAAATGTCAGAATCTGGCATCGGATAAAGCAAATGAATATCGCAAATGAGTTTAAACACATTAATGTATTTATTTTTAACGGAACACCCTGTATATTACTTAATATTTGGAAAGCTATGCTCTTCCTGATTTCAAATATATCAATATACATATACATACACGGTTATGATAAAGAAACGGATCACCCTTTTATATAGAAAACCGCCCATTTAATCAAAAATCGCTCGGACCCGTCAAATTAATTTTTTTGAAATGCATTTTTTTTTTGAAAAAAAAATTGTACAGGGTAGATCATAAAAGTGCTACATGTGTCAACTTTAATTTTTTTAATGAAACATATGGTATATTTTTACATTTCTATATTCTACATTCAATTCTAGACATTTTTCATTAATCATGCCCTATACTTAGCTTCAGCCGTTTAGGAAATATTAACAATTTTAAATTTTTTAACAATTTTAAAACAAAATAAACAAACAACAAAGAATGAAAAGAAACTATTTTATAAGATTTTGAAATTGTCCTCCACCAACTGTTCTGCAGTAGATCAATCGATCTAGAAATTCCTGCTGTACATTTATTACTACTTGTGGAGATATTTCTCTTATTACTCGTCGAATAGACTCCTTCAGTGCATCTACCGAGATGGGTTTAGATTTATAAACTAAATTTTTGACATAGCCCCATAAAAAAAAGTCCAGTGGATTAAGATCAGGTGATCTGTGTGGCCACTCTATGGACCCCCGTCTACCTATCCACCGCCGCGGAAAAATTGTATTTAAGTACTCCCTTACATGAACAGCATAATGCGGGGGAGCACCATCCTGTTGAAACCATAAGGTTAAACTTGGTAAATCAGGATCATTATCATCTGGAAATAGAGTGGCAAGAGCTGGAATAAGATCATTTTGAAGGAAATTTAGATATCTTTCTCCAGTGAGACTCTCATCAAAGAAAAATGGTCCGATTATCCTATTTTCAACAATGCCCGCCCAAACATTAACCTTTTCATTAAACTGGGTGTGATTTTCTATGTACCAATGAGGATTTTCCTGTGCCCAGTATCTGTAGTTTTGTCTATTAACCTGACCATTTAAACAAAACGTAGCTTCATCTGAAAAACAAATTTTTTGGACAAATCTTGCGTTATTATCTGTTAGCTCAATCATTATTTCACAAAATTGGTCTCGCCTATCAGGATCATCGTCAAATAACTCTTGTACAAATACTGGTTTGTATGGATGAAACTTCTCTTTTTGTAAAAATTTAGATACGGTGGTTTGGTGAATATCGTAGTCCCGTCCAAGTTGTGTGCTTGAGCTATGAGAATCTTCCTGTAGTGATAATAATATGTTTATTTTTTTCTCCTCAGATATACCAGGACGACCACTTTTAGCACTATCTTTAATAGTACGGGAAGTTCTCCACTTACTTGCTACCCTAGACACTGTTGATTGGGCAATAGGCGGGCGATTTGGGTATTTTTCATTAAACATGCACTGGAATTACTATTTTCTACAATGAAATTTGCGTGTGTGCATTATATTAATACAACCATTTTAAATAGACAGACGCACGAATATAATATTCTCCTTCTTTCTGTGCCATCTTCAATGAAAGTTGGCAATCACGTTGGCAAATGGCTGTCTATCTTGTGCAGTTCTGATGACTTGTTCGAAGTTAGGACCTGTCCGGTTTCTAATGTTTCGCATCCAAGATAGCCGTTTTCTTTCTAATTCCCGCTTTTCTGCCAGCTTTCCCTGAATTATTACCTGGTGGCAATTCGTATTTCTCATGTCTAAGAATTTGACCCAAAAATGACGTTTTCCTTACTTTTATTAAATGGAACAGTTCTCGTTCACCGTCTATTCTCTGGAGAACCTCCTCATTCGTCATTCTCGCCGTCCAAGGAATGCTCAGTATTCTTCTATAGCATTAGCGTTCGAACGGTTCCAACTGATTTATCATACCCACCTTTAGTGTCCATGATGCAACACCGTACAATAGAATAGACCATGTCTTAAACGCAAGCTCAGGTCTAAGTACGGATTAGAAAGGAGTTGCTTGTGTCACATAAATCCTTGACGTACTTGCTCGATTCTAGTCTTTTTTCATAATCAGGGTTTGTGTCTTTTTGGTCCATTAATTTATAAATAAATAACATACACATATTTACTTAAAGTGATATTCGCAGTTGACAAGGCAAAAATAGAATTATTTGTATTTGTTTTGATAACAATTTATATTATGTGCTTGTACCAAACTACAAAATATGAAATTAGCAATAATTTATATTTCTATACAAAAATTAACTAAAAGAACAGGCGTTCACCACCGCAAATATGCTTGTTAGTATCATTATTAATAAAAAAATATATATATAATGCGGAATCATAGCGGTTTAGAGAACAGTTATTCTTATACAGCAATACAATTTATTAACTTGATTCTAATTTGTAGTAACTATTGAAAAAACACAAAAATAATGCTTAATAATGTTGTTTATTAACATTTTTGTTTTTCTAATGTTGTTGTCAACAGTGGAGTGCGGAAAAGACACCTTTCGCACGTGTTGGGTACAATGTTTTTTTCTACGAGCCTGAGGAAAGTTATATAGTTTGGTATTTTTTCAAATATTTTATTTTAGCATAGACGTCAAAGTGAAAATACAATTCAAAAGTTATTTTCATCTGTTACTTAACAATATTAATGGTAAAAGAACAGTTACTTGCATTTGTTTTTTAACTGGTATAGAAAGATTTCTTGCCATTCCAGAATTAATAACTGTAATTTATTCGATGGATTCATAATTTTTGGATGGTTATTTTTTTGGACCTCTTCAGTCCAGGTCCAGTGCCATTAATTAGCACACGAAGCATAATTAAGTGGCGATAAAGGTATGCGATTGTTGATGTATTGTTTCCCGCGTATTAGTTAGGGCTAGAGTGTGACTGTGTGACTGGATGTAAAGGTATCGGATTTAAAATATAAATAATGAACAAGATAAAGCCTTTTATGGTGTAATTATTTGTACTGGTCCGTCAGAGCTGTCACAAGTATTAAAACAATACTTAAAGTGCAAGTATCAAATTCTCTCCTTTATGAAAGTATTTCAATAAGTACTCCTATATTTAAAAAAGTACTTCAAGTCTCAGTAATTGGTAGAATAAGTATTTGAAATCAAGCCATTAAAGTACTGCAAATAGAATAAAACTAATTGGATTATCTAAAAAGTAATTGAAATAATGTAATAACATGATGGTTTTAAATTACACCTAAGACAGGAATATTCCAACTATTTTCAAGTCACTTTTTGCAAGCTTTAGAACTTTTATCAGAAGCATTTTTCAAAAGCTTGTCTAGTTTTTAAAATAATAAGACGGCCCGGGACTTTTTACACACAGTGTATACGGAGACTGAAATAGGTGCGTAAAATAACACTTGTCTTAATAAATATGTATAGTATATTTTACCTCAAACTGTTGTTTATATCTTCTGTACACCTTTTTATTTTTAGGGTATTACCAGCTATAAATATTTCTTAATTATTCTGATTTCTCCTTTATATTTCCGACAATATTATTTAAAGGGTATTTATGGAGCTTTCCCTACACAATAGTTATATGAATTTCTTTTTGACCACCCTAAAGACCATCAGAAACTAAGTTTAAACAAAAACCTACAGTATTATAACAAGTCATTAGGTAATAAATGTATATCATAAACAGCCAAAGAATGATAACTTCAAAGATATGTAGGTGATATGACAAAATATTGTGAAACCGTTTTTAAATTTTATTACACAGTACATTCACGGAATAAGTCTGGAAAGTAAATATTTACTAGTCATTAATAAACGTCCGGCAAATCAACACAAACAGTGTATAAGGTGAATGAAATACGTAAAATGGCACTTGTCTTAATAAATATGTATAGTACATTTTACCTCAAACTGTCGTTTATACCTTCTGTATACCTTTTTATTTTTAGGGTATCACCAGCTATAAATATTTCTTAATTATTCTGATTACTACTTTATACTTCCGGCAATAGTATTTAAAGGGTATTTATGGAGCTTTCCCTACACAATAGTTATGTGAATTTCTTTTTGACGACCCTAAAGACCATCAGAAATAAAGTTTAAGCAAAAACCTAGAGTATTATAAGAAGTCATTAGGTAAGAAATGTATAGCATATACAACAAAAGAATGAGACATTAAAAGATATGTATGTGATATGCCAAAATATTGTGAAAGAAAATTAGGAAATGCGAGTTACTATCACAACAATTGTAAAAATCTATTTGAATCTTTTTGGTTGTTTAGTTAAAGTTGTAAACTATTTTTAAACTTTATTACACAGTAAACTTACGGAATAAGTCTGGAAAGTAAATATTTACTAGTCATTAAAAACGTCCGGTAAATCAACACCAGCTGCAATTTTTCACTTCTAATTAATATGTGATATAACGAATATAATTCTTTAAACGCTATTAAGAGTTTCTCTTCCCCCTTCTACCTAGGACTTTTTGTCACTTAGTAACAGACAGCTCTGATAAAATAATGTGACTGTTAATTATCATAAATGTGCAATGGGGATAATTTCTTAAATGTTCCGTAAACTACTTTTACCCTATCTATACTAAATCATCTAGGTTTGTAACTGAATTGGTGTGTACCTTTAACAACATTTACTAAATAATAAACGTGGAATTAGCCCAAAGTTTTACATAGATTGTCTTTGATTCCCATTCTTGATACGAAAAAAATAAGATACTAACTATATCGTTAAATACTTTAATATAAGTCACAAAGCGTATAAAACCTTCCCCTTATTACGTACTGCGATTGTTTTAAAAATATTGTACAAAAAAGAAATGTCTTAAGGGATTTTAAATTAAGTTTCCTAGCCAGACGACCTATGTGCTTCTTTGTTAAGATTTTTTAGATAAGTTACGTATTAACAGATATTTAAAATTTAAATAAAGTCTGCAAATGCTACTCTTCTTACAGTAAATATTTAAAACGTGTTTAAACTCTAAAAAATATAAGCTTAGCACCTATAAACAACTTTCTTTAAAGTTATGTTCCAAACCGGGACAGTTGACAGTAAAAGGAATGGATTCAAAATTGGCCTTATGAAAAGGTAAACATGGTCACATTTCCGGCCTCCTTCATTGCGACTACTCGCGCATCCGAAAGTTTTATCTTCTTCCTCCATATATATGGTATAATAGCATAGTCAGACCCACATTTAGGTGTTTTAGTTGCTAGAAAAGAATACTAATACTACTATTTTTATATATATTCTATGTTTTTAGTTTCTTTTTACTTAGTAAATGAAATAAAACTGCATAATTGCATATGCTTTTTGCATATAAAAAATAAAACACAGCTTATAAAATGTAAATCTCAGGTTATTATATTTATAATAGAGATGAGACTAATTGCAACAAGATTTATATTGGGCGAATAGTTCTAAAGATTTTTTAAATTTGTCCCTCTTCTTGATACATGTATAATTATTCACAGAGGAAACCATGGGTTACCACCAATGGTTTTCTCTCTCTGTCTGAACTATTTAATTTTACTATGCGTAAATTCAAGAATAGAGTTTTAAATTTTTTTGTACGGGCGGCCGAATTACGAAACATGCTTATTTACACATCTTTATTTTCTTGTCAATGTCACAATAAGCTTTTTACTGACATCACGTGAGCACGTTTCTAAGACAAGACGGAATACCATCCATCATCATTTTCAAATGATTTTTGAAGAGGTGGATAGCTAGAAGAGAATAGGATTAAAAGTGACATAGAAAGAAGAAAAATAGAAAAATGGCAGTCTGAAGAGGAAAGGAAAAATCCGACTCACGCTCCCAGGGCTGGAAATATCCGCTAAGATTTACCAGCTCTTTAAGTGGGTTCGTGGGGTGGTACCTCCTCGGTCGAGGAAAAGCTCCTCTACCACCTTCCGTGTCCGCCCTTGTGCAGATACTAACGAAGTTAGTCGAATGATTTTCCTTTCGGGTAGACAATGATGGTTGTTCATTATCCATACTGTTCTCATATGGTTTCCATAACGAACGCTGTTGAGTATTTTCGCTCTCTTCGAAAGGACGATATATTTGCCTATTAAGAACTTCAAACGGTCGCCAGAATGGCATGCTTAGTTCGCGATAAATTAAAACATTGATCCAAAAAAAAAGTTGAAAGGAAACACCAAAACTAATAGAACAAATAAATTACACCAAAGTTTATACGAATATTATGCACGAAAATAAATTATAAAACTAAAACAAAAGTATGATATTTCTTGCACAAATTTGAACAGCTGTAGATTTTGGGGCTATAATTACGTAGCACCAACCGACAGCTTGGTCAGGATTGTACAGGATTAATACAAAATGTGGGGAACATATTCGTTTCATTTTTAATGTAGCACCGCTGCATACCAGTCAATAGAAATAACCTAACATGGGTATCGTCAACAGGAAAAATTAAATAATATTATTACGCGTTCCAATCAA
The DNA here is from genome assembly GCA_963971165.1 of Philopedon plagiatum. Taxonomy (NCBI): domain Eukaryota; kingdom Metazoa; phylum Arthropoda; class Insecta; order Coleoptera; family Curculionidae; genus Philopedon; species Philopedon plagiatum. The sequence goes on along the minus strand of OZ020196.1, from coordinate 34,050,232 downwards.
ATTTGAGTTAGGTATATGTATTATTATATATTATACATATTATATCAGATTTGGAATACACGCAGCGAAGGTAGTCGCCGTAAAATACATTTCTTAATACATTTATTTTGTGTTGAAATACATAGTTAAAATTTAAAGATTATTATTGGCCTTGGTTTCCCTTGATTTTCGGCTATTCTGTGACATTTGAACAAATCCTCTTTTCCGCGTTTCATTTCAGCTCAAAATGTTTTCTTGCAAGTGTTCATTTTCTTCTTCCTAGTAGTTGTAAACAGAGTACTTTTTTACAGCCTGTTGCATTCTGTCACGACGACCATTAAGTTTCATTATTTTTTCTCGGTTTCTTGCTGCACTTTTCCCTAGATCTGCAACTTTTTCATTGACCTTAAATTCAAGTTGTTTAGAAAATTCATTTTCACCTATTTTCTTTTAATGCCCCTCCTATGACTTTTTTATATCACCAGACTTCGAGGCGCCATATTTATTTACCAATCGGTAGCACAGTACACAGACTAGGTGACTACTAAATTTTCAGATTTTTAATATCACTTTAAACTGTATTTTTGGAGGTTTTTATATGAAGCTTGACAGACACATGCTATCAATACTGAACCATCGAATTCTACGGACTTAGGTTGGTAGCCTATAATGCACTACGCCAAAAAAAATGGTTCCGTTTTAAAGGTTCCGGATCTTAAAAAAATATTGATTTAATGTAATAATGGAAACTTTATGTGTAACTAAAACAAGTGAAAAAACCGTAAAATAAATGAGTCAAATATGGTTCAAAATATCCACCAGCGTAAGGATTTTTTTATCGGGTTATTATTTTAGAAAATTTAATTTGTTACTTTTGCTTATTTAATGTCATTAAGCCTCCGGAGACTGCACTTGTGAACAAACCCTAATTAAAATTTCTTGCATTTAGTGTGTATTCCTGAATGAATGTGAGCATAAATTACAGAAAGGAAGTTAATCCCTTCTTGCACCAAAAGCTTTAACCATAGCTTTTCATACTCAAAAAGGTCTAAGCTATCCACTGATGGTAAAATAATTTTTACTTGCTACAGTAGTTCGTAAACTTTCAAACCTGAGCAAAGTCGCCTCGACTCCTTTTTTATTTATTATTCAACCGGCGCAGTAGGCACGATATATATCTTGCGAAAATCAAGAGAGTCCAAGCTACTCACCATTAAAAAAATCACATCGGTACAGTGGTTTCGCACAAACACATTTTATCTCTTAAAAATGTAGTACTAATATTATATTATTTTTGTAGGGATTTGAAAAACAGTTGGCTCAGCAACAAGCGTTCCAACAAGCTGCAGCAAGCACAACTACTCAAGATGGTGCTGGATCTAGCTTTGACAGTGCCAAAGGATCTTTAGATACCTTTGTTGCCGATGACATGGTAAGGACTTAGCAATATTAGGCATAAATAATTGGCTATCAAAAAAGCCTTAAGAAGATCCAATTAGGATGAATCAAAAATACTAAATGATGCATTCAAACCATTTATCCAATTTATTACTAAATCATTTTATTATTAAACCAGTCGTATTATTTTATATCCACTCCAACAAAATATAATTATAGTTAGACACATTTTATTTAGGTCATCCTATATTGCTTTTCCATACAAAATTACGTTTTGTTACTCTACGCTTTTAAAAGTAGACTTTAAACACATAGCCGACATCTTAACAAAATGTAAATAGATCTATGTTAATCAAATATTTTGTGCAGGTGGTACCTTCACTTTCCCCTTCTTTTTCGCCAAATGGTCCTTATTCACCTGCTGAACCCGCTTCGGCTAATCGTAGTGCCTGCCACACCCCTGTGCCTCAGATTCGCACCGGCCGATCTACTCCGTCCGAAGACAGCAGCTCATGTGGAAGTTATAGCGTGGGAAGATCTACGCCAGATCTTCTTGAAAGGTATTATTTATGAAATTATGTGTGTGCATGAAAACAAAAAATAGTCTAAATTAATTTTTTGCTGCTATTGGCACTAATTGGACATTTTCTCATAATTTTTAATTGAGCGCTGTATCCCAAAGCTGTGATTATAATATTATCCAGTATATTTTTAAAATAAAAAAATTGTCTGTTTAAGTTCTTTTTCCTAAGAAAATATGTAGTTATAATTAGTATACTTAAGTACCAATTTAAGTTTAATAGGCATTGTAAATATAAACAGAATTTCAGTAATAACACAAATGTTTAATTATTGATTAAGCAACTATTCTTAAAATAAAATATGGTAAAAATTAAGATTAACAAATTAATTCGTCAGAAAAATAATTTTTCCAAAAAAATGATTTTTAATGTGTTTGTTAAACAATCCTATGTTTATTAAATTATTTGGCAATGCATACCAATTAAATTTATAGCAGAACTCTGTTTTCAGTTGAAGTGAATCTCATAATACTTTGATATTTATACTCCTTTTGTTATCGACAAAATTGAATTTTTCAGATATACGAGTATACGATCGGTATAACAAAAAACTGTAATTTAATGTGTTATTGGGATAAAATAACATACCAAAACGTGCTTTTTTCTGAGTAAACGATCAAAACCAGCAAAATATTTTATTTTTAGATATTCAGTGCCTTCTGGTAGTTCAAATAAAGCATGGTATGGTTCTGACGACGAAGAAAGGAGCGTGCATTATTCATCATCTGGTTATTATGAGTCGCCTGTTGAAGACGAGTAAGTTATTGGTGACTACATATATTGTTTCTTTTTTCTAATATTATAATTTCTAGCTTTAGAAGTAAATCTCCAAAGCAAGACGAATATACGATTACCAAAAAACGTGGTGACTTCCACCTTGACCTTACTAACATGTCCAAGACCCATAAAGAAAATTATGTACTTTCCAATAATAATTCAAAACATAAACATACTGAACAAAAAGTGTTAAACGAAAACCTAAAAGTTGTTTGTGATAAACCTAAACGGTCGAAATCAAGAACTCGCAGCCCGATGCAAGCACATAGAAAAAGTATTCAAGGTAAGCAAAAATGGATACACAATAAGATCGCATATTATCAACCTTAAAAAATTTTTTTAAAGGATCAAATTTCGTTAAGTAATAATGTTGTTATAGTTGGGAGTGTTGGTGGATCAGGCCAGTTAGTTAAAGAACACCCTTTTACCAACTATGTATATCATACAACGGGCCACAAACCTTTTAAAGTAATAATATTGTTGTTATTTACTATTTTCCAGTTAAGTAACTTCAACGATATACACAATGAAGCGATCAAAACGTAATTTACGAACTTTAATATGAAAATGTCATAGAGAAATAAAATGAAGCTATTTACTTATAATTTTTTCTTTTTAGAATATTAAACATTTTAAAATTGCTTTTACACGGGTGCTAATTGGCAACAGGTCATGTGCTTGGTTGAAGTTGTGAAAACAGACACTGAACAAAAATCAAAAGAATGAGAACTATTAACTGTTGATAATATTTGCAAGAACATTTAATTAAATATTTATTTTCTTTCAACTATTATTACTGGAATGAGAAATTTTACCTTTCATTGAATTTTTCATTTAAGCACTCGATTGCTTAAAGTGTTTGTTATTTAAAATTGCAGCCAGATAAAAATAAAACTTACACATAACGGGATTATGTTAATACCAGTAAATAAATAGGTTCATTTTTGATAATCCATTTTAAAGCAATTCTGTTAAAGATTCAGCAATTTTGTTAAAGTTTCATATGTAGCAATAAATACATTGGGCAACTTCATACAGTTTGTAAATGAGTGTTATCGCAAATCGCATTATGTCCATCAAAATACATTTTTGGGTAGAAACGGAAAACGTGTTCCTGTCAACGAGCTCATCATATAAAATACAGAATATCACTTGTTTCAAGTTATCATTATATAGTTACAGTAAACTAGTTAATTTAAATCAAAATTGGCATAGATCGCTCTCAGTTTTAAAAAAATGTTAGGGTATTATTGAAGTAGAAATTAAGAGAAACAGATATATTTTCAAAAATGTTCATTAAAGTTTTGAGGAAAAAACACACAAAATAAGTATGATAAAGCAAATCAAGCTTTTTCAATTACTAAATATGGGGAATATTAGAATCATCTTTCAAGCAATCACACAGATTTTCTTCCTGCACTTCATTCTCCACCCCAGGAGTGTTAAGTGCCTTGTTAAAAAAAGGAAGGTAGATAGTGGAACATTATATATCCAATATTTCCCAAATCTAGCTTGGAGTATCTTACGAACATCCTTTTTTTCTCTGCTTTGATGGTGCAATGCAACGGAATAACAGGACGAACTCCTATGTCCCGATTTAATTTAAAACCTCATTTGGCGATTGTACAAAATGCTTTTGTCATGTCATTGTAATGATAGGTTGGTTCAAGTTTGATTTTTTCTTGAAGGACAAAATGCATTTTGATGAGTTTGTTGCTTCTCTCACTTGAATTAAACACGTATATAATGTGACTTGATGCGTAACGAGTTTCTAGATTGGTTGATAATGCAAAGAAGACCTATTAAAAACCACTACAAAGTCAATTTTGTTCATTGATGGACATAAGGCAATTTGAAAAGTTGCTCCTCAAATATTGGCTCACAGAGTACTTACAGTTAAAATAACATTTTTTTATCAACCTGACAAAAACATTTTTTAAATTATTATTTGTTGCCAATAAAGGTTTTTTAATTTTTTGCTTTCATGGAATTATCTAAATCAAAATCGAATTATCACTTAGAAATCTAATTAATTAGGATTAATAATATTAATAGCTTTCAAAGTTTTGTTTAGTAGCTTTTTTATTTCTATCATCCCCTCGTTGTTTCATTAGAATTCAGTTAAGAATGAAAAATAAATCCTAAAATGCTGTTGTTCAACCCTGTTTCCATAATAAATTCTTCTATAAAAATTTTTCACTGTTGATCTACTTACCCTAAAAATATTTAATTAAGGAAGACGATCTCCCTATAAAGATAAAACGCCCTATTCAGAAGAAAAAAACTATAAAGCAACCTCGGACGAGTCAAGTACTGGAAAGGAATATACAGTAAGTCAAACGTCCCCAAGAAAAACAAGAAAGAATAAAGAAAATAATAGAAGAAAATCTTTACCTCGATCGCCAACGAGTCAAAAGAGTCAAAAGAAAAACGATTTTGATTATCAACCTTCTAGTTTACCTGGAAGTTTATCAAGAAGGAAGTCTACTAAGTCGAAAAGTTTACAATCTGAGAAAACTGAAAAAAAAATTACAAGGTAATAATTATTTTGGTTATAAGAAATTGTTTAGGTTTGCTATTTTCTTTAATGGGAGAAACAAACCTGTTTGTTATGCTACAACAATACATTGTAAAAATATAATATCACTTGCTAAATGCAACCGTGGTAAATAGTGGCGCTACTCAAGACTTATCACTTTCGAGATATCGCTGTGATTTATTAATTATTGAGAAATCCAAAAATGTCCAATTTTACCGAAACTTAGCCAGAACACTTCCGGGCCGATTCCGCGAACTGTTCTGGCTAAACTAAAATATATGTTTGGATAAATTATAAAAAAATAAGATGGAAAGTGTGAGCTGTCTCCAAATTGCACCGTTAAGATTCTGCTGACAGTCAAGAGTCATTTTCTATTACCCTCGCTAAAGGAAGCATTGTATTCGTGAAAAATTTGCCTCTCAAGATTGTCTGTGATTTTGACATTTTGGGGTCCCTAGCAGCATTTTTACGTCACGCCGTCTTTGTCCTATGCGACCTCACGTTATCATATTACGTAGTTACAACCCCTGCTTGCGCTCATATGGGCAAACAATTTTGGGTGGTAACGACATCGGCAACGGGAACGAAAGTTTGAATGCCAAACTCCAACTACATATTTAATTTGTAGTAAAGAAAATCAGACCATGTCGTATAAAATTCAAAAATTCTATGGTATTAGTAAAGAAGGTCGTCAGAGTTAACCAAATTAGGCACATATTATGTATTTGTTACCTGTCTAGTTTTGCAGCGAACAAATTTGGAGAATATGACTTTAGACGCAAAAGATTTACGATAAAATAAACAAGCAACACATTTTTTATTTTAACCAAAACAATACAAGAAAAAAAAAAGAAATAGTTTTAAATGCGAGGTTCCGTATGTTTTCAGTGTGTTTTCGCTGCTAATTAAAGCATGTTACTCGAGAAGCAGCCATGTCACCAGGACATTGGCTTTGCGGCTTAAAGACTCTTAGAATGTACATTACTAATCCCGACGTCGCTATGACGTAGGATTTTGTAATTAACTACAAGCTCATCAAATACTACTGAGTCCGAAGTCTTGTCGACGGCGTTTGGTCATAGTAAGATTACTAACTATAATTTGTAGGTTATTGCGACGTCGTATGGTAAGTAGTACAATATTGGTCAGAAGTCGCAAAAATGCTGCTTGAGGTCCCTAAATCAAGAAAACATGGTTTCCCATTGCCACCGGTCTATCTGTCTGTCTGTTGGCGCAAGTACTTACAACTATTTGACCAAAAAATTTCTGTATAGATTAGGCTTTGTCGCCCGAAATCCGCTGGATTTCCTGTGAAATATATACAAAGTGAGCACCTTCAAAAAATTTGATTTATAGTTTTGGTAATTTAATTCAAAGACGATTTATTTTGAAATTCTAAGAAATAATATTTTTAATATGTAAAAATTTACAATGTCTTGGTTGCAAATTTTATTTTGACATTGTTTGGTCCTACAAAAACTGTTTTATAATGTAAACTATTGACATCCGTTAGAATATATAGAATGGCGGAATTTTAAAATTCGATTCTTGTAATTTTCCCAATGGTCCAATGATTTTATTGTTTAAGATTTATACATATAGCCTAGGTCAATAATTAAGAAATATGGAATGTACTTACAAGTCGTACTTAGTAAATAATAATTTTTATTTTAAAGTCCACGTTCTAAAAGACACAGTCCTCAGAAAAGTCCTACCAACTCTTCCAAAGAAACCACAACCCTCAAGGCTTTAAGTGCAGAATCTTTAAGATCAGTAAGTCCTGGGAGCGATAGTGTGTTTTACAGTGATCCTAGCAGTCATACCGCTGATCATCAAGTACACTGTCTTCATTGTGGAAAAGAGGTAATAATTTTTTTGTAGAATTTTGTAGTTGACCTAAGTGATATTTATAAAGGTCCAAGCTATCTACCAATCAAAGAATTTTTCATATAAATTTAGTAATTTCCAAAATCAAATGTTCTTGATAACGAAATCTCGGGTAACAATTATTATAAGTAGCCGACGACACTGCTTATCCGTAGCAGTAAAAGTTTTATCAAATCGGTTTACTAGTTTCTGAAGGCTTATATGTTCCTAAATTCATTTCCATCCATTTCAGGTTGACATCAATACAGATGATCATGAGAAAAGCATTAGCAGCAATGGACAGCAACATGATATTGTCCAACCTCCAGCAGGATTTGAAGACTCACCCAGATTGAAAGTAGGAAGGTTGTTTAAAAAACTTGACAAAAGGATTAAGTCCGAAGAACGAGGTCTCTCGGATCATAGGAGGCATAAATATCGGCCGGACATAAGAGCAAAGGTAACGGAAGATTGTTTTCAACGGTTTAAAATAGTCACCTGTAAGAGTTATTTGTATAACAAACGAGGAATTTGTGATATTTTATCCCGTGGATAAAGTTAAATGCTCGCCGCGAAGCGGAGTTCAGTATTCATCCAAGGGAGGAAATGACACACCAAATTATATCTTTTTAACAACGATAAAAAATGAAAAATACAAGATTTTTTAATTTAAACTCCCCCTTGATAGTGAAAAACAGCAAACGCGTTTTCACTGTACCTTGTGAAACAGACATAAGCTTGGTTTTATAAACATTTGAAGTAAATCATTGGTTTTATAAGTTATAGATCAAGCAAGTGCATAAGTCAATAGGTTGAAAATTCCACATCAAAAATTCCACAAACAATAGCGAAATACCACACGGCACACTGATAAGTCGAACTGATCAGACCAAACTGAAATTGTTTCGCCTAACCGGATGCGTAACCGTACACGGAGTCTACCGCGTCAGTTTTGCCACCAGAAGAGGAAATGTACAATTGATGAGAAGTTTACGCCGAAATATTATAGGAGTGGAAGATAGTGAAAAAGAATCCCAGGAGAATGTTGCCGGGGGCCGAAAGGTGGCCCCGGCCAAGAAAAACCACGCGCTTAAATGTTAGCTGAAACTGATTGACCAGCTTCGTGTATGGGGGCCTTTAGGAAAACACAAAAATCCGGAATGACGAAAACTGTTCAAAAATATCCTGATTAATAAAAATATTGATAATTCTTCTAAACTACTAATTTTCGCTTCCGCATAATACTGAGAATTGCACAAATCATAATTATTGTTAATAACTCTAAAATTTAAAATATTAATTAATTTAATACTTACAACGTTTTGTTGATGCATGACGTTATAAATATAAAATTCTTGAGCAATTAATGAAATAAAAAGCCGTCTCCAAACTGTATGTATATGAAAATAGGCATTTTCTATTAAATTGATATTTTTCTCAAGGTTTCTGAAGGCGCGAATTCCTGTAAAGCCGAAAAAATCAAAAGATTAGGATGACTTGTATCCGCTCGTGTGCTTATCAAATTTTTGATAGAGGTGTGACTCGTATGAGAGGGCTAGTATATTCACCGGCGCGACTCGCATACGTCACTGAGCTGATATTTATTTTAAATATAAAAATGTATCTGGTTATTTGTAACAATACGTGTATTTCTTGGAACTTAATGAGTATTTCCCCAGTCAGAAGAACGAGGTGGAGGCACAACGAGTTCCCGAAGTCGATTGCGTCCGATGGCCCGTTCCCCTTTCTGCAGCAAAGAGCACCTCAAAGCAGCAGACAGCAGCCCCAGTATTCTCCCTGGAGCACCCGAAGAAGACAATGACCAAGGCATATACGATGCGTGCTACGCCACGGGTGAGTGGCTCTACATCGATGAAAGAGACGAAGTTCAGGGCATCCATGCATTTCTCTCACCAACAGGTATCTATTTCCATTATTTTATGTAAAATTAATTTAGGTATTTCTTTGGTTTTATTGTTTAACATATACTGTTGGTAATATGTAGAACAGAAAAGAAGCAAAAGGCCATGTTTAAAATTACCAGAATAAAAGTCCAAAATAGGAGGGAACTTTTATCCTATTACTAGATTTTTTTTATCAAAGACATCCCACGTAGACTTCAAGCCTAAGTACTAGCGTACCACGGGCGTCTGGAGAGAAGGGAAATGTAGTCTATTGACACGGGATTTGAAGGATTGGAGGTTGGGATGGGAAGGAAAAGCATCTGCAAGCAATTTCTTCCATAATCTGGACCTAGGTATGAATGAACGAGAGAAGTGGTCTGTTCTAGGCTTTTGTAGCTGGACAGTAAAGGGATGTATACGCAACGCATCTCTTGTTGTTATATTAGGAATAATTAGTGGGGTAATAATACCGGCCAGTTCTTCAGAGCAAAATCCGTGGAAGTACCGGTAGACAAGGGATAAATCCCCAACAGTGCGGCGATGAGCGAGAGAAGGGAGTTCTCTCGTGAGGGCTGGGTCATTGATAAGTTGAATGGCTCTCTTTTGGATACAATCAAGGATGTTAAGTGTCGAAGGTGATGCCGCTCCCCAGATGTGAGAGCAGTACTCTAGATTATGTCTTATTTGGGAAACAGAGAGTGTATAAGTAAGAAGGGGAGAAGTATTTTCTGGCTCGAAAGAGAAAACCAGGCTTTTTAGCTGCCGATGTGGCTACTGAAGTAATGCGATTGTGCCAGCTGGGATCATATTCAATAACGACGCCAACAAGATCGAATCTTTCACTGTTTTGTAGTTGCCAGATTTTTTTGCGTGACAGGGAGCAAGACTGGGTTTTGGAGGCGTTGAACTGAACAAGGTTCTTGGCACCCCAGTCTAAGATTAATTGGATTTATAGATAATACCTATACGAAACTAAGTTAATTAAGTTTATATACTCTGGTTGAAACGATTTAGTATACCTAAATTGTTTTGATAACAACGCATATTCACTTTAACAAAACAATTTTAATTTTAGCTTATCCCGTATCTTTCAAATTTTTATTTATGTAATTCAACAGTAGGCGGTATAACCGATGAAACTGTCACAGACAATACAATTTTTACAATTTAGATATAGTAAGCTAGGAAATATAATGCATCAAATTTCTATTACGCTGACCCTAGTCCGTATTTATTCTGTTTTTGATAGATTGTACTGACGCAGCACATAAGTGATGTGATTACTTACTTAAAAAATTTCATAGTAATCTTGAGTCAGCAAACTACAGTGATGAGCAAATAATGGACACAATCGATGGAAAATTAACTGTTTACTCGTTGGAAATGGCTACATACTGGGGGAGTATAACCGTAAACTTAAAAACCGGTTATTTGTTCGAAGTGAAACATGTTTCTGTCGAAGTCTGAAAACCTAAAGCCTAGTTCTGACAGACGCGGAATGCGGATATTTTTTTTGCGAATCTCTCCTGATTGGTCATATTTGAAGCAAGATTTCATGGCGGGAAAAAATTGCGGAAATTTTTAACTTTTTGCGATGACAGATAAAAGTTGGAATATTTTTAACTTTTTTACGGATTTTTCCTCGTAGAGAAAGACAAAACATATATTTTTCTCTGTTATCGACCTTTTTTGAAGTTATATTTTGGATCTAATCTAAAACAAGCAACTTGTTGGAATTAAAGTGTGTGCTAAAAATCAACACAAATTTTTAAAAATGACTGAATTTTTGCAGATTGAGTTTTTAATAAATGATGAAAGAGTGGCTTTGGACGAGCCCATCGACGGAAGTGACCATCTTTCGTGAACTCCAATTGAGCCAATACCTCTCTTGAAATCCACTTTCTTGATTTTTGGTACAATCAAAGCTACTAACTTTGAAAATTGTATTGGTGTCACCCTTAGGTAATTGAATAGTATATTTCATTACCAGTCCGGAAAAAAGGATTTTTCTGTGCGCGCTTGACAAATTCTCGTGTGAGGCGCAGCCGAACACGGGAAGTCAAGCAAGCACGGAAAATCCATTTCTGGACGTGTAATGAACGATATTTTTTATTATACTTCTTTGAAAACGATAACATAAAACAAAATATAACATAAAAAAATACATACATACAAAATAAACTTGGAATATTTTTATTTTCACAACTGTTATCGGAATTTAAAAAAAAAACTACTAGAGTAATTAAAAATTAACTATTAATAATGAAAGATGCCACTTTTTCAGGTTGAGACAACATTTTATTAGAATGAATTTAATTGACAGAAAATTAACAACGCTGACAATATGGTCTTTGGCAGGTATGATGCGTTTTCATGGTAACTTTCAAATCATTTAAAAGGTGATTTAAATTTGTCTATGTCAGATAAGATTGACGAAACGTCAAAAAATATTTCAGAAATTCATCTAAATATTCAAATATTTACGAAATAAAATACAAAATAGGTACATATTAAATATCAGATAGCATATAGACTTTCTTGAGTTTAGTTTATTTTCCTATACCTATATTTCTATTTTAAAGCCAAAAAATAGTCGGTATCTTCATTCAGCACACTGAAAGAACTGGAGACCAGGAAAATTTTTTCCGTGCGCTCTTTCCGTGCGCTAGCCCGAAAAAGCCCATCTTACATTATTACTAAAACAGATGAAAATAAGGTGTTTTCAAAGAAGTATAATAAAAATATTTTTCCAAGTCAGTCGTCTCATTTCTTGAATCAGGGAATGAAAGGCTCCTTGATTTTCCCTAGCCAAAAAAATATCTCTTACCCACCATCGTTTTGGGCGAGCATTTTTTTTCTTTTTTACAGTGCCCCGATGACGAAGATAAAAATATAACGCAATTAATAAAATTGTCTTGTTTCTTTGCATTGCAACCTACTTTTTAACAACAATCAACAATAACAAAAGCAATTATCAATTTTTGACATTTACCAAACGTCAAAAATTGCGAAATTTCGCATCTGTCAGAACGTATACTGTAAAATAATCCGAAATTGCCACTTGACATTTCTCCGGATTCCGCAGTCCGCGTCTGTCAGAACTTAGCTTAAAAATGACATCTCAAGATCTAAAAGGGCTTAAGTCTATGTAGAAAAAAGCGGGTATAATAAATAAGCAACATGACTTAAAGAAATTCCATTAGATATTGAGCTTTCCATGATATATACTCGCAGGAAAGAAGAGGGATATTAACTTTACCATCCAAGACGGCCAACTAGAAGAAGCTGGTGACCTTGATAAATTACAAAACTTCAATGTAATCCTACCTGGCCAGATATTTCCCCGAAATCGTATCCAACTTCAATAATTAATTTCTTGTTTTAGTGCGGCTGTCACATATCTGATCTTTAAAAATGTTATTAAATTTAAGAAACCTTCAAAATACAGAGGATAGCTTGTCTTCCAACTTTTAACCATATAATTACCTACTTACTTTATCATCAACAGAATTTATGACCACCTAGACGGCAACAATTATTTTATGCAAGGAATAACTTACTATGACTCTGTGACTCTGATAATCAGACAATGCCAAACATCCAAAACTTTTTTTTAGTGATCTCGTATTGCACGCGGGAAGAAATTAATCTTTGCATTTTTTCGATGTTATCTATGGACCGAAACGATTTTACTCATCCAAAACTCACCGATGCGATGGATGTAAAACTGATTTTGATTCTGGTTAAAACGTGCTGTGTTTTTCAGCCACTGGGTAAGCCTACCCGAGGGCAAGGATCCAGAAATTTCGATAACAGGAGGTCACCTGGACGAGAATCAAAAATAGTCCTTTTTCTCGAGATTTCTTTTCGGTTTTGTGTTTCACTAGTGACAAAATTGATCTTTGCATTCTTTTAATATCTTAAATTAATATATTATATAATACTATTGTACCGGACGGCCAAAATATTAAAAAACTGCCGGTTTTACAATCTTTCTTTACTGACAATATAACTTCCTTTTCACTGCCAATGTCGCAACAACCTTTTTATTGACAACAAATAAAAGCGTTCCTAAGATCAAAGTGAAAATCAACAACGAAGGTCGGTTGGAAGATTCCGAAACATTTTAGGGTAATTATTTAGATTAACGTAAACAGCGAATTTTTTCATGAAATTTTGCACAGACCCTAATTTTGGGTCGTAGAACACGAATCAGAAGTCAGTTTTTGGCGGTCTCGTAAAAATTTTTTTTAAACTTTTTCAATGAATTTCTTTAAATTTGTTGGGTGAGCAAAAAGGTGGTCAGGTTTGCTCAGTTTTGATTGATATAGATACATATATATCTATATCAGTCAAAACTGAGCAAACCTGACCACCTTTTTGCTCAGGTTGGGTGAGCACAAAAATTTTTTTTTTTACGAGACCGCCAAAAACTGGCTTCGGATTCGTGTTCTACGACCCAAAATTAGGGTCTGTGCAAAATTTCATGAAAAAATTCGCTGTTTACGTTAATTTAAATAATTACCCATTTTAGAAGGATAAATGGAGAATGACAAGAAGAAAATAGAAGACTGTTAAGTTCTAGGCGTTCCAGTTCCACGCAGAAAATAACAGAATCGAATGTTCTGCAAAAATCCATAACTTCTTTTATAAGTGAACATGTGAAAATTAACCAGGGTATTAAATCAGAAAATAATATAACCCTAAATCGCAAAAAAATGAACATTAACTAAAGCCAAAAACTGCGAAGTTCGTAACAATATACAGTATGTCTCACTTTTCATGACTTCCATATTATAGCTCCCTTATTAACAATGTGATTTTTGTAAAATTTAGGTTGAAGGTACTTACCCATCAGGAGATTGTAGCACGGTAGAATATTTCAAATTCCACCAGTGGAGTTCGTCGTTATGAAGAACAGAGACCTAATTTTCCAAAAAAAGATATTAGGCATAATTTTAACTGTAAAATAATGTCATAATCTTATTCGGCATTACCAAAAACACCCCAATACCGAATTTCAAAAGTATAGTGTACAGAGTGTTCACGTTATAAGAAAATAAACTTTTCACTTTTTACAGTACCTATCTACCAATTATTACGGTCATAATTTTATTACCGGCATTAACTAAGAATGAAATAAGCTGGTGGAAGACAGGTTTTCCATTTGGAATGAATGCCATGACGATATTCAGTTTTACTTAAGAGTGTGAATTGAATAAGAATTGCGGTGGAAGGCAAAAAAGATCAATTTTAGACAAATTTAATTTATCAACATTCAACAATAAATCTTACATAGATAACTAAATCGCAGTTTGCTCAACATATCCTCGATCCATATGAATACATTTTTCTCTAAACTTTTCCGTTATGCCGCACGAGTTTCCGTAATTCTGCCCGTGTCATTTGTAGGCAAGCGTCTCTTATTCTATTCCGGAGTTGTTCTGCGCTTTGATGTCTCACTATTTACACTAAATTTTTAATAGCCCCCAGAAGTAAAAGTCTTTTGGTGTGACATCTGCTGTTTCCAAAAAATAATGTAGTTTCAAAAAGTACTTTAAAAAAAATTCGAAAAAAAATTGGGAAGCACCCCCAGTTTTCGAATAACTGACCCCCAGTTTTCGAAAAAGTTCTGTTTTCGAGAATATGTTATTTTCGAAAAAAGTGCTTTAAAAAATGTGTATTTGAAAAATTTTAGTATATCAGTGCAAATGGACAGAATGTATAAATTATGAAATGCTAGAATATTTGTAAGTTAAGATGACCCAACGTTCTGTTGTCGCAAGAACAGAACAGGGTTGGATTTTTCGTCCATTATGAAATAGTTTCCATTTCTTAGAACTCTAAACAATAAAAAATGTCGCACGCGAACTTGCCAGTTTTTTGTTTGGTTTATGCTTCTGTCTAGTTCGAGGTGACGTTGCGCCCCCTTCCCTTCTGGACGCCCCTGATCAAAATGATGACAGAGTTTTAGGCGTCGTCTTAATCTGGCATGCAAAGATAAAAAACAATAATTACGAGGGGTGTAAAAGATTAATGGTTTTTAAAAAATAAATGCATTTTTTCGGTATTTTTGGAGCTTTTTTGGCAAAATTGGCAAATTATCATAATATTGAGATTCTAAAATTTACCTCAGTCAAGTTTTATCTCTATAATAGAACATGGGGTTAAAAATTTAACATATAAAACTCTATATTTTAATAGCGACCTTTGTATGTATATTCATATTAATTAATATTCTTTTGTAAGCTTAAAAAAAATATTATTTTCTGAATATCATGTTTCAATATACTTTTTGAAAATTTTCTCCCCTGTTTCAACTAACACTTTATTTGGTACTGTTAACCTATTTCAATCTCGCAAATGAAGCAATGTAAAATATTTGGTTTACTAGGCAATAAAAGTAATATTGTTGAAAGTTGTCCAGACCAGGGATACGGAAGAAATCTATTATCTTACAAAAATGAAAGTCATTCGCATGAAAAACCTATATCCTCTAACTCTAATCTATAACTAAGAGAGGGGAGTTCAGTGTTCGGTGAAGTACACGTCAAATTTTTGAAAGTCTTGATTAGTGTTTCTATGACTACCAGTTAAAAGCTTAGGTAATATTAAAAACTCAGCCTTATTCTGGTCGTAATTTGTACCTTACTATTAATTTCCACAACAATTTAAATAATATGAATATGCAATGTTTCTGGAAAGAATCAGTGAAATTAAAAAATACTTAATTTTGTAAATATAGATTTTTGTATGTATGTTTATTTTTAATTTAGAGCAAGAGCCACTCCGAAGAACCTCGTTCTCGAGTACTGAGTCGGAGCAAGACTTTCGCAAACGGTATCAAGCCATCACACATCGAATGGTCCATCGAAAATCTTGCTTAGAAATGTATAAGAGGCAAGATTCCAAATCTTTTGGTAAGCATATATGTTTGCACGAGAAAATGGTCTAGGAATATTTAAAGAAAAAGACACCTTATTAGGTTGACAATGAAACGGTGTTGGATGTTCCTCGCCGATTGTGGTCGGTTTTCAATATGTTATGCTACGAGATATACATACATATATTTTGTTGTTGTGGAGGAAAACAATTTCTAAAATGTCAAATCCTGTGTCCAAATTTTGGACGTTAAATGGGTGTTTACAAAGGAAATTAATTAAAGGCGTTTCATTTTTAATAATATAATTTACTTCCAGAAGTTCATACTTAGCACTAAGTTCCCAACACAAGAATATTTCGGATTCTTAATCATCCTAGGTTATATACAGGGTGTTACAAAAAGATGTTAAGACATTTTAAGGGCAGATTCCATATCTAAAAGTATGAGAATAAGTTTATTCAAACTTGGATCCTCAAACGCTTCTTTTTCGAGGTTCAGAGTGTTTAATATTTTCTTTTTTAAATGTTTCTTTTTAATTTCTCGAAGGGTATCTTTACGTGCAAAAATCTATTTTCTATTATATTTGTATCAGTGGCGCGCGTGCTGGTGTTTTAATTTTTAGAGAAAAAATGGCACGCAACTGATTTTTTGAAAACTGACATTTCCAATTAATTCTGCGTAAAAAGTGTCTCTTGAGCTTTTTCGTTCTGAAGCACCGTTTTCGAGATAAAAATTAATTTATTTGGTACAATAAAAACATATAATTGAATAATACCAAAATGCCATCCTTAAAAATCTTTCCCACATAAAATAGGATATGCTAGCTTATGTGAATTGTGCTATATCTTTATTTTAAAACAAATCTGAGATTAATAGTAAAAATGTAGCAATGACAAGTTGCATTCTAATAACAGAAGTTTAGAAGCCGTTGTATTTCGCGTCTCGATATTGAGGCTGATTCATCCAATGTAGACTTGCTCATGGTAACAATACAAAAATTTTTAAAAATGTTATAAATTTCTGCTATAAAAAAGCAGAAGCTGAAACAGAGGTAATAATGCAGAACTTCTGCATTTGCGGAAGCAGAAGTGGAGGTTCATATTACAGCACTAAGATGGTTTGTGATACTTTTGTTATATAAAGTGTGTTAATTCTATCCTCTGGGGAATATCTCCATTTTTTTGTAAATGATAATAACTTTGACTTTGATTTATGCATCAGAACGAAACAAATGAACAAAGATTATACTTTACGATTCTCTTATTATAAACTGGCTTCTACCCGTGGGTTCACTCGCGTATAAGTTATGTCCTTTATGTATTAGGTAACACCGACCGCGACACTTGGGCGTACCCTGTATATGGCTGAGCATGAAAAAATTAATCGGAAGTTGTAAATTTTCTTTGTATAAAAAAATTAAATTGGTTTAGTGATTTTTACAATCCAGCCATGACACACCATGTATATAACTAATACAAAAACATCTACAAAACTCTTTGCAGAAAACTCTCCTCGCGAAATGAAGTTAAGGGGTAAAATATTTAAAAGACTAGTTGACGTTTTCCGTTGGGAGTCACCACAATGTTTAAAATTGAAAAATAGTCATATTTTCAAACCAAATTTAAAGTTGAAATTACTTGCTCTATTCCTGCCAACACGGCATCCAGCGCATTGTGCTCGCACACTATATACAATCCTAAAATACAAAAATCCATCAAAGCACTACCTTCTCAATCATTCACGGCACGTGGTGGAAAATTTTTGATTCACGATTCACAGATAACATCAAACACTTCCCCCCGCAATCCGGCAGTCTAAATAAGTTAAAAGAAATAAAATTTTAATGTTTGCGATTTCCATATTTAGCAGTCAGTACTACGAGGTACTACTGTGAGGACTGGGTCACTGATGAGTCGAATGGCTCTATTTTGGATAGAATCAAGGATGTAAAGTGTCGAAGGTATGGGAGCAGTACTCTAGGTTAGGTCTTATTTGGGAAAAATAGAGCGTGTATAAGTTGGAAGGGGAGAAGTATTTTCTGGCTCGAAAGAGAAAACCAAGCTTTTTAGCAGCCGATGTGGCTACTGAAGCAATGTGTTTGTGTTCGAAAGCGATGCCAACAAGATAGAACGTTTTATTGTTCTATAGGGATTGGCCATTCATGTGGACGGGGTATGCGTTTGCCAGATTTTTTTGCGTGACAAGGAACAAGACTGTGTTTTGGAGGCGTTGAACGGAACAAGGTTCTTAGCACCCCAGTCTAAGATTAATTTAAGATGTTGGGAAAGGTATAGGTGCATACGTCTATTATCCAGCTCTTGATTCGAGACTTATCTGGAAAAATAAATATTGGAGTGAAGAGTACTATCGTCAGCATAACTGTGGATGGGATTGGTAGTTGAAGGGGGCAGGTCATTAATGTAAAGAATAAATAGGGTAGGTGCCAGGACTGAAGCTTGGGGGACACCAGCATTGATCGGATAGAAGTTAGATGAGTGACCGTCAACAACAACAGATATGCGCTGATTAGAGAGGAAGCTACCGATCTAGGTACATAGTTTGGTAGGAAGACCGTAAGAAGGTAGTTTGTGAGGAGTGCGGCATGCCATACTTGGTCAAAGGCCTTGGAACTATCAAGCGCAACAATCTGAGATTCGCCATAAAATTTGAGAGACTTGTTCCAGTTATGTGTGACAACGCTAAGGAGATCGCTGTGGATCTGCGGTGACTAAATCCGTACTGGCTGTTATAATACGGTAGGTAATATTTATATTTTAAAACAGGATGTTTATTATTGAATACGTGTTTCTTTACTTAAAACTGTATTTGTTTGTTTTAGAATTTATGGACAAATAATAATAAAATTTTGGAAATATACACTCACTACCGACAAACCTAAGCCTATTAAGTAATACTATTCAGGCAGTTCAGATTTCTGTCGAAAAGATAAGAATTATTTAAACGAGAGATATAAGTTTCTTCTTATTTTTTCCATCTTTTCTAGTTCACATCACAAAAAAGCTCTATTTATCTGTACATCTGAAGGTAAAAGCTATATTGAGAAAGTGTTAATAGCAACAAATAAAAGATATTTCTACTCAATACTTTTAGGAAGTTTTAGGGCCACTGTTCAAATTTTAATTAATTTTTTTTTCAGTTTTATAATCTATTAAAATAATATTAAGTTATTTCTGTCTTTTACAATAAAGGATTATTACCATTTTAAGTTTTTATATAATTTTTAATTATAGAACATTATACTTTTTTACTTGCATTTTTTAAACTGGAAAAATATTTTCTAATCGTCTTTTTTTAGGTGAGCAACTAGGCACAGGAGAAAAACGAAGAACTTGCGGCATACAAGAAGAAACATTATAAAACTGTCAAACTTGTATTAATGTTGTTACATTATTGTTATTTTTATGTGTTTTATTTATTGAATAAAACAAGTTTATATTATCCATATCTTCACTTACCATAGAAATTTGACAATAATGCCATTACGAGAGTGTAGCTTTGCCAAAGCAAAATAGCAGAGTTTTGGAATAGTTTACATAGTGTGTACCTTCAACGAAAAAATACATTTAATTCTGATGACATATTTATTACTTAAGTTACAGATTTTCACATGTAAAATAAAAATAAAAACAGGGTGTTATAAAATTCACTGCATACATTGAAACCGGTAAATTCTGGTATGAATTCAAATTCAAGAAAAATATTCCTAAATGGCGCTTCGCAGTAATAAGCTGGTAATCGCCACTTAAAATTTTTTTAACCAACGGTACCCGCCACTAGCAAAATGTAATAAGCCAGCATAATAAATAATATTATTTATACAGTATTTTGTCACTATCCGCACTATTGCAAACTAAAACTAATGTTTTTATTACTTTTAAAGTAAAATCTCTGTATAATTCACTTCTAGAAACGTTTTACATTAAACTTAACACACTTTATGCAATAATAACAAAACAGTAGGTAGAGCCGTCAATAAAAAAAGACGTTCCCCTAACTACTTTAATGCAATGTTTAAAATAATCCACAGCATTTTTTTACTATTAGCACCGTTGAAAAACTGAAAACTAAAAATTTATTTTTTCAAAAGCACAACTCTCTTAGAGTACGCCAAGATTTAATTAAACACGTTATTTGATATTCGTGAGAAAGTTTAAGCAGCCCATAATCCCTCATTAATTTTTGTTGCATGGGAGATATCGAAAAAGGGTTCTGTGTCTCGAGAGAATTCAATCTTTTTCATCGTTTTGCTCGAAATTTTTGAGAGGCTCCGGCATTAATATTATGTAGGTTGTTAATGAAGTATGTAGCCAAACTTCAACTTATTCCTATCTCAAATTTAAGACAGAAAGTTCATATAAATATAGGTCCTAAATAACTTAGTTTTTAATACACAGGGGGTTGATTTTTTTTGTTAAAGGTTTTTACTAAATAACTAGAAGACGCAAATTATTATCAAGTTGAAACTTGGTGACAATTTTTAATACATAATGAGGAGTATTTTAAGCAAAAATAAAAGTGATTATTTTCAGCAACTATTATAAGAAAGTGTTACTAATTGGTAAATGTTATTTTACTAATTTTACAATAAAAATAACCATTTGTTACCTGAAGAAATAGTTCTGCCTTTTTTTCATTTCACTTTGGCCTACTAACTATTTTATTAAAAGATAATAATAATAATAATAATAATAATAGGGTTTTCAATAATTTATGATATATGTACAATTGACATATTATATTATTATGTAGTTTCTAGAATAAGCTAAATATCAATACTTGACTCACGAAGTAAATATACTTGTGTGAGTTGACTTAAAAATATTATTCGTCTAAGTTTATACAATTTATGTACAATAATAATAATAAAATAAATAAATCAGACAAACCTAGTTTATTCATAATCAGGAATTGAAATCACAATATATCACACATGGATTTATTAAGAAAGGATTCGATGTCCGTACACTGCGAGCGTATCGAACGTGAAGCCTTATATTTGTTATTTGTTATGAACACATTTCCCCCAGGAGATTAGTTTACGGACTACGTAATTGAATCAAGAATGGTAGTAGAAAGGGATAAAATAGCATTGGAGTGTTGGAGCTCAGAAGTGTTGCTGTCTGTGCTGGTTGCTTAGGAAAACCGCTGAACCTCGGTCTGAACAGTCGGTTACACGTACGTCTTTGTCTAATGAACTAGGAAAGAAAAAGTGCGATTTATAGATTTATAAATGACTCGGAGCGACTTTAAATAAACACCTTCAGAAATAACATAAAACCTTTTTAACTTAAATTTATTATTATTTAGCAGAAAAATAAAATATTTTAGGGCTTTTATTACTTTTAGTAAATCTTGTGATGCTTCTAACGTATTTTTTGTACAAAAATACAAGGTAAAATAAGATGTGGCCAATGTTTACAAATTGTGTTTACAGTGTCATTTAGAATGGTTTGTTTTGGCTTCAAAGAATGTTAAATCATCCCGTATCCATTCTTAATAAATCCATGATATCACATCAATATACCAAGTCGGAATTTATTAATTAAGTATTTATAAATTATGTATCATAAAAAAAATATACGAAGGCCGGCTTTTCCCTGTTACATTTTATTTTTTCGCATTACCTACTTGGTCTAATATTTTTTAAAAAATTAATTAAATTAATTAACTAATTAAATTATCTCTAATTTCACACAGCTATGAAATTAAAATAAAGTAAATGATGAAAATTAAATTATAGTAATTAATAAATAATATTATGGATAATTTGACATTTTTTCGTTTTTATCGAAAACGGCTAATAGGAGAGAAAAAATTCAATAGATGACTTTTGTGTAATTTTATTTGCTTAAACATAAATCCTATCAGATTCAGAAAAAAGAGTGGCTTACTTACATTTTTCTTTTGCATGCCACTGGTAAAATGAGAAAAACAGGTTTTCTTGGTTAAAAGGTTCCTCTTTATTCATTAAAAATTGTCACCAAGTTTCAACTTGATACTAATTTGCGTCTTCTAGTTATTTAGAAAAGAACCTTTGAATTTTTTTTAACATCATGTGTATTAAAAACAAAGTCGTTTAGGATCTATGTTTATATCAACTTTTTGTCTTAAAAGTGAGGAATAAACTTTGGCTACATACTTTATTACTACCTTATATAAGCTGAGTAACAGTCCACACTATGATACGCGTCGATTGGAAAGAAATCTGTCGATGCAGGTACAGATGAAGACCGCGCGAAGGAAGTTTGTTGAGGACTGCAAATCGCCATACTCGATCAAGGACAACAATTTGGGATTCGCTATGAAATTCGAGAGACTTGTCCCAGTTCTATGTGATAAAGGGGAGGATATAGCGTCAGATATTTTTCTTGATGCAGCGCGCACCGACTAATCTATTGTCCCTATTAAGACGGAACACTACAGTATCATCTGAAGGAACGTTGGCTGTAATAAACATGACATTACATGTTTCGAACTATGCAACTCTAGCTTTATCCATGTAGTTTTTACATTATATAGCTAACAGGAAACTCAAAGTCATACAAGGCTTATTTTTTATGTGTAAAATACACAAGATTGTTGCGAATTCTGTCAATAAAAGAATACTTAAAGTATCTAGTTGTAGGGCCAGCACATTGTCATCGTACTGTACTTACAATAATAATATGGAAGGTATTTATTAAAACAGAAAACAGAATTTAGCTTCTTTAATTTTTCTATAAGAAAAACTCCAATAAGCTATATTTTTCTATTTCCGCGTATTTTTTAGCGCGCCTCTGTTCTAACGCAGCTTCACACTGTATAATACTGTAAGCGCCGGAATCGCATACCTCGAATCTTTTAAAATAGCTTAAATTTAAATCGAAATGTGCAGCCGGTCTATTAAAAACGCGTGTTAGTGATTCCTAAAAAAAGAATGGTTCTGGGTATGTTTTTTTATGTATTTTAAGATACTTTGTGTGTTATTCTCGTATCTGAGTAAGATTTTACTAAAATGTTTAAAAGTATTAAATGGTTACGTGTGTCAAAGTTAAAGATAAATGTAATGTAACATTTGTTATTACAAGTATTAACAGGAGTGTGTAAATTATAAGTTACTAAATTAATTATTAGAAGGCTTCATCTAAAATATATTTTCAATATACATATATGTATAACTAAAATCAACCGATATAAATATGACGTGTGCTTACTACTTCTAAAATACCAGTTCTGTTTATGTAAAAATCTTAAATTTGACTTTTTTCTTAGTATCGTTATCTAATTAATACCTAATGAAATAAATAAAAATTAAAAAGAATTACATTAATTTTAAGACGTCAGCTAAAGTCAAATTCTAATATGCATTTGTAATTAGAAAAAAAAACTATCAAATATGACTTTCTACTTATAAAAAGCCAAACTTTACTTTCCCGTGACCGGATCAAAAGGCAAAAACCTTTAATATTAGTCTTCACTATTTCCATGTAGGTCTTTTATACTTACTTGTTCTATTTAGCACTGGCGGTAGTGAAATAAAAAATTATAGAAAATGTCGTTAAAAAATGTGATGAATGGCAACATGATAAAACATAAACTTTATTTCATATCAGGGTCTATTGGAGGCTCCACATTATGAGATAAACAATAACGCTCGGCCCAACAATGGTTTGTGGTTTATTTGTAAAAGCATTTATACGTTGATTAGTGCAACTTGAAAGTGTTCAAAAAGTGCTGTTGCAAGATTTGCCGCATTTAATACTGATAAAATTATTTATAAAACATGAAACATAATAAATAAACTGAGAACCAATTGAACGGTGACACAAACAAGAAACCAAGCGCCAAATGAAAATAAATTAGCTTTTCTATACAGCCACATTACCAGTAGTAGCCCTAAACGCCCTAATAATGACGTTTTTTCCTAATAATATAAATCTAGCGCCATCTGTAACCCAAAAAATGTATTACTAAAATATAATTTAAATTCAAAATTAAGTTTTAAGAGAAATAACCACGGTGGTGTTTTGCTGACAAGTGTCATCTGATTAAAGACTTAATTTACGCCGAAAATGGAACAAAGAAAATCTTATTAAAAGGTTTAAGATTTGGTACGTACTGGTTTAATTGAGATCTTATATAAGTCGCCAACTATAAGTCATATTGTGATCAATTATAAAAAGACTCTATAAAATAACTGGCATACCCGAACAAGAAATCGCCAGCCAAGATAAGAATTTTAGTCCGAGGGCATATATTAAATTAATTATATTTTTCGACAATTGTATTGTTCTAGTTTTGCTTGCAAGTTTAAAAGGCCTGAAAAAGGTGTAAGCTAATTTAAATACATTGTTGCCATACTACTTAAGCACTAATTTTGTACAAATAACGAATTTATTTTATTATTTGTTTAAACCGTTCGGAAAACCTATTCGCATGGACTGAATACTGGCGACATCTTGGACAGTCGGTATATCCGATGAAAAACCGTTTATCGCTGATACCTTCGATTTAAGTATTTGGCGCTTGGCTCCTTATTCTATCACTGTCTCAGTGGCGCACCGAGAAATTCGACCTAGGGGGGGTTTTACCACCAAAAATTTTCTTGACATATAAAGCGCCGTAGGCAATGCGGCGTAGGCGGCAAATTTTTCTCGCATATTTTTAATAATTTAATAATAACGATATTTTTAGTAAGACAAATTATGAATTATGGAAAATTAGTACAAATTTTAATAAAACCGGAAAGTCTGAGGTGAGGGCTGAGGAGAATATAAAAAAATTAAATTAATAAGAAACATTTTATTCAAAAATAATAAATACTTAAAACTAGATTACAGAACAGAAGTATGTCGGGGGGGGGGGGGGTTAAAAACCCCAACACCCCCCCCCCCCGGCGGTACGCCACTGCACTGTCTAATTTAAAGTAGCAGTCGTCCAATCTGTTGATGACATTGCAATATCAAAGCCAATCTCTTTGATGCACGTACGGATACATTCTAGCTATAGGTTATACTTTAATTGTATTTTAATACAATTGTCATAAAAGGAAAATTAAATTTTTTAAATAATGATATTTTTATGTTAATAGCAAATGGCTGTTCTGAGTCGAACGACGCACAGTTAAGTAAGGATCAAATGGATTTAAAACAGAAGCTGGAAGAAATATTAAAATTAATGTTAATTATATGGTGTCGTGAATCTAAAGCTTTAAATTTGCTATGCCCGGAGAATACTAATGGTTTGTATCAGAAAAAAATATTTGAAACCCTTTGAGAACTAACTGCATTATGATCTTATAGTTTGATATGTAATTTTTGACACCAATAACTCGAAGCGATATTAGGTAGACCTAACCTATTCGATGTGCTTCGCTAGACAGAGACGACTGAGGCTACCGAAGCATATCGAGAAGGTTATGATGTTGACCTGTACGATATTTTTTTAATCACCAGAATCCTTCTTTTTTGAAAGATGTTAGAAAGACCAACTTACACTGATAAAATGATTCGGTAACTTGGAAACTTTATTGACCATTTTTGGTCAATGAATTGTTGATTAAAACAAACAGATAAATATTGTTTAAAAAAATAAAAGGTATAGGTAAGTATAAAACAATCATATATTCAAACCAAATTTAGAGTTGAAATGACTTTAGCCATTCGTATCGAGAGGGCACTGAGCGCCTACAAACACTACACTCAAACTAAAACATATGAAGAAGGATTATTAATATATACCAGTAGGTACTCCATTATTTTTTATGATAATAAATTTTTAATAATTTTTTCCCATTGCATAGTGACGAAATTTAGAAAGAGAGTGGCAACGTCGCTTTACATGGTGTCGTCTGGTTCATTCATGATTTAAAAATTTGCCAAGGCCAGTGTTTTTTGTGTACGTCTCAGGCAGGTCAAAATATACGCGTGTGTTGTAATTTTATGTGATTTTTGGTTTTTCCTAAAAGGATTTTATCCAGAAACTTTGTGAAATGATGCATCAGTGGCAAGTGTGTGGCGAAATGGATTCTTTTCATTCGGAACTGTCTTTTCAGAGGTTTGCTTGGTGAAATACAGACGGCCCGGAAACCCATTACGGTGGCGCGCCAAAACACATTTATTGCGGTCGTTCTCTGTTCTACACACGCACAATGTATAACACTAAACAAAAATCTAGTTGTTATGTAGTTATAGTCTGTGCATTTTAATTTTTTACATTTTTAGTAACTCAAACACTTTAAAATGCCGCCGGACAATTATCACCTTATAAATTTCCTTAAGCTTAAAGCACCAATGTCGGAGGCTACATTTTTGCCATTTCAACTACCGAAAATAAGTAAAATACTCGGCTATGATCTGCCGGCTTATCGCTGCTTGCTGCCCGCTAACAAAGCAAGGCAATAAGGTTTTATGTTATTTGCTTTTCAGAATAGCAAAAAATCTGAACAAATAAACTAAATAAACTATATCTCACTTCACTCTGCAAATCCAGAATTCTAAATCGGCGTTAGGCAATTCAATCTGGACGTACTGTTGCAAACGGTACCACTAATTACGTGCCTGTCAAAAACTCAAAGCAAAACGATGGAAAATATTGAACTGCCGAACTATGTACAGATATAAAGGAAATTAAATTTTGATAATTGCCTTTTCCATATTTAGCAACCAGTACTATCAATCAGTGATATAAAAAGTATATGTATTTTTATATATTATTTATTATGTACATGTTTTGCGATCCCTACACTATGAAGAACATGACCCCATTTACGTCGATCTATTTGTCAATCTGCTGGCGCAAAAACTCAAGAACTGTTTGGAAGAATAAGTTACATGTAATAAATATACACTCCTGGACAAAAAAAACGAGATAAATAAAATTTTGTTCAGGTTTAATCTTAAATAACATTTTAAATCTTGCACCGATATAAATAAATTTTTTGGTATATTGCAGATGCTTTGATTATTATTGATTATCTGCTTGTCAGTTTACAAGCGTTCCAAGGATCTTGGTGTTATATAAGTAGAACCAAAAGTTGCGTTTTTCGCCGTAAATTTCTAAACACTCTGTGGAAAAATTAAGTGGCGCAATGTTGTTTAAGTGTATTCTGTTTTTGAGCTCCATCTTTTTTTAACATCCCCTGTTTGGATTTATTTCAATATCTTTATTCTAGTAGGAAATACATACAAATTCTAAAAGAGAACTATGCAGTTTACAATTTATAACAAAAAATTTAAACCTTACATATGTA
Source organism: Philopedon plagiatum (assembly GCA_963971165.1). Classification (NCBI taxonomy): domain Eukaryota; kingdom Metazoa; phylum Arthropoda; class Insecta; order Coleoptera; family Curculionidae; genus Philopedon; species Philopedon plagiatum. The sequence goes on along the minus strand of OZ020196.1, from coordinate 34,023,054 downwards.
AACGTTAAAACTCATTTTAGGTCAAGCAACATTGGTGTTTCGTTGCATAGTCGCGTCGAGGGTATTGTTTATGTTGTTTCCGTTGTTCATTAAGTATCAGTGTACTGCCGTTATCGAATTTAAAGGTTTTTTTCTTAATATGCGGCGAGAAGATGTTGCACGGTACATTGCAAATGTCTCGGGCAAAGCCAGGAGTACTATACAAGATGCGATCAGTCACTTTTGTCAGACTGGTGAGTACACACCGCCATCCAGGATCAGGGAGAACACGAGCCACAAACCAACTTGATAATTAATTTGTTACTTTAACTGCTTTACGAGACCGCGGAGTAACATCTACCGTTATTAGTCGTCGACTTGAAAATGTACGTGGCACAAGAATTTCTGCACAGACGAGTCTCGTTTTTGTTTGCTGGATGGACGACAGCGTGTCTGGAGAAGACGAGGAAAACGATTTTCTGAGTGTTGCATCTCTCCAGGAACACCTTTTAAAGGCGGTAGTATCATAGTGTGGGCTGGAATTTTATTACATGCTCGCACATACCTAGTTTTATTCGAAAATGTTTCTTTAACTGCAGATCGTTGTCTCCAGGAATGTTTAGCGGACCACGTCATTCCTTTCGCCCCATTTGTTGGTCATAATTTTTTTTATTAATGCTCGATAATGCCAGGCCCCATGTCGCACGAGTTGTCAATTATCTGGATCATATGGACATTCAACGTTTAGACTGCCCCCCCCCCCATAACCCAGATCTAAATCCGGTCGAGCTCGTGTGTGACACGTTAGGAAGGATTATTCGCAACCGAGAACCAGAGACTATTTCAGATCTCCGAATGGCTCTTCTAGAAGAGTGGCAAAATATTAACCAAGAGGCAATAAAATTATTAATAATTGCATTCAGAGCTTACCACGTCGCATGGCAGAAGTTATTAGAGTACAAGGAGGTAATACACGATATCAGTGTTTGTTTTATTTGTTTACTCTATAATAATTTAAGTAGTGTTTTTTCAATTTTTGCTAACATTATAAACTGCATAGTTCTCTTTTAGAATTTGTATTTCCTTTTAGAATAAAGATATTGAAATTAATCAAAAAAGGAATGTTTGAAAGATATGAGGCTTAAAAACAGAATACACTAAAACAAAATTGCATCGCTTAATTACCTCACAGAGTGTTTAGAAAGTTAGGGCAAAAAACGCAACTTTTGATTCTTTTTGTATAACACTAAATCCGTTAGAACTCTCGTAAACTGAAAAGCAGATAATAATCAAGATGAATGCATCTGCAATATACCAGAAAATTCATTAAAATTAATCTAAGATTTAAAATGTTATTTAAAATTAATCTTGAACAAAATTTTATTTGTCCGGTTTTTTTGTCCAGGAGTATAGATTTTACTTACCAGATATCGCCAGAATCTATTAAAACAAATATTTATTTATTTCTAGAATGCGACAAAACTGTTGTTGTTCATCGTCAATCTGGAGAATTTGGCTTTCGAATCCATGGGTCAAAACCCGTTGTTGTTTCTGCAATAGAACCAGGAACTCCTGCGGAATCTTCGGGATTGGAAGTTGGTGACATCGTAATGGCTGTTAATGGTGTTAGTGTGTTGGATAAAACTCATTCTGAAGTAGTAAAAATTGCTCACGCTGGAAGCGATACTTTAACTTTAGAGGTAACTTTTTTTACTTTGCAAAATGTGCGTACTTTGCGTATTTTTTTTAAATATAAATAGTTCTGACAGTGTTAATTTAATTAAAATTTAATAAATCACTTTTGGTATTTTGTTAAATTTAGTTCTTACTATTATCTGCCATACTTAGAGGAAATTAATAAGATATATACAGGGTGTCCGAAAAGTCTTAGTATGGGCAAATACCTTTGCTATTAGTAAATATAGAGACACCAAATTTTAGGTGTATCTTATTGGTTAGTACATCTACTTTTTATGTAGTTTAACTTTTTCAACTCTATTGCGGGGTGACGCTAGGGAGCTGAGGTCAAAAATTTGGCATGCAACCAAATGCCGTGTGGTACCTCATTTTAAGGGTCTTCAAAAAAGAACATTTTATCGTAAACCCTAGGTCCGTATCTTAATTCGTTTTATAAATTAAAAATCGTGAAAAAAATTTAAAAATTTAAATACCTTTATTTCTTTTCTTATTGCCTTAAAAGGTGTTCAGAATCAGACCATCGTGAACTTCTTGGCACTAGTAAACTCGATTTTGGAGCTCACTTCTCAAATTTTCGAGAAAAGTAGGTGGTAGTTCTTGGCACAGTTCCAAAATCGACTTTATCACTGCCGAAAAATTCATGGTTGACATTTTGAACAACCTTTAAAGTAATAAGTGAAATAAAGTTACTTAATTTTTTTATAATTTTTAACTTTTATAGGCTTGCCATTTAAAAATGAGTTAAGATACGGACCTCGAGTTTGCGGCAAAATGTTTCTTTTTTAAAAACCTTTAAAATGAAGTACCACACGACATAGAGTTGCATTTAAAATTTTTGACCTCAGCTCTCTAGCGTTACCCCTCAAGGGGGTTAAAAAAGTTAAATTACATAAAAAAGTAGGTTTATTAACCGATAAGACACACCTAATACTTGATGTCTCTATCTTTACTAACAGCAAAGATATTTGCCCATACTAAGACTTTTCGGACACCCTGTATAAAGGTCCTTTGATTTTTCACCATCACAGAAAACTATAACAAACGGTATGACTATGATAGATCACTTTCAAAAATAAATAACTGAAAAACATTATTTATATTATCTACTTACCTACCTCAAGTTTGAAATCGGAACAAAACAAAATTTTCAACTTTATACCATCTACAACCGTAAATTATTACGCGTAAACACCTATTCTATTTTATATTATTATTTGGAATTTGTTATTCCTTTGGCAAGTATTTTATATTAAGTATTTACACATTACACAGGTCAACATGGTTTTGTTCTAAGAAAGTGAAGGGTCATTTCCGAAGTAATTTTTCACGTAGAATCCGAATCCGGGGTCCGAATTGCTCTATCACGTCACGATTTTCAGATATCCTAACCTAAAAGTGCAAAAATCGCGATTTTAGGCTATATTTGGGGATATGTAGCATCATCATATTCATTTTTCTCAAAAAACAACCAATGGCACCTTAAAGTGTAAGTCTTTGTCTCTCACATGCCGTTGAGCTTGCTCAAATAGCTTATGTCTGTATTGAGATATTTCATTTTGAAGTTTTCGAGTTTCGTCAAATTCGTTATTCTCAAAATTCACATGATTCTGTAGTCTTTGACGTCCAAATTCGACACTTATCTTCAATTTTTAGTTTTCACATTTGTATCAAGTTTTTTTTTGCGACAATAGGTTCTTTAAAACTAAAATTTAATGTGCATCAAGTTTTACGACCCAAAACCAAGCCCCCTTCAAAGTACTTAGGGCTTGGTTTTGGGTCGTAAAACTTGATGCACATTAAATTTTAGTTTTGAAGAACCTATTGTCGCAAAAAAAAACTTGATACAAATGTGAAAACTAAAAATTGAAGATAAGTGTCGAATTTGGACGTCAAAGACTACAGAATCATGTGAATTTTGAGAATAACGAAATTGACGAAACTCAAAAACTTCAAAACGGAATATCTCAATGCAGAAATAAGCTATTTTAGCAAACTCAACGGCAGTTAATAGAACAAGACTTACACTTTAAGGTGCCGTTGGTTGTTTTTTGAGAAAAAAGAATATGATGATGCTACATAACTTCAGATATAGCCAAAAATCGCGATTTTTGCACTTTTGGGTTAGGATATCTCAAAATCCTGACGTGATGGAGCAATTCGGACCCCGGATTCGGATTCTACATGAACAATTACTTCGGAAATGACCCTCCACTATCATAGAACAATTCAAACATCTTTTTTGCAGACCTGTGTTATCAATACTTACATAGCATTAAAATCTCATAATTATATGGAAAATTTACAAGATTTAATAATATAATTAACAGATGTTGATTAGACATGTTGTTTTCGTGCAACTTTTATATCTAGCTATTTTTGTCCTTTGCAGGTAGCCCGAACTTGTTATGCAATAAGTACTACGCACGATGAGCAAATTGACTCTAACTCTCTTTATGGCGGATATTTATGGAAGTTAAGTGGATATGCTAGCGGAACCGCTACTAACAAGTGGATACGACGATGGTTTTGTCTCAAGCAAAATAATTGCCTTTATTATTATAAGACTGATAGTGTACGTGGGTGATTTTTAGTTATTTATAAGTTTGGTTATCTAAAAATGCTTTTTTGCTACGGGTCTGAGCTTTTTTCGATTGGTCTTCGATGATGAGTGCATACTTAAGAGGAGTAATACGTTTCCATTCCTTAATTTTGATTTATTTAGCATCGTTGGTGATGAATTATGTATGTGCTATAAAAAAACAATTATGTCCGGCATAGACACGTAAAAATGACATAGAGTGGGCTCAAAAATGCCCCCCCTTTTATTTTTGAACCGGTAAAGATAAAAATTTAAAATTTGGTACACTTTAATAACAATATAAATACTACTTTTTGATATAAATTTAACACTTTTAATATTCAAGATGGAGACTGAGCGATATTTAAAAGAAAATAGAAAGGGGTTGTCATACATCATATAAAAGGTCTTCAATAGCTGTAGCTTCTACTCTTTGCTTCGGTGTATTCATGAAGCTACTTTAGAAAGTAGCTAGTTAGTGGCAAAAGCTACTTAAGCTATGCTAGTCAATACAAGAAGGCCTCATGTCGCCTGCCTCCCGGTACAGGTGGGACGCCTCTAACTCCCCTACTATAAGCACGTTTTTAAAACTAAACAGAAAATCAACAACGAAAGCCGGTCTAGATTCTTTATAATATAATCTTTTTGCTAATCCTGGAGAATTCTTAAACATTCTAGGATACAAGGAGCATAAGAAGAAAATAACAGACACTATGCGATCTATGTACAGCTGACCATCGCTTTCAACAGCGCAGATATAACTTGTGATATTTAGTAACAAAACTCTTCTCGGTCTGTATCGGAAATTAAGTACAGTGCAGTACCATAGTCTATTCCCCTCGCAATTTCTGGATGACAGGTGTTAATTTCATGCGTCGCTATTTAATCATTAATCTACGCCATGCTTTTGTTACTTGTGAGGTATCTTTTTATTTCATATTTCAAACGATTTTTAATTCCTTCCATTCCTCTGGAATATATTTTATTTTGGTAAATATAACGTGGAAACGTTCAGCAGCTGTTTTAATAAAACAGTTTAATATAAAACTACATATTTATTTATATTTAGAAGGCGCGGCTCGTCCATAAGGTCATTTGGTCAATGACCCACCTAAATTTATTTTCAATGATCCACCTAATAATTTATTCAAAACAGTGCAAGTCCCATGCTAAAACTCCCCAAGAAAGAATCGAGTCGAAAGATATCCACGTGTAAAAAAAAAGGGCCGCGCCTGATATTTAGTCAATTAAGACTTGAAAAATATCAATAAATATTATTTGTCTTTGAGTTTTATTAACACTTCACAAATAATACCAAAGGTAAAAATAAATAGGAAAATTCAACTAATGTAAGTGGAGAAAAAAACAAACGGAAAAGAGATGAAAGGATCGAAACAAGACAAACTGATGCTGGGGATTATTGGTGCCAAGGATTTTCTTGGTTTTCCATTTTTAATATAGCTATGACGATACCATATATTTCTCGCAAATGTACCTTTAACTTATAATGAATACTTACATATGAGTATCAACTTCATTACTACTACTACTACATAGAGAACGGTCAAGCTATCATTCCTAGCCGAAACATGTAACAGAACCGGTACCTGTATTTAATACAGTCTACCATCCAGAATTAAAAGTTCTGTTAAATTACAGTTACAACTAATGAAGGAAAATACGTGCGTAAAATATTTTAAATTGACATATTCCAACAACAATGATTTTTATATAATGTCAATATTTTACCTGAACTTTGCAATAGTGAAACTAGAGTAATTCTTAAAAAGTTCAAGAAAATTAACTAATTAAAAGAGAACCGTTTTTTTCTTTTGTTAGGTTGTCGCTACTTACAGACTGGTTTCGCACATTTTAGTCCTCATCAGTACAGGATGAACGAGCATACCTACCTCCTGAAAAAGTAAATACTTAAAGCTACGAATATTAAATTGCTTAGATTCCTTCTTCCTGGTTGGGTTGGGGCTTGCCGTCTGAACAAGTACTTTGTCATCCAACCATCTTAGGACAAAATACGGCAAATTCTGTTATGTAATCCAGCTAGGAGGATCATAAAGCCGAGAATAGATATTTAAGAATTATTTGTATAGTTCTTAGAACATGTTTAAGTGGTTTAGGGACCTATAGATTATCACACTTATTTATATAAAAGTATTTAAATTATTTTTTCGTAGGCCGAAGTAATAAATTGTTAATATAACATGTTTTTGAAGGCTGCGACATCATAGTATAGAGAAGTCAACAATATTGTTTGACAAAGCGATGGTTTGATCATAAATAATCTAATATTTAATTGACAGAACACAACTAGTGTCGGCCACAGCGCAGTGGTTATTGTATCAGGTTACTGTGATTGTGCGGCCTGCAGACCGTCCAGCGACCAACTTTTACTTATTTGATTAGCATCATGTGAAAGGCAATGTCAAACCAACACGCAGTATTGTGCAGCCTCTTAAATACTATCGTTCGGATTCGGCGATAAACTGTAGATCCTATATAGCCGTGAAAAATCTGTAAAATGGTATACATTATGGGTATATGCGAGACGTAGTCTACGCTCGAATAGTACGCCACTTAAAAAAGAAAAGGCAACTAGATACCTATGGTTATTTTATTCTAGTATAGAAGATGTATATAGGATAAAAAAATTGAAAACTGAGAGTAATTTAGAAAGAAGAGAACACAACCGACTACCTGTGGTTGTTTTGTTCTTCTATAGAAGATGCAACAAAATAAAAATTTTATATTTTTTGTAGTAATAATTTTGTATATAGAAAATACATGGATTAATTTAATGGTACTAGCTGGTTGGTAATATAAAACAAAGGAGCACATTAACTTTTTTTTGCTGTTTGCAATTACCATATTTTTCAACCTGTTAGTGGTAGATATTAATTTCAAGTTAGAAAGATATTATGGTGGAACACCTTGTCAAATATTTTTTAAGAGGGTCTTACATTTTTAAGTATGCCCTTTTTTAAGCTTGTTTGGAGAAGAAAAGCAATCAAAAATATGTCTTTGCTTTTGAATTTTATACAACTATCTTTTGATTGATAGACATTTTTCAACATATTTTCAATATGTTTGGTAGCCCCCTGGTTAGTGTAGAGATAATTTAAAATGTTCTGAAAAATCATATTCCATAACCATGGTTTTTAAAATCTGTAGTTTTATTTTTATTTATACTATATATCATATTACAGACTTGTGTCACACTGTCGTGAAACACAAAACATGAATATTTTATTAAGAGCTTTGGTTATGGATTATATATGGAGATAAATGAATTATTGGTTTAATATTCAAAATTATGCAACACTGCCTTTCTTCTTATTTAATTTCCTTTGAAACCTGCATAGTCATATGCATATAATCTTTTGCTCATTCCAGCTTTCTTTGCAGGAAAAGCAACCAGTAGGAGTAGTTATGCTTTTTGACCATGCTATTTGTGTACTAGATGACGATGATTCTGAGGACTCTAAGCCACATAGATTTGTTATTAAGAAAGATGATGCTGTGCCTCTTCATTTGGCTGCTGACACATCGAATGCTAGAAGTAGATGGGTAAGTCTTGTATTAAGTTAAATAAAGTGGAACCCCATATATTTTGCCCTTGGGAGGTACTGAGCCCATACTGCACCTGCGTTTGTAATTACAAAGAAGTCAGTAAAATGCAATTGCAGAGTTATTACTGTAAAATACCTGTAATTACTGTAAAAAAGTGTTCGTCATAATCAACATCATAATCTTCGATTCATGCATGCAGTATTCATTTCCGGTTAAATGTTTAGCCCGCATTTAAGATGTTAACGCAGCTTTATCGACCTTGCATTATCTTTCATCATCTTTATTTGTTAGTCGTGCTGCACGTGAATTTTTTTATGATGTAATAGGTATATTATAACAACGACCAAATGCAATCTCCTTACACGTAATTTATGTGTTTAAAATTAACTTGTTTCAACTGTTTTGCAGAACACAATGTTTGATACTAAAATTCAACTCTCCCCGCCCACATAATACCAAATCACATTAAGGCCAACCCACTTCACCTTTGTAACAAAACGTGCAATTTCCAAATGGCCTTTGAAATATTTTAATCTTAACACCTGACATCATTAAAGGTTAAACACATTGTTCCATTCAAAGAAACTGGCCACCTAGCCCTCTCCATGGTCAAGGTTATGTACCAAAAAAACATCTGCTCTCATTCAGTCTAATGTATTATAGAAACATCTATTTATTAAAAATCATTATCAAATATTTCAAGAAAAAACAATGTCGCACATCTGGATCTAAGAAATCCATATAGTCAGCCCTGAAAATGAATTACAATCAACCTTCGAATAGCCATAGTACACCTGGTAGTCAAACAACTGCGTGTTAAGAATATCAGTGCTTTAAGGTCAACCATCTTCCATCAAGCGATGACCTCGAGATGGAGAACTTTCACCGGTCAGCCTTCTCTACTAGTATAAGTCCGTTCAAGATATGTGCAAACGGCAAAAGAACTTAAAGCATGCAAGAGAAAGCTTAAACAACGTTGCCAATTGTTTGTAAACCAGTTTTGAAAAACTGTATAATTTTTCGTTAATAAGATTTGTAAGATAAGACAATTTTGTGTATTTTGGAATAAGTATGTTCCTAATTGGCCGTTACCATCTAGAAGACAAGTGGTTCCTTAGTTTCCTGACGCAAAAAACTTAGTGGAAAACAATATAAAAAGCGAAATTCGTGAAAAACCAATATGGCTAACGGTCGACGAAATGATGGATTCGAAAAACAATGTAATGGCTAATGTTTTAGTGAGAGTTTTAAACCCAAATCAATTGTCAAAATCATATTTAATTGCTTGTAAAAGACTAGAGACCACTACTGCTGCCTTTGTGGTAAAGTTAGTACTGGATGCTCTTGACAAATTTGACATACAGAAGGCTGCTTGTTTAATACTTGTCCCTGATGAGGCCACAAATATGCGTAAACTAGGTGCAAGCCTAAAAAGCAAATGTTCAGACTTGTTACATATATCTTGTTTAATTCATGCTGTACACCTTATAGCAAAAACAATTAGAAATAGCTACCCAGACGTAGACAAATTAATATCACGCATACAAAAAAGTTTTTTGAAGTCAGGGAAACGTCCTAAAGAGCCTCACACAGCATGCCCACACATTCCCGAACCTCCATAGCCGGTATTAACTGGGTAGGGAACCTGGCTACAGGCGGCCTTTTATTATGCTGAACATGCAACACAGCGCTGTTAAACTCGTAATTTTACAACTCAACTCTAAAGATGCAGCCTTCGTCAAAGAGAGGCAGCAACAGTTTGTTACCGAGCAAGTTAGGGCAGATTTACTTACTAAAAAATATAATTAAAAAAGCATACTACAAACTAAGAATTTTATATAACTTTAAGGACTACTTAAATACCGATACTAAACTTAGACTGGTTGATTCAATTATTCTAAGTGGATTAGATTACTGTGATATCATTTATCACAAAAATATCAGTATCGAAGATAAACAGAAATTACAAATTCTTCAAAATAACTGTGTTCGTTTTTCAATAGGGCTAAAAAAGTATGATCACGTATCACCTAGTTTTGACCAACATAATTTAATTAAATTAGAAAAAAGACGCGAAATGCACATATCCTGTTTTATTTATAAAATAATTTTAACTCAGAAACCAAGATATTTATTTGAAAAAATTGAATTCAGGAATAATATTCATAATGTTAATACTAGAAATCAGAACGCAATAGAAATACCTAAACATCATACTGAAAAATATAAGTCTTCGTTTAAATATACCTCTTCTGTAATTTATAATAATATTCCTTCTAGTCTGAGGGGCTTAAGCTATATAACTTTCAAAAAAAATATAAAAAATTATTTAGTAAGGGTAGGATTGGAAGAATGATTTTTTATAAATCAAAACCCTACCTATTTATGCCAACTAGTATACTACTGTCATTTTTTGGTTTTCTTTTTTAGTTTATCATTTTTATATTTATATTTTTAATTGTTTTATTGGCATAAATAAACATCTTTATTATTATTATTATTATTATTATTATACATAAAATCTATAAAATCTAGTTAACTTCTGTAGAAAAATTGCAAATGAGTTGTTTGTCGTTAATAGAATATTTTAAGATAGTGGATACTTTAAGTGCGGCCTTTCCTTCAGGGGTTTGTGCTCAAAAAAAATTTAACGCTGTCTTACTAAAAAATCCAGACTACGCCAAAATGCATTTAATCAGTGAGCATGTGCGCGACGGATAATAAACGATTTAAAAAAATTGAATGCATTTGGAAATATAACATCGCTAGACGTAGAGCGATCTTTTTCAAAGTACATTGCAACGTTTTCGACAGCTCTACTTATGACACTTTGATTTATAACAAATGGTATTTCTAATAATAACATATTAATTATATCCGCGTGTTTATAAACATTTTTGGATATACAAACCACGTTCGGTATTTACATCTAGGAGAATTCGGATGACATGTTGACAAAAATCTCGTGACCATGTAATAAACTTTGAATAGAACAACACGTGATATCTATCAATAAGGTCATCCGAATCCTTACCAGAGTAAAAACCGACCATCACTACTGTATCCACATATCATCTATAATTTAATATCTTAATTCATTAATTGGAGTAAATATTATCTTTTTTTAGGTTGAAGTAATTGAAAAGTCCATTAGCAATAGTCAAATCGTAGATGAATTTTTGGAGGAAACAAAGCGAAACCTTGCCTTGGCCCCTAACGCTATTAGTGAACCTGATTGTTTTGGATATCTCATTAAGCTGGGTACACAGTGGAAATCTTGGAGTCGGCGATACTGTGTACTGAAAGATGCTTGTTTGTATTCTTATCAAGATGCCAATGCTACTAGTGCTTTTGGTTAGTCTATAGTTAATTTTTATTTTAACTTTTTAAAGTTAGAGACAAAGATAACTGAAGTTTTCCTTTAGTCGATTTTTGTGTAAACTACATCCATTATTAAGGTGCGCCAGCTCGGATATATTACACAGGCGTCGATTTTATAAACAGCCAACTGACATCACTTGTCCGTGTCCGTCCGTCCGCCCGTCCGTCCGTCCGTCACAGCACAAAGATAGAGTGTTGTGGCCCAATTATTATAGACGTGAAGTATAAAAAGTTGAATTTTGATTCTGGGGCTTAATTTTAGGAGGTAAATTGGGAAACGGAAAAAAAATGTCCTTTATACTTACAGTGTTCAGAGTTTGAAACCAATTACCTGCAGAGTTTTCCCATTCTTTTCCTAAAGTTCTTTAAATTTTCCTTCTATCCGGAAACCACAGTGCATTACTACTTGGACTTAAAGCCGATAAAATAAGGCAAAATATATGTTATTACATACAATCTTCACAGTAGCGTGCCGTCGAAAGCCTAGGGGGGCGGGGGCGAAACGCCCCCGCGCCTCCTGGAGATTCACTGCCTGCTAGAACCACATGCTCTCTAATAAAAAGAAAGTAATTTGGCACCCCTAAAGGCACGGCACCCCACTGAATTTAAGTACCAATGTTACATTCTATATAATTTTTTGTTTTAGGAGTCGGTTACTTGCACGGATATAAGGTTCAGCAATCTATATCGGGAAGTAAAAAGCATGCATTTGAAATTTTACCCTCAGATTCTACCAAGAAACATTATTATTTCCATACTGAATCTGAGGCTGACAGGAAAAGGTTAGTATGAATCAACGACTTACTATAGTCTGATTTAACATCTTTCTTACCCACTATTTTATGTCATTTGAACGACAAAAGGGAAATAAATTCTAAGGGTTGTTTACGGGCATGACTGTTAAATATAAATATATTTTCTACCATTACGAAATCGACAATTAAAATATATTCCCGTCAAAATAGAAGCTGCCAATCTGCTACATGCACAGACTTATAGCAATAGTGAAATACCTTATGTCTTATATTTCAAAAACTACTTAACCAAAATAAATAAAATGTTTCCTATACATTACGCTTCATCGGCTACACTCTCGTTGAAATATTTTTACGGGATCTTATCTAAAATACTAAAACCATGGCTTAATTATTAATTCTGCAGCTATATTTATTAATTTAAAAAGAAATAATTTATATTTTACACATTTCTAACATAACCCAAAATACCTGTATACTGTCTAAAAGTGTGTGGCCGGGGGAAAATGGCTCGGGACGTCGTGGACTCGCTTGCGTCGAGGTAAATAACTCCCGTCTCGCCTCTCATCCTACCTAGCAGGTAGACACCCCTTTGCCCCGCTCCAGGCCGATAGGCCGACGCGAGTTGAAATGACCTGCGTCGTCGCTACCGGACTTCGACACTAAGCCGCAAGGGTGACCAGCCAGGGTGGACGAAAAAAAACGACTGGTGACAAATGTATTTACAAAAATTTTCTTTATGTAGCCAAGGCTTTTACCTCTGATTATAAATACACTTTTTATCGTCCAGGTACATTGTGGACATTATCTATCTTATATTCAAAGTGAATACATTTTTTTATGCTCTCGCTACAGGAAGTACTGTGTTCGTGAGAAAATTATTTCTCGACTTTTTTCAGATTTATAGTTTTTGAGATCTCTAGACTACGAAAAATATGGTTCCCATTTTCTGCCGGTGTGTCAGTTGGTGCGAAAGCATAAAATTTTGCATATAAGTACCTAAATATAATGCAATTTGATTTGTTATTAAAATTATTACTTAAGTAACTTACGTTTTACTATCGACGAAAGACAAAATAGTAAGTTCTTTGCAGATTTAAAAAAATCCTTTCTATTTAGTGCAAGTAATTAACTGGTATAGTCTTTTACCAGTGGTGTATTAAACCATATGGGGCGGCCTAAAACCCCCTCCCAGTTTTGCGCTACATTGAGATTATCAAGCTTTTTCTAAATGCCGCTGTACTGATGCTTAAATACATTCATAGTAAAAATAAATAATTTCCTTTTCTTTATCTTGTATAAAAATTTGGAAATTTATATTCCACGTAAAATCGTTAATTGTATATATTTTTTTTCTTTTTTCTAACTTATGTGTACGAATCAGAGCACCAAAAGGAATACCTAATACTATATTAAATTACACACCCTGTGTGTAGCAGCACACCTTATTTCTTAAAAAGATAATAACAACCTACTGACGTAAAATACAACCATTGAATAAATAATATTTGTCCCAGATAAATAGTCCTTCGATTAGTGCAAACATAGACAAAAGTTAATTTTTTAAGTCGTTTACCCTGAATATGAGGAATCAAAATGAAAGTGCCTTCATTTATGGCAGTGGTGCAAACCTTAGCCATGCACAAAATATAGTTTTTTCCAAAATGAATCGTTTTTGAGAGCATCAAACACAGACAGACAGACAGGCCGATGGAAATAGGATTTCGTGATCTAGAGTATCCCAGAGACCAGACGTGGCCCGTGGAATTTTAAAGTTGTATATCTCTGCTGCTACTTATGGGACCCATGCCAAGTTCAGGTTTTTAAATAGTGAGCCCACTAGGAATGTTTTGGTAAAGAAAAAAATATATTTTGTAATTTGCGAAAAAAAGTTGAATTTTTGAATTGACCAACCAGGGAAAAAAATTAGCACGCTTGAGTATTTTATTTATTGTTTTTTCTAAACAAATTTGACATCATTTTGTCGACAATTAATTCTTAAATTCGAAGAGTCAAAATGTGTTAGTAGAAAGTTATAGTCATTTAAATTTTTTTAAACCTAAAATATAATTTAAAAAAAAACCAAATGACTATAACTTTCTTCTAAGAGTTTAACTTGGCGTGCTTAAGAATAATACAAGTAAGCTTCCTGTTTTAAATAAGTCTTCGGGGTTTATTAATTTATAAAGAAAAAAATATTATGCAATTTTGGTTTTTAAGAAACCCTTTTGTATTTTTGTAACATCTTGCTAGTGTTGAAGCAAAGAAAATGATAAAATTGAGATTAAGTTTCAATGACATATAATTGAAAATATTATCACACAGCATATAAATAAGTTGTAAAGCTGCCAAAATAGAAGGTTTAGTAGTTACCGGGGCCCCAGAGGAATTTTAAGCATTATTCGGAAAGTGTTTATCAAGTTTATAAAAGTGTTATTTATTTTCCGAAATAATTATCTATTCTGTTCTGAGAACTTTTCCGCCTGAACTAAAATAATATATAAACAGCATAGTAGAATTTTTTAAAACAAAACTCAGTTAAATTTATTACTCCTATCAGAAATAGATAATATAACCCTTTTATTACTTTCAGATGGATTACTGCACTGGAGTATTCTATAGATCGGTGGTTAAAAATCCAATAAAGTTGTAAAATTTGTATAGATTTTATATCCAAATATTCAAAATTTTAATTAAATGCCATAGTTTAAATTATATCACATGAAAAATGTTTAGCAAATTATATATAGATAGTATGTTTCTAATATAATATAATAATTTATTGCTCAAAAATATTTTATTTATATATATAATTTATTTATGGACCTATTTATATATATATACAAATGTGCACTGCCAAAATATAAATGTTTAATAAAAAAGATTTTGTAATTTGACTTTATTTTATTCCACTTAGCAATTGGACCATGCTCATTAGAAAAGAGCAATGCAAACACTGCAAATTTTAGTCCTGACCGCTGAGACTTATATTCGGCTAAAATCGTTTTACACGCATATTAATAAAAAGTTTATTCTTTTGTGTTGCACGAAACTGCACTAATCAGCAATTTTTCTTTACTTGTGAAAGTCATCCATTAGAAAAAAAATGAGGACAGTAAAGTTACATGCTACCACAGCCTTCTTACACAACCGAACCATGAAGTAAATGACCTGGCAACAATGCATAGTGGCTGTAAACAGTTAACAGGTTAGAGTGTTCGTATATGCAAGTAACAAATACTTAAAACTTTAATCAAGCCGCCGCGCCGCGGCGGTTTTTGAAATTAAATATATTGTTTTCTCAATCAAACCCAACCTGAGCAATAATTATAAACATTTTTACTTTAAAATTATTCATATACTGTATAAAGGGTGGTTGTTTGACGTGCCTTTCTAAAAGTTTT
Organism: Philopedon plagiatum; assembly: GCA_963971165.1. Taxonomy (NCBI): domain Eukaryota; kingdom Metazoa; phylum Arthropoda; class Insecta; order Coleoptera; family Curculionidae; genus Philopedon; species Philopedon plagiatum. The sequence goes on along the minus strand of OZ020196.1, from coordinate 34,007,674 downwards.
GCTAAGATGGCTTAAGAGTGACTTGGATTTTAAACTGTTTTAACGTGCTTTCCGTTAAATACTATTAATTTGTGTCTGGACACTAGTGTTGTAAATATCCGTATTCTTTAGATATCCGAATAATACGGAATCGGCTAATATCCGTATCCCTTATCTGAATACGTATCCATTTCTTGACCCGCGCGAAAGCGGTTACAAATCATGTATACGTATGCAACACTAAAACATTTTCTATCCGGATACGGCTAGGTAGGTCGATGCGCTATCATATCATTCGAAGTCGTAGGTTAGGGATAAGGAGGCACCGTCGTTCGTTCTCGTTTGAATTCGGTTCGGGTAAGGCTGGCCAAGTTTAACCAATGGGTTTTATCCCATATGATACCCGTTACCCCGATAACTGTGCTACGTTTTTTTATGAAATGTCATTAGAAAGAGAAAGCATAAGATCAAATATGCCAAATCGCAGACCGTGTTGTTCACTTACACTCGATTCCGATTCCGTTTTCTCTTTGCACTTTGCATTAGTAACCACCCGATGCGAATTTATTTTGATTCCGGTTCAACTTCTCCGCCGGTTACGGATAATCCGGATTCTTTTAATATTCGGATCCAACGGATTTTTGAATACGTATCCTTACATCAGTACTGGACACTATAATTTAGACGTTTGCGGCTACGGATTGATATGTTCTCTTGGTTTTATTTTTATTTTCTCTTATATTGACTTTTAACATGCCGCGAAAACTTTGTGTGCCTGGCTGTATGAGAGTGTTATTAAAACAGGTTATCAGACCTGTGCAATTGTACAATGCCAAAGAAGAAATCAAATTAATATTTTTGTACCTGTGCGTCACAGTTCAATTCATCCTTAGTAACAAGGAACTGGAAGCAAAGTTTTTACAACACAGAACCGTGTTTGACATGTTACCTTTTTTCAAACTTAAATTAGCTTTGACTTTTAATTTAAAAGTGTAATTTTGCAATAATAAATTACTATGCAGAATTGTTAAAAAAGGGCAAGATTGTGCAAGAAAAGTTTCATCCACTACACAGGGTGATATGGCCCCGTCAAGCTCGAGCTCAGCAATTTGAAAAGTGTGATCCGACAAACTAGTATCGCAAACATTCACCATTTTTATAGGGAGATAATATTATCTAAGCAGGTCCCTGAGTCGCACCAATCCTCGTTGGTGTGTCAATCAGGGCCCCAACACCAAACTGCCGAAGAAGAGTCCGCAGTTCAATCACTTAGCCGGCCCTGCCCCAGCAGATAAATGTTGAGATCCCAACAGAGAATAATCTTAGTGTGCTCACCAAGAACCCGCTCAAACAGGGAGTATATATGTTATTAAAGAAATAGTCAATATCCCCACTTGGTGATCTGTATAAACAGAGTAGAGTTATCTCAAAGGTACTTAATTTTATTTTTGTAAGGCTTATTTCACAGTGTTTGTCGCATGCATGAAAGGATATATTATGGCAATGAACATTTAGAGCAGACCTCACATACAGACATACTCCACCTCCAACAGATTCCTTACGTGAGTAATACTGAATAAATCCCAGGATTGTAAGCCTTTCAGGTTTATCTATTTCATGCAGCCAACTCTCAGTGATAAACAGTACATCTGGTACCTTGTGGTCTAAGAGAGTTTTCAATTTTAGTGTTTTATATTTTATTCCTCTTATGTTTAAATGTAACACTACTATAATATGAGCATTCTACCGTCTCCTTATAATTTGATTCGTGAAAGTCCTGCTCGAACAATTCATATGTCTCCTCGGAAAAGAAAACCTGTTCACTAACACTCCACAAGGCCAGGTACAAGGAGCAAGAACATTGCATTGAGTTTGCTTCCCTAGATATAGGTACATAATATGTATATATTTTTTAAATACCAGATACCTTACCAGTAACAGGTGATAACCATTTTTTTTTTCACCTGGTAAAACCAGGTTTCATTGACTTTTATTCTTACTTGAACGATTAGAAAATGAAGTTATGATTATGAGAATGAATTTGTTTACAGTTTATTTATTCAAGAAAAAATTTCTTATCTTAAAATGTAATAAGCTGATAAGACTTAATCGATGTAACTAGGCAAAAAGTACAATATTGTTAATAGATTAAAGTGAATCGTGGTCGAGACCAGTGTGTTTAACCATGGCTAACGTTAGTGTGGATTTGCCAGATATCGAAGTAAGAACATGTCTAACTTTTTATATTTTTATATAAATTTGTCTTCTATTCCTTATAGAAATATATTTTAAATTTTAACTAAAGAAGATTGGCTTATGTAAACTAAAAAAATCTGTAAAAAGATTTAAAGTTGGTGTTTTTAGAATATATTATTATGCATAAGTACATATTAGGCAATACCATAGATTTTCTTAGTAAATCCATGAGTTATAAACACAAACCTCAGTATTCATAATAAACCTAAACAATATATAGAAGCATTTTGTTTTAAATTTATTGATCTATTGTAGAAGGCAGTAAGTGCAAAAACAATGATTTGGAGTTATTGCGATTTTAGGTTTTTTGCTCCCGACAATTTATTTTTAAACTTGCCTTTTATCGTCACATCAATATTATTATTTTGCAAGCTGCTGTGGAGGCAAATGGCAGTAACTAAGCACAATGTACTGTACTGCCTATTTTCGTCACATTGCGAGTGATATTGTTAGTTACTGCTTTTTGCCATTGCTAGTTCTGGCGTATGTTGATGAGAAATCTGCGCCAAACCTTATACAAAAGTTGAAGCAGTTACTGCTTGTATGAAATATATAAATATCTAATTTTTGACCAAACCGTCATTTAAAAATATGTATTTTAAGTTTGTTGCTATTCAATTTTCTTTTTTGTTACTTGTGTATTTTTATAAAAAATACATAGGTACCTATTTAGATATTTAAACTACAAAACAAGTTTTTAATTTATAAATATTAATCCATCTAAATATTTAGCATTAACGTGTATAGCTTATGCTAAACTTGTAAAATCCATATATGCGATTTTTGGTGTAAGCTTAAACCTTACAGATAAAATATTTACATAGCTGAAACGTGGACTTAAAACGAGGCAAAGTTCAAACATTTTTTTCCGCAAATATTAATTTTACTTTTCCAATATAAGTTATTTCTCAGAAGATTTTAGAAAATAATAATAATGGAACTCTCAAACTCAAAGGTAAAAATATAACATATTTAAGAAATCCTCTATTAGTAAGTTTCCCTTTTTTCATACGCAAGTGAGACAACTGCAAAAGCTTTTTCTGCTTTTAATTTATTTTTGAGATTGTCTGTAAATATCACCTACATTGTTGATATTAGCTTTTAAGTATGCTCATTTTATTTATGTACAATTTGTTTATTGAAAAACTGGCAAAATTACTTATCATAGATATAAATAAAATTTTATTTTTAATGCTTCTTCTTATGAAAAAATTAAACTTTATTTTGCCTTGGCTGTACTTACTTAATTGTCATCCTTCTTGTCTCTCAAAGTTTCTAAACAAATTGTTACAAAAGCCGAAGAAGCTACTAAAAATTTATTACTTAAGAAATCTAAAGAAGTGCATGATAAAGAATATGATAAATTTTAACAGTGGATTTTAAGGATGTTGGCTGGCATCCCCTTTGGATCTGACGCTTCCTTACGAAAATCAACCATCTCTGTGAATGCGATAACCAGATTATGAATAATGAATTAGCATTTACTGCAAGCAATCATACAGAATTGTTATTTTAATGTGAATCTGACTAAATAATATTTACGAATACAATTATTTAATAATTTTATATTTCGTAATTTAAACGGTTGATAAGTTTGAATAAATTATATGTTTGTTTTTCGTCTTTTGGAATACCATAAAACATGAATGCCCGTGTGAGAATTATAATTTCTTAATGCCATTGCGGGTGTTATAGATGTTATTACGCGTCTTGTAACTAAGCAATAAATGCACAATAATGAACTAGCTAGACATAAATTAATTAACGTTAATCAAAATTAATTAGTGCAATTCAAAATTATTATTTTAATGAAACAAATAAAAAAATACTTATTAATTAGTTTCTTTGTCAATTTTGCCGTTGAATTAACGAACTAATCGGAATCGAGTTTCCAAAAAAATATATATTTGGATTTTACCTGCGGTTCTATCATGGCGCACATTGGCGCGTCAGAATTGACCAAAATTACTCCAGGGATACTGAAAATTACTGAAAAAAATCGGAATCAAATACTCTTTTTTCTACTTTACTTCACCAAAGTTCAAAACCCTTATGGTCTTTGTAGACAATATACTATGTTAATGACAATAACAACAATCGTGCAAAATACGTTAGGTGGCCAATAACGTGATTGCCCATGTAAATTTGGTGTTTTTGGCACCGAGTAATTTAACTGCGATTTTACGACGTTGTCCAGGCATGTCGGTATTGCCCATTGGAGAGCGGACGAGGATGATGTGTTTTATTTGAGTTATTTTCGGTATATATATTTAAAATACCATTTTCTTTATAATTTCTTTATTAACTTCTTTTTGTACGAAATATCTTTTACATTCATTTCTAATGACTATTTACTAAACTCTAATTTTTTATAGCTACCCATAGTTTGTTATCCTATATAGGAATATTCAAATATTGACACCCACTTAACCTATATAACATGCTCTTTTTTATCCACACAAGTAGTGGCGCACTCAGGGGGGCTGCAGCCCCCCTTCCCCAAACGAACATCCTAGATACACACAAAATTAAAAAAGTGTACTACCAATTGAAAAAATCCACCGAATTGCATTATTCAGTCCCCCCAAGACAAAATAGTGGGTGTTCCACTCAGGTTGGGTTGGGCGGCCTGTGAAATTTTAAAGTTGTATATCTCTGTTGCTACTTATGGGACCAATGCCAAATTCAGGTTTTTTAATATTAAGCCTACTAGAAATGTTTTGGTAAAGAAAAAAAATATTTTTTAATTGGCGAAAAAAAGTTGAATTTTTGAATTTACCGACCTGGGAAGAAAATTAACACGCTAAGGTATTTTATTTATTATTTTTTCTAAACAAATTATACTTCATTTTGTCGACAAATCTTAAATTTTAAGAGAAAAAAACGTGGTAGTAGAAAGTTATAGTCATTTAAATTTTTTTAAACCTAGTATAATTCAAAAAAAATTCTAATGACTATAACTTTCTATTAACACGTTTTTTTCTCTTAAAATTTAAGAACTGTCAACAAAATTATGTAAAATTTCTTTAGAAAAAATAATAAATAAAATACCTAAGTGAGTTCATTCTTTCCCAGGTGGGTCAATTGAAAAATTCAACTTTTTTCGCAAATTAAAAAATATTTTTTCTTTACCAAAACATAGTAGGTTTAATATTAAAAAGAAAAACCTGAACTTGGCATGAATCCCATAAGTAGCAACAGAGATATACAACTTTAAAATTTCCCTGGCCGCGCCTGGTGCCACTGTAGGTACACAAGGATAATCATTAACGTTCAGTTTCACTAAAAATGTAGTACTAGTTTATATTACGTTCTTCTAGTTAGACAGGTTTTTATTCTGTCATTGTTAATAAGTCGTTATTAAAAACTTATGAGTTATTCTATTTCAACGCTTTGCTTGGTTTCTAAACGATGATCATCTTGGAACGCGTTGCTAGAATGATTTTAGTTCTATTATTGTGGAAAGCAGGTACTAAAGTTGCCATTTTCTTTATAAATTTGCAAAAAACTCATACACAAACACAAAACTTAGTTTTGTCCAAACACATGTCAGTTTAAAACTTTTGGTTGTTGAATTAGAGCGTTAGAGAATCGGGCCGTACAATTCTACAACATCTTAATTATACAGGCTTTTTCGATTGGCGTAAGCTGAGGGTTTGTTTCACCTCAATACTTATAGGAACCAAACAATAAACTTCATCATAAATATGCATACATCTGTTGAAATATCACTGTCAATATCACTAGTATAATAATTATCTGTCAGATTGTTAATAGTGTCCAAAGTGTCACTTATAATACCTTTATTATGTACAATGTTGTTAACAGAAACCAATTTTAAAATATTTGAACCAGGGAAATTATCACTAATTTCACAATAAAATGCTACGTCTAAATCAGGCAACGTATTATAATATTATAATTATTATAAAGGTTATCATTATTAAAAATATCCTCATAGAAATTAAAGTTATTATGGTTTTCAATGAGAATTAATGTTTTATTCATATACTTCCTATTCCTTCTGAATGTATTTCCATCTAAATTCCTAACTTCAGTGGGATTTTTCCCAGGACTGGTGGTTTTCTTGTTTTCACTCCATACATAAACCACATTGCTTGCTATCCTGGTGAAAATATCACCTGACACCATTTAGTTATTTTCGTTATATTTATTAAACTACCTATCTTATAGTTTATCTACTAACTTATTTTTGTACGCATCGACTTTTACATTCGCTTCTAATGACTTTTTACTAGACTCTAATGTTTTTTTTATAACTACATATACCTTTTACCTCTGTTATCCTAAGTAAGCATATTCAAATATTGACAGCAACTTAACGAACACACAATACCATTAAAAATTATGTTGCTTAAGATCCATTTCTTCCTTTTTAGTCTTCCGTGGAAACGGAACACTTATGGAATCATTTCGGTGTCCGTCCGTCTGTCACAGGCGATTTTCCCAGAAACCATTCGACATAAAAATTTGAAATTTGGCACATAGATAGAGTGAGCTGGCCCAATTTCCAATTATAGACGTGAAGTATAAAAAGTTGAATTTTGATTTTAGGGGGTAAATTGGGAAATAAAAAAAAATTCAAAGGCATCGTGTAGGGTGTCAAATAAAAGCTTATTGAAGCACGAATTCAACAGTATATATGATGTATTTCTTTATGCATTTTCGGAAAAAACGCTTAAAAATTGCTGTCCCCCACCCTTATCACCAATAGGATCGCTCAGAAAAATCTGAAAAAATTCATAACCATTAAGAATTGGGTGTAGATTGAGCCAACATTATCAGAATTGAAAAATTCTAGCGCGATCAATTATTATAAATAAGTTAATTGTTTATTTCCTTACAACTGCTGAACCATTGGTTTTAGAGAAAAAGTTTTTGGCCAAAAAATATTTCTCACGATGTAAGGAACAACTTCTGTCCTAACACCTTTTTCAATGCTCCGCGCATACGCGATGTGATACGGCGTTGCTGCCGTCGGAGGCGGGTGACGTCGACCTAATAAACCTAGTTTTAGATATGCAATATTAGCAATAATTTATATATAAATAGTAGTCTTGAAAGCTGTAATAATCAGTTGTGAAAACTCGTAATATATTATTAGACCTAAGTTGTAACAATAAAGGATATTTTTAAAAAGTACCTCTGACGTCACTAACCCTTAACTCATGGCAGATGGGCGGAGATCGGGCGGCTGAGGTTTGCTCTGGTTAAGTGGAAGGCTGATGGCACGGAATATTAAGTGTGCAAGTATAGCTTTCACTTGACCGATTTAAAAAAAAAGTATTAGACCTAAACCAACTTAAACAAACCTGAGCAATATCCGTATTATTGTGCAGTTTTGTTCTTAAGTTCGTTTATGTATCTATACTTTGTATATTATATTGTAGACTACTATTTAGTAATAATAAGTATGTAACCAATACATTTATAAAGGAAAATTCTGCTTAATGTACAAATTAGCGATTTGACTAACATTATTGCAATCTAAACTATTTGATTGAACCCAGAACAAACGAACCTAAAATTATTATATAGCGATCCATACCAGGATACCTAAAAATTTGTGTTATAGATTAAAACGGAAAACGGAAATCTAAAGAAGTTATAATATCGCAAACCGCAAGTGCAGATGTTACAGCAATACTGAACAAATCATTTTTGCTATCCCAGTTGATGGTTATATACAGGGTGTTACAAAAAGATGTGAAGAAATTTTAAAGGCAAATTCCGCATCTAAAATTATGAAAGTAAGATATAAATTAATTAAAGCGATGAAAGAAGTCTACTTGTCAGAGGTACATATAAATAAATAAGTAAAATTGAGAATAATTTCTCTAAACCACCTGAAAATTCCTTATAGGTACTATAAGGGTTTGAGCAAATAATGGTAAAACAGCTATTCTCCGGGCTATATGCCCCTCCGAGCGCTGGATTACATACCAAAATTTGCCGTATTTTGATTAACACTGTTAGACGACAAAATACTTGGTTTGACTGCAAGAAACTACCAGGAAGAAGGAAGCTTTTTCTTTAGTTAGGATGTCGTTACCTGCATACCGGTTTCGAACTCTTAGTTCTCGTCAGTACAGGATAAACGAACATACCTACCTTCCGAAACAGCATATCCTTAAAGCTAACTCTGTCGAACTGCATAAGCAGTATAACACAGGCAGCGCCATCCATTAGCAGTTTCAAGCAGTCGGAGTAGAATTTACCGTGAGGTAAAATTATTAAAGCGATGAAAGAAAAAAGAAGTCTACTTGTCAGGGGTACATATAAATAAATACGTAAAATTGAGAATAATTTCTCTAAACCACCTGAAAATTCCTTATACTATAAGGGTTTGAAGAAATAATGGTAAAACAGCTAGTTTCTTGGAATCAAACCAAGTATTTTGTCGTCTAATAGTGTTAGTCAAAATACGGCAAATTTTGGTATGTAATCCAGCGCTCGGAGGGGCATATAGCCCGGAGAATAGCTGTTTTACCATTATTTGTTCAAACCCTTATAGTATAAGGAATTTTCAGGTGGTTTAGAGAAATTATCCTCAATTTTACACATTTATTTATATGTACCCCTGACAAGTAGACTTCTTTCATCGCTAATAATTTTACCTCACGGTAAATTCTACTCCGACTGCTTGAAACTGCTAATGGATGGCGCTGCCTGTGTTATACTGCTTATGCAGTTCGACAGAGTTAGCTTTAAGGATATGCTGTTTCAGAAGGTAGGTATGTTCGTTTATCCTGTACTGATGAGAACTAAGAGTTCGAAACCGGTATGCAGGTAACGACATCCTAACTAAAGAAAAAGCTTCCTTCTTCCTGGTAGTTTCTTGCAGTCAAACCAAGTATTTTGTCGTTTAACAGTGTTAGTCAAAATACGGCAAATTTTGGTATGTAATCCAGCGCTCGGAGGGGCATATAGCCCGGAGAATAGCTGTTTTACCATTATTTGTTCAAACCCTTATACTATAAGGAATTTTCAGGTGGTTTAGAGAAATTATTCTCAATTTTACGTATTTATTTATAAATTAATTATTATCTCGAAAACGGCGCGTCAGAGTCAAAAAGTTTAAGAGCTTTTTACGCAGAATCAATTGGGCTTTGAGAAGGCGATATCAGTTTCGCAAAAAATCAGTGACGTACCATTCTTTTCGCTAGAAATAAAGACTTACCAGCACTCACGCCACTGATACAAGTACATTAGAAAATAAATTTTTGCACTTTGATTACATACGAGCGTGTACCAAAATTCATGTCAATATCTTAAAGCATTTTCGAGAAATTAAAAAAAAAAACATTATAAAAAGAGAATATTAAACATCCTGTATCTCGAAAAAGAAGCGTTTAAGGATCCATGCTTATAGAAACTTATTTTAATATTTTTAGATGTAGAATCTGCCCTTAAAATTTCTTAACATCTTTTTGTAACACCCTGTATATAAAATAATTATAATATGTTATATTATGCAGAGTTGGAACTTCTCAGAATATCTATTAAAAGAACGGTATACAAAAACAAAATTATATAATCCCGTGATGTTATTCCGGAGCAAGAACATAATTTAAATTTTTATTAAGTGTTCTTGGGTTTACCGGTCGATTGTGTTAAAATTAAAAAGCTATTTTGTGTTGACGTTTTATAAACCAGACATAACACTTGATACAAAAATGACATTTCATATATAATTTATGTAATATACTATTTCAGCACGGTGGGTGTCCTGCACATTATGCTGTAGTAGTAAGAATATTTATGTTTTAATTTTTTCGTTGTTAAACTGTCCTTTTATTTATTTTATTAAAACAATTTACTACAGCTCTAAAGTGGTTTACAAATAAACCAAAACGTTAACACAAAATAGCTTTTTAATTTTAACACAATCGACCGATAAACCCAGGAAAGTTTAATGAAAATTTAAATTATATGTTCTTGCTCCGGAATAACATTACGGGATTTTATTATTTTCTTTTTATCTACCTTCCTTTTGATAGTTTTTCTGAGACGTTTCAATACTGCACATAACAAAAAAATTATTATAAATTCCAATATAACCATCAATAGATATAGCGAAAATGATTTGTTCAGTATTGCTGTAGAAAGTACGTGGTGATGTCGAGAATCTTGATCCCCAACAATGGGAGTGAGCAAGCAAACTCCATAAAAACCAACACAAGGTTCCACTATATGACTTAAGCCCACGATGGGTTAACTGGAGAAACTCCCTCACAAAAAGGACACTGTTTTTGAATCACTCAAAACAGTAAAACTTCCAGAAAACTCTGTTCTCGCGCCCATAGCAAAAAGGTGAAGATTTTGTATTTTTAAATAATCTTGAACATAACATAATTATTTTTTCATGCGAAACAAACATTCGTGCATTATGTGAAATGGAAACATTGTATATAGACGGAACCTTTTCGTACTGTAGCAAATATTTTTGCCAATTATTTACTATACATGGGCTAGAAAATGGACATTATATACCGTTAGTATATTGTTTGTTAAGAGATAAAACAGCAGCCACATACCAAAATCTATTTTTTCTGCTAAAATCAAGAATATTTGAAATTTTGAGATTGTCGTTACATCCTGTAGAAGTCTTTGTAGATTTCGAAAAAGTAATTCATCTTGCACTGATAAGTATTTTTCCACAAGTAAAAATTAGTGGCTGCCGTTTTCACTTACATCAAAGTTGGTTTAAAAAAATGCAATTGCTTGGTTTGGTTCCCGAATTTCAAAACAAAAATTCAGATATTGGAAAATGGCTGACACATACATTTGGCTTAACATATTTAGCTCCAGAAGAAGTAGAGGACTGTTTTGTATTTGATTTAATGAGCTATAAGCCACATAATGACATTCTTGATAAATACGCTGATTACCTTTTAGAGGTGTACATTATTCAAAGTGCCCAATTTCCGCCGACAATATGGGCAAACAAAAATCCATCAATTATTAGGACTACAAATGCTTGCGAATCTTTTCATTCTAGATTTAATTCTTCTTTTTATGCGCCACATCATTCTATATATATTTTATGGAAAAATTAAAAGAATTCCAAATAGATGCTTATATAAAAATGAAAAGTATTCTCATAACGGCAAAAAATTAAAGACAAAAATGTAAAAAATAAGTTGACATTTTTAGAAAAAATGGTACAGAACTTCCAATTGGGGCATATCTCTGGGTTAGATTTTGTAAAAACTGTAGCATATTATTCCTGTAGTAGCAATAAGTAATTTTCAGATTTTGTGTAAAGTATGTTGTAATATGTAAATATATTTGTTTATGTAGGTATGTTAGTGATGAAATATAATAATTTTGAAATAAAAAACCGAAATATACAAACCTTACCTTGCATTTTCATTTCATAAATGATTCAAAACACAAAATGTCATAAAAAATTTAAATGTTATAATATTAGACTGTTGGGGCCGAAAATACCTGTAATAAAAATATGACCCTTCCATCCCGGGGCCGAAAGTTCCTGTCAAAATCTGGTCGCTAACTGGCCGGGGCCGAAATTTCCTACGCCCATCTATTTTATAACAAAATTTTCAGGTATTTTAGGTTCGTTTGTTGAGGGTTCACCCAAATTACATTTTTCTTGACTAAGACCCTATATATTATTATTAGGTTCTCTGTTTGGATTAAAACAATGTTAGTCAAATCGCTCATTTGTACATTAAGCAGAATTTGGTTTTATAAAACAGGTATTGCTTGCATACTACTTATTACCAAATAATAGTCTACAATATAATATACAAAGTATTCCTACCATATTATAATATATGTTCTGGAAAAGAATGTAAATTATAAGTACACTGACGACATTGCGCAAGTATTAACGAAATGGCGCATTAATGGTCGGCAATGTTAAAAATAGGGTCATTTGTTTTTAATATTTTGCCTGGTAATTAACCATATTATTTGAAAGCGACTAGTGAATGTTGATGTTACGGGCAAATCCGCAGGAATGAGGGGGGGTCTGAGTCGGCACGGGCCGGGAAATATGAATATTGCTGTTGTTGCTATTAGGTTTGCTCATTATAGAAACCTAAACAAACTTAAGAACAAAACTGCACAGCAATGCGGATATTGCTAGGTTTGTTTAAGTTGGTTTAGGTTTATATCTTTTCTATTAAAAAAGGCAGAAAGGGAACCTAAGCAACCTAATTGTTAATGGTATTGCAGTGTTGGTTAAGTTGGTGTCAACATTTGAACATGCCTATTTAGGATGACAGAGATAAAAGACATAGACATAACTATGAAAAAACATTAGAGTTTAGTAAAAAGTCATTAGAAGCGAATGTAAAAGTTGATGAGTACAAAAATAAGTTAGTAAAGAAACTATAAAGAAGATAAGTATTTTAAATATAACGAAAATAGCTAAAAGAAAACATGGTGTCAGGTGGTATTTTCACTAAGATAATAAGAAATGTGATTTATGTATGGAGTAAAAACAAAAAAACCACCAGTCCTTGGAAAAATCCCGTTAAAAGGCACAAAAGTAGCATAAAAGTAATTGAGGTAAAATAAATTAAATAACGTTGGAATATTAACCACCTTCTCAATTTGATCAATGATTCTTCTCAGTAGTAGAGGTACCACAACAACTTTATTAATAAACATTTTAATCATTTTCAAAGTACTCATTATGCTCCTACATTTTTTCGTCCCTAAAACTAAATGCATAACTAAACAAATTTTTACATAATTAAATACTTACATTTGCAGTAGGCAATAAAGATATTAGTGTCTTGGTGCGCCTTCATGTGCAATTAAATCAGAAATTTTAAACCCAAGTGCAAAAATTCTGAAGTTTATTTTTATTCAAAATTTAAATTGGGACCATTGACATTAAAAAAAAATATAGACCAAGCATTTCATTCATAAAATCGTTTCGCGCCAAATCAATCATCCATTTAAAACATGCAATGGATGCGACTAAGGGAGGTAGACACAGCGGAAAAAATGGCAGCACTGTCCAACATTCCTGGCGGTAATAATTTTAGGTTCGATAGGGATAGGGATTAGTGAAACTACATGTTCCCTATTTAAAACCCAGTATATTATTAATAACCTCTCTATAGACAGGTCCCGTCAGCAGAATAGTTGTTTAACAATTGCATTGATTATATTAGTCTTATTTCTAAACAATACTTTATAGTACACTAGACAGGGTATTACTACCATATTACACCTCCCCAGGAAAATTTTAAAGAATTTTCTTTTTCACTAAGAAAATGAAAATTCTTTTATTTTTTTTTTTTTTCGGTCGTAACATGAGGAATACGTCAAAAATATCTATAGTTACCTATAAATGTTACATCTAACATCTAGGAAATAAAGAAAGAACTGTAGAAAGGAAAAATTGACAGAATATAGTAAGATAGAAAGATAAGGAGGAAGTAAATAAAAGAGAGGGCCCTTTTTCTTCTTATAATTACTTATATCTAAAATAGTATAAAATCTAATATCTACATAACTTAGTTCTATTTTTATGTACTAATATTTCCTTATTTTCCTTAAGGATTATTACATTTGGCGGCAAATCCTCTACCACTAAATATGGACCCGAAAAAAAGGACTAGATAATTTATTTCCCGTTTAATTTTTACTAGAATCATATCTGCCTTTTTATAACTTATCGGGTTCATAGTTCTATCGTAACTTTTTTTTCGTTTTAATCTTGATTGTATTGTCATTGTGCGGTTTTTGTTTTTGACAACTATCACATTTTTTTACAAAGTTTCGAACGTCGCTATCAAGACCTGGCCTAAAGTAATATTTTTCAATAATATTGACCATACGATTAATACCCGCGTGACCACTAGTGGGAAGGAAGTGAAAATCATTTAAAATTATTCTTTTCGTATCTTTATCCATTATTCTTTTAACTCTTTTTATTATACATACACGCGGACCGGTCCAAATGGAGTTATTTTTTATTTTCTTTGCTAGACATGTAATAAATTTTTCATTATTATTATCTTTTATAATAACTAATTCAATAACATTTATCTCCTTACGTATATGATTCAAGTCTCACAACATTTCGTCTCGCACCAGTGTCGATCGAGTGTCTTGATTTACATACATATAAGGTAGACTGTAACGGAACATATTATAAACTTCCCGATTTTGCAGTTATGTCTTTGTTTAATTTATTTCTTTTTTGTATTGACGTCAGTGTTAACTCAGGACAATTCTTTTGTTTTTTAAGAATTTCTACAATATTTGGTTAGGTTGGGTTGGGCGAATTACCAAAATTTGTAGGAGGTATATCCTCTTAAGTAAAAAGACGCAGTATCAGTTACAAAAAGTTTTGTGGAAAATTTTATCTTAAGATATGGGAAATAATTATTTTAATATAATGAGCCAAGTTTTCCAACTTTTACAGGTAAACTAAACTTAATCAACGGCAAATCATCGCCAAAGCACAGATGCTTTAGAAAATTCACATGAAGTCTTCGGTGCATATCTTAGTAGTTAAACACAAGACGCTGCTTGGAGCACATGAATTACATACTTGTGCTTCATTTGCAATACGAATGTACATTCAGAGACTAAATATACTCCTTTTGAGCTGTTTTTGGTAGAAAATGTCAAATACCTATAAATCTAACGACACCTTAGAATCACTAAAAAACAATGATAATTACCCCCTCGAAATAAAATACAGACTACAAAAGGCACACAGTGACGCAAGAATAAACCCAACACAATTAAAATTTAAAAGAAAACAGATCTACGACAAAACTATGAACCCCATAAGTTATAGAAAGAGAGATATAATAATTGAAAAATGAAACTAGAGGTAACATCTTTTCATTGTTTTTTGGGTCCATATATACTGGTAGAAGATTTATCTCCAAATGTAAAAATCCTTAAGGATAATAAGTATGTAAATATTAGTTCACAAAAATAGAAATAAATTGTATAAATCATTGTTATTATATAAACATTGTTATATTTTGTGTATGATTAATTTTAAAAACAGCCAAACAGGTAGAAAGGCTTAGAATTGAGTAAGTAATTATAACAAGAAAAAAGTGCCCTCTTTCTTATTTACCCCCTCCTTATATTGATATCTTAATATATTCCGGTAAACTTTTCTTTTCATGCTATTATACAGTTCATTCTATATTCCTAGGTTGGGTTGTGTTAGATGTTAGATGTAACTTTTATAAGTAACTGTATGTATTTTAATTACGAATTCCTTATGTTATGAACGAAAAACACAAAAAATTATCATTTTCTAACGAAAAATAAATTATATTATATTGTGGAATATTATTTAGTGGTAGGTAAGTTACTAATGTAGGCAATGCATTTATGAAAGAAAATTCTGCTTAATGGTATAAATCAGAAATTTGACGAACATCCTAATTAGAGACCCTAATAATATACTGGATCTTAATCATGAAAAATGTAATTTGATTGAACCTATAACGAACGAACCTGAAATTATTACACTAGATTGTACATAGACATAGAGATACCAGACGGGAATAATATGTTTTAGTAACTTACATTTTTTGGTCACAGTATTTTTTTTTAGAATATCTTGACCCTAAATCCACGAATACGCCAGCATTCGTCCTTGTTACCTTCCAGCGAAACAAAAAGAAACAAAGCTTTGTGGAAGAGAAATGCCGATAAGAAGTGTAAGGTAAATGTGATTATTATTGTAGTACCAAATGTAAAGAAGAGTACGCTGTCAATTGGTAACATCTAGCCAATGATAAAAATTGATACATGTTTGAATTTCGTTCTGTGTCACGAACATTCGATCGAGAGGATTAAGAAATATACAAATGTTTGTTGTTGAATTTATCATTGTCAGTTGTCTTTTTTTTTAACAAATCTGATATTAGTAATCAAAATTGAATAGAGAAAAGTTGTATATTGAAAACAGAAGTTCTTTTTGCCAAGTGGTCTATTTCGTTTTTTATTATTATATTCTGCCCCACTAAATAGTTGCTAACTGCGACACTATGGGCTATAATTTACAATAAATACAAAATTAAACTTCCGTTGTAAAAAATGCAGGATCCTAAGCGAAAACAGAAGTCTAAAACTTTACAAAACCTCTGCATTTGCGGAAGAGGAAGCGAAGGTCCATTACATCACTAAAAATGATATACTTCTAATACATTCATTAAAGAAAAAAAACACAATTATCGTGTAGTCCATTAAAATACAATAATTTTAATAATAATAATAATAATAATAATAAAGATGTTTATTTATGCCAATAAAACAATTAAAAATATAAATATAAAAATGATAAACTAAAAAAGAAAACCAAAAAATGACAGTAGTATACTAGTTGGCATAAATAGGTAGGGTTTTGATTTATAAAAAATCATTCTTCCAATCCTACCCTTACTAAATAATTTTTTATATTTTTTTTGAAAGTTATATAGCTTAAGCCCCTCAGACTAGAAGGAATATTATTATAAATTACTAAGATAAAGATTGTTACTATTAAACCGTTGTAATTTTTTTTAACTTTTAGAGCTGCAGTACATTAGAAAATAACTTTTCGGATGTGAAACCAACGACACTTTCCGAACGAGGAGCCCTTAGGGAAGCTGCGCGATGTCTTAAGTGTGCGGATGCTCCTTGTCAAAAATCATGTCCAACACAACTGGATGTTAAGGTACTCTCCATCAGGCAAGCTTTGAGCCTAAAAAAATTAACGAAAATTCAAATAGGTCTTAATAATGTAATTATTACCATTTTTAGTGTTCCGTGAAATGGAACACTTATGAAATCGCTTCGGTGTTCGTCCGTCCGTCCGTCTGTCACAGGCGATTTTCTCTGAAACTAAACGACGTTAAAATTTGAAATTTGGAACAGAGATACATTTGAAGAAAATTGATCACCTACTTTCATGTTTTATAGTTTTTACGCCAAAATTAAAACAACACAATGTTTACATATCATTTAAAAGGCGTAACTATTTTTATTTTAGATCAGAACTGCCGGCACCCGAGAAATTTTGTGCTCGGATGCCGGCGCCGGTATACATGCATCAACGTTTTGGGAACCGGCGCCTGCAGCGGAGTCACTTCCTAATAATTAATAGATATTAATTATTTGTCAATTACGACCTAAGTATGCCTAATTTTTAGATGTTTATAACATCCATTGCTAATGGGAACCCCTATGGTGCGGCTAAAGTTATTTTAAGTGATAATCCTCTTGGATTTTCTTGTGGAATGGTATGTCCCACAAGTGATTTATGTGTTGGTGGCTGTAATTTAACAGCAGTTGAAGAGGGACCTATTAACATTGGTGGATTGCAACAATTTGCTCTTGAGGTAAGCTAATTGAAATTTAAAGTGACTGTTGTCATATAAGTATAGGTAATCGTTTGTATGTAAGTGTATTTTCTATTTATCATTTGACAAAAGTTATTGTCTACATCGGTAATCATCTTACCGTTCATGCCATAAGAACCAATTTTTATTAAAAGTTGCCATTAATTTTTAAGATCACGTGGCAAGTAATTTTAGCACAAATTTTCCAACAACTGCTTTGATTTAACGAACTTTAAACCCAAGAGAAATTTAAAAATTTAATAAATCTTGGAAATGAGACAACTTTCTATAACATTAATAATCCTGAAGTAAACAATCCTAAAAACGGTTTACCATAGCTTGCCACCATGGATTATTTTGCGCTCGAACTTTTACTTCATTATAACCATTTATAACTACATCTCTTACAATTTTTTTTGTCTCACTTTAGTTGCGTAACACCACAATATCTTACGCAACTAAAGATAAATCCTATCATTCTGTTTCATTTCCTATAGTGTTCCATGCAAATTTTTTTTCGTGAATGCGATTTAGTATTTTTTCATTGATGATGACTCTGCCTCCTAATTCAAGGGCGCCGATAAGAAAATTTCTGGTTGTAGTGCTTCGTGAAACAATAAAAGATATGCATGTGTGGGAATCGCGTGCAGTAGAAGTGAAACACTTTTTTTAATCTTTGAATGGGGTCGGCCTTTACTTGATGAAAATCCATTATACACATAATAATAGATAATTTCCACTGTTATTTAATACTTTGTAACACGACGCGTTTCGCTACACTACAGCTTCATCGGATGTTTGTTACAGACTAAATCTTAAACTAAAAGTTCACAAAGGTGTCATAAAATACAACCATCTAGGTAGCTAAATAAAATTTTAATTTAAATTTTATTATTATACTAATTTACTATGGGGAATTCCCACTGGGCTTCATTTCTATTAGGTAAATAAGTTTAATAAGGGTGAGTTATTTAATTGTAACTGATCATTAAGTAATATTCGGACATGCGTGCAACGCGCGTCGCGTATATAAAACAAAGTTTTGGTGGGTGATAAACAGTGTTAGTACGCGCGATGTATGGACCATGGCGCGTTTAATCTTACGTTCACTTTCAAATGTCCGATAAATTTATATTTAATGTATCAATAAAGAATCTGAACTCAGATGTATGCAATCCGCTTCATACTATTGTAATCATATGATTTGTAGGTGTTTAGTAAAATGGGTATTCCGCAGACACGAGATTCGCAGATTACTAAGCCAAAATTTCCAAACGCCAAAATTGCCCTTATTGGCGGTGGGCCTGCATCACTTTCTTGTGCTACATTTTTGGGAAGACTTGGCTATGATAATATAACGATTTTTGAAAAACAGCAAGTCCTAGGCGGTTTAAGGTTTGTATATCGTTTTCGTCATTTTTTATTTAAAATACCATCTTAAAACAAATTTTATGTTGCTGTTTTGGGTATTTCACAACTAGGTTTTTATAAAACTATAAAAAAATATACACAACAAAACTTCTTTAGGTAGGTACCTCGTTAAAAAACGAGATTTCATTAAAAAATTCAGTCAAAAATATTGACGTTTCAGCACCTAGCCTGATGCCGTTATCAAAAGTCAAAGATTCAAAACAATACAAAGAATTGTAACAAAATATTATGTAATTATATACATTATGCTTATTATATGTAATTTTTTATTTTTAGAAAAGCCGATTCTTCTAGCTTTTAACGAGCTCTTAGCGAGAGAAATTTTGTTTATATCTACTTACTTAATGTAGAATTAATTTTATTGGGCCAAGTTGTGATGGTACAACCCAAAATACTTTAATTCAATTCGGATATCGAAATTGAAAATAGTTAATTTTTTTTAATCAAAAAGCGAATCTAAACAGATAAGTGTCTTTTTGGTACAGCTTGTATTATTTTGCACGACAAATCTTTAAATTGCACAAAATTGGTATATAATTTTTAAAAAAGTACATAAAATTATTTCTAGTGCAGATTTCTGGCGAATTGTGGCAAAACATTTTTGTACAGGTACTTTTCCTCATGTTTTCTGTCCTCCGTTTTACAGAATATGAAACAAAATCATTAAATCGGATAAAGATTTTATAACTGATTTTTGATTCTATCCTATACGAATTTACGACATCTGCTAAATTTTTCTTTTTGGAAAGAATCTCTCCATCTCTGATGGTGAAAGAAAGTATAGTTCAAATAAGTCCCAAACCATTTTTCTTTTTAAACGAAAATACTATGAAAAGTATTAAAAAGCGAAGATAAAGGTTGTTACTATTAAAAAGAGTATAAGCTTTGATAATGTGACTGCGCTTAATTTAAACAGACGGCAAGCATTTTACTAACTTGTCTTTAAATAATGTTTACACTTACTTGTAGGTTTTTTTAAATTGACATCCGAATGAACAATTTATTTCTATTTTTATTGTTTCCATTAAACAAATTTTTCTTAAATAAATAATAAATAATAATTATAGATTAAACGAGTTACCTGTAAGAAAGTTCCATCTTAATTATACGAGTAACCACGTAGCAGTTACCCCTCTGCCAGGCCACTTATTCGTAGTAGGTACAAAAACTTGTTTACTGTATACGATCCTACATAAAAACTCTTTATGCCCATTACGTTTTTTAATTAGTACAGTTACAACCCGTGTGCATAATTTAATTATATACACGGTTAGGTGAACAAAAAAGAGCTTCTGGGTATTATGGTTGGGTGTGGTGGTCTACTTTGAACATGGTCACTCTTATTAACTTCCTTACAGGTAATTCGTTTAATTTATAAATATAGGTATACTTCGTAACCACGTTCTAATAAACCAACTTGTAGATGTTTAAACTACAGCTTTTTTGTTGGCAATTTTAAGCAATATATGAAATTCATAACTTATTTAAATATATATGGCATACTTCCTAATCTATCAACTACTTTTTATTGGTCGTAATTCAGCTTATTTCGGTTATTTCTGATTAATAATACTGTTTATTAAAATAACTAATTACTACTTAGATCCCCCAGATATAATGCTTCAAGTATAAATTCCTTCATAAATCAGAGGTTTATTATAAAATTTTGCAAACACAAATGATTTATTTGTCCAACCCGCTTTTCTAATTAAGCCTACAATAATTCCGCCGCGTAAGGTTGTGGAAGTAGAGGCATGTCTACTGGAATGAAAAAAATATATAGACATATTAATACTACTTTTTGATAATATGTTTTTGATGCATCGTGGGATAGTTTTACTGGATGCTTTGTGATGCGGTTTCTTAAAGTTTATAAATAAAAAATTACAATCTTTCTTAGGGCTGTTTGTAACATTTAAATAATAGTTCAATGTTAAACCCACGCAAATCTCTGGCTGATCCCGAAAAAAGGAAAAGATAAAACAGGCTGAGCTCTACGGGGAGCAGATCTTTTAATAAAATCTGTAGTTTGAATTTTGATAATATTAGTGCTAATTAATTAATATCCGATATTTTAATCAAAGCAAGGGTTTGGACTCTTTGAGAAGAAACCAAAGCCGCTAAGGTTAGAGTGTTTGTTCCAATTTTAGATTATTAAGGAGATATAATTTTGCTAAATAATTATGTGCTACCTGGAAGTCCAATATAATATTGTATTTCGGAAAAACATGCCATATTCTGAAAACACATTAAGGATAAAAAGAACGTGTAATGCTGATTTATGAGTATTTAAATTTGCATACTTGGCTCCAAGATAAAATTCAATAGTTAAGAAATTCATAATATTTTGAAGATTTGGTGAAAATACCTCTATCTTTTTGGTTACACCATCCTTTAAAGGTGCTGTTATATTGCCTAATAGGTTTTTCCCCTAGGGAAGCCAAAAATATAGGAATTACATCTTCTTGCACTCCTTTTTTGTAAAGGCCTGGCTGAGAATATTCCTGCACGCAGGGTAATTTTCTCCTAAGTCGGATGGCTCTCCCTACAATGAGATAATATTAAGCCAGGATTAGCTTCAAATATAATATGATCCACTCCTAATAATTCCAAAAATAACGGATACCATGCCTGTGTGGGCCATATGGGCTTAACTAATATGCTTCATCTAAAATAATTTTATTTAAAGCTCTGGAAATTAAACAAAGTGGTGGAAATGCCTAAAAATAAAGGGATGTTCACTGCAAGGTGAAAGCGTCTGTTGCTATAGAATTTGGGTCGCGCTTGAAAGCTGTCTCATAAAAAGAAACAAATAGTAAAACTCTAAAATCACAGAAGTTCCCACACATAGACAAGGAAAAATAAAGGGTTTATATTCATACAGAACCGTACAAAAGTGAGGTTAAGGTTTTGGACAAATGTCATATTAGCATAGTTGGGAATCGTCGCAAATTTTTTGGAGCGGTACAAACGATAATTTATTTCGTAAATTTGGGTCGCCTGTAAAGGGACTACCATCTCCTCTTTTTATAGTAAGCGATGTGTGATCGCTATTTTGAGGGTGAATTTGATTTAAAAAATTCTAATTTTTTGGAGATATGCATTTCGAATGAAGTAGTTTTGTTTTATATAATAAGAAAAAAATTGCTGGATATGCCCATTGTTTGATACTCTCAAATAGCATGTAAAAAAACCGGAACTATCGTTAAATCCCTTATATGGCACATATCAAAAATTATTGTTCAGTTTTTCTGATGTAAGTAATGTGATTAATTTAAAAGAGCAAAAGCAAATTAGTCTTTAGGGTATTGCGTTGTAATATAACTTTCTTTTAGCACATGGGAAATACCGCAGTATCGACTACCTCAATATGTTGTAGATTTTGAAGCCAGCCTAGTCCGCGACTTAGGAGTGCGCGTAGAATTCGAAAGAAGTCTTTCTACTACTGACCTGACTGTAGACCGATTAATAAAAAAATTTGATGCTGTGTTTCTAGCCATCGGCTTACCAAAACCAAAGGTAATTTATTTATTGTTGATTAAATTTATAAGAAAGCGGGCAAAATCACCCGAGATTCGCCCAGACAAGTTTTAACTGTAATTCCAACACAACCATTAAGTTATTTATGCTCGGCAATCTATTTGAAGAATATGTTATTAACCTAAACCTAAAGGATACTTCGAATTTACCAGAAATTGTACGTATTAGTGTTTTTTGGCATCACCGAAGTTGCTGTCACAGCCGATTCATAAAGAACACTATCGTGATAGTGTTTTCTACAATCAGTAAAAGAATGATCCATAATTTAAGAAGAAATTATAATAATAATGTACTGTATGGTAATATACTCAAGTAATTAATTAACATATATGTGGACCTTAGTCTAATCAAAGTAGTCTCCATGCGGAAAAAAGCTGAGAGATAAGTAAAGGGCTTCAGTTGATCTAGATATTATTTTGTAAAAATACAAATACCTGTGCCGTAGGCTAAAATGTTAAACTCTATTAGGGAAGAGTCAAGTCAAAAAATAGAGGTTTTCGCTTACCTATATGTAGTTTTAAATTGAAAGAAAATGAAGCGAAATGACCTAAACCAAAGTTGTAGGCACTTACAAAATGTAGAAGACGGAACCTCCAAAATCAAGATGGTACCACCAGGTAAATAGCAAATCGCATATTACTATGAAACTTAGATATTATTAATAATGAACTGTCATATCTTTTAGAAATATGCGCCAATGTTTTCGAAACTCCGAAACAAGTTAGCCTCAGTTCAATTTTTTTATATAGACCAAACAGGCAGAACTTTTGAAAAGAGAACGAAAAAGCACAAAACAAACTTTAATAACAGACACGATAATTCTCACTATACCTTACATTTAAATAACGGAGAACATAATTTTGATAATAATTTTGAAATCTCATATGTAGTAAACAAATGTAGAAAATTTAATTTACTAGAAAGTTTGGATATTAATAAATACCAAAAGCTTAATGTGCTATTAAATATCCAGTTGAACTTTAATGGTTCCCCACTAATAAATTAATAAGTTAGAAATTCCCCGGCATATTATAGATATAAATTTGTGAAATTTGTTAGAACTGAAACACCATAAATATAATTATTACTTTGATTAATTTAGGTGTACTGCTTTACCTACATAGACTTTATACAGTTCGAATTTTGCCGATCTTGTGTTTGTTTGTTTGTTTATTTATTTTTTCCCAACCAACTTACACAGTTCATTACAGGGAATACATTTTAAGTACTTTAAACTAAATAAATAATTACTAATAAAATATTACAAACATTATAAATTTGTTAAAAAATTATTAAAAAAAAGTTTAATTATATTTATACAATAAATGTTTAATTAATACTATATGTTGTATATAAACAATGATAATATTAATTATTTTTAGTTTTCCGGGAAAAATTTTTTCATAATTTTTTTAAACGTCAACAAATTTGTTATATCATTAATTTTTTGCGGCAAATCATTGTAATTTTTTATTCCTTGATATAAACTAGACTTTTTACCAAAATTACTCTTTGTCATTGGGCATTTGTACAGTTTTATATTGTCTCGTATTAGGTTGATGAATTATGTTTTTTAAATTTAATGTTATAGTTGAGTGTTTTTCTTTACTTTTGATAGAGTGTATTAAAATACACAGTTTTAATTTATGCAGGTGTTCTAAATCTAAGTATCCATTTGGTTTATATAAATTAACTGTTAGTTCCAAAAATGGTAATTTATGAATACATTTAATTATTTTATTTTGTAATTTCTTTAAAGGTTTAAATTTATTTAAGTATGCAGATCCCCAAATTGAAATTAGGTTCTGTAATTTTGAATAAACTAATGAAAAATATATATTTCTTAAATATTTTAAAGGAATATAATTTCTGGCCCTAAATAAAATACCAACTATTGGTGAAATATATTTTCTTAAATATTCAATATGTTTTATCCAGCTTAAGTTTTCATCCACAGGTAAACCTAAAAATTTAGTAGAACTGGTGTATTGAATTTTTTGATTATTGAAAAATATTGGTAACGTATTCTCCTTTATTTGTGATTTACTTATATTCATAAAAGTTGGTTTTTTAAGATTTAATGATAATTTGTATGCTTGAAGCCATTTACAAATTATGTTTAGTAGTATCATCAGCAAATAGTTTTAAATTTCCTTTTAAATTTAATGTGGATATGGAATTTACATATATTAAAAATAGTGTTGGTCCCAATGTTGATCCTTGCGGCACTCCACAAGTTATGTTTTTTGCAAACTTTTTATTTCCCGCATTTGAACAAATTGCTTTCTGTTTATTAAATAATTTTTTATCCACATATAAACTTTTCCTCGTATTCCAATATTATACAAACATTTAAGCAGTATACTGTGATTAACCGTGCCAAACGCTTTACACAAATCTAGGGACAACAAGCAGCATTTCTGATTATTATCAACATTTTGTTGAATTTCTTTAATAACATCTGTTGCTGCAATTTCTGTATTCCTATTTTTACGAAAGCCATACTGACCTGAAAAGAGTAATTTTTTGATTCTAAAAAGTTTATAATTTTATTATTCATAATTTTAGTTAGTATTATACTATTTAAAGAAGACACTGTGTGTCGAGACAATTGTCATAGTCTATAATAAATAGTGGAAATTATACCATTACGTTGTGTTATTAGGTTATTACCTTAGTCTTCGATATTTTGTTAGCACATAGCACATAGATAAGCTTTCATTTGATGCGCGACACGCCGAAGGCCTTCCTCTACTTTTACGGTTATTTTTAAATTAATGATTCCACTAATGTGCAAATTAGTACAAAATCAAGTTCTATATTTCCTCAATAAACCCTGCAAATTTCAGCTCTTCCTCTGTCTGGACCAAGTACATCGTACGAGAACTTTTTTTTGAATTCGGAAAAATATACACAATCCAATATTCCACCTTGTTTCAGAACCATTTTTATTTTATGGTCTATTCCAATTGTGTAAAACTCTATTATAAACATCTAACAATTAAAGGCACTAAATCCTATTAAAATGTCAGGTGTTGACTGTTTATTGATATGTAGTTGATTTTTAAAATAATCTATCTGCTTAAATCAGCCTAAAGTGCTTCAATGGGTCCATAGGTAACGTGCTCATTATCACTTCTAATATTAATAATCCAAAAAGATATTAACCGACGGGGCCCAAGTTTGGGGTACTTATTTAGGTACATTAGGGCTTTTCGCAGCTTTTCGAAACTTTCACGGATTTTTCCGGAAAATATGACCGATTTTAAAAATATCTAATTTTTACGGTAATATGCGATTTGCTACTTACTTGGTGCCGCTATCTTAACTTTGCAGGTTTCACCTTTGACATTGTTTAAGTACCTACAATGTTTATTTGCTTAATTTTGCTTCATTTCCATTCAGGTATGAGCTATGAACGCCCCCCCTCGCCTACCCCATATTGTTGCAAATGACCATCTAGATCCACTGAAACCCCTCATTGATCTCTTAACTTTTTTTTATAAGAAATACATTGTCATGACTAATTTGACTGGAGTTCATTCTGTAATTCTTAAAAGTTAAAAATTGGAAATTTTCATAGCCCTTAGCTAAGGACCAGAATTACAAATTTAGAATAAGTTACATACACAAAAGATCTAACTAAGTAGAACTGTTAGGAGATCGTGGGATTTAATGACTCTTTTTGAAACTTGCAATCTAGAAGAAAAAGCCATTTGTACAAACGTTAGCGTTTAAATAAATGCTTTTATCATTTTAGTTTTCGCAAATTAGAATTAACGACTTACAATTGACAGCCAAGAGGATGGATAAACCGGGCCTTGTATTCAATTTTAAAAATATCATGAATGATTTTAGATTTTTGAATTAAAGCTATTAAAACAATTATTGTTTCTCCCTTTAGGTGGACTCACTTTTTACTGGTTTGAATTCATCTCATGGATTCTACACATCTAAAAGTTTCCTGCCGGATGTGGCACGTGGTTCAAAAAAGGGATGCTTAAGTGGTCAGTGCTCATCCCTTCCGTCATTATATGGAACTGTATTGGTATTAGGGGCTGGAGATACTGCCTTTGATTGCGCTACTTCAGCACTTCGTTGTGGCGCACGAAAAGTTTTTGTTGTATTTCGAAGGTAAATGCTTAAATTGGGATGACATGTCAACTGCAAGTTATACTGGCATAATTAGTGTTCCGTGCCATCAGCCCCCCACTTAACCTAAGGAAACCTCGGCCGTCCGATCTCCGCCCATCTGTCGTACTACCCGCCGCCGACGCCGACGGTACCAACGCCGTATTACATCGCATATGCGCGGAGCAGAGTGGGGGGGGGGGGGGGAGGGGCATTTCGACTGCGCCAAATTGAAAATTTTGAAAAATATGTAAGGACAAAAGTTGTTACTTACATCGTGAGAAATATTTTTGTTGTAAAACTTTTTTTCTATAACCAATGGTTCTGCAGTTATAAGGAAATAAACAATTAAATTGTTTATAACAAATTGATCGCGCTAGAATTTTTCAATCTTGATAATTTTAGTTCAGTCTACATCTAATTCTCTCTCTATCTCTCTCTCTCTCTCTCTCTCCCTCCTCAAAACTAACTCAAAAAGGAATTATTTTACAAAAATAATATTTCACGTATATAAAGGTAAGGATTTTACTGTTAATATTAATAATGGCACTTTTGATGCCCCAGATACAAGGATACATGGAAACTTTAAAAAATATAATTTTGTACGTCTTGACTCTAATTACAGATGCTCTGAGAGACAAAGTATACCCTTGCAAAATCTTGATACGCGTCCAAACGATATATTGAAGTAAAATAAATTAAGAAAGCAATCAACCAATCATTGCAGATTATTTCCAGGGGCTAAAAATCAGAATATGTCTAGTGATACATTTGAGTCGTACGTGAGTCGCAAGGAATCATCAATGGCATATAATTTCAAACACGCGCCTAGGTTTAAAGGATATCCTAAACATTGTACATTTTCTCTATAGTAAGAGAGTTGATCGTATATGTATATATGTATGTTGATGAGGCATAAAAATTAAATACATCAGTTTAATAAAATAAAAAACATATTGCTGCTAAGTTTACCTGAGGTTGTAACTGAACTAGTAGTGGGAGGGGTTAAAAATCTGAGCCACAGTTTGTCTCCATAGTGACATGGTTGATTGTATAACCGTGCGAAGGCTTAAGAAGCGTATTAAATGAAATGTTGGAATTCTTCTTCCGAAGTTGCCACTCGATGAGTGTGAATTACAAAGACTAGTTAGAGTTTGCAGCAAGCCACCACATTCCATCTCTGTGGTAAATTTCAAATTTTTACGTAGAATAGTTTCATAGAAAATCGCCTGTGACAGGCGGACGGAAACAATTTTTGTTGTATTGAATTGTCTGATAAACCCAACTAATGCTCTTCCTCACATTCACCTGCACGGGTAATGTTTGTCTACTGACGGCTGACCTTTTACTATGTCTAATTGTCTGGGGTGAGGTTAGACCCTTCGGATGGGTCTGGCTGTTCGGATAATATCGTTAAATAGTCGCCCTAAACATATATAAAATTCAGATTTGATACTACGAGTATAACGTAAATGC
Source organism: Philopedon plagiatum (assembly GCA_963971165.1). Classification (NCBI taxonomy): domain Eukaryota; kingdom Metazoa; phylum Arthropoda; class Insecta; order Coleoptera; family Curculionidae; genus Philopedon; species Philopedon plagiatum. The sequence continues at coordinate 33,979,499 of OZ020196.1, read as the reverse complement.
CACGATTATTTATACAGCTTAAAAGCGTCTGACGGAAGTTATGCCCAGTGAAAAGCGTCTGGCAATTGTTAATAGGAGTTTATAATACTCTCCTGTTCAACATATTAAAAAATCAGATTTGTTATTTTAATGTTTTACTATTACATTTTTATATACCATTAGAATCTGTTACCTACCAAAGCCCCCTGACTAAAGTTTCATAGCATCCAAACCTTCTTACCTACTATAGTGTGCACCTACAGAAAAAATCTTAGGCTTGATACTATATCGTATGTCTGGTGGTCACTGACTCATAATCTATAATTTTAATACTACCAGCTTACATATGCAAAGTCTTATCTATATTCAACGAGTTTTTAAGATGCATCATCTTTGGGTTAAAGCACAAAAAATAGAAATTAATTTTTTAAGGTGTCCCTGTATATATGTCACCGAAAGTATAGTCGGTTTCGAGTCCAACATATATGCAAAATTTCATTTCTTTTGGTCAAGGAGTTTCCTAATTTTCGCACCAACAGACAGATTTACAGACCGCAGATGAACCGACAAACAAGAAATCATGTTTTTGGTAATTTAAATTTCCAAAATGGGGAAATCTGAAAAAAATCTCAAGAAGTAATTTTCCCACGAATACATTACTTTCTCCGGCGATGGAAGTAAAAAGATTAAACATAAGAATAAATTCACAAATATTCATACTTTAATTCATAATTCAAAAACTCTTGAGTGTTGTAAAAAGTCTGACCAACCAGCAAGCTCCTTATTTTTGAATCGTACTTTCTGATACGAAAAATGTTAATGTTAACTGGTACTACTGGTAGTTTGTTGTAAAAATGTATTGCCAGCAGCTCTGACCATCAGTGCATATTTTTAGTTGTTGGTGGCCAGAGCTGGGTAAGAATCAATTCCTTTTGGAATCAATTTCCTTTAGGGGCTTCGAGACCCTTTTCCAAATAGGATCCGTGATCCAAATTCGTCGCAAAATTCTAAATCAATTTATTGCTTTTTACCTAGGAATCTCTTTTGATGAAGTACGTAACGTATGTCCCAAAAGTTTTGGCACAAAATGCAATGGCTCCAAATAAGGCGAAAATGACAAAATGTCAAGTTGTCTTTGAAGACAAAAAAAGTATTTATTTTCTTGATTTTAATCCGACAACTAATTTTTTAGGTCGTTTGTTTAAAATGTCGTATAAGTTAGAAATTCGAAAAAGCATTTATAATTTGGTTTGGCGGATACCTAAGCCTGAAACAGTTCACGAAGAACCATTTACCATACAATAATCGAACGCGAACAGGAGATAGGTACCTTGCCCAAATCTCCCAAAAACTGAAAGACCAAGGACCCGAGAAAGAGCGGAACGATTGGTAAGAAGAGCAAAAGACAGACTTGTGGTATCCGTATATATCCGTATATATAGTATCGCGGGAATTTAAAGAAACGGTCTAAAACATCGAAAAAGATGAAAGCGTCCTAGATATACTCCAAATCAATACCGCGGTTACCGCGGTGCTGTTGTCAACTAAGGCGGGTGCATTTTGCGAACGAGAGAGTCATTATTATGGACGATGAAAAAACTTCACTCTTGCCAACTCGGAACTCAAAGAAAATAGTGGTTTTTATACGGATAATGTAAAAGAGTGTCCTGACAATGACAACGATTTTGGTTTGGTGTGCTATTTCGACTAGAGAGATATCAGGGTCTTAGGTGGAACTAGTCAGGGGCGAAGCTCTAGATATTAAAAGATATATTAATAATTATTGTCTCACGAAATAATTAGTTGATGTTGTACGAGTACATCACGCTGGAGACAATATAATATTTTGGCCCGACTTGGCATCCTACCATTATGCCAGGGAACCACAAAATTGACTTCGCGCAAACAACCGTTAATACCCAGAAACGATAATCCCCCTAATCTACCTCTGTCTCGCCCAATTGAAGATTTTTCTGAACTTTTTTTGCAAAGTGTATGATAGAGATTTGCAAGATGAAAACGAAGAAGAACTAAGGCTTGGAATTTTCCAAAAGATACGCGAAATTGATGCACAAGACGCCCAGAACCTGATGGAAGACGTTCGCAGAAAATTGCGCCTCGTTGAGCAGCACGGACCCCTTCATTTAGTTTAAGGGGACAGACCTAGTTGGGACGTCCAAAAAAGCTCTTTATTTAGGATTTTTTTTTGGCCGCACCTTAAAATAATTAATGACAAATGTTTTTCCACATGGAAGATATGTATTTGAAGAAAATATTATAAATTATTCAAGAGTAAATATAGAGAAATACGTGGGATACAGCAAATTTGCGAGGGGCCCAAAAAAAATGGTTTTGCCGTGATCACTGCAGCTCGTCAGTGGATCATCTTAAAGCAAAAAAACAAAAAGGGGCCATTAGTTAATGATATAGTGCTCCGGATGGACGAAGGGATTTGAAAAATTTTGAGTTGTCGAAAAATGGCGGATGTTGAAATTCAAAATTGTTTATACGACCAAAATTTTACTCACATTTTCGGCTATAAAAAAAATATAATCGTCCAAAAAAAAAAACTCCTTCGTCCATCCGGAGGACAATTATATATAGAATAAGTGACAAAACTTTCAAACTAATCGTGAAAGCCGTTCTCAAGTTACAGTGATCACCGACTTCGAAAACATGGTTTCGAGAAAAACGCGTTTAAAGTTTTGAGTACGATTTGCATGCAGATAAAAAATTTATTGTAGAACTGAATTTATTTTGAACACTGAATCATCAATTCCAGGACCATACAATGCTTTAGTAGCTGCATCAGCAGTGATTTTTAGCTGTCGTCGAGCAAGGGTCAACCGATACGTCTGCTGTCAAATTTGACATATGAGGCATTAGAGTCGGCTCCATTCAAAATTATTTATCTCTATAAATAATAGTCCGATTTGTCTGAAATTTTCAGAGAATCCTTTCGAAATATTCTACTTTTAGCAAATGCAAAAAAAAGAAATCGATTTTTTTCAAAATTCTAACTAGGTCTGCCCCCTTAAGTTATTAATTTTGTTAGGTACTAAGAAGTTAATTATAGCAAATATTAAGTTATTTATTATAGAAAACTATGACTAAATATTTTCTGTCAAGACTTTTGGGACATACGTTATAGTATTCCGGTAGAAGCAACTGTAACGTAACCTTTACTTGTGGTTTAACTATTTTACTACTTTATTTTTCAACTGCTTTTTATTGAGCTATTCCGGGACAGAACATCATACATATTTTTTTTTTTGTTTTCTTAACCACAAATAAAAATCATAAGGTGCTTGAACAGTTCTGAAGTAGCAAAAACAATTAAGCTCAATAAGAAATTCTGTTAATATTTATTTATTTAGAGGTTACCAAAATATAAGAGCCGTTCCAGAAGAAGTATCTGTAGCTGTTGAAGAGCAGTGCGAACTCGTTGGATTCCTCACACCACATAAGATAAATCTTAAAGATGGTCGTATAGCATCGCTTACATTTAGCCGTTCCGAGCAGCTTGAAGATGGCAGATGGATATCAGACACAGAACAGCTTACAACCCTTAAAGCAGATTTTGTTATATCGGCGTTTGGTTCAGAACTAACTGACCCAGATCGTAAGTATAAGCTTAAATGGAAAACATGTAATTACGACCTCTCTATTGATTACAAAAATGTTGTCTATCAAGACTACTCTTAGGGTTCCATATCTCAAGATCGGAATCCTGTTCATCTCTCTATACCCAAGAAGCATTTTTCCGACTTCTACCTAATAGAACGACGTTGGAAGCAATACAAAAAGTTATTGGGAAGCTACCTAAATACTTCACAGAGTTAATGCTAACTATGCCCCGACATTATAAGCTGATTATTTGGATTGTGTCCCCTCTCAACATTTGTACGACGCTATGTTGGCAATATATTTTACTGTTGATTTTTATTTAACTGGGTGATCTTTGTGCGAGGTTAAATATTAGTAACAACTTAACGGGGGTCTCCGGTGGCAGAGTTGGTACGGCGCTAGCTTTCCTACCGAGAGGTCGCGGGTTCGAATCCCGCTTCGACCATGGATATTTTGTGATTGTTAATTATTGGAAGGTGGTAGAGGGATTCTTCCTCGACCGAGGTGGTACCACCTCACACATCCTCTTAAAGGGCTGGTGAAATCCCTACGGATGTTTCCAGCTCTGTATGTGTGGGTCGGATTTCCACAGTACACCAACGGTGTCATGTCATAGTACTTAGACGTAGAATATTTGGTCAAGGGCGTACCGAAAGCACAATATTTGGGGGAGAGGGAATGGAGAAAGGATATCCAGCTATGCGAAGGTAAAAGTCCATTTTTTTGCAAATTCTCTCCGAGCAAAACTCCGATCGTCATATCAGCAGTATTAACACTTTATTGGATATATATACGTAAAAATAAATATACTCGTATATATGAGAATCTACAATTCTCTAAACTACCCTGAAGGTGCCTAATACAATAAGGACTAAACAACTAATGCCAAAACAGCAATTTTCCAAGCTATATGCCCTTTCGAGCGCTGGATTACATGGCCGAATTTTCCGTATTTTATCCAAACGCGGTTAGATAACAAAATACTTTGTCTTTTTATATATTTATATGTACCCCTGACAAGTAGGCATCCATTTATTCATTAATTAATTTATTGAGTATTTACGAATTTTAGTTACAAACGCGTATTTAACTTTTTGCCAACAAAAATGGTTACAATGTTTTTTAGGATCAATAAATTTTCAACCATAAAGCTTATAATATTGCATTGATAAAATGACTTACTTTCAAATGAATAAAAGCAAAAAGGGTCAATATTAAATCAAAAATAATACATCAAATAGTACAGCCAGAATACTGTCGTCCTAAGTTTGGTACTCTACATTGAGAAATCTTCATGTTAAGCAACTTTCCCTACATAATAGTCTAATATTCCACTGGTGAATCTGAGGAACGAAAGTGAGATACCTACTTGATGTAGATGCACCTAAAGGCGGCTACAGACGGCATGGCAAGCCCTGGCCAATGCCGCTCGTTAAAACGTTGGCGCATCGTGTGGATGCAAAACATATGGCAAAGCAAAGCCAACGTTGGCGCTGGCCAGGGTTCGCCTAGTAAGCGGTAATTTCGACACACATCAAAGGGACTTGTTGAAGCTCGCCAGTGGGCTTGATCGCCGTACACACGTATTCAAAATCACTTGCAAACATTCTGCAGAAATTAATGAACTTTAGAGATGCCTCCTTTGTCAAATCGCCAAGTAAATCACTTATTGTACCTAAAAAATTATTTGTAGTGTGAATGTTCATTTAAATATTATTTAGTTAACCTACGTTGTCCTACTTAGATAAAGCGAATTAGTTCACCACCTGCGTTTTTTTCTTTTTTTAATAGTTTCTGATAAAAATAATGCAGCTGAACTTAAAAGTAGAGCAGACGCTGCTATCACTTCATCATCGGACTCCATTTCGTCTGTCTTGTAGGTACACTTGTAGAGATTCGCTTTCACTTGCCTCGAAAACACTGGCAAAGATACAACATGTCGTGTGTACGGTTGTCGGTGCGCGAACATCAAGCAAAGACCAATGTCTCTACAAACACTGGTTGAAACGCTGGCCAAGGCTTGTCATGCCGTCTGTAGCCGCCTTAAGATGTACATTTATTATTTATTAGCCAACCACATGTTTTATAAATTAAAAATCGATTTCATTTTATATTTGAAGAATGTAAGGTTTTAATAGGATTATCCAATTAGCGCCATAAAGAAATCATAAATTAAAAGGAAATTCATGGGTCACTAAATTGAGATTTAAAAATATTATAAAATTTTACGTTCAACTGTAAAATGTATGAATGGAGATAAAAGGAAATCAAAAACATAAAAAAATATAACAAATGCCTACATGTGGCGTGGAAATTAAACTAATGAGAAACGTCCAAATTTATGAGCGGAAAAATTATTACACTGCATATACATATCTTTTCTTTTGTTAGCTTTTTCGGTTAATCCGATTTTTCGATGTCACAAAAATTTTAATATGTTTTAGTAATAGAGGCACTGAAACCGATATCTCTAAATACTTATGGTTTGCCAGTAGTAGATCCCAAAACTTTACAAAGTTCACATGCGAAAGTTTGGATAGGCGGAGATATGGCAGGAATAGCAGAGACTACCGTCGAGTCAGTAAATGACGGAAAAACCGCCGCATGGTATATTCACTGTATGTTAGAGGTAGGTAGCTGAGCAAAAGTTTGTTTTCATTGGAAACAGAAATTATTTGAGAATAAATCTCGTTGTCCAATTTAAAGTTTTGCTAAAAAGGTTCTTGCAAGGATTGTTAAAAATTAATTTATATCAATAATATAAATTTTAATTAACGTAAATATAAAGGATTACAGTTACAAGGATTGACGAAGAAATATAATAAGTGAAAAGGGTACAAAACAACAGAGAAAAAAATAAAGTGTGATCTTCCGACAGGCGTGTACTATTTTAAGCAATCTCGAATCGAAAATATATAAAAAGAAGATCAGTGTTATAAAATCTAAGAAAACCCAACTACTAACTACTGATAAAAGCTAAATCTTAGTTAGATCTGATAACCCCTTAGTTAAAATAAAACATCAAACACACGTTAAATTAAGTTATAACGCATCGCGCGACCAGCGCGGCGCGATATCATGATTGATCAAAAACCCAAAGTTACAACCGCCCATAGAAAACTGAATTTTATAAAACCCGAAGTACTACCTAGGTACCCCTTTCAAGATTTCCATTTTCTCCTCTCTATCGAAGCCTACCCTTAGCATGAAACAGGGGTCGATCAATACTGAATTTCGAAAAAAAAATTAAATTGAAGGTACTCCGTTAAATGGATTGTGTGTATACAAAGGTTTAAAAAAATCTATAAACTTGTAGTAAGGCCCGCTTGAACACGTAATGGAAAAATCTTTATGTTATTTAACTTAGTACTTGTTAATATTGCAATGCCCTGAAAGAAAAAGTTGCCTACTCTAGAAAATCACTGAACGCGTTATTTTGTCTACTAGAAAAATATTACGACATAAAAATATCCTTACCATGTTTCCATTTTTTAATATAAAAAATAAGCACATAAAATCATAAAAAAAATTTCGCTCCGTAGCTAAAAAAGGCTATTTTAGTCCCTATTTTTAGGGACTAATGTGACACTTTTAATCCCTGAGGGATTAAAAATGCTTTAAATGCCTTTAAAAGGTAAAATGTGCTCCTATGTATCTAAAATTACTACTTTTTTATATTTTGTTCTAGTTTTACTTAGATTTATTTAGATTATTTTTTTATTTTAGCCATTTTTTTTTTAAGAATAAAGTTTGATTAGTTTTATTTCTGTATTTCAAATACACTTATTGTTCAATTATTTTATTTTTAAAATAAAGTCTTTTCACCTTGTCGTGATCTTAAATGATTACGTAAATTAGAATAAGTTTGCCCCCCCCCCCCATAACACGTTAGTTGCCCCCTCTGAAATCAAAGCCTGAGTACAGGCCTGGTCTAAGGCAGTGGCGACTCGCCATATGAATCAAGTGAATCACAGATGTACCTAAAATTTCTGTAATTTTGTATTATATAATATTAATAATAGTAATAAATAATAAAGACCACTTATTAAGCATATTATATGTTTTGTTGAAAAAGTCTTTTTTCAAATGGAATAATATGGATCAGTATTATTCTCGGCATTATTAAGAAAATACCATTTACGTTTTTTTTTTGTGGTGAGGAATACAAGTAGTGTGATTCACTTATTTCGGAGACGCATGCATGACGCAATATTCCTATGATGGTTTATCTATTCAGGAGTGAATCACCTTATTTTTCAGCTATTTCACCAGAACCGGTCAGTATTACGAGCCTTCACGTAAATAAACACTCAAAACGTGCTCCCAAATTATTTTGAATATTCCCAACAATCGACAAATGAAATACTGGTCGTCGGCACGAAGTTTCTCAATCATTATTTGCGGGAGCTATATCTCGCGCCGAGCCCACATCCGTGGTGCTTTGCAGGTGCATCTGTTTAGTTGAAAATCCATGAGTGGCGTGCATGTATTTTTGTCGACTTTTTGTATTTATCTTCGTGCTGTAATTTAGATAATAAAATTAAGATGGTCTTCTGGAGCCCTTTCGAAACGAATGAAGGAGATAAAGAAAATGTTGAATATGAATATCCCGAATTTAAAAAACAAAGATTTACATGTCCAGTGTCAAAGACTTGTTTTAAATATTTATGGATGGTTAAAGGGGGAAAATTTAGAAAACTCTAATACAGTGGTTCCCAACCTGGGGGTAATTACCCCCTAAGGGGTAAATTGGGATTTTCTGATGGGTAAAGACAAGGATTGGATCATCATTCAGATATAAAACAAAATGATTAACAAAATCATCTTCATTAAATCTAACTACCTAATCACTAATTTTATTAGTGACTAGTTAGTGAGATTACAGATATTTGAAAATTTTAGGTAATAAATTTTATTATCTAAAATACGAATACAAGCCTGCGACGCAGCGCCGCTGGATGGCGCGTCTATCGGCTCGCTCGTCTCATTGACTTACATTACTTCTTAATTTAAAACAAAATTGCTAAAAGTGTTTTCTTTAACTGATTAAAACTAATCAAAAATATTACTTACTTTTCGTAATTTAAAGAAAAAAATACAATAGCTAATTTGTTTTTTTTTACACTAAACTTTTTTGGGGGTATTTGCTAATATCTAACCTGCTTTATGGGTAATAGTAATAGCCTTAAAAAGGTTGGGAACCGCTGCTCTAATAGGTCCCTTATTAAAAGAATTAGTGAACTAACTCAATTGTCACATGCTCTAATTTTTCCTGTGATTAAGGAAGGGAATGTAATAGATCATAGGGTGAAACGAAAACGAACGAAAGGAAAACTGGAGAATTGTTGATGGCGACAGAGATGCTATTCGGAGCATTAAAACAGACAATGAGGAATGATAACGAGCAACTACTGATCTTCACCACTTTATTAAATTTAATCACTTTGGTTTACATATCAAAAAAACTGGTGATTTTTAATGAAATAATCTGGTGAAATTAATGTTGTTTTTTTTTCTGGGAACTCTGCGAACGTTTCTGCGAACGTTTATCGTTCGCGTAAAAGCGTTACATCGAGACCATCCGCTCCAAACTGTTCATGTCGTGGTCTGCGTTATAGCGCTGTTCTAGTTTGTGGAGCCTTGTATTTAGATAAAATAGTAAACATAAATATTATTATTTTTCTTATTTAAGGGTAACCCGGAAAACAAGAAACCCCAGCTTCCCTTATTTCATACTCCTGTCGATGAAGTAGATATATCCGTAGACATTTGTGGCGTTCATTTTGAAAACCCATTTGGATTAGCCTCGGCTCCACCTGTCACAACCCCAGCTATGATACGTCGTGCATTTGAGCAAGGATGGGGTTTTGTCGTAACAAAGACTTTTTGTCTAGACAAGGTAATTTTATGGTTAAAATATCAATTTTTTTAGGTGATTTCAAATCTTGGGCGCTCACCTTTATTGGTCGTACTGCAAGGTTGAGTGCGAGCGTGACTGCTACGTGATCGAGTAATGAAAATTCCATATTTGCAGTCATGCGATGGTCACACAGGTGCTTCATACGGTGTAGTTTTTGAACACGACTCAGTGGTCTGGAGTTCATTTATATGTCAATAAAATGAGCTAATAGTTAGGAGGGCTTAATAGTAGTTTTTGGGCCGTATTTAAATTAGATTTCATTGGCTTAATATGAAAGTTATTCGAATGGTGATTTTTGCACCATTTCTTCAACGTACATCGAAATTATATAGTAAATTAATTTTCTGTTTTGTAAAATATCAGTAGAGTAAATTAGCAATATTTGCATTAATTAAAAGCTGAACAGTTGTTTTAACTATTTTCTGGTAATGCGAACATGGTTAGCAAAATTTTCATCCAAAAACGACGTAATCAAAATTTGTTTGTGTAATAACTTTTTATCTTAGGACAAGAATATGTTGTGTTGTAGAATTATTTCTGAGCTTATTTAGTTTTTATGTGACAGTCACATACCTGTTTTTTACAAAACCCACCTAGAACATTAGTAAAACAGTTTTAATTGCATAATCGGTTTTAGAGTTAAAGCAGACTTAGCACCTAAAGACATTTTTTTAACGCTGATTCATCCATTTTAATGAAAATGAATTCACTGCGCCGTTTTGAAGAGAACATATAAATTAAGGAAAATCACAACCTTAGAAAGGTGGCCGGATAATGTCACCACTTTTGAAACCTAAATTTATAGAAAAGTTCTACAATTTAACGATAACCACAGCAGACTAAAGCCTTCATCATTCTCTAGTCCTTTTTAACCTATTTGATTTAAACAGGTCTTTATTTCTGAATTAAAAATTTTTTAAAAAATACACTGATTTAAAATGTTAGTTTTATATTATGAAATGTAGGTTTAGTAAAATAGGAGTCAATTTCTAGAAATCTGGATTATGGGGAAATAACTGCTACGTGTAGTGGGATATGAGGGGTTCTGCGCCAAGTGCACCAAGCCCTCTGCGCAGGCGCCAGAGCTGCGCACGCGTACGTCACCTGTTATTAGCTGTTTAGGAGCTGTTTCGAGAAACCGGGTCTGTGTTATAGCTGTTTTGTAGCTGGTTATGGGCCGTTTCCAGAAACAGGGTCTGTTTTGTAGCTGTTATGAGCTGTTTCCAGAAACAGGTTCTTTTTTTGGAAAACAGCTCCTAGACAGCTTCCAAACAGCTACAAAATGGCTAAAAATAGACCCTATTCAGGAAAAAGTTCCTAAACAGCTTCAAAACAGCTAAAAAACAGACCCTGTTTCTGGAAACAGCTCATAAACAGCTACGAAAGTAGTAAAGTAAGTAAAGACCACTTCACAAGGGGCAGCATGGAGAGTAATTCTGGAAAGCTTCCCACTGATGTCTCAGTCTAACAGTAGGATGTTCCGAGTATCTTATATGTCTTCTTTTCTGACCTTTTCGATACCAGTACATAACCATAAACGTATTTATATTTACATCCGTTGTTTACCCCTAAACAATTACAATAAACGCAATGCGTGTAGGTATTCGACAAAACTACCGAATCGTGTGAACACTTAATGCGATTCGAATAAAATACCATTTCGACTAAATTGTTGTACCGTACCGTACCGTGTGAACGACCCATTACATAGGCACAACCAGAATATTGGCTAGCTAAAAAAGTATATACATAATTCTGCTTTTTGTTAGTGAGCTGAACAATAGTCGTTAAAAAAAGAACGACCGGGGAAGGGGTTTAAATTTTGTTTTTACCCAATAAAATTCTTACGGAAAAGTAAAAAATTGCGGTCTGTTGGGGGGATTGCATATCGATAGCCTCTACTTCCTTGGCCACTTAAGATACAAAAAATGCATAACTTGCCACGAATCTCAGCCTTGTGTATCCGATTCGATAGTGTTGGCTTGCTGATATAATTACACAGATCTTACTATTATCTAGTAATAGTGATAAGATTGCTTTATTTAATATTTCTTTCTTAAGTTATATATATAGCGATATTTCTAAAACCAACCTAGTTATAGTTGAGATATTGATAATCCAATGGGTTAATATGCTAAAACATTAAATAATTATTTAAAAACACTTATCTTAAAAGAAAAGTTTTTAGGATCAAGTCACAAATGTTTCTCCAAGAATTGTAAGGGGAACAACTTCTGGTCATAACTATGGACCTCATCAAGGATCGTTTTTAAATATTGAAGTTATATCGGAAAAAGTTTGTGACTTTTGGTTACAAGGAATAAAGGAATTGAAGGAAGACTTTCCTACAAAGGTAATCAATGCAAATTAACTTTATTAAAAAATTTTGCTTTTCATTAAAATCTGTAGGTATACCTATATTTACAAGTGACAGCTCGTCTACACGAGCACATGAGCACGTGCCCCACAGACAGTCAAAGAACCACTAAAAACTAACTTTAAATCAACATTTTATCTAACAATAATAATAATAATAATAATAATAATAATAATAATAATAATAATAATAATAATAATAATAATAATAATAATAATAATAATAATAATAATCATAATAATAATAATAATACCGTATCCCACTCTTTTATTACGTATTAGACCTCGATGTCATCACAGCCCCCTATACTGTTTAATTTTGAAGTCCAACAAGACGAAAACCTGCACCAAGAGATTTATATCTAGATGCAAGCAATGTAGGTACCGCGCAACTGATCCTGAGCTCTGTCTTTTTCTATTGCACAATTTAAGGACAAGATATTTTGATGCAAATGTGCAACAACTCCCCGGTACCTTGCATGTATTTGTAATTATCCTCATTACTGTTTCATCGCTACAGATAATGAAAGGGTAGTGGAGTCCGGTAATTCACGTCCGACTAATCAGGTGTCAGTTATGCGGCATATTAGCTTTTGTGTAAGTTGACCCTTTGTCATTAATGCCATCTAAGTGATCCGATTTGAATTACCGAACTTGCATGGTTTATTGGAACACACTGCTTGTAATCATTTTTAATTTTTCTTAACTTGATCAACACAATTGCTCCCCTTTTCCGCTGGATATCCACCCATTGCATCCCTAATTATATCTACAACCGCCTCTGATAGATGGTTCTTTATTGTTTTGTGTGATCTGCGTCTTTACATTCATTGACCCATACAAGTTCTACAGGGTTAAATACCCAAAAGTACAAGAGTAATCTTAACAACTCGCAATCGTAGGCTCGTGGTATGCAAGCCACTACATGTTTGGGTTTGATTCTAAACAAATTTTCTGCTAACTTACCGTTTGTTTTTTGCACAAAAATCTGAAGAAAATAATATATTTAATATTTTCGTCGTATCTTGAAACATATTTAACAATATAACCGAGTTCTTAAGATATTCTGCTGACGCAGCAGTTTTCAACTGGTCTATTTTTATAATAAAAATTTGGTATCCGATACGTACAGTCAGTCAAAAAATCTCCATACACTTCCCTTTTTCTAACTTAAATGACGTCGTTTCCAGTTTTACATAAAAGAGGCTTAAGATATTCTTAATACAGTATTAATTAATAATTTTCTTAACAAAACGGTTCTAAGAAACAGTAGGTTAAAACTAGAGCAAATATTACCAATTATATAGAAAAATTATACCAAAAAGTCTCCATACATGCCACATATTATAGCAACACTCACTAAAATTTTATCAACTAGGGTTGCGTCAGGTTGAAAATAAGTGATATGAATGAAATTTATAATATCTTACTACTTAAGAATACTTTTAAAAGTTTTGTTAATGTTAAATCCATTTTACGAAGGATGAGTGATAAAAACTGTGAAATTCCAAATTTAGTACGAAAAATCATTGTAGATTTATGGAAACAGGGCAAGTCCTATACAAATATTGGAGAAACTGTTGGTAAATCACGTGCCACTATTCAGTATATTGTTAACCAATTTAAAACGACTGGTTCTTACAAAATAAAACGTTGTTCAGGTCGTCCTAGAAAGTTAAGTGTTCATGAAGAATCTAGTTTAGTAAGAAAAATTATAAAACACGTTAAGTTAAGCGCTCCAAAATTAGCGGACGAGGTCCGGGACGAGGTTACGAAAGAAGTTAATCTACAAACTGTTAGGAATATCTCACATAGAGCAGGCTACAAGGGCCGAGTAGCGCGAAGGAAACCTCTACTTTCGGGAAAAAAGGGAAAAAAGTTTGGATTTTGCTAAAAAGTATATTTCAAAGCCTGTTAAATTTTGGGAATCAGTATTATTTAGTGACGAAACAAAAATAAATCATTTTGGGTCTGATGGAAGATCCAAGGTATGGAAAAAATATGGCACTGAAAGTTAAAAATCTTTGTCCTACCTTGAAACTTGGAGGAGGCAGTGTTCTAATTTGGGGATGCATGTCGGCCGCTGGAGTAGGAAATTTATCCTTTATGTTGACGGCATTATGGACCAGCACCAATATTTAAATATGTATTTTGAAAGAACATTTATTACCCAGTGTTGGGTAATAAATGAGGCTGGAAGGGCGGTATGTTTATCAACAAGATCATGATCCCAAGTGTACAGCTAGGATGATACGAGAATGGATGATACATAATGTGCGACAACAACTTCACACACTGCTTCAGTCACCAGACATCAACCCCACAGAGCATTTGTGGGAAAAGTTGAAATGCCGTGTATGCAGAAATTAAATTTCCAACAACTCAAACGGACCATCATCGAAGAATGGGAAAATATTCCTGAAGAAGTAACCAGGAAACTTGTTCTAAATAAGACAAATAGGCTAAGAGCTGCAATTAAGGCAAATGGTAATTCTACTAAATATTAGAATTGGAAATACCCTAAAAATATTGGTTTAAATACCATGGAGACTTTTTTGGCATAATTATGTTACATAAGTTATTCGTTATGTGTGGCTTTTAAAATAAATGCATTTTTGTATAAAATTATTTGTGTCTTTCTATTTTAATAGGTTGCTAAACATATTTTATGACATATTTCAGTTCAATTACAATTTAATATTAATTAATTTATTTCCCGAAATGTTAAGTGTACGGGGACTTTTTGATTGACTGTATAATATGCCCTTTATGATGTTGCATTTGTGTCTGCTCTTATAGAGACAAATTAATATTAACACTTATTTCTCGTGCAACAGGTAAGCATTTTTCAACTAGGCATCGACATGTGGTATCAACATGGCCGACAATTAGCTGATTGCATTAGTTTTTGAAAGTCTATGGTATGAACAATAAATAGAGCCCTGGCAAAGAGTTTTGTGTTGGTTGTGCCAAAAAAGGAACATAATTTTTAAACCTTGACTCATTTTCATTAAGTGGTTTTTCTAAATAATCTATTGCTACTTGACCTTACCCTCATCGGTGAACACATTTCCTTGTTTACCCTTAATCTGTCTAATTTGCAAGAGATCTTTCGATGTCTTCTGCCGAAATCTTGTCAAATAAAATGATTTTTTTCACTTAAACTATAAATTAGATATACGATTTTTTGTCTGCTGGTGTACCATAAATGATAAATAAGTTTATTTCAGATGTTAAATGCCCGGAAAGATATTTAGATAAAATTTTAGGTGATTGTGGCATCAATTATGTGTGCCTACATTAAAGAAGATTGGGAAGAGCTTGCAACAAAAGCTGAAAAGTGCGGAGCCGATATGTTGGAGCTTAATTTAAGTTGCCCACATGGAATGGGTGAATCAGGAATGGGACTTGCATGCGGCCAGGTCTGTATAATATTAATCACAAACAATTAGGTTATTGCTTCAGATTGATAGGTATTACCTAGAAGGAGAACATAAAACTTCTCGATGCAACTTAATGATAATATACAGGTCGGTGATGTTACGTCCCAAGGGCCCTAATCTCGGCCATGGACTTTGCGAGATCATAAACTACGTCCCTAGACGCCTTTTCAACACCCATCTAAATAAATCTAAGTTGACGGCACTAGTTTTAGACAGAATTAAGCCTTTTTTGGCGCTAACACGGTTCAAAACGATTGAAAAACATTTTATTTCCTTGTTAAACGGTGACGTCATATATGTAGAGTGTTGAACCGTATTTGAAAACGGTAGTTATGGGCACTTTTTGTAGAAAAAAATGCACATAACCACTCCCCCCCCCCCCCCCCCCCCCACACACACATTTTTTCCAAAACTCCATATCTACTTATTCCCCATTTTTTCTAAAAAAAATATTTTTAAATTTTGCTGTTTTTTTATCAAGGATTATTCTTTAATTTTTTCTGATATATACCAAATTTTCCAGTTTCTGTATTTTTACCAGTTCTGATTATTCAGCTATTTTACAAAATTTTTAAGTTTTGTCTATTTTTGCCAATTTTTATCATTTTTAAGATTTAAGCTGTTTTACCAAAATTTCAAATTTCTATATTTTTACCAATTATGAGGGCTCACGTAAACCAACAAGGATATAGAGTTCTTTATTAAATATTTTTAAACACTTTCATTCTAACATCTTTCTAATATAATATTTTTTACTCTAATATATTGTTTGGTACAAAAGTGCCCATATCTAGTTATTCACCCATTTTTTAGTTAATTTAATACAAAGAAACCTTTATTAGCTATCAAGATGATGTTTAAAACTGGACCTGCCTATCTGTCATCTGTCATCCTTACTTTAATTATTAAAATTAATAACCGTTAGAGCAAGCTGTTTTATTGGGTCCATCTTAGGATTTCCTGTTTTCTTTTAAAGATCAGTCTCTGCCTTACCGGGGCTAAAACAGGTGGCGCTTTTGTTTAGTTTTGACTTTACCCACACCACTCTCGGCATGAGCTAGCCGTCGTTCGGCCAAAAGGTAGAGACTAGACTACACTAGGACAATAAAACAGTGCAACTGCTCTGCTCTAGTTCAACAGGGCATCTTATCGGCAACTTTAAGGCAGCTTTAACAGCAGTTGACTTTAAGATAACTTCCTTATCGTAAACTATAAGTTACCATCCTTTTTGTTAACTTTAACGGAATAATTTGTTGAAGTTATTACCGCTCTTAAATACTTATTACAGAAGGTAAAGAAATTTAAATCAATAAATCTGGTTCATATAAATTAATTTCAAATTTTAGAAAACACTTTGATTCTTCCTTTAATTTCTTTACATTTTTATCTAGAATTATTTTTATATTTTGTTTCTCTTATTTTATGAAATTCGAAAATTTCTTTATTTTTACTAATTTTTGTGATTTTAGATTCATCAGCTATTTTACTAAAGTTCTATATTTTTTGCGATAGCTGACGTGGACGAACATATGTATAAAATTATATAATAAAAGATAATGCAAATTTGAGACCCAAATTACATCTGAAGAAACAGATTTGTCCTAAAAAAAGATCAAAATAAGTGGTTCACATTAAAACATAAACATTAAAACGACGACGTAACAGAAAAATTTATTAGTGTATTAACAAAAAATGTTGGCTATATTGAGACAGATTTTTGTTCCGTCAACAGGGTGTTGTTCCCTGTATATATACATATTTTTTCCATTGTAGAAAGCAAAATTAGTTCGTGATATTTGCCGATGGGTTCGTTCTACTATTAGCATTCCATTTTTTGTAAAATTGACGCCCAATATAACAGACATAGTAGAAATTGCAAAGGCAGCAAAAGAAGGAGGTGCCTGGGGTGTTTCAGCAATTAACACTGTGTCAGGTCTAATGGGAGTAAATAGCGATGGGGTAGCATGGCCTCGAATAGGCACAGCACGTCGTACCACATATGGGGGTGTATCGGGTAGGTATTTTCCTTATAATACAACTTACCAAAGGTGTTTAACAAGTATTAATTAACATAAATTAAAGCTAAGCAATGGAATTTTATATGGCGTTTAGTGGTTTAGCATTACTCAATCGACCACGAAATTATTGCTGACCACGAAAAATGTGTTTCCAAATTTGCTATCATGAAGCATGCAGTTGGTCAATTGATTTAATTAATATAGCAAAATGTTATGTTTTTTAATTAGGAAGTTCCCATATTTTTTTAATCAATCAATCACAGTTTAAAAAATTTCAAAATCAACAGTAAAATTTTGTTGAAATATCTTTACGAAAAATTTAATTATGCCTCCTAAGAGTTGAAATTCAACAGCTTGAGCTTTTTCTCGGCCCCAATGCAAGTGCCATAACGAGACACATATGGACACAACGCAAGAATATCAATAGGTATTTATAGTGGTCGTCATAGATATATCGAAGAATTATTGAGAAATTACACAAACATCAAAAAACATTTAATATCGATATCCGTTGATATTGATACGTAAAACAGGACGCAATAATATCGCTATATTATACCGGAAAATAAATTTCAAGCCTGTATCAGTTTTATTTTCGTTTTAAAATTATTAACTAATATTTTACATTAGAGGGGTTATGGGATTTTAACAAAGTGATATCGCGTGAGTTTCTTCGAAAATGTAAATACAAAGTTTAACAATTTTACGACTGAACTATTTGACTATTTTATGACACTCAATAATTTCTACAAATTTTTACTAGGCAGTAATTTTAATTATGTCCATTAAGATAACAGTATAAGTTGTATCCTAATTTTAAATTATAATTAGGAATTTTACATTTGGCTAAGATCCTTGTAATATTAATATCACCAATGATGTGAATAAAATATAACTTTGAAAATGCTTAAATAATTATTTTATTATCTTTAAGTTTCACGAACTTATTTAATTCTTTGGAGTGAGTATTTTAACGCGGCGAACGCCTGATAGTTTATTACGTTGGGTTTGTGTGAATTTGACTGTTTTAGCCTGATATTATTGAAAAATAAGCAAACTAAAAAAGGTTTTGTTCGTGGTGAATCTAATAATTGATCATTTTATTTATTGCAAGTAGCAAGAATCCTAGTCTTCAACTCGATTTTTATAGCCACCAATATTAATGCCATTTGTTAAGAAAATGCTTAACAACTCGTGTATTTAATTTTTTAGGAAATACTAGAATCACTTATTATGTTAATTTTGTGGCATTTACCGTAATCTGTCAAAATCGTCTAACAAAAATGTATCACGCATTCTAAAAACTTCTTAGCAAAAGTCGTCGACAAGCACACAAAAACAAAGAAAAAATAATTAATCCAACTTTTTTTTTTACCTAAGATTGATTTACCATAAACAATAAATCCTGAATATGAAAAGGAGATTGTGAAATATCCTTTACTACACACCTCCAATAAATAATATACTTTGTATCACAATCAATATATTATGCACATAGATCACTTTAATATGTTTTTTTTTATTTTATAACCAGAATTGCCGCTTCCAAAAATTGTAGTTTGTATATTTATGTGTTTTGTGGGCTCATGTCGCGCGACGTCGTAATGACCAATCCAGCGTCGCGCAGAATCGTTTGCGGTCCTAGGCACACAAAATAAAATATATCCTTCAAATTTACAGATATCGAAATATTTTTTCAGTATTTTCAAAATTATCCTTTTTACCATTGCTTGATGCTAACAGTACTAATATTTTAGTGAAATAGGAACTTCCTAATTAGAACGCTTATTTAATTTCTATTTAACAAATAATTGCATTGATCAGGGAATTCAACAAAATTAGGCTTTACATGTAAGCCATTTTTTTGAAAAAAGGTGTAGCCCCCACCCCCCTTATGGGACCGCTCCTGTTCATAAAAGACAACAACTGTTATTATTTGAAAGCTTATTAAGTTAAGCTTATTTTGTGATTTTTTTTGATAGGAAATGCTACCCGGCCAATGGGATTACGAGCTGTTTCTGCTATTGCCGCAGCTCTACCAGGTTTCCCTATACTTGGAGTTGGCGGTATTGACTCAGCATTTTCTACTTTAGAGTTTCTTCAGGTTGGCGCCAGCGCTGTACAGGTATTTATTTAAACTATTTTAAAGTGTGTAACAACATTCTTGGGGCTGACAAAGAAAAATAATACAAACTAGATGAATCCATTTACGTAAAACTAGAACAGAAGTAATTTATTTGTAAGTTATGTAATATTAAACACTACTGTTTCGAAGTACAAACATTATTACTGATTATGCGGGGTGGCTAAACGAAAACTAAACGTCGGCCTTTCTGGGTGTTTACTATTTGCTATGAAAGAAGCGCTCGGACACGTCGATTTTGTTTCCGAACGGGGAATCTTTTTGAGCACATACTCAAACCCCTACCTGCAACTCCTTGGCCAGGGTGGGCTTCACCCCTAAAATCATAAATGGAAAGGGGGGTCGAGTTGCACATTGTTTGAAAGGTCATTCGATTCTCTTTATCACCATACCTAGTATATGCCCTTTTACGGTTTTCAAATTATTTAATTTAAAATTTCTAAAATTATTTATTATTTATATATAATTATTTAAAAAATATTTGTTTCTTACATAACATTGCTAAAAAAGGTCGATATTATGTTTAAGCTGCACATAAAAACAATTTACCGTTAACTTTCGGTGCTATGTAATTTCTTATATTTTTAAATCTGTATTCAAGGTAAAAGTGTCTTACTAATTTCTCAAATGATTTACTGGTGGATTTTTGTTATTGTTTCTAACTGAACATTATTTTTAAAATAAATAAATTTACTTTTCTGTGATTTATGAATCCGTAACTATATAAATTCCTTTTTTTTTCTAATTCAACTATTTTCTTCTTGATTAGGTGTTTTTCTCTGGCCTTGTTGTTTATACGTACAATTATTTTCATTGTTTGTCTCATCAAAAGTGCATATTAAAAAATACTTCATAAGTTCTTATTAATTCTTCATTTATTAACAAAGTCTTTATATTCATAAATTTAAAAAACATATATATTTTTTTCATTCATTATGGCTTCAAAACAAACTAAACAGCTTCGTACTGTTAGAGAAATGTACATTGATCAGATGTATTCCGCATGTGCTTTGACTCAATCTGTCACTGTAGATAAAAATTTACATTCGCGATTAAAGGTGATTTGTTCAAGGATCGATAACATATATGCAGAATTTGAAAAATATCATATCGCTTTAATAAATGCTCTTGCAAACTCAGAAACTAGTGATTTTGATGAGGAAAAAAATGTAAGAGCTGATTTGATAAATGCTACAGTGTTAGGTAGATATATAATGATTTGTTGACTGTAGTAGTGACGCCAACAATTTATAACCCTAATTCTCATGGCTCTGTTGCTAAGTTGCCCAAAATAACTTTGCCTACTTTTGATGGTAATTATACACAGTGGACAACTTTTATACATTTATTTAATTCATTAGGTTACAATAATGTGTCTCTTGATAATATTCAAAAATTCAATTACTTGATTGCTTTTGTTAAGACGAACCTCTGGCTCTAGTTAAGGCTCTACCTCTAATTGCTGATAATTATCAAATTTCTTACAATTCTTTAGTCAAACATTATTAGAAGTCTCGTTTATTAACACATTCGCTGCCGGCTTAAGTGAGGTTGCAGGCTGAAATATGCCAAATTCTAAATTTGCATTTTTTAGTTCTAGTTTTACTAGTTAATTAGTGAAATGTTGTTATTTTTGAAAAAAAATCAAAAAATGGTGCCGAAAAACAAAAATAAAAAATGGCTCCAATAGGAGTCGGTGGCACATGTGATCAATATTAAGCATCAAAACCACCGGCTCCCATAGGAGCCATATCAATATATATGAACAGTTTGTTTTTATTTAAGAAAATGCGAACAATAAAATACAAAATACAGTTTTAAAGATTATCATGGTATGTACCAAAACATTCAGGACATAATCCAGGCTTATCCGGGCATTGTTCACAGTGAAAAGTGGTCTGTTTTCCAACCCTGTTTTTTGTGCACATTCTGCACCGTTTACGCTTTATTCGTTTAGTGTTGTTTGTTCCCTGTCCTTTTGTTTGAATTTGTGTTATGTAGTGCTTATTTTGTATGGCTACAAGAGGTTGCAGGTTACTAGGTTCTGGAAGAAGTTCATTGATAATGCTTAGCCTAAAATCGTAACCATAACCCTACATTTTTTAGCAAACCATGCAATAAACCTTATGGCCAAATATGCCTTCTTACCGCTAATGCAACCTTCAAATATGCCGGCTTATTGCCGACTTGTATATAAATTAATTTGTGTCTGGCTCCTATAGGAGTCGTCGGCAGCTGTCATACACAGCCACCTGACTCCGATAGGAGCCACCGGCAGCGAATGTGAAGTAATACAGTAGTACATGGTCTAAAATTGTGAATACCACAAGACTGACAAATGATTCTGCACAGGGCGTCAGAAAATTATAAAATGCGTTTACTGAAAACCTAGCTACTCTAAAAATGTTAGGCCTGCCTACAGAAAATGGGGATTTTGTCATGTTTAATTTAATGGTTCAAAAATTAGACCCAACAACAGTAAAACGTTTCGAATTACATGATGCTTCTACAGATATCCCTTCATATGAAGAGCTCAGAGAATGTCTTGAAAAACAATGCACTGCTCTTGAAGCAGCTGCCTTAATTTCAGCTAAAGTTTCGTCTCCAAATGCTCAAAATCGGAACAACTATTTAAAAAATTTAAGTCAGAGGTCTCACAATTCCTTTGTTTCAAATACTAGTTGAGATGGTAGCAAACCTGCACCTCATCCTTGTATTTTTTACAACTCAGCAAGCCACCTCATTTATATGTGCACTGGTTTTCTTTCTAAAACTCCTCATTAACGCTCATAAATAGTAAGGCAAAATATCTGGTGTGTCAACTGTTTACACTTTGCTCACTCTCTTTCTTCTTGTAGTTCAAAAAAAACATGCAAAGTCTGCCAATAGAGACATCACTCTCTTCTGCACTATGACGGACAACAGCAAAATTCTTATTGTTCACAACACTCTGTTAATCCCTCTCAAAATTCAGCTAATTCGCAGTCTGAACAACCGTTCTCTCTAGGTTATTTAGTGCCTCAACTTCAGATTTCTAGTTTTTCGCAACCGAATGTATCTCAAGGTAATTTTCTCTTCAGATTAGTGTGACTGAACCTTCAAGTTCTGATTTCTCTAATTGTGCTATAAGTTCATCAAATAATGCGCTCAGCGCCAAATCTTCTTCTAAATCCACAGTGCTGCTTGCCACTGCACAAGTTGAAATGCTCGCTGCCTATGGAAATTTTCAACCCATTTGAATTCTAATTGACAACTGTAGTCAAGTAAATATTATTTCTCAAAGATGTGCCAACCGTTTAGGCCTTCCTCGTTCAAAGGCTGCTCTCTCTGTTTTTGGTGTCGGTCAGGCTTATTATCAAGCTTCTGGTTTGGTCAGTTGCACTCTTCGTTGGAAAGACAAATTGAATCCAGTTTTCCGCTTTGAAGCTGTTGTCTTATCAAAAATATGCTTGGAGATGCCTACTGATTTTATTCCTAATCAAAATTGGCAAAACATTTCGAAATTTCAAGTTGCAGATCCTGCTTTCAGCAAACCTGCTAACGTCGATTTACTTTTGGGCTCTGAAAAATTCCCCTACATTCTGGAAAATGGTTTACATGTTGGAAATGACCAGAACCCACCATTGATGAAAACGGTGTTTGGTTGGATTGCTCTTGGTAAAATGTTCTTCGATTCTAGGGCGTCGCCATTCTCGTTCTTCACTTCTTTTGAACCCTCTTTAGATGACAGAGAAAATTTTGGGAGCTTGAAGAGTTAACCAAGATTCAATCAAGGTCACCTGAAGATACTCTTTGCGAAGAGCATTATTAAAAATAATCATCGTGCTTTTTCGGGTCGTTACATAGTTTCACTGCCCTTTAAAGAAACAAATCCATCATTTCCAGGTTCTAAATCAGTTGCTTTCAGAAGATTTTTGTCTATGGAAAAGCGTCTTCTTCATGACCACTCTTTTTATGAAGAATATTCTAATTTCATGAAAGAATATATAAATTCGGGGTAAATGGAATTAGTCCCAAATTTATCACCTGATTCAAACTCGAATTATTACATTCCACATCACTGCGTAATGCATCCTAATTCCTCTACAACCAAACTTCGAGCTGTCATGGATGCATCAGCAAAATGTGATTTAGGTAGTTCTTTAAATGATGGTTTAATAACAGGTGAAAAATTACAAAAGGATCTTGCTTCAATTCTTCTTAGAATTCGATGTCATGTTTGCATTTTTACTGCCGATATTAAACAGATGTACTCCCAAATATGTCTTTCTCCAAATGATGTTGATAATCAAAGATTATTTTGTCGATTCTCTACCAATCAACCTATTAAAATTTATCGTCTTTTAAGAGTTGCTTTTGGTGTTAAATCTTCACCGTTTCTTGCTCTACGAACTATTGCTCTATTAGTTCGAGATGAAGAATATAGATTTCCTATTGCTTGTGAAATTCTGCTTCCCGATATTTTCATGGATGACATTGTTTCGGGTTTCTCTTCGCTCTCAGTGGCCATCTCTGCTAGAAATCAACTCATTTCTCTTCTTAGATGTGGTTGTCTCGAACTAAGAAAATGGACCTCAAATATTTCTCAATTTCTGGAAAGTATTCTTGAATCTTGTCGTCAGCAACAAAACTCAAGAGAATTTTATTCGGATTCATACGGTTTGATAGTATAAATGGGCTGATAAGTATACCGCTAACAATACCAGCCAGTATTTAAAGAAAATCTGTGTTGGAAATTGGTTCATCGTATAGCATGGGCATTTTTCATACCCCATGCATACGTATTTCTAAATTTATTTATCCCATTGAGAGTAAATGGTGCCCCATCTGTAGGTAAAACAAATTTAGTGAAATTTTCATTTCGCGCGTTTTTCTATAAAATCCACTCCCAAAACTGTACTCTTTGGAGATGGTGTTGGGTCATTAAGGCTTGAACTCTGTGATACGTGATAGGACTTCCCGCCCCTGGCTTGTCCATTACATCTTGGACTCCCCGAACTTTAATGCAAGAACATAACTTACTGTCTTTTTCGACCGCTTTGCCACTGTTCTCTTTTCCTGATACTAGCGATACTAGGGACGCTAAAATGTTTTTTCTTGTATATGTAAAGTGGTATTTATTCAGGTTAACATTTTTGTTTTTTGATATTTCACGTTTACCAAGTCTTAACAAGAATATTAGTATTGTTCTTGATTAAAAATATCATTTGTTAATTAATTGAATACTTTAGGTGTATATTTTACGTAGTATATTAAAATACAATATGATTTAGGACTACGGCTATGTTTTATTTAATATTGCAACTTAATTGGATAATGGAAACCTAAAATCTAAAAAAAAATCCAAATAAACCAGCAGAATATGATTTTGAATGGTTTTAAGCACATACGTAATTTTATATGATTAAGCCTAAATATTTTCGAGGTATAAAATATGTAAACAATATCTTTTTGATGAGAATACCGTCCAGTACTGCAGGAGGCAAAATCCACGCCCTTGTTTTTTTTTAGTAAATGGCTAGATTGTAGGTCATGCTTCCTTGTTCAGGAATATATTACAAAATAACGATTTGGATTAACAGATGTGTCCAAAATTATTATTTATTTCTGAGTATAATATTACCGTTTCTATAAACAAGATACTTGTAACTGAAAGGTGCGTAATAAAATTAAATAAAATTGTCTTGACTGAAACCAAGAAAAAAACCAAGTACGCTTCTTAAAAACTTTTAAACTGATACAACTTCAGCTAAACAGAATAGTACTACTACGAAAGCGTTCTTTTTGTGATATTTTTAAACATATTCTAGGGCTCACTAGTTTAAAAAAAAAGGTTGTTTTCCAGTGTACATCAAAATCGGATACAAATTTGTCATTAAAATAATACTTTTTTACAGTGTAGTAGGTGTTGCAGAAACCGTTCAAGTTCACAGAGTTTGGGTACATGAAATATCAAAGAACCTTACAAAGCTTTTATCTCTTGGTAATGGGTTACTCTTTGCTAAAGTTAACACCAATTATTAATTCAAATTACTTGAATAACTGCTTTGTGCAATCAAAAGTGATAGTCGGACAGGTTATGCACACTTTTATATTAGTAGGGATATATCATACAGTGAATGGCAAGTGCTAGAATACTCGAAGCGTTTTTCGAAAAAAAAAATATTATTTGTTGGGATACACGCAACAACAATATCATAATATAAATTTGTATAGGTATGCAGTGCAGTTCAAAATCAAGATTTTACCCTTATACAAGACTACATTAGTGGACTTAAAGCCTTACTTTACTTAGATGGCCGCTTACCTGGTTGGAACGGACAAAGTCCTCCAACTCCGAAACATCAGATGGGGAAGTTGGTAAAACCAGTTTATGACGCTAATGGAAAGGTAAAAATTAGCTTTTCGTCAAAATGTGCAAAGAATTATTTTTTATTATTTTTAATACGAATAATCGGATTGTCTTTCAGACAACGACCGGTAAAAATACGCACTGTCAAGATAAATTGCTAAATTTGAATTTTGTTGTGAAAAAGTTCTACATATTGATTCCTAAATCACAAGAGCATCCATAAAAGTCGATAAAATTCTTGTGACTTAGGAGAAAGAATACTGTAAAAACTTTCAGAATCATTATTACTAGTTTTTAATACTATATTTTATCTGGACGAAGATAAGCCTAAACGACTCGGAACAAGTTTAATTAATCTAATAAATTTTAATATCATATAAATAGTATTTAATTTAACATTTAATCTCGCGCATCATTGATATTATTTTGAAATTCATTTTATCTTGCTGCTATTTAGAAATTTAATATAAATTTTTTAAAAAGCACGGTCAGTGATACTAATGCATGGATTTAGAGAATATGCAAAATCATTGGATGATAATTGTATTTTATTTTCAAATATATTTTTTTAATTTCTACTTGGGACAAAAAGTATCCTCGTTAAAATTGCCCAAGAAAAACTAAATATATGTATGTTTTCAGAGACTTCCACATTTTGGTCAGTACAAGCAACAAAGGCAAAAAATATTAAGCAAGCTTTACAAGGAAGGGTCAGTTTCTGATGAAATAATTCTTCACCACAACAGTGCACAATTGGGCTATCAAGCTGATTCTGGAAAAAATCAGGTTGGGCCATTAAAAATAGATGAAGTGATTGGTCGCGCGCTACCATATATTGGCCCTTATAAGCAATTGGATAATACTCAACAAGTTGTAGCTCTTATTGATGATGTAAGTACCTAGAAATTTAAAATGTGTTGGTATGAAATTAAAATTCAATTATTAGTTAAATTTATAAGGTGTTCTTTGGAAATAAAGACTCATATTTTTAACTATTTTAGTTCTATAAAAGTGAGTTAGTAAATATTTTGAAAACAG
This sequence comes from Philopedon plagiatum, assembly GCA_963971165.1. Classification (NCBI taxonomy): domain Eukaryota; kingdom Metazoa; phylum Arthropoda; class Insecta; order Coleoptera; family Curculionidae; genus Philopedon; species Philopedon plagiatum. The sequence continues at coordinate 33,952,603 of OZ020196.1, read as the reverse complement.
CCACCAAAGCACCAATTATAAGTAAATTGGCATTAACATTAATTCACAGATTAAAAGCGATGCCAAAGAGATCGAACGTTTCTTTGTTCTGTAGAGGGGCGTGGCTATTCATGTGGATGGGATCAGTGCCAGCTCAAGGGGGGTCTAAGGGGGGCTATCAGCCCCGGGCGGTGGGCTAAATGGGGCGGTGAGTGGAGTAAAAACTGTCAAGCTGAACAACAATAACAGTTGTACAAAAAAAATTGACACAACTGACACACAAAACAGGTGACATTTTCTGGCGTGAAATCTTTTACTCTATTTTTTGAAATTCCTTGAGCTTTTCTCAAAGATAAATTGGGATGACGTTTGAAGAAATTTCTAAGCCATTTTTTGCCAGCATTTGTGTCTTTTTTACAAAACGGATGAGGAAGGTTATTCCTGATAGCAAGCTGATAAGTCAGTCTGCGAATATCTGCGAGTCCTAGACCATATCTTTTGTCCATTTCCAAACAGTTTTGTACCAACTTTTCTTCCATTTTAGGCGATAAAACTGGTTTTTGACCCATTTGTAGTTTACATTGTTCTTCTAAGGATTGGTCACGTTTGACCAAGGGTTATTTTCGGAACGTTGAAGCTCTTTGACGCCTTTAAATACCCCATTTCCTTACTTTTAACTGCGTCAATGGCTGCGTCTTCATATTCTCTGGATTCCATTTTGTTATGTGGGGGTCCTCTTTTAGGTATTATACTGAATTTCTTTTTCCTATAGATAAAAAGTTTTAGAGCCGTACATTTAGTTGGGTTCCTAATTTTGGATATCCAATTTTAGGACATCTTTCTATCCAGAATTAGGCAACCTTTATGATTAAGGTTATGTGATTAAAATAAAAAAAATCGTGACAGATATTTTTGTTTCAAACAGTTCGGCTTATTCTACAACTATTCTAGTACATGCTTGCGAACTCTCACTTTCCTACGCTAACTACTTAACTTTTTATAACACTTTTTAGGCACAGAAACAAAAATCTCTATGTCACAAATAAACACATAATATTATGGCGCCACCCAGTGACGTATTCGGGGGAGGGGGGGGGGGGGGTTAACCCCAGCTGTCTGAAGAAAAATATTTTTATTTCGATTTTATGACGAACTATGGGCGCGGCCCCAAAAAATCTTCGCTTGCGGCGCTCTTCCACCTTCCCACTTTCCATTTAGTGGCTGACCCCCTCCCCCAAAACAAAATCCCGAATACGCCACTAGCGCCACCTAGAAATGAACAGTGAACAGCCAAACTGTGTACTCTACACAGGCTCATTCTATGTGAAACACGTTTCGTTTTGTGGATTCAATTACAGAAAACTATTAACAAGTTTTGAGATGATGTAGTATTCAAAATTAGTCAACTACTCAATAGTAGACGACTTTCCTCTACATCTTTATGTTTTCACGTTCGTTTTATTTACATGAATAATACCTAGTGGAAATATAAATTGGCAAATTTTATTGGCGGGGGGGGGGGGGTCAGCTTTGAATAGCCCCGGGCAGTAAACAGCCTTAGGCCGGCACTGGATGGGATAGGTGTTAGATTTTTTGCGTGACGGGGAGCAAAACTGGATTTTGGAGGCGATGAACTGAACAAGGTCTTTGGGCACTTAAGATCAAGAGGACATCTTGCGAAAGGAATAGGTGCATAGATCTGCGTCTGTTATTTTCAGCTATTGATTCGAGACTTGTTTGGAAAAATAAATGTTGAAGTGAAGAGTACTATCGTCAGCGGAACTGTGTATGGGATTGGTAGTTAAAGAGAGCATCAGTAATGTGAAGAAGAAATAGGGTTGGTGCCAGGACTGAACCTTGGGGTACGCTGGCATTTATAGAATGAAAGTTAGATGAGTGACCGTCCACCACGACAGATATGCACTGATTAGACAGAAAGCTACCGGTCCAGATACATAGTTTGGGAGGAGGGCCGTAAGAAGGTAGTTTGTTGAGCAGTACAACATGCCATACTTTGTCAAAGGCTTTGAGTATGTCAAGGGCTTGAGGTATGTCAAGGGTCTGGGATTCGCCATGAAATTCGAGAGACTTTTTCCAGTTGTGTGTGACAAAGGTAATCCAGCTGTGGATCTTTGATGACAAGATCCATGTCTGTCGTGGATGAGTTTGTATTTTTCTATATATTTTGGAATTTGCAAGTTGCTGAATTTTTTCATAATTATGCTGACAACAGGTCTTTAATTAGATAGAAGTGACTTGAACCATTCTTGGGGACAGGCTGCAGACGAGCAGTCTTCCAGCTCTCTGCGAAGATACCGTTGTGATAGGAGATCTGGAAAAGACGAGTCAAGATGAGTGCAACCTCTGGAGTGCAATTTATTAAAACAATGATATGTCATTCAGTCAGGAGGACTTTTTGGTGTTAACTGATAGAGGAACAGTTAGAAGAGCGACATTGTTAGAAGAAATGAGGGTGAAATTGGCAGCGAATTGTTTGACAAATAGTTCAGCTTTCTCTTTAGAGGTGGAGATAACTTCGTTGTCACAGGTCAAGGGAGGAAAAGTTTCCACAGAAATTTTGAATGATGCTTTTGGCAAGTAACCAGAAAGATTTGCTGTCGTTGGAAGAGAAAAGAACTTTATCTTTTATGCGGTTATCAAAAGCATTTTTGGATTCCGAAACAGTTTGATTGTATTAATTTCTTGCTTTGGTGAAAATCTGACGATTTTCGGGCGTAAGATTTTAAATAAACCTTTTGTGTGGAGTTTTTGTGAACTTGGCTTAACACAGACTTTGTAGAACCAGGACCTCTGATGGTGGAGTTTAGGTTTCTTGCGGGTATGTGGAATAAAACTTGTAATAACTACTTGCATGACATCTGTGATCTAAGAGCAAATTTCTGAGGGATCAGAAGTGAAAAAACAGACGAGGTTCCAAGGGAAAGCAAAAAAGAAGTTTCGAAGACCATCCCAGTCGGTAGAATTATAGTGCCAGATCGTGCTTTGCGGTGTGTTTTCAACGAAATCGGGATGTATGAGAAAAGAGACGGTAATGGTGCCATGATCTGAGTTGCCAATGGGAGCACACACAGATGCTCAGAATGGCTCAGGATGGGTGGTAAGGAAAAGATCTTGTGGGTTTGGATTATGAGCAGGAACGCGGGAAAGTATGTTGGCTCCCTGATTAAATTGGTGGGAGAGTTAGTGTTGGCGAAGTTTTCTGCTGCTCTGATTTTTGGGTCAGCTTTTGTGGGTCAATCAAACCCACCCAGGTACATAGTTTGGAAGTTTAGTTTTTTAGATAAAGATATAGATTAATATAACGGCATTATGATTTAATTTACTTTCATTTCATGGCCTAAAGGGGATACGTCTTCCTTCTTATTTATTTGAATTTCTACTAGTATCGTGCACTACGGTACGATTAAATCACTTTACATAATATATTACATGCTTACATATATTACATGCCACCATGCTACGATTTTATTTAAAGAACGAGAATGTGGATGAAAGATTACCAGACATGGTAACTGACCTGTCAATTTAAGCACCATAGCTTGTAGTTTAAGATCTATGCAACTGTCCAGCTGCTATCCTCAATTTTATTATCTCTAGTGCAACGACACAGCAAAATAAATAATTATTAGTACAAATGAAGATGTAGCCATGCAGTATACTAGTCTGTAAGACTAGCGCAAAAAAATTATACCTTTGTATACAAGAGTTCCGAATAGGTTTATTGTATGTCGGATGTCATACAGCAGCGTTTACAAAAACTACGATCTGATTAACCCTTAACATTGTTATCTTTCTTGATTAATTGCATTCTTGCAAGCTTCTTATTTCTATAAAGGTATCCGCTATCAGATGATAATCTGGTTAATCGGATACTAGTTTTCTTAAAGGTATTCCTCCAGTAATATGTCTTTTTGGTATTAATTACAAGAACGTTCTTTTGGATTAAAGAGTAAATTTAAGTCTAAAAACGACTTGCTCGTATTATTTCTAACTCAAAGAATATCTTATCATGTTTAGAGATCACCGCAACACCTAACATAATTTTTATTTTAGGATATGTGCATAAACTGCGGAAAATGTTATATGACTTGTAATGATTCTGGATATCAAGCTATAGAATTTGATGCAAATACACACATTCCACATGTAAATGACGACTGTACAGGATGTACTCTTTGTATGTCCGTTTGCCCAATAATTGACTGTATCACGTAAGTTTTACTAAGTTGATATTATTGTAGGTTTAACGTAATAACTGCTGCTTATTAATGTCTTAGCAATTTATGTTTTCAAAAATATTTTTTCTGAAACTCTCAAAAAGTTGACTTTTTGACATTGATTTCACGCGTGGAACAATGATTTCACGAAAACTAAAATAACTTTAATTTGTGCGTGACGCTTAATAACTTTGACAATACTTTGCGTTCCACAGTAACAATTAAAGCAACGACCACTAAATTACAAGAAACAATATTTTTAAGAAGCGGCTTTTTAAAATCTTATATATTGTCTTTTTATATTTAAAATTTTTTTTTTCACAGTTGTAGAAAAAATATTGTATTAAACTCGTGAGTGAAGAATCTTTAAAAAAACTCGATCGTTTATTAATCTCGACTATCGCCCCGATCAATAAACTGCTATTTCGTTCTTTAAAGATGTGTTTCACGTACTATATATGTGCCTCAATGGTATTAGTAAACCAGAAATGATATTTGATTCGTAAAAATCTAAGAGGTGGCGCAACGAACAACATAAACTATTCCAACAAAAAGTATGTAATTATATTAACATTTATTATATAAATCGCTTAAAATAAATTACCAGAGCCAAATTTGTCCATGACAGATATTTTTATTGAAATCAGAAATGTTTTAAAAAGTAAAAACAGTTTGTAGCATAAATTTATTTACGTTTAAGATTATGGTTTATTCAAAATTCTAATGTTCATACTCGCCAAAAAGGTTTAAGATTTAGTGTTGTTTTAAATTAACATCTTCTAGTAGATCAAGTTTTGGCAGGTTTTTGTCCTGCCATTGTTAATGTCGTCATTAGAATCGTATGAGTTATTTTAACATTTAAGCGACTTTGCTTTGCTTTTAATGCTGCTAATGCTCTTACAAAATTTTCTAAAATTTCATTACGGTATCTCGCCGAATTGAGAGTCCCTTAAAAAAATCGGTCTAATTAATCTTCTTTTCGATATGGCCGCCCACACGCCAACTTTCTGTAAATGCAGGGGCTTCTCTATAAAGAAATGTGAATTTTCAGAACTCCACATTTGTCCTCATTTGTTGAGAATTTACATAATCAGAGAGGTAAAACCATGCCTCGTCAATAAAAAAGATTTTTCAAATACGTTTTCATTATTATGCAAATTCCTAAGCCACTCTGAAAATTGCATTTGCTGCGAATTGTCGTTTGGTAACAATTCTTGGACTGAGCTTAGATGATAAGCGTGCATATGCACGTCACACTTCAGGATTGTATTGTAAGTTCCGTAGGATACATTTACTTGCTAGCTTAGACGCTGAATAGGGGTTTGTGGGTGTTAGTTAACAATTTGCCACAATTCTTCTACTTTTTGTGCAGTGCGAACGTCGGGTCTGCCTTCCTGTCTATTCACACTTCCTGTTTCTCTAAACAAAGCCACAGATCTAGCCAAAATTTGGCGAAACTGGTCGAAATCCATGACTATGTGTGGACATTCTGGTTGAAAATCCTGAATGACTTTCGATCATAAAAGCTTTTTGTTCTGCCGTGATTACCGTATTTAATTTTCTTAAAAATAAAAACTTTAGAACTTAAAGCTCTGTGTTTTATTCACCTGTTCCTTTTACATAATATTTTACCTTTCAAGAGTAATAATTCAAAACATGCCTGATTGATTCCACGGTATACTTTGAGGATTTTTTTTTGATCTTACGCGACCTTGTCATTAGGATCTCGGCTAATTTATTCCCTAAATTTTAACTTTTATTTAAAGAACGAAAACGTATTTAATAAAATAGCTATTATTGGTAATAAAATAATGTTTTTTGTGAATGTAGAAATATTTCACAGCTAGCGTAGTCTTAAAATAGTAGCTATGTATTATATTGATTGACATGAATGTTTCTTAATAAATACCAAATCTATTATGTCTTCTTATTTTTCTTCGTCTATTGACCCTCTAAACTAAACATCCCACACACATCTTAACTTTCTTACCTGCGAGTATCTTGTTGTAATTGCAAAAGACGGATCTAGTATTTTGTAGTTATCTCCCTTCGGAAAATGGTAGTGAAATAAAAGAGTTACACAAGGAGCCGGTGTTCATTTTCGATATTGGTTTATTTCTTCTAATAAGCTTATTTGTGTATAATTGCTGCATACCTAGATGTAACACAATTTTTAGTATCATGACCTGTAGTTCATTAGTTTTCGACATTTGTGTATTTCTTCTAACATAACTTATATGTGTATGATTGCTGCAAATCTCTACGTTACACAATTTTAAGGATCATGACCTGTAGTTCACCAGTTTTCGATACTTGTTTATTTCTTGCAACATAACTTATTTGTATGTGATTATTGAAGATCTATTCGTAACACAATTTTGAGTATCATGATATGTAGTTCAATAATTTTCGATAGTGGCTTACTTCTTCTGACATAACTTATATGTGATTAATTGCTGCAGATCATTAAGTAACACAATTTTAAGTATTATTAGTTCATTAGTTTTTGACACTTATTTATTTCTTATAACATAAATTATATGTGTATACTTACTACCGATATATACCTACCACAATTTTAAGTAATATGACCTACACAACTATTTTTTAAGACTGGCACGGTGACCGTGAACATGATTTAAATAAAAAGCTTTTGCCTGCAAACATTCTTTCTAATATTGAGTTCTTCGTCCATCCTGAGTATTTTGCACGAAAAAGTAAAATAGGCGTATATGGTTTTTGAGAAAAGTCTGTTTTATATTTGCATAATTTATAGTAAAAATCGAAATTTGTATATTCATTTGCTAAATCTATCCATAAAAATTATATCTAGACCCGTGCAAAAAATCGCCAACCGAGATCAGAATTTTAGCTCGGGCGCATATATTAAATTAATTATTATTATATTTTTCCACTATTGTGTTGTTGTAGTTTTCCTTGCAAGTTCAAAAGGCCTGAAAAAAGGTGTTTGCTAATTTTAATATACTGTTTGCAATAAATTTAAACAATAACTTTGTACAAATAACAAATGTATTTTATTGTTTATTTAAATGGTTCAGAAAACCTATTCACCTAGACTAAATACTAGCGATATCTTGGACAGTGGGCATATGCAAACAAACTAAATCATCTTTTATACGAATATATCTTATAGTTGACAGGGACTATAACATTCATTTATTCGTTTTTTTGTTTAATCGCCATATCAACTATAAGTCATATTCGTATAAAAAAATTGTTTTGATATACCGACTGCCAAGATATCGCCAGTATTTAGTCCAGGCGAATAGGTTTCCTGAACCGTTTAAATAAATAATAAAATAAATTTGATATTTGTACAAAATTATTGCTTAAATTTATTGCAAACAGTGTATTAAATTAGCTTACACCTTTTTTTCGGGCCTTTTAAACTTGCAAGGAAATCTAGAACAATAGAATAGTCGAAAAATATAATTCATTTAATATAATATGCGCCTGGACTAAAATTCTTTTCTCGGCTGGCGATTTCTTGCTCGAGTATGCTAGTTATTTTATAGAGTTTTTATAAATGGTAACAATTACGATTACTATAGATGAAATATTTATGGATAGATAGATATTGCAAAATTTTGATTTTTTGTGAAAATATAAAAACAGACTATACGGCTCGGCCGCCGAATTTAACTTTTCGTGGAAAATACTCAGAATGAACGAGGAACTTGATATTAGAAAGAATTTTTACAGGACAAAATCTTTTCATTTAAATCATGTTCTGGCTCACCGTGCAGCTTTATTTCTTCTAACACAACTTATTTCTGTATAATTGCTGCAGATCTTTATGTAATACAATTTCAAGTATCATGACCTGTAGTTCATTAATTTTCGATACTTGTTTATTTCTTGTAACAGAGATATATTATTATTGGTTTACGTCTGCCTATTATACAGGGTTTCATGAAATTCACTTAATATACACTTCTGGACAAATTTAACGCAACACATCAAAATTTTCCTTATGTTAAATGAAAAACAAGTTATTGTATATTTTGTGTATCTTCTCTTATAATGCACTTAATAAAACCATTTAAAAAGTAAAATGTTAAAAAGAGATGATACTAAAGTGTAATTTTAATTTCAAATTGATGTCACTGCTAACGCACTCCACAGTGTGTTTTGAATTTCCAGTTTAAAATGTTAAATTTTTAAACACCCAGTATTTGGCTTAAACAAAATTTTATTAAGATTTTCCAGCATTCTTAACAAAAAATACATAATTTCCTGCAAATACTAATAGGATTTAATCAAAATTTAGGTTTCGCATAATACTAGGTGTTTAAAAATTTAACATTTTAAGCTGGAAATTCAAAACACCCTGTGGAGTGCGGTAGCAGTGCTATCAATTTGAAGTTAAAATTACACCTTAGTATCATTTTTTTTAACATTTTACTTTTTAAATGGTTTTATTAAGTGCATTATAACAGGAGATACACAAAATATACAATAACTTGTTTTTCATTTAATATAAGGAAACTTTTGATGTATTGCGGTAAATTTGTCCAGGAGTGTATTAAAACAGGTAAATCTTCGTATGATTGGACAAACATAATTATAAATAGGGCTTCTCAATATCGAGCTAGAAAACTCCCTTCGAAAAAAAAATGTTTTAACACCCAGCACCCCCAGAAACAAACACCTGATAATATAAAAAAGTGAGATAACTCAGTACTAGCTGCAACGTTGCCAATAATATTTCTATGAAACCGGTTTGAAGAAATAATATTTTGTTGACTTTAAAGAAATAAATCCTATTAGCTCTTTTAATCAACTAGATATCAAAATGTTGAAATACACGAAAACAGATGATTAGGTAAAACCAAGAGTAAAACATTAACGCTCAACTTAACACCCATAAATCTTGTATTTTACTAATAACTTATAATGCACAATACTAAGCGAGTGCGATATTTTGTTTATAGTAGCACAATAATTAAAGGGCTGGGGCCTATTTTCTTTTCATTGAAAAGTAAATTAAGTATATGCAAAAATTTCCAAAGCGGACGTGTGTCACGCCACGAGTTTCGACTATTTGTTTCATATTAACGCAAATCACGAATATTGTTTCATGCCAAGGCAAATAGAATAGTTTTGTTTAATGTTCTATATAATTGTTTGGGTTATTAGATTCAAATTTTAGTGCAAAATGGACCAATTTTGCAATTCGCATTTATATGCAACAATACCTCTGATGATTAGGGTATGTAATGTATGTATCTCGTCCGACATAATAAATAACTAGTCCGACAGATTTGGTATTCCCGATAAAAAGAGAGGGTATTTATATCCTAAAATACCCGTACCTGGAGTATTTTATTTTTGCATTTTATTCATATTTGTTTACAGCAATGTATTACAAGCAGCGCTTCAAATGGTCCGTTAGATTAGGTATCAGTTAAAATTCATCTTAACTTTGAAACTATTCTTTTAAGTTCTATAGATGTGTGTACTATGTTTTTCGGTTTAAATATGTCCATTAATGTGTGGACTCTGAGTACACAAAAATGTTAGTCAAAAGCCCTGCAGTACCTATAAATTGTTCCCGGTTAGATCGCACTAAAGTTTGCAAATATTTTCCATTAACTGCTGAAGAGTTGTTATACTAGGGGTATTCACGCCAGGCTACTAATTTTTGTAAACAGACAGAAAATACCATATATTTAAAATATAGTATTTTTTGTCTGTCCACAAAGAATTATGTAGTCTGGTAACTTAAAATAATATACATAACCACACATCTCGTAAAGAACACAATAAATTGCCATTTCTTCTGTTCTGTTTGTCAAACTTACTATATTTGAAACCAAGAATTTTTAATGATTTCTTAAAGGTATTAACATTAATAACCTCAAACTCTGACAGCTGACTTCCCCAAACATCGGAGTTGATGAGTAAACTTTCGCCGGGAATTAGAGCACGGTTTGCTGGAAGTATACTTAAATGCGTTTTAGACAAAGTTTTAGATAAAGTTAAAAACTCGCCAAAGTTTAGTCAACTAGATTGCAAGATAAAATAATCAGCAATCAACTACAATTTCAACAATTTTTGTTACTTAAAAACATTGAAGATAGTCGTGATTAGCATTGTTAATGCTGAATCTCTCTCCTGGTCAGAATCGATCCGCTCCCTGCACTGCGTTTTCTCCAAAGTGGTGCGTCACACATTAATTTCAATGTCAGTTTTGAGCTAAGTGTGGTCAGAATTACACAGAATACCCATAAGTCTCAGGATTTTGATGCTGAACAGTGACAATATATGTATGAAAACGCAATTAATATTTGATTAATTTATTATTATTTCTTTATAGGATGGTTCCAAAGACAATACCACACATTATTAAACGGGGGAAAACCAATATCATCCAAGGTGTCCATGCCCTCAACTAGAAAATAAAGACAGGCAGAAAATTCAAGCATTCCCCAATTGGTCAGGAAAATATTTCAACACCCTGGAACAACTGGTGTTAAAATAACCAAGCCAAATTTAAAAATATCAGATTTTTACAAATTGTCATCGGTTACTATACCAAAACTAGTTCAAAATCATTAGCAAAATATATAAAAAAATATCTCGTGTAATTTGAATCCCACTCGTTAAGATATTTGTAACTGGTTGTAGTTATTGCATACTAAAAGAAATAAATTGCATTAATTACCTCTCTAAATAGTACATGTACATAGTTTATTGATACGAAAATAAAGTAACCATATTATTATTCTAAGGCGGAACTGACACAATTTGCTACTTTTTGCATAAACCAAGGGATCAAGCCTTGAGGGTTTTATGGCCAAAATTTTCAAATCATTGTAAACAATATATCATCGTTGTCAAGTAGAAACCTCTTTTCGGGGATAAGTAAGTGCATCAAAATTACCGATAATTTTTGAATGAAGTGTTTTTTTATAATTGCAAGAGTTTGTTTTCATATTTTCGCGAAAAAGCCCGACCCCGCAGGAGGAGGGCATTTTCGTAAAATATGAAAACAAACGATTGCAATTTGTAAAAAAAACACATTGAATAAAAAAATTATCTGGTTATTTTGATGCAGGAGTGTAATTTATTTGAATATTTCCCAAATTAATTAAGAACTCGAATCAAGTAATTTGGAATGGCTTCTGTTATTTTCTGCTCTATTTCGAGGATAGATTCTTCGCCAAACTGAGACATTTTTGTAGTAAAATTACGTCTATGGAAAAGTTCAATAGCGTTGTTTACAAAAAAACAAAAAAATTTACGTTGCCACGGGTTATCCCAATGCAAAGAGATAGTTATTAACAATTCTTGACAAAATGAAAGGAAAACATTCGTTGACATTGACTTTTTTGTCTGCTGTCACTCAATAAGATGACGTTAATTGTCAGAATATTACATTTTTTGACGTTTGTTAACAATAAAATCCCGCTTTGACGTTTCGTCAACAATATAAACTTGCGATGCAATTTTCGATTTCTGGCAGTGCTGTTTTCGCTGTAATTTTGCGAAAATTGCATTTCTCTTATAGGAACTTTAACATATGAGGGAAATATTCTTTAGAACTTTTCAGAAGAAACAAAAAACTGTTTAATTTTGTCGAAAAATTAGCACATGTACAAACTACTTCTTGGATTTTGTGATTTTAAATTTTTTTTAATCAGGGAACATGGTATTTTCTAAGATGGGTATTTTAGTATTTTTTCTTAGTTTATAATTTTTTACTTTATACGAGGTTTTCAACTCGGAACCGCGGATGCGACGAGGTTTACAGATAATCCACTAAATGGCTTTAGTAGCAAATTACGTTTTTAATTTCTCTACCGTATTGTGATACGAGTTTTTACTTAGACAAAAATATAATTTTATGAAGAATTTCGACTGTACACGATATGTAGAGTCCAATGTAAAAATTGACTAAGTCAAATTTTGCGGATTCTGAAAAAAATAACTAGTTCCAAAAATTTTATTTCTAAAATAAAATTAAAAATATGTTTTTTTATCTTCTGGCAGCCCACGAAGACCGAAGTCCTTAGACACTCACGGTACTTATACCGTGAGTGTACTGGGAAAGTCCGACTCACACATCCAGAGCTGGAAACATCCGTAGAGATTTCACCGGCCCTTTAAGAGCATGTGTGGGGTGGTACCGCCTCGGCCGAGGAAGGATTTCTCTATCACCTTCCTTGTTTAGTGCGGTGAGGCACGGCGTTCTCAAGCGGTCACTCATCCAAGTACTAACCGTGCCGGGCGTTGTTTAACTTCAGCGATCGGGCGAAATATAGCCCAATCAGCGAATTTAAACGTCGCCTATGTATGAGAATCTAGAGTTTTTAAGCCACTTCAAAACGTTTTATATGAGTACATATATATTCCCCATCTGACGATTTTTGGGTGTACAAATTTGAAGAAATCTTTTATGAGCGTAGAGTTTTTTGAGCCTGGCTTTATCACAAACATTTAAGAATAATAGTTTTTGATGATGGCGTTTAGGTTTCTTGCGGATAGGTAAAATGAATCTTTCAATAACCATTTGAATGATATCTGTGATATGAGAGCCAACTTCAGAGGGATCTGAAGTGAAAAAGCAGACAAGGTTCAAATAAAAAGCACGGAAGAAATTTCGAAGACCATCCCAGTCGGCAGAATTGCAGTGCCAGATCGTGCGTTCTGGCATGTTTTTAATAAACTAAGGATGTATGGGACAAGAGACAGTCATCTGATCGATCAAGTGAAACGCATACAGATGTTAAGTATGAATCAGGCTGGGTGGTAAGGAAAAGATCTAATACGTTTGGATTATGGATGGGAATGCGGGGAAAGTGTGTTGGCTATCTGATTAAATTGATAGGCGAGTTGCCGATTGCGAAGTTTTCTGCCGCCGGACGATAGCTTTAGCGGAGGGAAATTCGGAGATAAGTTAGTCAATTTTTTTCTAGAGAAAGACGAAGAACTCATTGTAGGAGTTGTCTGACAAGGAGCGGCAGATGCAACAGATAAATTTAGTGGAAGATTTAAGGGTAAGTTTTAGCCATAGGATATCGGGTTTGCCTAATTCTAGGTTTGGCACTAGTCTGGTGCAAGAAAGACTGCTGCAAACGTAGACGCATACCCCACCATGAAAACGAAAAGATAATAAAAGTTTATACCCTGACAACAACAGATGATTAGTTAAGGATTTCTGACTGATTTGGGTGTCGGTCAGTTAAAAATATTTGCATGATTGGAGGCATCGGTGGCCCAGATTGGAATTATATAAGCCCGCAGATGTTGGCAAAGGTTGGTATACCTTTGGAATCCTTCGATGGTGGGCTCCCTGGGCACTCCTCGTCCAGCGATCCGAAAAGAGGAATTTTATACACCTGGAAGCACCATCATCATTTTAAAACTTTTTTTAAAGGAAGATTTTTAAAAGAAAATTAGTGTTAGACGAGGATAGGATTAGAAGTGATAAAGAAAGAAGATAAAAGAGAGCGAGCGACAGTGGGAAGAGGAAAGGGAGAGAAAAGCCGACTTAAGCACCCAGGGCTGAAAACATCAGCCAAGTGGGTGCGTGTTGAAGTACCTCCTCGGTCGAAGAAAAGCGCCTCTACCACCTACTAGCTCCTCTACAACCTACTATTGATTTTTGTAAAAGTAGTTTCTTATACATTCCACATACACAGGGTCTTTCCTCATATAAAAAGAAATCAAAAGATTACAATCATGAAAATTTTAGATTTTTACCCGAATTTTTCGAATCCGTTACCAGAAAAAAACAATTGAACATCGCATAAATAAAAATGTTTTGTTTTTAATAAGATAAAAAAATTGAAAAATATGGGGATAATCTATTTAAAATTGACGTTAATTTTGGTTACCATGATATCCAAGAAATGTAGAACGATTGGCTTTATTTAAAGTTAGCGCATCGAGAAACATAAACTTCCCAAATATTTAAATTAATTTAATATAAAGTCATTCCTGATAAGCTTTTATTGCCAGAGCGCTGTGACACACGGTATATTTATATTCTTATTTTTCTATTGCGTTTAAGTAACAATTGCATCTTAATTTTCATGAACATATAAAAAATATAATTAAAAAAGCATACTACAAACTAAGAATTTTATATAACTTTAAGGACTACTTAAATACCGATACTAAACTTAGACTGGTTGATTCAATTATTCTAAGTGGATTAGATTACTGTGATATCATTTATCACAAAAATATCAGTAACGAAGATAAACAGAAATTACAAATTCTTCAAAATAACTGTGTTCGTTTTTCAATAGGGCTAAAAAAGTATGATCACGTATCACCTAGTTTTGACCAACATAATTTAATTAAATTAGAAAAAAGACGCGAAATCCACATATCCTGTTTTATTTATAAAATAATTTTAACTCAGAAACCAAGATATTTATTTGAAAAAATTGAATTCAGGAATAATATTCATAATGTTAATACTAGAAATCAGAACGCAATAGAAATACCTAAACATCATACTGAAAAATATAAGTCTTCGATTAAATATACCTCTTCTGTAATTTATAATAATATTCCTTCTAGTCTGAGGGGCTTAAGCTATATAACTTTCAAAAAAAATATAAAAAATTATTTAGTAAGGGTAGGATTGGAAGAATGATTTTTTATAAATCAAAACCCTACCTATTTATGCCAACTAGTATACTACTGTCATTTTTTGGTTTTCTTTTTTAGTTTATCATTTTTATATTTATATTTTTAATTGTTTTATTGGCATAAATAAACATCTTTATTATTATTATTATTATTATTATTAATAAAATTTCTTTACGTGATTAAAGTATTTCTTAGGTATTAAGAAAAAGAAATAAAATGCGTTATTCTAAACAGAGATTTTAATATATTGGAACAGCACAGTTTTAAAAATGCTGGTACAACATGAATTCTAAAATTTACGTCTGTTATGGCCAAACTTCTATCGTTTGAGCTGAGAGTCAACTGGATGTATAAACAGTACCATACTGAATGATACTGGTTATACAGTATATATGAAATTGAAACAAAACAATATTTCTATTGAGGACTTCTTTTTAACAAAAGTATAACATGGAACTGGTGCCAAAGAAAATTAACCGTTACCTACAAGGATCTCGAACAGCCAGATAACATATAGCATAGATGCGAAATTTTGAAAACCTGAAATTGTAGATTCATTATTTTCAAAAACGGGTAGACTATAAAACACTATTACCAAAATAGTGTTAAGAATTTCAGGCTAGATCTAAATATGAAATCTAAAAAAAATCGTAGTTTAAATAACCTTTTTTCGCAATACTGAACTAAAAACAATTAGGATTTTTTAGGCACATAAATAGAATTATTTTTAATATTTAGAGTTGTAAGTTAAGATATTATGGTTTTAACAGAAAAATATATATTTTAATTTTTTTCATTATTGAATTATTTTTTCCTCCCTGTAGTACAAATAGGAAGTAGGAGGTAATAATATACCAAAATGTATACCATAAATAAATTTTCAGGGTTCGTAAATCAGAGTGCCGGGCCATAGGCGCCGGAACTATAACTACTGCGATGTACCGCGACTCGCGGCTGCACCGTGTCAATACATCGACATATCAAGACATCGACATGCTTTGCGGTGGAAACAAGTTACCAAACGTTCGTAGAAGTCACCTGCTATCGCAGATTATTTACTGGTGATTTTAGTATTATGTAAATTATCTCTTACTTGTAAACAGTTTAGTTACGGTCCCACCGCCCATGGTCAGGCACCCTATTTACGAACCCTAATAATGATTTGTCAACCATAATTTCCCACTTAAATTACTTAGTAAAGCAATGTTTAAAAAAAAAAATTATGCAATAATTTTGCGGCGAAGTGTATAATATAATAATAATAACAACTTTATTGCCAACCAAATGATATTTTTTGATCACCAAGCAACGGTACAAAGGCTGCATAATATACTATCTACAAGTATACTTAAGTTTAAGAACAAGTTAAAACCATTTATGAAACAAATACAATTTAAAATATAGTATCAGGAATGTACCTACACCCGGGTAAGAGTAAAGATTAATACAGAGTATATTTAACTTTACAAGTTAAAATATTAATAGAAAACAAATTTACACCATACTTAACAGAATACAGTTTAAAATCAGTGTAAAGACAAGGATACACAAAGTGCAACAAAAAATTACAGACTGAAACAAGTTACAGTGGAAGGAATTGCCATGATATACAGGGTGTTTCAAAAAACATGTGCCATCGCTCAAGGAGAGATTCCTTGTAAGAAACTAAGGCAAGAAGTTTATATAAACATGAGTCCGCAGATGATTCGTTTCAAAGATACAGGGTGTTAAATTTTTAAATTTTTTTCAGTTTTTCCAAAATATTTTCAAAATGGCTTCATAAATTTTGATGAAATTTACAATGTGTAAAGTACTTACATTAAGCATAATTCTGACCATGAAAAGTCTTTGACAGGTCCTCCAGAGGCGTACATATGAGAAGACGGTACAATATTTTTCCGATAAAAACATGTACGCCACTGATTTTTTCACATTTTCTTATATCGGTCAAATAGTATGTTAAATTCTTAACAAAACTTATCTATTCATATTTTTTCAGTTTTTATTTCGTTTAGGAGAAAAATGTAATTTTATTAACAGTCTTACTGGTTTAGTTTTCCCAACCATCGGTTTTAACATGTAAAGGCCATTTAAAAATTTAACGTCCTGTATCTTTGAAACAAAGCATCTGCGGACCCATGTTCATATAAACTTTTTGCCTTAATTTCTTTCAAAGAATCTTCCTTTAAGCGATGGCACATGTTTTTTGAAACACCCAGTATAAGTGCCGGCGCGCACTAGCCGACCAGGTCGGACCGACCAGGTCAGGAGGCCAACTAAATACATAAGGTCATGATACGAATAAAAGAAGATATGACACCGCGAAGGTGCGCGTGGCCATGTACGTCACGCTGTGAGTATCTCCGCCATATTTTATAAACGAAACTGTGTATGGACAATCAATGCAAGGGCTTTATGTCCGATATTAAAGTTTTAAGCTTCCCTAAAGACAAAGAAACGTATAGTGTTTAGAAGCGTCTATACAAACGAGAAAATAAGTTTAATGTGAAAAATGCTAGAATCGGTTCTAGACATTTGGACGAAAGTGATTATGAACGTAAAGGCCATTTAAAAATTTAACGTCCTGTATCTTTGAAACAAAGCATCTGCGGACCCATGTTCATATAAACTTTTTGCCTTAATTTCTTTCAAAGAATCTTCCTTTAAGCGATGGCACATGTTTTTTGAAACACCCAGTATAAGTGCCGGCGCGCACTAGCCGACCAGGTCGGACCGACCAGGTCAGGAGGCCAACTAAATACATAAGGTCATGATACGAATAAAAGAAGATATGACACCGCGAAGGTGCGCCTGGCCATGTACGTCACGCTGTGAGTATCTCCGCCATATTTTATAAACGAAACCCGTCTTTGTAGAGATCGCGTTGTGTCTTCAAGTTATGTTTTGGTGTTATATCACTTTTAAGAGTTTAAAAGTAAAAATGAGGTGTGCTGTGTATGGTCAATCAATGCAAGGGCTTTATGTCCGATATTAAAGTTTTAAGCTTACCTAAAGACAAAGAATCGTATAGTGTTTAGAAGCGTCTATACAAACGAGAAAATAAGTTTAATGTGAAAAATGCTAGAATCGGTTCTAGACATTTGGACGAAAGTGATGATGAACGTAATTTAAAGCATGAATTATTAGCTATGTACCAGAAGACTATCGCCCTTTAAAAAAAGAAGCTTTACCATAAAAAAACTTATCGAAGATGCCTCTACAAAAACAACATTTGGAGAAAACAAGCAACAGAGATCGGCACGATCGTTATAGTTTGAAATATTAAGGTATACTTTTTTATAACTGTAATTTCTTACTTTTGTCTATGCATTCTTATATTTTGCAAATGAAGTACATTTTATAACACAACACAAGTACTCCCATATACTTAAGCGCAGTCATTGTCCTTAAATATCAAAAATAATTCTAAATATTTTACAATAACGTATTATTCTTTAATGTATGGGGTTTTGAATTTGAAATGTATGAATTTTTATAGCAACCTATAAGTTGCTTAAAAATACATGTTAACCATCTAGCTTAAATGTACTAAGCTACAAGTCACTTTTTTGTACAATGTTTTTGCGATTTATTAAGTATCTTAAACCAGCTAAAGCTACCAAGAGTATCTTAAGTAGTTATTAGCTTTCTGAGTAACATCATACAAGTAAACTAAAAAAAAGTAAAAATTTACCAGGTTAATGGCAGTGACACATAAGTAGGTACTACGTGTTTTTTCGTCCAATTTATTTGGTTATGGATACATGGTATCAGCCATTAATCATAAATACCAAGTGACCATAAATAAAAATTTGTAATAGAAAAACACTTAATAAACTGAACTGTCATTATATGGCGGATTAAATTCCTATACCCTTATCTAAACTACCAGCTACCAAAAAAAAATTAACTATTAGCTAAAAAAAAAGTAAAATTAAAATAAAATTTTTCTATATTTCTAAATGGATTTTTTTTCTGTCACAAAAATCTCTGTAAAGTCCGTCTGCAGCATGTAGAATTTATAGTAACCTGTTTGTATTTTGATTTAAAAGAATCGTATTTGTGTATTTTACCCACTCTGCGAACCATAAAACCAATCAAATCATTTGTATGGGCTCAAATTGTCAAATGTGCTTAATGCTGTTATAAACTCGCTTCAATAAGAAAGTTTACTGTGACAAACTATTGCTAAAAATGTCCACGGTAACGAACCAACAGACTTATTCGGGAAAATACGACAAACAAAGAGACTGAAAAAAGGCTTTTTTCTTAAAAAATAATTTCTTGTTTTACCCAATTCCATTAATTTAGATATTTTTGTCTTGTTTAGAATAATTTTTGTCATTTCAAGATTTTATTAAATTTTAAAATCACAGAATACCAAAAAAACAATAATGTTTAATAATTTACTATTTAAAGTGTACAAAAACAAAAAAACAAAGATCCTAAAAACATGTTTCCATCACAAACATACATATCTTATTCAACGCAAAAAATATTTGACAAATTATAGGAACAAACAAAATTATTATTTATAACATATTTTCGGAAGACTATGTAGATATTTTAATAAGAATAATATGCATCTAAATAAAAATTATTATCTTAATTATTAGGCATAGTTTTATTTTATAAAATTATTTACATTATCTTTTCATGTAAATAAAAACGTAGAAAACAATTGGCAGGCAATTTACCAATATGTATTATTTTAAATTAATTTATCCCTTTATTTACATGATTATTTGAAATCATAATATACTTTAAAATTTGTATTATAAGCAGGAGGCAAAGTATATTGCCGATAGAATTTATATAAAATTGCCTATAACTAACGTAAACTCTATATTGCGCGTTATAAATTTCAAAAATAACTCACAGCGTGACGTCATCTCTCAAGAGGATTGAAAAAGGTAAATTGTATGAAAAAGTAGATTTATTAACCAATAAGATACACTTAAAATTTGGTGTCTCTATCTTTACTAATAGCAAAAATATTTGCCCATACTAAGACTTTTCGGACACCCTATATATTTATCTGTACACCTGACAAGTAGACTTCCATTTATTCATTCATTATTTAAGAAATTTAATTTGAGGTGACTAAATTCTCATTTAAATAGAATCTTTAAAGACAGGGGAATCGGGGGATCGAAATTAGACAAACGTTTACGATTGAAACCTAAGTAAATATTTTAGATATGTTTCTGAATAATTTGTTAATACTTTGATCTTTGGATGGAAATTGAACTTATTTGGGATTTAGCCCTTAATACCCTGAGGGAAACACTGCATCTTTTTACCTAAAGAACCTGAGGTATTTACAGATCGAGCAGTGTTACATGGAGTGCTTAGGATAAAGGGTAGGTTCAGCGAAGTACTTTTGGCAAGTTCAGCAAGGTTTGGACCAAATAGGAATTAACCAGAGGTAGTCTTAACTGTTATTTCTTCTAATTATTTCTTAAAAATGGGAGAAATAATGTAGTGTATTTTAAATAAGTTATACAATAAATCCGCAGAAATACGTCCAGCGCAGGGACGAAAAAGAAAATAGGGACGCAGTATTTCTCATTACTATTAACCCGTTAAAGTAAAGCGTGTTTACTTATTCGGGTCGATTGTCGATTCTTGAACTAAAGAAAAGCTGCAGCCGAGCAACGTTCTCGAGTGACTGTTCTCTCCGGCTCAGAAATCTGAACCTTGAAAATCATTACTCGCGAGGTATTGCTGTTTCTGTCTCGGCCAAACAGCTGAGCGGCACAGAGAAAGATAAAATTTGTTTGAATTGGAACTTAAATTGTGATGTATTATATTTCTCATCGCATTAAAGTATGTAAATTCATTTCGTATCCTTTTTTGCCTTTTTATCCATGGTACAGAGTCTGCGAAATGAAAGTACCAGATTTGAATGATTTGAGTTTTTCTACAAATAAAGCCGATTTTTCCTTAAGTTAGTACACTTTGAGTCAAAAGATAAGTCAGTCTGAGAGCTAATGCCTAGTAAATTTTCAACTTCGAGGTTTTAGGTCGATTGAGTCAGCGCCTAGAGTCTGTAACGTGTCCTTCTCAGAAGATAAATGGCAATATTATTAATTTGCATTACTCTCTAACAATGAGCGTACGCCCGGCCATGTGTGGCTGAAAAATTTTGACCGATACGGAGAACGGTCGCTCAAGCTGCTGCTTCTCCCTTTGTAAAAGACTAGCTAGATATACGTTACTGAGATACCATAGTGAGAGATGGGATGCAGCGAACGAGGGGGGTTTTGTTCCCGTCGCCTTTCGTTTTCATTTATCTAGTTATCTTTAGTCTTCGGTATTTTGGTTAGAATTGGTCCTGAATTGGTGGATGTGTAACCACATATTCGAACAATCTGAGAGTATATATAATTTTTAAGAATAATAATTTGCCTTAGGTTTACCAATTAGTTTTATAAAAACATAAACGTGGAATAATACATACATTTTTATGATAAAGATCATAATATAACACCCCCACTTAACCAATGTAATAACATAAAATTTTATAAGTTTTTACTTGATCTACGATTAAACTTATGTAATAAATGTCTTTCTAAAAGAGATTTTGTCTGTTCTTAAATAGTGTCAATTAGGGAAGACTATGACGCGACACTATTTTTGTGGATGGTATTTATCGGGAGTGTGATCTAACAGTAAGTATTATTTTTCAGCTTGTTGATAAATTTGTGCTATAGAAAAAATAGTTTGGTGTGCATAAGATATGTTTACAACTGCTTATTTATATACCAACCTAGTTTTACATAATTCACCATTAAAATGAAATCGTTTTAAGAATGTTTGGTAAACGTCCTGGTCCTGATGCATATTTGTAAAGTTACTTAAACTATTGCTTAATTTATGAATTGGTCAAAATATGTTATTCATTTATTTCAAAACTGTCTTTGAAATCTGTAGTTTTTTTCTGATTAGCATCTAGAGCGTCAATTTTGGTAAGAATGATGGGTTCCTCAGTGCCTTTCCTACTAAGGGTTCCTTTTCTATTTATACTGGGATGTTCAGCGGTCGTATTCTGTAAAAAAAGATTATAAGTCATTAGGAGCTAAAAGATAAATTCAAAAGGAATAGGGAATATGCATATAAACCAAATAAATCTGAAGTAATTTTTTTTTATATTCTACATAAATTAAATGTTTATGGCGGTTGCTGTTGTTCATTTATTTTGGTCTTTATTAACAAACAAAAGGATTTAAAACTGCAAATTTCCGCGCGAATTTCGAAACTTGTAAAACTTGATCCCATTGGCTGTGTCGTCAAAACTGAACTTATGACTCATCATGAGTACATGGCGAATTCCAGTGTTGTAGAGTCAGCGACAACTCATTAAACATGGTATTTAATGCGTAACTCATCCAATGAAATATACCTGCACTTAAAGTAGAAGGTTCCTAAAATCTTATTCATGTACTTATACTTCAAGCCGAAATCGGTCCAGGAAACTTTCACTTTTGCAAAAAAATTGACATTTCTGCGAAATTTTGACATATCATCTTAATAATTTCTAGTAAATAAACTGCAATTCTTTATTTTCATGGCAATCTTCGAAAATTCAAAAATTTTTAAATTTTAGATGTCCACGATGCAAATAAACCTATTTATTTATAACTTTACCGAAAAAATAAGCGATTTAAATTAGTGGAAGGTATTCCTAGATAATTAACGGATAAAATAAACCCAAAAAGAATCACTAAATAGGGTAAATAGTGTGGAATAATGTCGGTTAAAAAAAGGATTTTTCGGAAAAAACCAAAAAAATCCTAATTTTACCCCTTAAATACGCTCCTGGATGACCCATTCAGTATTCATTTTACAGTGTGATTATCCCTTTATAAGATAGTTTTGAAAAATTTGGAAAAAATATATATGAAAAATATAGAGTGATTCAAATGTACCGATGTCGAGGGCAAAACAAGTAAAAAAATCGAAATTTAATCGGCGATTGCTCCCTTCCTATAGAGAATGAAGAAACTAAAAATATGGGTAACCCATACTTTGACTAGCTCTTTCTGATGACCTATATGGGATTTTAATTTGAACCATTTTGACCCCACAAAAAAATTAAAAACCGTGAAGTATGATATTTGGGTCAAAAATCTAAATTTCCAGTTTTTTCCAAATATTTCCATGTTCCAGTGATTTTAGGTTTAAGTAAATGTATTGCAAAAAAAAGTATTTGAGATTTTAAAGTTTCACTGATGAGTCCGTTTTTCGATCTGACGTTTTGTTTTCGAGTTATTAGGTCTCAAAGAGGGTTCTGGAAATGGCATTTTTCGACCTAAAAAAATTCAAGAGAATTACTTGCGATTTTCTGATCCTCACCAGTTTCAGTGGAGTTCTGAAGCTCCGGGTCCCCTACAATCTCCGAAAATTTACATCGATTTAACTACATAATTTACTAAACTTATGCGGTAGAGAAATGTATTTCTCATCCGGATCACTTTATTTCAAAAATATTTCTTACTGACAAACCTAATGGCAAATTAATTTTTTACCTAAATTCTTTAAATTTATAAGTAATTGCCCCGCATTTTAAAATGGAGGATGCTAGAACAGCTTGTAAACTCATTCAAAGTGGCAACTACGCAACCACACTTGACCTTAAAGATGTCTACTATTTATCACCTAGACATGAACCCAACAAAACAGTTAAGATTTTCATGTTGTTTTCTTATTGTTTGCCCTTTGGTTTATCATCAGCTCCGTTAACATGTATGTGCCAAACTTACGAAACCTGTAGTTCAAAGGTAAAATATGGGTGCGATATGCGTACATTATTTGGATGATTTTTTAATTTTAGGATAGACTAAACATTAATGTTCTAATAACGTTTGCCTTGCCCTGCCTTTATTATGTTCCCTAGGGTTCATTATAAATAAACAAAAGAGTGTACTATCACTCAATATGAGATACGAGGCTTTATTTTTGACGCGAAAAAAAACGACTGGAGAATTACCACCTGAGAAACGTAAAAAAATTCTACCAGTTACAGTTTTTCATATCTCGGAAAAGCTTTCAACTTTTAAAGTTCGCACAGTCCTTTCAACTGCTTACTTCTGCTTGTACGGCAATATCTTACGGATGGTTACATACGAAACTCGCAAACGTGCTAAGTTTTTTCCGAATACCGGAAATTATAACTCGCATATGATAATTTTTAAAGAAGTTTTAATAGATTTAGAATGGTGACTGAAAAAGATTTCTACATATAAAAATGATTTAAAATGAGATCAGCTTACTTTAAAAAGTTGCACTAACGCTAGCTTATCAGGCTAGGGTACTATTTATTTTCAGGGTAAAAGGACGTATGGTTGATAGCTAATAACCGACAAAACAAATCGCATTAGTTATTTAGAGCTTCAAGCCATATTCTTTGGCCTAAGATGTTTTTATAATACTTTAAGTACCTACCTAATTTGATATCTTAATACGAACCGATAACACTACGGCTTGATCACACGTTAATAGAATGGGGAGCGTGCAGCATCCTAAATTATTTAATTTAAATGGAATAATCTGGCAATCGTACGAATCAAAGAATTTATGGATTTTCGCCTCTTATTCTGGTATACCTTCCAGAGAAAATTGACAAGCGGACCAAGCTTCTCATGCTCTAGCTAGGGAGACGGAATGGTTCTTAAACCAGAATACTTTTACAGAAATTACAGGATATCTTAGAGATTGATTTATTTGCGTAATTCTGTAACAATAACTGTATTAGGTAATTTACTTGCTGAATGCAACAGTGGCACAACGCAAAATTTATCATTTTTGGTTATCACTGTAAATAATTTTTAAATGAGTTAAGAATCCAAGTTACAAAGTAATTTTTACTAAAAATGCCGACTTCAGAATGTTAAAATTGGTTTTCACCAGCCCTTTAAGAGGATGTGTGGGGTGGTACCACCTTGGTCGAGGAAGAATTCCTCTACCACCTTCCAACAACAATCACAAAATATCCATGGTCGAAGCGGAATTCGAACCCGCGCCTCTCGGTTGCAAAGCTGGCGCCGTACCAACTCAGCCACCGGAGACCCGAATGGTAGGCTAACCCTTAATATTTAGACCAAAAGATGGCCGTTTGTGTTGTCTTAGCCAGAAAATTTATCCTTTAGTCAAGAACCTTATCCTGGTAGCAGGAAAATTGCCAATAAGGCCTTTTAAAGCAAAGAAAATTCTGAAAACGCTCTAGATTCAATGGTCAAGTCCTTAAGAGGTAGCGTTATTAAACAGTAGGTATCAGAGAACATATCATTTTTTCATAGCCTATTGGATACAACTTCCAATATTTTTGGTTCTTTTAATTCGTACCGCTCAGCCCTTTAACTTTAGGAGAAAATTTGCTTAGAGGCTTACTGAAGGGTATCTGTGGGTTGAGACCACCTAAGCCTATGACTGAACTGGTAATCCGCAACAAGTTTTGCGCTTCTTGCAAGAAATTTCTGATTTAAGCTTAAAACTGCTATCATACAAATTGGTAACTTTTAGCTTTAGCTACAGGCCAACAAATGCAGACGATTTCACTGATTAAATGTCAAACTATAAAAGTTTCAGGCTCTACTACAACAATTCTTATTCCAGACTTAGTCAAAACTTCAAGGCCCAATTCAAATCAACCAAGTTTGATTTTACAGATATTTCACATGAAATAAACCTCTATAGCATCTATATTGGAAAAATGCTTAAGCGTCACAAACTGGATACGGCAACTCAAGTGCGATAATTTATTTATTGCATCTAGCAGTTCATATGATGAAGCCTCTAAACTAAACTAGGCGTGCGGCAACGTCGGTGGCTTTAAGAAAAGGAGTCTCCGAAGACATAATTCGAAAATCCGCAGGTTAGAGCGGAAAATCTGCCACCTTCGCGAAATTTTATCAGAGACCATTAATGGAATCGAATAAGTTCCTTAAAACAGTTTTTGATCTAGACACATAAGTTTTATTATTCCTAGTTCTTGCAATGAGACTTACAATTTATTATAGAATTATTTATATTTTTTGATATGTTTGGCCAATAAAATATGATGACCTGCAATGTAATTTAGATACAGCCAGCCATCTTTTATAAAAGTTATGTCCTTTAGGGCGGCTATATCCAAGTGCTGGCAAAATTACCAGCAAGATAAATGACAATGATGCCGCTAGAAATAGAATTAGCAAGAAACAGAGAGATATATAATTTATCTTGCTGGTAACTTTGCCAGCACTTGGATATAGCCGCACTTAAAAGAGTGGGATCTTTTCGGTGTTAATTTTTATGTTTTGTAAATTATTATTTGACAGTTCAATTTGACTGTATGGGTAATATTTAAGATTTTATTTTTTCATTTACAGAAAAAGCTTCATCATTATTTTTTACTTAATCAAAATTATGTGCTCGGGAAACATCTGCAATTAATAACAGAGATCCCAGATTGTAAATTAACTTTTTGTTATATGGTTTAATCTGAATGAGCAGTTTTTGCAGGCGCATTGGGCAAAAATTCAAAAAATTTTTTTGGCAATACAAACTAAGTAATTTGTAGTCTGTCTAAACAGTTTTTTTTACCATAAATATATGCAAGAATAAGTTATGTACATGTCCTTTTTTATTTGACTCCAATTTCATTGACTGTCAGTTAGAGATTTAGAAATATGGTATACAGGTAGGTACATTGTCTAAAAGTAAAACGGCCCCAATTGCATTCTGTAAAGAATCTGGAGATAAGGTTATGAGGTTGCTATGACCGAAAAAAATGGTCTTTTCATTAAAATATTTTTACACGGTTGTAAGTTTTTTTCTATAAATCATGCCAATGCCAAGAAATATGTTTTATGTAAGATACATAAATTTTCTGTTTTAAGGGCCATATTTGGAATACACTTTGAAACGTACATATTATGTTAACGTACCTAGAAAAAATATGGCTCATAAATTTAATTTTTCCTATACCAAACTCGCATTTTTTGTAATTTAGTTTTAAATGTATGTATATCACAACATCTGCAGGCAATTTGTCCCATAATCTGGAGACCCTAGGTATGAATGAACGAGAGAAGTGGTCTGTTCTAGGCCTTTGAAGCTGTACAGTAAAGAAATGCATACGTAACGCGCCTCTTGTTGTTCTGTTAGGAACAGTCAAGGGGGGAATAATACCGGCTAGTTCTTCAGAGCAAAATCCGTGGAAGTAGCGGTAGAAAAAGGATAGATCCCCAAAAGCGCGGCGATGAGCGAGAGAAGGGAGTTTTATTTTAAGATTTATGTAATGTTCTTGTTTAGTAACGCCTCTTTTAAAAAATCATCCATGTGTAAAGCAGCCCCTTCTATGTCATTATAGTGCTGTTGTACGTAATTTTTAAAACTTTAGATGGCGGTTTAATTTCATATGGAAATCGGTACCTACCCAAAGAAAAGTCAAACCCATATTTAAAGGAGCTGATTTTATCAAATTAAAATTTTCCACAATGCTTGTCTTGCATCTCTGTAAATATTTAACATTTGACAGTTTTGAAATTATTTCAGCTACGGTAGGAAGGGAAAACGGTAGGTTTGGAAACGAGAACCAAACTATTAACCCACTATGTGGGTTCATTGACTTTAGCTATACATTATTGTTTTTTCTTTAGACAGAGATAAAACAACACCTTCACACATATTTTTTTTATCTTCCGACAGTCCACGAAGACCGAAGTCTAAGTACTACGTACCGTGGGTGTACTGGGGAATCGACTCACACATCCAGAGCTGGAAACATCCGTAGGGATTTCACCAGCCCTTTAAGAGGATGTGTGGGGTGGTACTACCCCGGTCGAGGAAGAATTCCTCTACCACCTTCCAAGAGAACAATCACAAAATATCCGTGGTCGAGGCGGGATTCGAAGCCGCGCCTCTCGATTGCAAAGCTGGCGCCGTACCAACTCGGCCACCGGAGACCCCGCGAAATATCGTTTATAAATATTACCCTAATTATTATCAGAAATATTACTATTAATTGAACCAATGGATTTAAGCAATAAGGAATATGCACATATTTGTTTATTGCATAAATCGTTTAAGGAAGTCATTATAATCTAGGGCTTGCGATCCCGGGACCCCGAAATCTCAGGATCCCGTTTAAAATCAGTACCGAAAAATTCCGGGAATGGGCACTCAAATCCCGAAATAAATAAATTACAAAGTAACGATTAAAAAAAGATCAGAAAAAGTCCTCAAAGTATGCCGTTAAATCAAACACGCATGTCTTGAATTATTACTCTTGAAAGATAACATAGGTAAAAGGTAACTGTTAAGTTCCGAAGTTTTTATTTTTAATAAAGTGACATTATTGTTATTGCATAATATAGAATTAAATAAAAAACATATAGAACAAAATACCTAAAAATTATAAATTTAAACTAAATGAGAGACGTGTCCACCTTCTACTTCCAAACATGTTATCATTCTCTTTTTACAGCATCAAAAACGTCGATGAGCACTTAGGGGGAGTTGTTTGCTCAAAACTAGCAATTTTGAATTGTGACACTTTAATTTTCAAGTTGCGATATGTAAAACAAAATACCATGAATGAAAAAAACGTTTTTGTGGATTTTCTTTATAGTTATAATAATCCCAATCTAAATAGGTACATTTTTTACCAAAATTGAAAATCTTGGTTATTCGCCAACAGATTAGTAATTTCCATTTTAAAAGCTCATTCACTTTATAAGTGAAAAATAAAGTAGGTTAGAAAATACAAATGAGATTCACTCACCAATGTTTTATTTTCTTGCCGCTAAACACAAAAAAATAATTTCATTTGAAAAATGACAGCATTAGCTAATCCATGTTCGTACACGTTTTAACATTCGTACGGCATTCAATTGGGGAACATATTTGATTAAACTGATTTAGTTATTAAGTTTAGGGGCTTCGAATAAATCTTAAAAAATTAAATTCCTTTTATTCGTCACGTACATGCAGTAGCCCGGACTTCAATAATTCAGTAGGTAGTATTCCATATATTGGCCGTCGCCCGGAAAATATATATTAATTGGATGTTGCGCCACTTTACTGTTAAGGAAAAATTAATATTTTAAAGAACAATTAATTGTAGTCACTGGATTTAAAAGTAATAAAAATAATACAAATCGTGAACAGAAAATTTAATGTGCACTGTCAGTGACTTTTCAGTTATAAAAACGATTCCTGACCCTAATCTATTACTAATGTAGTATACACCTGAGACCCAATCAGATCAAAACAATTTTTGTGGCGTTTCGAGATATAATCTCTAATTTTGTTATTAAAGAATCTAATAAATTCGAGTGAAATTAAAAAATTAATTAAACAATAATAAAAATATTTCAAAAGTATATATGAAATTTCGGTCTGAATATTCTGCTATATTTCAAAAATTGACCACAGTTTTGGTCTTCTGTGACCAGAAGCTTGACACGGGTCTTATGTATTCAAGCATAAAATTATTTTTAATAACTTATAGGAGTAGGATAAAGCGGGGCTAAGAACATCAGGCGGATAAGAATATCAGAACGCACTCTCGATCAAAGATGGAGGCCATAGTGGCCATCAGGGCCCTGAAACTTTAAATACGAATTATCGCAACTACCACTTGTCACATTTATTTATCTGCCACTACATTGGAGGAGCTGCTTCCATCCGACAGATACGTCAGAATTAAACCAATCAGGTTATTCTATTTCGATCGTCCCGCTCTTCTCTTTACCTTCCTTTTCTCATTTTCATTTAATATGGTGCTGATGAAAAGTATCTTCTGTATGATTTTAATAACGATTCATCGGCTTAGAAATGTAAATTAGGGCTTTACTGCTTTTCCAGGTAAATAGTGTTTTATGTATTATCAATGATATATGTACAACTAGATATTTTATACAGAGGACAGCGTTATAGCCCCCTTAATAAATGAGCTTTGTGTGATCTATAGTAGATGGCGCGGAATCGGTTTATTCGGTTTGTGTAATCACTGGTAGATGGCGATGTAACGACACTGGCCAAATCGATTTGTAGCAAGTTACTGCGAACACTGTTAGAATGCGTCAGCAGTTAGTAGTGAGAACGCTTTTTAATCGATGGTGTTAACACGCCACCAGTGGCGGGTTAACCCAAAGAGTTCTATCAGCGACTGTGAGCATCGACAGAACAAGAAATTGACTTGGTGCAATTACAGAAACTATGCAAGTCAACTTGCAGATACCAGAAGGTTAGATGTTACCATAGTAATTCTGAATGGACTAAATAAGCAATGTTCTAAAATACCAGCATCTTGCATCTGCAAGTTGACTTGCAGAGCTTCTCTAATCTCACTGATATATGATATTTAATGCGAATTGTGCAGTGCATTAACTGCTTTCTGCCTTAACCTCCTCGGTTCCAAAAAAAAGAACAATCTTTTTTACTACATTCCTAAATTTTTTATTAATACGTATTAATTGGAAGGGTACGGCTTTAGTTTAAACCCTACCTCCACTTACTGTAATATATTTCCGTTAGGTATCTGGTTCACTGTCATCCAAGTGCGCGATCTCCTGCAGCCGCGACTTGTTTCATTAAAAGCAGTGGCGGCTGGTCTTAAAGGGCACAAGGGCACGTGCCCACTCTAGATTTTCGACAAATAAAAAATCTTTTATCAAAAGTCAAAAAGAAATTATACACCGCCGCGCCTCAATACCTCTTTCCTTGCATGTTACACCACGGCGAACGCGACCGCCGGCGATCAAAACTTATCTCCGGGGACACAGCAGATTTGTTCCAATTTCATCATCAATTTTGGTGGCGACGCCGTTCTATACACTGGAGAATTAGTGTTAAAATCGCGTGCTATCGGCATATCGATGGGCACAATATTTCGTGTCTCCTAGCGCTTGTTTATTGTTTGGATTTCGAGCGGCGTTGTCCTTGGCGCGACGGTCGGAAGAGATTATTGCAAAATTTTATGTTTAGTTTTCTTGATATTATATTAACACGTGAAGGCCTAATAATTTTTTTGTGATCAAGCTTATTAATTATTAGTAGTGCGTAATATTACTAGTAATTCTAGTACTGTGTATTTCGTTTTGTTCTTACTTTTGGGTTTTCCCGATCCGCCCAAAAAATGGAATCAGAAATAAACTCAGTGCAATATTTAGTACAAAAGACTGTTTTACAATATTTTAAGTATTGTGCCTCCCCAAATAAAAAAGTCACGAGCCGCCACTGATTAAAAGACGTTAATTTCACTAAACAATCTTGTATATTTATTACTTTAAAATATGGGTATTTTATACACTATTGGTTTTGACAGGTAACTGATATAAACTAGTCATAATCTGGTGTTACGAGATGTTATTGATTTATAGGACCATGCCGAATAGAAA
This sequence comes from Philopedon plagiatum, assembly GCA_963971165.1. Lineage (NCBI taxonomy): Eukaryota > Metazoa > Arthropoda > Insecta > Coleoptera > Curculionidae > Philopedon > Philopedon plagiatum. Next base: position 33,921,369 of record OZ020196.1, on the reverse strand, counting down.
CATTAGAATTTGTCCCACACTGGTACACCTAATTTGTGTCACTTATTGAAGTTTATAGGACTATGCCTCAGAGAAATACTGGGATTTTTCCCACACTGGTACACCTAATTTGTGTCACTTATTGAAGTTTATAGGACTATGCCTCAGAGAAACAAAGGGACTTTTTCCCACACTGGTACACCTAATTTGTGTCACTTATTGAAGTTTATAGCACTATGCCTCAGAGAAACAAAGGGACTTTTCTTTTCCCGCACTACTTATTTTTAGTCCGCTAGACCTTTGGTCTACCAGACCTTCGCAATTCTGTTGCGTCAAGGGACGCGACAGTCTTTCGTTGTGGTAGTAGGTAAAGTGGTGCTGTTCCCTCTCCGGGAGCTAAGTTAAACTGAAATGGACCACCCTTTTGAGATGGGTGTGACCGGACTCGGCCTATTGCCGATCACTTCGCGATGACGTTGACGCATCATATTTAGGCAGATGCCATCGCATTGGTGGAGGGGTTGAACTGATATTTCGGTATAACGAAGTGAAGCGCTAGAGAGGTTGAAGCCGGCAGCCATACTTGCTGCATTCCCTAGTAATATATTTTTAGAACGTCACGAGAATAAACTAGGAGATAAGAGAACTTCAAAGGAAACTAGGCCTTTGAAGTTTTGCCGACAAGGTGTTTTAGAAGAACTAAATTAAAGGAATGATTTATTTGATATTTTAGCTGAAATAGTCTTTGTATTTTGCCGATGACTGCGTATTTTAGGCGAGTTAAATTTCCAAGAAAGACAAGTTTGAGCTTATGTATTTTGTGGGGGATTTTATACCTGCTTGGTTATTGATATTTATTTGATTATAGAAATTGAATAAACGGTTGAGTTTCCCCAACATTAATTAAAACACAAAGTAAGTAGTAGTACTTTTCAAAATTTTTAAAAGTTTTAGCGGTGCTGTACTTGTTTACAGCTGCACTTGCACTGGTTGACTATCATTTTATTTATCGCTAAAAGATTTGCGTGATATGCATGATTTTTTTGTTGTGCAGCCTTGAAGTGTTTTTTAACATTTTGACTTTAAAAAAAATGAGTGGTGGTAAGTATATCTCTATGCATATGTATGTTGTGTACATAATATAATGAATTTACATACTATAACTATAATATTTAATATCAATATATTATAATTTTTTTCTAATTTATACTTTAATTCAGTAATTTCTGTTTTTGTAATAAAAATACCTGTAAAATGTTTAAAAATATAGTTTGTATCAACGGAATATTTTAAGTTCTGTCTGTAAAGTAATGAGTAGACTTGGCCAGCTGGGTCTGTTAGCAGAGGCGTCGATGCCGAAAATTAAGTACATACGTACTTATACGGTATTTGACAAAAATAATTTAATTCCTGGGCGTTGCCGTGATTGTGTGAAGTTACAAAAACGATCAAGTGCGAGTTCGACTCGTTAATGGACGGTTCCGTACGGCGCGTGCCGTAATTTTCCTATGGAGTAGTCTAGCAACATATATTAAAAAGGTCAAAATGGCACACAATTTTACCGTCCGGGCGGAGCATAAATCGACAACCGGTAGTAGACCTATGGTGCCTGGCAATAGCAGCGCCATACATGTGCGCGCTCCCATTTTTGTTTTGTCTTTGTGGGGAACTTTTTTTATCAACTTTTGTTTTCGACTTCTTTATTTTGTCTTTTTTGACATCTGCGCAGTAGACCAAAATGCGTACCATGCGCAAACCGAGCGTGTTAGACATGCGCATGAAATTTCAGGGGATGTACTTTGGAACCTACATTCAAACCCATCAACTTTCCATATTCCAACTGTAAAGTTACAACTAAGTATTGAACTTTTTAACTTTTTTCACAACTTTTTTTTCGCTCTTTTATTTTTCTCGTTTTTTGGCATTGCGTAGTAGACCAAAATTCCTACCACGCGCAAACCGAGCGTGCTAGACATGCGCACGGAATTTCAGGGGATGCACTTTGGTGTCTACATTCGAACCCATCCACTTCTGAGAATATATTTCCAGTACGTATTTAACTTCTTAACTTTTGTTTAGGTTTATAATACATTCAACTCTGTTGAAATAGTTCTGGTACAATATCCCTCACCTTCAATGTAATGCTTGGTAAATATGAAAAGAAACCCCTTCTACTTTAATAGTGTCACATATTTCATAGGCGTTTCTAAATCGAAAAGAGTGTTTTTTTAGAATTACTATTTATTAGTTTTAGTCGTTATAGTAGTCATTGTACTTTTCCATAATTTCAGTTTTATTTACAAAATATAAAAAGACATTTTTGAACCGGAGGTTTTTATTTTGATAAACAACAAACTATTTCAGAGGAAGATGATTTTGCTTACTTTTTTTCTACATTTGTCACAAACCTTAAAAATAAGCGTCAGTACAAAGCTTATTGTGGAGCAAACATGGAAAAGCCGATAAATCCATATTTATTACTTGTAAGGTATTGCCAAAAAACTTCTCCATCGAAGTTCCCGAAATATTAAAAGCCTGTTATAACTGGATTAAGCTGTTTATGGGTCGTATAATATATACTGAAACTTTGTAATTATACTTTTTTATATTTTGGATTTTTGTTTGGATTTATTGGTTTTTGCATTAAAATCAGAATTCGAGCGGTTTTTGCTTGAATTTACGATTCTGAAGTTACTGTAAAAGGCCTTTCCTGTTTTACATTAACTACTTTACCTTATCCTTTATTATCACAGAAGATTGAAACTTTTTGTTGATGAATCAGTGCCCTATTGTAAGATTTCCGCTAAATACGTCAAGGCTTTTAGATGCGATGTATCAATAACCAGACAGATATATTTTTGATTTACATATTAGATATAATTGAAAATTCCTTGAAAACATGTCCCCACTCTTTGGGTTCAAATTTTGAAAAGCCCCGCCTTTTCCCCTTCTTTTGACCCAAACAACATGCGAAATTTTAACGATTTAGTCCTAGTAGTTAAGAAGGTCTGGTGCCGCCAGATGGATACATTTCAAAATAATTTGTTTTATTTTCCACTGGTCTTCAAAAAATAGCAGTTGGCCACATATAAACAAGCCCTGTTTGCAAAATACCAATTCCGGCGTCTTTATACTACTGCAAACGATAACAGATAAATACTAATTATAAAAATAAATTATAGTTTAGCGAACTAAAAAGTTAAAAATAAATATTTTCCTTTTATATATAGTTAACAGAAAACCGGGGTGTGCAGTGCGCGCATCGTGCGGAAAGTAAAGCAACTTACAAACTGCGCTTCCCTTTACTCCTCACGCATGCATACCCCGATTTTCTGTTACCTTGTACAGCTATACAACATTTGGTCTTTAAATAGGTAATTAAATTTAAAAGCGTGGGGCGCACTTACTTATGTAGCGGTCCAGGCATACACTACACTGTGTTTATTATGCCTAGACCACTGTATAACTGCACCCCGCGCTTTTAAATTGAAATACCTATTTAAAGATCAAATGTTTTATAGTTGTACAAGTTAACAGAATGGTATGGTATGGATGTGTGCGGAGTAAAGGGAGGCGCAGTTTGTAAGTTGCGTTACTTTCCGCACGATGCGCGCACTGCACACCCCGGTTTTCTGTGAACTACCTATAAAAGGAAAATATTCGTTTTTAGCTTTTTAGTGCGCTACTCATAAAAGCGTGTTTTTAGTTTAGTTTTCTAGTGAATTAGGTTTGGAACATACACGAGGTCCCAAAAATAAAATTATTTTTTTATTATCGGCTTTACAAAAAAAGTACCTATATCTTCATAAAAAGTTCTATCTACATTGTAAAAGAGCATTGTTACTCAACAATTCCGGACATTTTTTCTGCCGTTTTGAAAGGACTGCATAGAGTAGTGCTGGGGTGCAGCAGTCTAGCTAAAATTTCCTATTAACACATTGGCGTTATTTGGAGAACTCTAAATTCTTCCAAATATTCTTATTTTTATTTATATAATACAAAAGAAGCACTTAAAAAATTAATATCAAGTTATTTATAGGAAAATATAACTTAATAGAAAAGTGGTGTTATTACCAATTTTTAGCAACATAATTCAGCAAATTTCATAAAACTTAGCCTGACCCTCAAAAGTCTTAAAAATCAGGTAAGAAAATTTTAGTTATTTTGAAATATATGTTTTTCTTTAAATATGAGATAAATACAATACAATATAAATACTACATAACAATTTTCTAAAAAAAAACGCTCTTCGACAACATGAACAATATTCATGTCGAGTTCGCTGTAATTGATAAGACTACAAAGTTAAACTGACTTTCTAAGTTTATTTTGTAGTTAGAGACATAATATACTTAGAAGGGATTGAATGACATTTATTTTCGTTAAACAACCCGAAACTTTTAGTAAACAAGAAACTGTTACCTGAGTGTGCCTGCGGATTGTAGAGTTAAAGCTGGTTTCGCAGTTACCAGCAGAAAACGTATTTCTCGGCCACCTGGGATCTCGACAGCAGAGATATCTATTAAAGTGAGCTCGAAAAACTCCACTTACACAGTAAAGCGCAACAGGATTGACACAAGAGTTAAGGAAGCTGAAAATAAAAGAATTTTTTATTATACATATACCTACGAGTTCAACAAAAACATACATACACTGATATTAGGTACATACAAGAAATACATATATAAAAGCAATAATAACCAAATTTTGAAGGTAGGTTATTCATATTAATCTTCTTGTATTTATTTATAGGATTTAATAAATAAATACTTCTTAAAACTTACACAGAGGGGTTTTGTTTATTTTCGTTCTTTAAAACTAACCTACATATACATGGTGGTCAGTAATGATGCGCCATAGAGTAACTGTGGATTTTGAGACACGCCCCAATAAAATTTTGCTCGCTAATGAAATATAGGTTGGTAAGGATTAATGTCCAATATTTTTTTCAAAACTCAAACAGTTTTTTAGATACTGACATGGAAATTGGTAATTGGGAGCTTTCAAGATTCTATTATAGGACCACTATATTATGCCATATTTTTTTTTCTCGTGTCGTTATCGTGATTTTTAAGAAATATTATAATAAAGTAATCGTTTTTAAAGAAAAAAGTATCCATTGATGCCGATAAATCAACCCATTTTTGAGATATTTGCAATTTAAAATTTCATTGCGTAGAGAAATCCGAGCCATTTAAAAAACATTTGCAAGTGACCAAACAGGCTATGGACAAGAAATTAAAATAAACAACTGACATCTTAACTCTTAAATGTAAATGAATCAATTCCGGCAAATCGTTACTAAATTTAAATAGAATTTGTGGTTGTCTATTAGGTAAAACAACTAGCCCAATCATTTCATGGAAATACATATGTAGGGGTTTGTGGGTGTTCATTAACAATTTGCCTCAATTCTTCTATTTTTTGTTCAGTGCTAACTTTTTCGTCTCCCACTGCCTTCCTTTCTATTCACACTTCCTGTTGCCCCAAAAAAAGTCACAGATCTAGTCAAAACTTAGCGAATCTGGTCGAAATCCATGACTATATGTGAAAATTCTGTTCGAAAATCCTGAATAGCGTCCAGTGTTAAATAAACCCACTGCCCATCAACCCTTCTACCATTTCTAAAGTAACCTTTGACATAAAAGCTTTTTGTTCTGCCGCAAAATATTTAGTTTTCCTAAAAATAGAAACCTCAGAACTTGATAGTTCTATTTTTCATTCACCTATACCTTTTACCTATGTTGTATGTAGTCCATCGTTATATTTAAATACACTTAAGCACTTTGAAGAGTTTCAAAATAAAACTAAATAATTAAAAAATGTTACAAAAGTTACGCAAAATATAAACATTCCCTGTTAGCACTAAAACGGCTAAAGGGGCGTATGGTGATATTGCAGTATTCCAAATTTGATTCACCAAATTGGCTACTATGTTCAGTTGTTTTGACGTAAGGCGAGAAACCGAATTTTATAATTTGTTCAAATTTTAGACCTCGTTCAGATTCACTAAGAAGGTTTAAGATTTAGTACTGGTTTAAATTAAGATCTTCTAGTTCAGTTATGTTTTGGCAAGTTTTTATCCTGTCGTTGCTAATAAGTCGTTATTAAAAATTTATGAATTATTCTGATATTTCAGTGATTTGCCTGATTTCCAAATGATTTTTATCTTGGAACGGGTTGCTAAAATGAATTTAGTTCTATTATTGTCGAAAGTAAATACTAAAATTACCCCTGTCTTTATAAATCTGTGAAAAAACTCACAAACAAAGTCATAGTAAAAAACTTAGTTGTCTTATTCTTACACTTGTCAGTTTAAAACTTTTGGTTGTCAAATTAGATCGGACCAGCATTGGAGAATATGATCATAACATTTTTGTTATATCCGTCCAACCGACGCGACGTATTTTTTTGTGTGCGTGTTTCGATTGACAGATTGTGCAATAACGTTAACGTATTTATTGAAAACACGAAATCACTGGACAAGATCATTTGTTCAAAGTGTTTTCGCTTATAAATTCGCATGCATTTTGTTTTGCTTTCCCACAAACTAAGAGCAGGTCAGTTAATTAATGTTGGATGGACAAGGCTCTATTTAAACCCTACCTCCACCTTACTGTAAACTATTTCCTTAGGAGGCTGGTTCAACTTTATCTGAATGCGCAATCTCTGGCAGTTGCGACTTGCAGGCAGTAAAAGACATCTATTTCACTAAACAATTTGTATTTATTACTTGTAAATATGCATAACTATTATTGTTGATAGCAGTACAATTGACATGTATTCTTCATTTCTGATATTACAAGATGTTATTGTGGTTCGTTTATACTGAATTTCCTTGTTTTACAAACTATAATACAGGACTATGCCTAAGAAAGGGGGGTTTTCCCGCACTGATTACACCGAATTTGTGTACGTTTTGGTCATACACTTGACCGACACTATTCTGTTGTACTAAGGGACACAACAGTCTATATTAGGCTATGCCTAAGAAAAAAGGGGACTTTTTCCCGCACTGATTAAGTACACCTAATTTGTGTACGTTTTGGTCATACACTTGACCAACGCTGTTCTGCTGTACCAAGGGGCACAGCAGTCTCTCTCTGTGATATGTAGTTGACTACTGCCCAGTTCCCGACGGGAATCAAGTTGAACTGAAAAGCACCACCTTTCGGAGACTATCCTCCCCGAGTCCGGCCAATCAACGTCGCTTTCGCGATGAGGCGAGTCTAGTCTGACCATTTGAGAATAGGAAAAGGCCGAACTAGATACGCGGTAACGCGGTACAGTTAGGAGACGTAAGGGGTTAATGTCTGTTACCATGGTTACTGACCTTTTTTATGGATTTACCAGGAATATATTTTTAGAACGCTACAGTAATAAAACTAAGAGATAAGAGAACTTCAAAGGAAACTAGGCCTTTGAAGTTCGCCGACAACGTGCCGCAACAAGAACTAAATTAAAGGAAAGATTTTCTTTAGATATTTTAGCCGAAATAGTCTTTATGTTTTGCCGATAACTGCGTAATTTTGTGAAAGTTAAATTTACAAAGGAGACAAGTTTGAGCTTGTTTTATTGTGCTCGGTTATTGATATTTATTTAGAAATAAAAATAGAGTTATAGAAAACGGACGGTTGGGTTTCCCCAACAAATGTGAAAATTAATTAACAAAGGTAATTTTACCAAATAAAAAATGTCAAATGAATGAAATGAAAAGGAATGAATATAATAACCTTCAGCCCGAGCTGAACTCCGACAAAGTTGCAGGCTACTCAATTAAAGTAATCTGCCTTTAATATAATAAAGATACGGAGATTGTACGTTATGAAATTTATTGGTGAAGATTGTTCACTTTGGAAATAGAATAGAGATTTTCAGTTGTGATAAATATTTTTATTTGGACTTAACTAACAAACATACTTCAGACTGATTTTAGCGCGAAAGTAATATTGCTCACTTTGAAAGTTGCTATATAGTAATGTATTAATATGCATTGGAGATTTTACGTTTTGCTTTAATTGACGAGTTAGGAGTTTGTACGGTTTGGAACAAAATTATTTATTGGAGATTATACGTTATGGAGCTAAGCCTAATTTTCTACACCAAAAATAGACTGGAGACTGGCCGTTTTGGTACGAAGCAGAGTTGCCAGATTTTAGTTTCGTTTTTATCATACACGACCTACAAAATTATCGTTTTCTGTGGAAAATTATCGTACAAGTCCTAACTCCATGGAATACCTATAAGTATTATTATAAGTATCAAACAATATGTAAGTTTTCTGATATTTTTGATCCATAATTGGCTCGATGACGTCACGAGAGTGTATTCAAATTGATTCTGCTTACATAATAATGAAATAAAATGCAGTTGTTAATATTTATAAATTCATTGAATAAAATTTAAAATTATGGAACAATAACAATATAAAGAATAAAATAACTCAAAAATTTAAGAAACTTAAAAATCAGCGAATCTAATTATTAGAGTCAACAGGTAAACTTAAACTACAATGACTATGCAGTAGCATACGTCACGTCAGCGATTGACGCCCAACGCTCGAGTCGTGTCGTAGGGTACTTGGAATTTTTCTTGCTTTTTTCCAAAAATTGGACATATATGGAAACTTGAAACTTATCGTACAAAGTGCGTACGATAATCATTTGTTATCGTTTATCGTAGTTGCCCTAAAATTATCGTACATGTAGGACAATTATCGTACGTCTGGCAACCCTACCAGTGTTGCCAGGTTTTAGTTTCGTTTTTATCGTACAGGCACTACAAAATTATAGTTTTTTGTGAAAAATTATCGTACAAGCGGTAAAAGTCCTAAATTGATACAAATATCAAAAAATATGTAAAGTTTCTCTGAATTAGTTGATATTTTTGATCATAGTTGATTTGATGATGTCACGAGAGTGTCTATAAATCGAGTCTGCTTAATTATAATAGTAAAATAAAATGCAGTTGTTAATATTCATAAGCTTCATTAACAAGCTCCGATTTATCTTGAACATTGCAGTACCTACATCCTGCCATATTTTTGCCTTTATATTTACATAAAACGTTAATATTAGAATATAACTAGTGCCAAATAAAGCAGGCATACCTTCAACGAAAATTCGCCAGTTCTTATTATTATCTAATAGTAAGCAAAGCTACTCCCTCCTAAATAGTTGAGTTCTTCTGCCTTTAACATTTCCTCGCGTTTAGCCCTATTGTTTTTTACATTCTCGGTGACTCACAGATTTATAACCAATACAAGTCAACACGTACGCTTAAACTGGTATAACTATGAATCTGAATGCAGTAGCTGACATCAAGTCAGCGATATAACGCCCGAGTCGTGTCGTAGTCGACCTAGTGCAATGATGCCGGTACTTGGACTTTATCTTGTTTTTTTTCCGAAGATTGGGCGTATTCGCAAATTTGAAAATTATCGTACAAAGTGCGTACGAAAATGATTTTTTATCGTTTATCGTACGTGCCCTAACATTATCGTCCGCCTGGCAACCCTGGTACGAAGTGATGGTTTATTTCAAGTCAGCGCTAAAATTTACATCAGAAACGCCATCTATCCCATTTTTGTTGAAAATTAGAGATTGTATACTTTGGAACAAGGCCCTCACTTAATCAAAAATAAATGTTGTGTGTTCTTCCTCTGATTGAAGTAGGTTGTTATTACTACTGAGGTTTGAGAATGTCAGTTATCCTTCGATAAGTGACAGTTTTGGCACTTCAGAGAGTGGGAAATTTTTTTTGGAAAGCTGATTCCTAAACAGACTTTCTTGCATCTGCGTAGAAAAACACACATACAAATTATTATTGACAGTAATTGGTTTTGGTAATCCAAAAAATATTTAGGCATGCGAAAACTGCTTGTAGAAATTTAGAAACCTTGTTTAACTGAGAATTTCGATTTTTCTACCAATATTAGTATCAATATATAAAATTTAAATGGTTTTGTAAGGGTTTCTGGTAAAGCAAGCGGTTGATCTGCAAGTCTACAATTATATTTAGCTCTTCGATATATTTTATATATTAATTAAATTTATATCACATATCATTTCATTGATTTAAAATAACAGTTTTATATAAAATGTTTGAGCGTTTCTTGAATATCAGATATCATCTTATTTCCCGTTATGTACTAGTTTAGTGTATTCCACGAGTCTAGAGTTTCAAAAGTTTTCTTCTCAATGTCATATGTCAGCCGGAATTGTCGCGTGAATAATTCTGTTATCATCAAAGTTTGCACAGTTTGTGTTAACACAACAGATCTTTACTTTTCGAAGTCCCTAGATCACGAATAACATCGTTTCCCGTTTCCGTGGCTTATCTATCTGCCTGTGTGTCGGTTTGTTTAACCAACTTTACGAAAAAAAATTACATATAGATTAGGCTTCATCCAGGCCCAAAAAGGGCTAAATTTCTGGTAAAATGCAATACAGAATGAGCACTTTAACAAAATTAAGTTTTTGTTGTTACAATTCTAAAAAAAAATCATTTTTTTAAAATTATAATTTGTGTATGACTAAGACTTTTCTCGTTGAAATGAAGAGACTTTTGATCCCCCAGATACAGCATGTGCGACTTAAAAAAATTAAATTCTGCGCTATTTGAAGTAACATTAAATTAATTTTAGGGAAATATTAATTATTCACTGCATATCATTAGATCTGAGGGTTGTTCTTTGGAATTTATTATTATTTATTATTGTTTATTATTATTTATTTTCTTTACATCAATATTTTTTACTTGTGTATATCTTTAAAATGTTGCAATATACTGAATTACCGCGCATGCCTAAATAAACTACACAAGCTAGATCAAGAGGTAGGTATTAGTAAAGAGAAAACTGATTTAACCGCCATAGTGTTGTGTCAAAACAGTAGGCTGACAAAATCTTAATTTGCCACTGCCTGGCTAATGCAAATTTTAAAAGGTGGTGATTATGTACATCATAAGAACGAGGGGCCTTCTTTAGCTTTGGGATCATTACAAGACAAAATCAAGGTGAGTGCAGTTTCCGATTTTAAAGTCACAAAACGCAATTTTCCTATATTTCTTTATTTTACTGTATTCAAACATACAGTCCAACTTTAAACCTTTAAAGAATCAGCAAAATACGAAACAGTTGTTATTATTTTTTATGAAATTGAGTTGTCATACAGTGTACGCAAATGGAATTTTTTAATTATGACTTTAAATTGAAAAAAGTATTTTAATAAATTCAAAGCTTTCTACTGTTAGGATTAAGATTTCTTATACAGGGCGAAAAAACATGTTTAGTTTTACAATAAGCTACAACTAGCTTAAAAAACAATAATATTTTATACATTGCTTAATATACAACGTGCAAAATGAACTTCTAAATTTTTATTAAGAACGATGTTTATAGAAATCCAGGGAAGGTTAAGTTCGCACTAATGTTTTATGCAAGGATGTAAAAGAAAGTTTGAAGCAGTCGCAGGTAAAAATGGAATTGTTATTAAGCAGAAAAAGAAGAAACTAGAACTAAAGAGAAGGCCAAAGGAAGTTGAAAATGAGATTCAAATATTACAATTGAAGCCAGAATTGATGAAAGCTGAACTTATTACTTTTAACACAAGTAGTGAATCCAGTAGAAAATATTTGGATATGAAATAATATCTAAACCTATTTCAAATACTAAAATTTTATCATATAAGAGGGTAGAAACAACGCTCTATGAACCGGGAATGTCTGATTAAACAAATAGTTTTTCTAATACGGAATTTTTCCAAAATAGTAATCAAGGTGAATTTGATGAAACATAAGTTGAACACCAGGTTTGTGGAGGGCGAGGCAAACCCAACCCAACCAAACACAACCTGAGCAAAACGCGTATGAGAAGCAAGAAGTTATTAATGAGATACAAAATGAAAAATACATAGGTAATATGACAAAAGGAAAAACTCTTAAACAAGAAAATATACCACCTAATGAAACTAAGGATTTATCTGACATTAAGCTTCTTTGCAAGGCTATTACTAAACTTATGCACGCTGCTGCACCTAGTACAGCAGAAAATCCAAGCCAAGACCCTCCCACCCCCATAAGTGTCACTCTCGACGCCCTCATTATCCCCAAAACCCGCCAATGGGGCTCCGGGAATAGTTGATAGTGCGGCACGGTCCCTTCCGGCTTCAGTTCTGAAAAGACTGTTAATTAGTAGTCGCGAAAATGATTGTTCGGAAGAGCCGCCCTGCACTTCACCGCCGCGCGCCGTCCCCTGAATCCGTAAATATTTTTTTTTGTCCCAGGGTCCGAAATTTCCCTCCCAGGGTTGTTAAGAATTGCAATTTTCTTTGGGCGCAAAAGGTCCACAAATTCCGTACTTGTTTTAAGAATCTTCTATGAGGGGAGGTTGTAGAAGATTTAAAAGATATATATATATATATATATATATAATTATTATTATTATTATATTATATATATATATATATATATATATATATATATATATATATATATAATTATATATAATTTTTTCAACCGAAAAATAATTAAAATTTTCGGTTGCAAAAAATTCAAATGACTATAACTTTCTACTAACACATTTTTTTTTCTTAAAATTTAAGAATTGTCGGCAAAATGATGTAAACTTTGTTTAGAAAAAATAATAAATAAAATATCCAAGCGTGTTAATTTTTTACCCAGGTGGGTCAATTCAAAAAATCAACTTTTTTTCGCAAATTGCAAAATATTTTTTTTCTTTACCAAAACATTCCTAGTAGGCTCACTATTAAAAAACCGGAATTTGGTATGGGTCCCATAAGTAGCAACAGAGATATGCAACTTTGAAATTTCACGGGCCGCGCCTGCGTGTCACGTTTCTCAAATTAGTTAGAAAAATATCCATCTGTGCATGATAAAAATACTAAAACTAAATTTAAATAGTCCTGACAATTAAATAGGCTGTGACTGATGGCATGGGGCGATGTAATATTAAACAGTATTATTGTGATTGTAAATCAAAGTATTGATATTTTATAAATATTTCACCATTTTAAGTCATGAAAACCTCTCTTCAAAAACAGTACTTAAATATGAATAAAGGTAAATAAAAACAATAGAGTTCGTTGCATGCGCAGATATTTTGCTAAATAGTTCGAAAACGGTGACACGTAGTCAGTGCCGCAGTAAAAAGAATTCAGGGGGTAAAATGTGTCTTGGCCTCAGAAAAACCATAGCCCTGTGGATCGTATTCAACATTAATAAGGTTACATTATGAGCATTGTAACAATTATTGAGTATGCCAATACTCCAATGAATTGATTATCTAAATAAATGTGAGAGACAAATCTATAAAATTAAAAAAGAAATAACATTTTAACACCCTGTATCTTGGAAACGAAGCATTTTTGATCACATATTTATAAGAACTTTCCCTTTTAGAATTGCTCAAGGAATTGTCCTGTGAAATATCGGACACATATTAAAACACCCTGTATACTTTTCTGTACTTTTTTAAGAATCGGTTAAATTTATCTGCTGAACTAGTATTGTACTAAATAGCTTATAATAAACTTCGTACATATCGGTCCTAGTGGAAGTAACAAATTATTATCTAATATAAAATGTAATTTAACCTTTTACTCGAATTTATTGATATCGGTATTAAGATGATAAGTGCTATATACGACTTAACAATGGCCAATGCCTAAACAATTAACAAACTCTCTATAATACTCAATTATCTGAACGATATAGCATTATTGAAGGGTTGAGATAGAGGGCTTACGGATTCTCTCGATATTAATGACGTGGCCGAAATTATTAAAGCAACGTTTTCGCATTGGAGAAGGTATCAATTTTAATTAATAATTTAATAGAGGCCTAAAGAATTTTATTTATAAGAGATAAAAATATTTTACTGATTTATTTGGTGATGTATTATGGCCAAAGATACACATTAATCTTCTCAATGTCATGAAAAATAGTATCAACATACATCAATCAAGTGAATAAGTAATATTTTTGTCTCGGTGCTTTAATGAGAGGAACAATATACAAAACCTTTTTAAATTCTCAAATCACTCGCTATATGGCTGAAAAATTTATAGGTGGTATCAGAGACTTTAAAGAATATAGACAGATACTCGAATACGCCGAAAAGCCGGTCTTGAGACATTTGGTGGGTTCACTGGTTTATCGTTTAAAAGTTTTTTTTGTCCACCATTATATATAGATGTAGATACATAGTACACATGTTTATATAATGGTAGATAAACAAACTGTTAAACCATAAACCAGTAAACCCACCAAATGTCTCAAGGGAGACCCGCTTTTCGTTGCACGGCAGTGTTCGTCTAGGTATTATTTAGTCTATGGTAGTATAACATTAAATGATGCTCTTATGTCGCTTGCAAATCGACGGAAACCGTACTGGAAGAAGTGGCTAGCAGAGAGCTTTAACCTTCACACTCGAAGGTAATTGATCGCCTGTATGTACATTCATTTTCATTCAAAATCTATCTATAATACTGTTGTGATTCCAGTTCAGTAGGTGTATGTTGTGCGTATTTTGCCAAACATTTGTGATGTAGCGAGCTCTAAAAATGTGTTGCTTTAACTTAAGAGTAGAAGGGGGTAAAGTCGACACATCAAAAGTTAGTTTTATTTTTAGTAAATGCTTATCAACATCATTTATTTCGTAATTTCGCTGCAGCAGCAGCTTCCTCCGGGCGCTGATTTATATCAATATGCGAATTCACGCACGCCATGTTCACCGCAGGATCTATCCCGTCGTTTAAGTCAAACTCCTCCGGTAATGGCGGCTCCCGCTCCAGTTCTTCCACCAATCCTGGGACAAATAAGTTTCCTGCTCCTCTAGATAATATTGTGTTAGAAACCCAATTGTAGTGCCTCCGTCGCCTCTAAATATTCCGCGTTGTTCACTGCATCTGATGAATTCATTTTTATATACTTTTATAGTCGTACTGTACTATTGCTGTTCTTGTAGATCTGTGTAGTTTAGACTGAAGTATTCCATTATGATTTCTTGCTTTTTATGCCTACCGACTCTTTCCACCTACATCAATTATCTCCAACCACCACAAGCCCCCTTTCTTTCATCCCTACTTTGCTGACCTCGAAGCATTGGCTTCCATCTGACGACCTTAAAATATCTTTAGACCCCGCTGGTTTGGTATTTTTAAAATTTCTAACCTTGCAATTACTTTTGAGTATTTTTTAAATTTCTAACCTTGCAATTACTTTTGAGTCCTTACTTCTGGTATTGTGTGTGCTTTCAAGGTTATCAGATTATCAAGATAATTCATATTTGTAGACACTCTCCTTAGTTCGATGCCTTTTATCAGATACTATAATGCTGCCGGACGAATCAAGATACTACTCTTTCGGCCGATATGTGTTTAGGGGCACAAAAAATTATTTCTGTCATTTGCATTAATTATTGTAAAAGGCGTGAATATTTTTGGACTGACCATATCCATAATATCCATTCTTACAGTTATATAAAATTAATGAGAATCAAGATTATTAAGTGCCATTTCTACATGTGTCGACTACTCTGAAATAGCTGGTCTTCCGTCACAGACCTGTCTTTAGCAAGTTCTATCACTCGCTCTAAAAAATCTTTCACATTAGTGTCACCTGAAAATGTAACAGCCTATTTATACACCGGTGAATTAGACTCCACTGGCACAGATACTGATATAATCGTAGGAGGTTGGTTGCTACCACAAGACACTGCGACTGGTACAACAATAAGAGGAAATGGAAATAAAGACTCCAGTAGCGATAAAAAAAATTTCGATTTGTGGCTTCTGAAATAGCGGTGCTATCTTACTCAGAACATTTTTATTGGTAAAGGTCATACATACTATGTATCTTAAGGTTAATTTCTAGATATTTCCTATGAGACTGGGGTTATGTGCTCTAGAATACTGCGATTGGTACGCGGAAAAATTGCCTATGTGATTGCGTACGTCTTGTAGGTACCTTTTTCTTTGAAGTTTTATGTCTGATGATGTCTGAGGCTGATTCTGAGATTCGCCTAAAACAGTAATGTAAAATAAATTCAGTGAGGCCTGTCTAAGTCACAAAAAAATTTTAGATACACTATATATATATATATATATATATATATATATATATATATATATATATATATATATATATATATATATATATATATATATATATATATATGTATGTCAAGCGTTTACTTCCAAGACATTTTTTGTGACGTTATGACGAGTTCCAAGACAACTGCCGTTTTCCGGGACGGTCTTGGAAATTTTATATGTCTAATGCCTGTTTCCAGGACGGTCTCGGAATTCATTTCGGCACTATATGTTAATCGCTCAGTTCCGGGACAGTATAATATAGAAATTATATATTGCAAAGCAAAAATGACCATATAGTAAAAATATGGAAAACATAAAAGATGGCTACCACTTGGTTTAAACTTGGGTTTTGCTTGTGCCCAAATGAAACCGTATTGCTTTTGCTTAGTCGTCCGTCTATAGACGCATGATACGGACTTAGGTATACTTTAAAAGTAGGTGCCTTACAGGTCTTTATACTTCAGGATTAGGTAATTTTTTTTTTGTTAAAATGGAACATATTATGATGTAACTTAAAGGCTCGTATGTATTCGGGCGCTGTACCCGAAATAAAATGCCAAGATTTGTCGTACCGATTTGTATGCCTACCGACTATTTTGGAAACCGGGATATACATATGTATATCCGTGTGAAAATTTGATATTAAAATCTAGTGAATAAATGCAAATACTCTCTTGAAAACCTGACATTTGAGGGCTGCTGGCAACCACACAGTAAAGAGATATTAAGATTTGCAAGTATCAAGTATTCCAATCGGCTTTGTAGCCAAGCTAGATAAATAAAGTAGAATTTACTTTAGTTCATTATTAAGAAGATAAAAAATATAGTATCTTCCGGTTAATTATAAATCTCAACAAAACATTTCTGTAAAAAGCGGCCAAGTTTTGCTCGACCGAAAAAAGTAATGAGCTACAAGATGCAGTCATATTCAATTTCATTGTAGGTAAAACCTGTTTTTGAAAAATATTATCGTCCAAAAATCCGACTTAAATTACAGAAATAATCATTTAATTTTATTGTAAGTGTGCGTCTTATTTTAAGTTAATTTGGAAAACAAAAAGTTCGTTTTGTAACTCACAATATTTTTCAGAGCCAGAAACTCTCATTAAAATTGAACTTGGAAGAATTTTACCTCATTACCTTTAGCGACCAAGCAAGCAAGGTCCCTTTTACAGAAATGTTTTTTTTTCTATTATAGTTAATTTTATAGGTAGATTTTTTATTTTCTTTGGTTGTGTTTTGATTCCTCGCCTTAAGCTTTAATCGCATAGCCCTTTTTGTGGTCCCCTACTTTTCTTGACCGACTTTCACTTCCATCGTTAGAGGAAGTATTTTATTCGTAAAAAAAACTCCTCTCGAGATTTTTTCAGATCGCCACGTTTTGGGATCCCTAAATCACGAGCAAACATAGTTTTGCATTTCCGTCGGTGTGCCTGTCTGTCTGTTGGCGCGAAAACTCGAATAGAAAAAAATTTAATTTTGCATATGAATCGGCTTCATTCTGACTCTAAACCGACTACACTTCCCGTGAAATATATACAGGGTGAGCACCTTAAAAAAATTAATTGTTATTTTTTGTTGCTGTACATCAAAAAGGATTATTTTACAAAAATTATATTTTATATGCTATAGCTAAGGATTTTTCCGCTAATGTAAATAAAGGTACTTTTAATCTCCCATATATAGGACGAACAAATCAAAAAATTAGATATTGTCTATTAATTGAAGTACTTACTATTTATCTTTGATACAATACTATTTACATATTACATATTTTACGCCAGCTGGCTTTTATTTTTTATGAAATTGGTTGCTCAGTCATATAGGGTGAGCAGTTTTCAATAGCATTTTCTTATGGCTGTTTAATGAAAAAGGTATTTGGATGAACCGAAAGCTTGGCGCCACATTTTTATATACAAAACGGAGTAAAAAATTAAAAACCAACTATGTTTAATTTGGCAATAACTCTGGAACACTGAATCAAAATAAATAATAATTTATACACAGTTGAAGATTTCATGTAGAAAATAAACTTTAAAATTTTTATACGGTGTGTGAAATTAAAAAAAAATTGTTTATTTTTCCTACGAATGTGATTGGTCTTAATGTAATTTTAATAAGTAGCTTTTTCATTTTCAAAAGAAGTTGCACATTTGATCTGATATACGGAATAAACAAATATTGTTTATTTACGCTTCTGGCTAGAGAAAAGTAGGGTACTATACCTGTTAGAGGAAGTAAGTATTGTATTAGCGAAAAAATCACTTTTCGAGATTTTTTTTCAGATCTTCAGGTTTTGGGGTATCTAGACCACGTTGTCTGTTGTTTCAGAAACTTTAAAACCACATAATCAAAAAGAAAAAGATATATTTTATCTTAAAATTATTTTGTGTTGGTCTAAAAAATAAAGTTACTTGTAATGCTTTAGATACATGATGGGCCACCTTAAAAATTAAATTTTGTTGGTTTTGTTCTAACAAAGTACTATACAAATATTACTCACACAGGGTGTGAAATTTTAACTAGAATTTAGTTTCTTTTTGCTTTAAATCGGGAATATAAGTCTGAAAATGTATTTGAATGTACCTAAAGCTTTTAGTTACACTTTTAGAACGATTGAAGTGAGAGTGCTTTTTTGGTGGTACATAATGAATGTTTTATCCAACCAAAAAACATGTAGTGGCCAAACAGCTAATGATGCTTATTCGAAGAATTTTTTAGCATTATACAGGGTTGCAAAAAATATACCACCTATACTTTGCAGGTGGATTTCTGTTAATTTAGCGGCGTTTCTATTTCTTAGTCAAAAGATCTAGTAGGCCAAAAAATAAAACATTTTCTTTGCTATTGACAGTTACCAAGGCAACAAAGTATTCTTCTTTGAATTGGTGCGTTATTATCCTTTATAATGGCTCGATTAAGTGCAAAAGAACAAGCTAATTGTTTGCGTTTACTACAAGATGGGGTAAAAATTAGTATTATTGCGGATATGTACGGGGTTGGGCGAAGTACAATATCTCGACTGCGTCAACGCTTCCACGAAACGGGAAGTGCAAACTATCGTTATGGGGGAGGTCGCCAAAAGAAAGTCGGCATTGCAGATGAAAGATGGTTGGTTAGAGAGGCTCGTCGAAGGCGAAAAATTTCATCAGAGAAAATTAACCAGGAGTTCAGAGCAAGAACACACATTCGTGTGAGCAATAGGACCATTAGAAGAACTTTAAACAATAATAACTTAAGGTGAGTTACTTCAAATGAGATCTTATTTTTTGTACCAATATTTTTAGTGTTTCATTTTAGTAAGTCGGCTATTATAATATCGACGTCAGCTGAGGCGTGAATCTTGGATTTTGCGCACCGATATTATAAATGTAAACTTGAACTAAGTTGTTCATAAATTAAAGTTTTGATAGGCGACCCTAAACACATTATTTGTGCTTGCAGCGTAATGTTCCTTAGTTCTTCCCTAGAACTAACGTTATGAAAATTGACCTAATTTTGCATTTTAGTATAATCAAAGCTACTGTTGGCTTATTTATTGGTTCATTCCCTACACCTATACTACAGATTTTTAAGCCAAAATTTTAATTTTAGAGCTCGGCGACGTGCTAAATGTGTGCGACTTCTACCACAGCATAGGCGAAGACGTCTCCAGTGGGCATATGAACATCGCAATTGGCCATTAGATAACTGGGAAAACTGCATGTTTGTAGACGAGTCAAGATTTAATTTAATTCACTCGGACGGCAGAATATTAGTTTGGCGTGAACGTGGCGAACGGTATATGGAGGAGAATATGGCTCCTCAGGAACCTTTTGGTGGTGGAGGCGTTACTGTTTGGGGTGGTGTAATGTTTAATGGCAAAACGGAACTTTTTTTAACATTGGAGCCCATTAACGGTCAGGTATATAGGGACGAAATTTTAAGCAATATCGTTCTACCATTTGCAAACAATTTTGGGAACGATTTTGTGCTAATTGACGATAACGCCAGACCTCATAGAGCACGCATTGTGCAAGAGTTTTTGGAAGCTAATAATATTACCAGGATGGTCTGGCCTGCAAAATCACCAGACATGAATATTATCGAACACGTCTGGTCTAAATTGAAATTATTGGTAAGTTCTAGGGAAGATCCTCCTCAGACTCTAGAACAACTTGCAGACGCCATTGTTCAGGAGTGGGAAAATATTCAGCAAGAATTTGTCAATAATTTGGTAATAAGCATGCCTCGAAGATGCCAAGAGATAATAAATGTAAGGGGAGGTCCTACTAGGTATTAAGATTTGTGTTGTTTTCGTTAGTTGCAAGTTTTTATAATACCTTCAAGTAAAAAAAATGTTCTATAATTTAAAACGTTTTCTGTTTACCTATAAAAGTAACAACCAAAATTTACATTTTGGATCTCCTAAAGTAATGCCGGGAAAAATAACTACTAAATTTGAAAATTACGTATCTTTTCGAGTACTTTCAAAAGTAATTAAATCTTCTGAAATTTCTATACCTTCTAAAAACTACGCTATACAGAATTTTATAACTTGTTCAGTTGAATTCACTATCCATCTCCAATTTTTGACGAGAAAAATGTACTCCGTGACTATTAATTTAAGACACTTCTTATTAATTAAAATTTCTCAATGCCATGTACTGACTTTTTAGAGCAGTGGTAAAATATTTTTCTTTTATAATGAATAATCGAAGTTTACGAAAATCCAAAGATATCGAGAAACACGTGGCTTCTATTATAAGTAGTAACTTCTGCACAATCCTGTATAATGTGAAAAAGTTCCGAATGAATATTATTCTTTTTATCTGTATCGTTACTAGATTTTATTAATAATAAGTAGGACATTTTCTTTAATAATTATTAATATAGCAAAAAGGAACTTTATGAATACCTAAAGGACTCTAAAATCACATGATTTTCATATAAAATGTAGGTGATATGTTTTGGGCAAACGCGGACAAAAGCAGCGAATAAGCATCTTTAGCTCTATGGCCACGACACTTTTTTATTGGTTGGTTAAACCAATAAACGATGTCCACTTCAATAGTTCATGAATGCAATCGCAAAAAGTTAAGTTTTAAACGCAAGCCATTTGTATCACTAAAAATGGGACCAGACAAAAAAATTCAAAAACAGTTTCGGCAAAAAGTTCCAAGAAAATTGGGACTATATTCAATTAATTTGAAAATCACATGACTTCCATATAAAGTATAGGTGGTATATTTTTTGCAACCCTGTATAATGCTAAAAAATTCTTCGAATAAGCATCATTAGCTGTTTGGCCACTACATGTTTTTTGGTTGGATAAAACATTCATTATGTACCACCAAAAAAGCACTCTCACTTCCATCGTTCATGGATGCAATTGCAAAAAGTTAGGTTCAAAATGCGAGCCGTTTAATCACTAAAAATGGGACTAGACAAAAAATGAAAAACCCGTTTGGGCAAAAAGGATCTTTCTAACCAGTACTGTTATCGGACCTAACAAATTTTAACCCTTTAACGTAGCACGTGATAATTAATAGTTAACTTAGGAAAAAGTAGTAGAAATTAAAAAATAATAATTTACTAGCCCGTGATCCAAACTTGCTACACCCTGTACAAAAATTTGTATTAATTTTGTTAGCTGGACTACTTCAAACTACAAATTTACTTGGTCTTTCGCTTTTTGTGAATAAACGGCCAAATTAGGTGTTCCTTTGTAAGAAGAAGTCGATAATTTCGACTAACCCCTGTATACGGAAAACAAATGAAAATAGAGAAAATCCGGAGAAATTGTTTTTTTGTATTTGACCATGGATCATTTTAGTATGAAAAGAAAATTCAAAAAAAATTCTTCCTAGATTCTCGGAACTGGAAAACTTTTCCAAAAAAGTCAGGGTTTCACTTAACACCCTGTAAAATAGAGTTGCAGCGACTGCTAGCAATAGTGCCTTGAAGTATAAAAACTAGAAGAACTATTCAATTACATACTGAAAAAGTTAAATCAAAATCTTTTTTCGTTTCGAAAATATTCCACTCTAAATTTTATCAAAAATTTAGTTTGTCCCGCTTGAATTGGCCAGCAGTTTATTTACTTCCTGTTGTGTTCTCCGGCGGTCACCATATCCAATCAATATTAAAATTTCAATTTTTTCTCCTTCAATTAAAGCTAGTAAAGCTACCATCCTAATTTCTAGTTTTTGATGCTTATGAATGAAGATTTGATAACTGTCTATTTATCATCTGACAATACCTAGCTGATTCCAAAAGTGTTTTCTCACCTTTCTATTTTCGAAAAATTAATTAATAATTTAATTTTTTTACATAAATCTATTATTTTGACAAATAAATCAATTAACCTCTATATCTTTGAATTTGCCTTTTATGTGACTATTTGAATCTTCAAAAATATACAGGACTTTCCATTTAAAATAAAAAAATTACTATTCTTTCTGACTAACTCTGTATAGTGACAGAAACGGTTTTATCCTTCCAAGGTGTGCCGTTTTTAATATAGACGTGCCAGTTTTTAAAAATATATTTTCAGTAGTTTTTGAAATATTTGCAATACTCCAGGCTTTTTAACACCCCGTATATTATTTACTTGTTTGTTTTGTAGGTATCCAGGTATTTCTAAGTTCTGGGATTTTGGAAAAATAAATTTTAGTGCATCGCTAAGTAAGAGAAAGTAAAATATTTATTTCGACACAACTTTTTAAATACTTTTGGAATTAATGGGGGGGGGGGCAACTTTCATTACCCCCTCCCCCCACGTAAATTCGCCCTTGGATTGATCATGTGCCTGTCAAAACTTCGGTATTACTGTCGAAAAAATGATGTGTATTTTTAATAATTGTTTCTTTTGATTTCTAGCGAGGAACAAATTATACTGATATTTAACGTCGAGTTCCGGGACCGCAAAAATACATTATATACAGCTAATGTATGTTTCCAGGACCGACCTATCTTTAGCTTTAGTATACGTTTATTTTTTTAAGTTTGAGGGACTGACTGTAGTGCCCCCAACCTTCACTATTAAGCCTTTTATCGAAGAAACTTAGAATACGTTTCGCCGCCTCGCATTTCCGAACTGGAGAAAACAAAACGGATTCTTTGTGCTTAGGGGTAGCAGGTTAATGTTCTAAAAAACTTCCGAGATTCAAATTTTAATCACTTTTGATAAATAATCAAATCCAAAATGGATTCGTTTGGATACTTATTACTTATATTAATTGGTTCATCGTCAAAACTCTACTAGAGTATTCCCAGTGGCGCTAGAGTTAAATATTAAATTTAACATATTGGTAGGCTATACAAAGAGTTTGTCCTGATAAAAGGTTGCCAGACTAGCTTTCTGACAAAATTACAAACTGTAGTTACCTACATAGATATGCGGTTGCTCCGTTTTCTTGTGTAAAAAGTAAGCTTGGTGAAAAACGGTGAAAACGTTAGGGGGAAGCGACGCAGAGTAAAAGTAAAAACAAATATTGAAAATGCGTACGATTTACATAGGTACTATGGTGTGGAAATGGTTGAGTAATATATGTTACTACAACTTAAAAGTCGTTAGGTGGAGCAACTGGGGCAGCGAGACCGAGTAAAAGTAAAAACAAGGAAAACCAATTTTTGACTTTTGGCAATGTATACCTTAGTTGGTTTCGTGTGGGTAGTTTCTACTGAGGTACATAGGATTTCCAAAATACTTGAAAATGTTCATTTTGAACTATCTTCTGCGAAATGTTACACACACTGAGTACAAAATCAAAATCATACATAAATTTCCAATACGGTAATACACTTTTGCGATTAGCAATATGTTTTTGAGTACGCACATGTCTGTCACCCACCCATTTACTGGTATGGAAAAGAAAGACGTCGCAAAATTTACAATGAATACGGCTTCCCGTATAATGTAAACCTGGGTAGCGACGGATAAATTTATTTACTGAAATGACGAAAGGTAAACCTTTGCGCGACATTTTTAAAAATAAAGTATAGCATTACACGCCTTCACGTAGAGATGTTACAGTGGAACTGGACCTGTTCTTTTGGAATAGGTATCCTATAGGTACCTATTCCGTGTACCTATTACCAGGTATCAGATATACCTATTGCGATTCCGCTGGCACCGTGACGGGTTAAGGCGCACTGTCGCGTTTGAAATCTCTTGTTTCAGTGAAATCGGTTGTCGGTTACAGGTACAAGTCCAGTACAGGTATAATAGGAAATAGGAATTTTCTTAAATCAGATGGGTTACCTATTATCGAAGCAGCTGAATGAAATTTGAAACGCGTTTTTTTTTCATAATATGTAAAATAAATGGACTGTAATTCTAAAATCTTTCAATAGCATGTGATAGAAAAGAAACGAATCAAAGGCCCTGATTTATCTATCTACCTATGCCACTAAAATATATATAAAATATATAGGGATAGGATGTTTTATTTTTCATCAGAAGAAATTAAAAAATAGAAAAATAACCAAAAATATAGAACTATTATTAAAAAAAAAAAAAACAAATATTCTTCAAAATAAAAATAAAAAAATTCTCGGCTCGAATATCACTTGAATATACTTAATGCGGAATAGGTTGGACCTGGAATAGGTTTGTGTTTGGAACAGGTACAAGTCCTATTAGGTACAAAAAAAGATATTCCGTAACATCCCTACCTTCACGATGATCCGCTCCATCCTGCAAGATTGACTAGTAAAATCGCCTAATACGTCGCATCTATCTGATTCACCCGCAACGCACATTCGCCGTCGCTGAGTTTACACCTTTTTCACCAAGCTTAGTCATAAGGTTTAAAAATCCTTGATTGTGGAATATAAGTAACCAGAGTTGTGTAAAAAATCTGCAAAAATCCTTTGCACGGAACTTCCCGCGTGAAATCAAGTCAAGTAGCCTGTGTTGCATGAGAAATCCAAACTTTAACTAAAAGCTTTAGGTACATCCAAATACTTTTTCAGACTTCCGAGTTAAAGGAAAAAATAACTAAATTCTAATTAAAATTTCACACCCTGTATGAGTAATATTTGTATAGTACCTAGTTAGAGCAAAACCAACAAAATTTATATCAACGGTAAAAGCCTTTTACTTGTATATAAACAAAATAATTTTAAGATAAAATTATACCTTTTTCTTTTTGATTAAGTACTTTTAAAGTTTCTGAAACAACAGACAACGTGGTCTAGATACCCCAAAACCTGAAGATCTGAAAAAAACTCGAAAAGTGATTTTTTCGCTACTACAATACTTACTTCCTCTAATAGATATAGTACCCTACTTTCCTCTAGCGGAGTCTAGCGAGAAGCGTAAATAAACAATATTTGTTTATTCCGTATATCAGATCAAATGGGCAACTTCTTTTGAAAATGAAAAAGCTATATATGAAAAATTCCATTAAGACCAATCACATACATAGGAAAAATAAAAAGATTTTTTTTAATTACACGCCCTGTATAAAAACTGTGAGTTAATTTTCTACGTAAAATCTCTTTATGTAAAATATTGTTTATTTTGATTCAGGGTTCTAGAGTTATTGCAAAATTAAACATATCTTTTTTTAAATTTTTTTCCACTTATTGTATCAAAAATCTAAGTTGTAACTGAAAGCTCATCCAAGTTTTTGAATTAAAACAGCAATAAGAAAATACTATTTAAAACTGCGCACCCTGTATGGCAGCGCAACTAATTTCATAAAAAAATAGAAACCTACTAACGTAAAATATGTAATATATAAATAGTAATATGTGTCTCAGATAATTAGTACTTTAATTAATAAGACAGTATCTAATTTTTTAATTGTTCGTAATATATCTGGGAAATTAAAAGTATCTTTATTTACATTAGCGACAAGCCTTGGCTATAGCATACAAATTTTTCAAAAATAATCGTTTTTGAGGTACAGCAACAAAAAATAGTAATTAATTTTTTAAGGTGCTTACCGTGTATATATTTCACGGGTTTAGAGTCAACATGAAACCGATTCATAGGCAAAATTTAATTTTTTTCTATTCGTGTTTTCAAGTCTTCGCGCCAACAGACAGACAGGCACACCGACGGAAATGGGAAACGATATTTGCTCGTGATTTAGGGATCCCAAAACGTGACGAACTGAAAAAACCTCGAGAGGAGGTTTTTTAAAGAATACAATACTTCCTCCAGCGACGGAAGTGAAAGTCGATCAAGAAAAGTAGGGGACCACAAAAGGGCTATGCGATTAAACCTTAAGGCGAGGAATCAAAACACAACCAAAGAAAATAAAAAATCGATCTATGTAATTAACTATAATAGAAAAAAAAAACATTTCTGTAAAAGGGCTTGCTTGCTTGATCGCAAAAGGTAATGAGGTAAAATACTTCCAAGTTCAATTTTAATGAGAGTTCCTCGCTCTGACAAATATTGTGAGTTACAAAACGAACTTTTTGTTTTCCAAATTAAATTAAAATCGCATGAAAATATAATGAAGTGACAATTTATGTAACTTAAGTAAGTCGGTTTTTAGACAATATTATTTTTCAAAAACAGTAAGTCACAATAAAATTGGACTCGACTGCATCTTGTATAGCTTACTAGTTTTTACGGTCAAGCAAAACTTGGCCTCTTTTTACAGAAATGTTTTGTTGAGATTTATAATTAACCGGAAGATACTATATTTTTTTATCTTCTTAATAATAAAATAAAGTACATTCTACTTTATTTATTTAGCTCGGCTAGGAAGCAGATTGAAATTCTTGATACTTGCAAATCTTTGTACTGTATGGTTGCCAGCAGCCTTTATACTATAGATTTCCAAGAGAGTACTTGCATTTATTTGGGTTACTATATTTTAATCTCTAATTTTCACACGTACATACATTTATCAAAGTTTCCAAAATATTCGGTAGGTATACAAATTGGTACGACAACCTTGACATGTTTTTTTAAGGAACAGCCCTCGAATCCGTCCGAGCCTTTAAGTTACAGAATAATATGTCCCGCAGTTCCGTTTTTACCATGGATTTATTAGGACTAGATACGGGATGATTTAACATTATTTGAAGCAAAAACAAACCATTCTAAACGACACTGTAAACAGAATTTGTAAACATTGGCCTGATCTTATTTTACTAATTTTACCTTGTATTTTTGTACAAAAAATACGTTAGAAGCATCACAAGATTTACTAAAAGTAATAAAAGCCCTAATATATTTTATTTTCTGCTAAATAATAATAAATTTAAGTTAAAAAGGTTTTATTATTTGTAGGTTATGTTATTTCTAAAGGTGTTTATTTAAAGTCGCCCCGAGTCATTTATAAATCTATAAGTTGCACTTTTTCTTTTCTAGTTCATTAGACAAAGACGTACGTGTAACCGAGTGTTCAGACCGAGGTTCGGCCGTTTTCCTAAACAACCAGCAGAGACTGCAACACTTCTGAGCTCCAACACTCCAATGCTATTTTATCTCTTTCTATTACCATTCTTGATTCAATTACGTATTTCCTTAAAGTTCGTAAACTCTACCACTACGGTAAATGTGTTCATAACAAATAACAAATATAAGGCTTCACGTTCGATACGCTCACAGTATACGGACATCGAATCCTTCTTAATAATAAATCCATGGTTTTTACTATGTCTACAGAAAAAAAAATTACCTAACAGAAGTTTTAGAGTGCGTAAAATCTATTTGATTATCATCAAAATAAAGAAAATATTTTTTATGAAATGCCTTGTATTTTATGTTTGTTTTTATTTAAATTTACGCACAATTCTATATTAAATAAGAGGTTACACAAACCGTTTTAAACTTTAGCAACTTCACTATCTTCCAAGTGCCACTTAGAGTAAAGCAAAACTTGTGACACAATATACCTACATTTATAGCAGATTTTAAAAAATGTATATGTATAGGGTGTTCATTCCATTAAAAAAGTATTATTTTATTGTCATACTTTTTTGGATCGTTCTGTATAAAAATATTTTGAACAATAGGTTTTTTGATTCCACAGCTTTTCGTTAGGACGTTTACTCTATAATAATTGTAATGGAGACTGATCTATTGAACAATAATGGGGCACCCTGAGTATCTAAAAGCTAATGCGAGATGAAGCATCTCGCAGTTTTAGATGCATAATATATGTAGGTCCTACTTGAAAAAAAAATCAAGATTTTACTAATTATAAGTTATTTACAGAGGTGCAGTAATTCATAAAATGAAACCTATATATACAGTCTCCATTTCTAACTTTCAAAATTGTCCTGGAAATAAACGACTCTTACAAAATGTCATGTAACTAAAATATTTCTAGCATAAAAGGAATACCATAGGTTTTTGTAAAAGGCAAATATGAAGTACAATAATACTCTTATAAACACAAAACAAAATATACACATAATATCTATATACGAAAATGTCTTGGAACACGACGTAACATACTGAAAGTAGCATATCTCAAAAATTTGAGCATGAATTTGAAAATCTCAAGTTATTCACATAGTTGACCTTATGTATGTTAAATCCAACGCTATGTACACAACCTAAAATATATACATACTTTTATATACGAAAATATCTTGGAACACGACATAACATACTTAATGTAGCATATCTCAAAAATTTGAGCATGAATTTAAAAATCTCAAGTTTTTTCACATACTTGACCTTATATATGTTGCATCCAACGCTATGTACATAGCACTTACAAAAGTCCCGGAACCCGGCAATTGACATACATATATATATATATATATATATATATATATATATATATATATATATATATATATATATATATATATATATATATATATATATATATATATATATATATACAAGTATATATATATATATATATATATATATATATATATATATATATATATATATATATATATATATATATATATATATATATATATATATATATATATATATTACTTAATTGGCAACATTTTATTGTGTAACAGATAATGATAATTTTTATTCTTTATTTGTATTCCAAACTATGAACTACTGTCCCATTTCATTACTTTACTACAAGTGCATGCAAAAATGTAGGTTGTTTTCTTAATATAAATATATATTTATTAAAATATTTACCTGCTATTGTTAAATCTGATTGTGTGGATTTATTTGATTCATGTTGGCCTCCGCTTGCACCAGAGGTTCGTTTTCTAAATAGCAGGAACTCATTATTTCTGTTACTTTTAAAACAAAAAAGAAATTATTTCAATGCAGCTACGACTTTTTTAGCGAAATTAGGCGATTTCCACTGGTCCTATCAGCGATATCTGTGGGAATTCTATTAAAAGGATATTTTTTATACTTTGTGAAATATAGAAAACTGCGTCAGGAATTCGACAACACTAAAACTGGGAAAATTTAAAATTTTTACTTAGACTTAGCTTTTATAGGTTCATTTCGTCGCTACACTCTCAATGTGATATGGTATGATACTGGTTTTATATTTCTTGGAATTTAGAATAAGTTCCTTTATAATAAAATGACATGTGTGCTAAGTCTCGCTGACTTGCAGCATGTAATAAGTAGAAAGGTATCTGCCCCTTATATGTTTCTTATTAAGTTTTCTCAATTGCATTAACAATAAATTTTCTTACCTCAAACAAAAGCCAACAATTTTAGTTGCATGCCAATAGTCGTTGTAATCTTCCATAGAATTTGGTGTAAGTTGAAACCATAGCATACAGACATGATGTGGAAGGAAGCATATAAAAAATACTGCAAAGAAAAATCAGCATAAGATACTTCGACAAAAAATTTTAGAAAAATATTTACAACAAATTCGTTATGCTCTTTTTAACTTCTTAATTATTATCTAGTGTAAGAGGGACTTTAGTCAGAAATTTTTGTTTTCCAGAAGTTAAAGATTGCATTACTCTACTTAGTATTCACTGTATGGTTTTTATTAAGTGTAAAGTGTTTATTTAAATACTAACTACCTGGTCCTATAGTCTCGAGTTAGCAAAATGCAGGTCAGTAGTCAGTTATTTGTAAAATATCTTTTGGGACTTTAAGCCAGTTTATTGTTAATAATTATTGGTCCCTGAAAGTAATAATCAGATTTACAAACAATAATGTAATCTTTAACTTCATTTTCTGGAAAACTAGTACATTTTGATCAAAGAACTGTATTAAATTTAACACTGCATGGAATCTTCTTGCAACTAGATCACGTGACCTTTTTATTATCAAAAGCATGTCCTGTTGTTCGTCTGCCAGTGTTTAAATAACTATATGGCAAGCGCTATCAGCTGTGGCGTTTTGGTTTGGGCTTAACGACGAAAAAGCTTTTTTACTCTAAAACTGATTTTAAGAACATTTCAAAACTGAACGGGATAAAGCGAAAATGTCACACCAATAGGGTTCTTTCTTCACTTGTCATCAAACGTTAATCGACGAATTAAACGTTAACGTTAAACGACGAATCGACGTTAATTGAACAAATTCTGTAAAGACACAATGACATAACGAACAGTAGGTAATATTTATGACTGTAAAAAATACCACATTATCTATTAAAATAGTTTCAAAAAACTTGAGCTGATGTTTTAACTCACTTAATTAGCAAACGCAATAAAGCCTATTTTAGCAAGCGATTCCTTACATTTAGTAAGAAATTTGGCACTGTCACAATCTTAGTTTGTAAATAGAAATTGAATTTAGTATAATTATCTGAACGCCTAAATAGATTAAATGGTTGCAAGTACACAAATAATGCTGTCACTGCATTGCATATTTATGTAATAAAGTGAACGTGAATGAAAATTATGCAAGTTTCAAATTTTAGCCAATTTATAACTCAAGAAATGCGTTAAGTTGAAAAAAAACTGTTAACGACAAACAAAAAAACTTTCAGTCTGTTGTTCAAAACTTTTAATCCACTAATAAGTTTAATCAAAGTTTCAAGTTAGCTGTGGCAATGATATACACATAAATGCTGTCAAATTACAAGTTTCTAATGAGTTTAATTCTTGACTAAGTTTTCTGTACAGTGGCACGTTAGTATTTATATGCCTAAATTTCAAAACTTAATAAAACCATGTGAGGCGCTACTAAGCAAAATGCAATAAATCCATTTAAATATATATATTTAGGTTAAAAATTCTTGCAATTGTGGTTCCAATAGGGAATATGGATATAACCCAAATAAATCTTAAATATTTTTTTTATATTCTCTACATAAATTAAATGTTCATTAAAACCCAAAAAGAATCACTAAATAGGGTAAATAGTGTGGAATAATGCCGGTTAAAAATAAGATTTGTCGGAAAAAATCAAGAAAATCCAATTTTTACCCCCTAAATAAATATGCTCCTGGATGACCCATTCGGTATTCATTTTACAGTGTGATTATCCCTTTATAAGATAGTGTTGAAAAATTGGGAAAAAATAGATAGGAAAAAATACAGAGTGATTCAAATGTACCGATGCCTAGGCACAAAAAGTAAAAAAATCGAAATTTAATCGGCGATTGCTCCCTTCCTATAGAGAATGAAGAAATTAAAAAATATGGATAACACATACTTTGACGAACTCTTTCCGATGACGTATATGGGATTTTAATTTGAACCATTTTGACCCCACAAAAAATTAAAAACCGCGAAATATTTGGGTCAAAAATCTAAATTTCCAGTTTTTCCAAATATTTCCATTTTCCAGTGATTTTAGGTTTCGGTAAGTGTATTGCAAAAAAAGTATTTGAGATTTAAAAGTTTCCCTTGTAAATCCGTTTTTCGATCTGACGTTTTGTTTTCGAGTTATTAGGTACCAAAGAGGGGTGTGGAAATGGCATTTTTCGACCTAAACAAATTCTGAATTTTCTGATCCTCACCAGTTTCAGTGGAGTTCTGAAGCTCCGGATCTCCTACAACCTCCGAAAATTTACGTCGATTTAATTCACATTTGCGACCTGTGCCCGATTTCAACGGAAATCGCGGAAATTTCGACTTTGACCTTTAATAGCTCCGAAACCAAACATCCTTTAGAACTGAATTTTTTACCGAAGCTAGTTGAACTATTCCTCTATCAACCCAAAAAATTCGATTTCTCTCCCTCTGACTGTTTTCGAGAAAATAAAACCTGAGTGACTTTAGGTTAAGCTTTACGTTAACATGTAGATTTTTGCTGATCTCCTGACGCCACTTTTCAAGGACAAATGTGGTCGCTTTTTAAATTGTAATAAATTATACCGAAAAGTAAACATTTTTTGTAGCTAAATTATCCTAGTAATTTTCTTCAAAATATTTTTTGGGTTTGTAATGACTTCCTTAAACGATTTATGCAATAAAAAAAATATGTGCATATTCCTTATTGATAACTGCAGTTTTTAGGCAGTTACATATTTATTAGTATGTTAAGTACCTACGTTTCGGCAATTTTTTTTTTTGGTTTTATATTTATATTAATACGATACTTCCATATAAAAAAAGATGAGTAATATCAACAAGATCATATCATATGTATTAATAAAGGGATTACGCAGGTATCTGCATTCTACAAGGTAAAATTACGAATAATAATTAAAGTGATATAATAGAAAAGTAGAAAATGTAAAAACGCTGGTATATAATCAAACGGAGTGTTAAATTGGTATTTAAACAGCGTTTTTTGAAAATCTACTACTACACATGTCCATATAAGGTCTATAAATGGTATCCAGAAGGACGTCCAGGAGTGTATTATTTATATAATCCAAAGAATATTCATAAGCTGTCAGCTGTCAAATTCTGGATATCCTATGGACAGCCGGTATTTTCAGTTAAGGATAGCCGCTGGCTATCCAGTGGACTAGGATGTGCTCTTTGGGAAGTCAGGTAACATGTACATCAAGCGAGATCCGTGATGAAGCAATCTTTGGTAGTGTAATTTCGGAAATTTCGCTAACGATCGCTTTTTTATTCGCCAAATCATTCGTTCGTTTTATCTAGCAAATATAGGGTGAATAAATATTTTATGTTACTTCTCTCGCTACAGGAAATATTGTGTTTGTTAAAGAAGGAACGCGTGAGGTTGTAGAGGTCTATCACGAAAATCATGGTTTCCCATTTCCATCGGTTTATCTGTCGGCCTGTTTGTTTGGTGCCAAAACTACTTAATCAAACAAATGAAATTTGACGCGCGTTGAATTTAATACTCTGGAGAAGCCAGTCTAAGTAAAATTTCCCTCGGATAAATAGTACTTGTACCAACGGTATAAAAATATTAGTTTTGAGCAGAATATTATGTGCTCACCTTGTACATATTTATTTAAACTTGTGTATTTTAAAGACGTGTGACAAGTCTTAAGTTATACCGAAATTGTATTAGGGTTCCATTGAGGACAAAGCCAAGTGCCAGGGTAAGGTCGAATCTATATGCAAAGTTTCATTCTTTCAGTCAAATATTTCCTAGGTTTTTGCACCAACGAATGGAGAGATAGACCGATGAAAAAGGAAAATCATGTTTAAGGGTTATTTTGAGACCCCAAAACATGGAGATCTGAAAATTTTATCGAGAATACTAGCGAAAAGTAAAAATTAGCCTCTTCAGGGATGTTAAAAAACCCAGTCACTTGCAAAGTATTTATTTTTCAATACAGTTGAATTATTCGGGATTTAGGCTTCAATAAGAAATTTATTTACCACTACCAGACATTACTCCAACGGAAATGGGTTTTCTGCTACATTAAATAATCCTTCTCAGGTACATTTACGTTTAAAATGAACAGAAGCATTAAAGCAGGTAATACAGTCTTCAGGCAGTTTAAAGTTCGCAATATTCAGTAAAGCTTCTTAAGGTGTTAAATCAAATCACAGAAAAAAGCATTACATAAATATGTCAATTTTTAAGATATTAGCCAATTACATAGGTTGCCAAAATCGAAATCTATATTTCGTACTAGCAAAAGCTGCCATCAATGGTGGTTGTATACGTATACGTCATACAGTAATACAATTAAACATTAATACACACGTCAGAAATAAAATATACAACTACAATTGTCACCACTTAAAATTATTGGACCGAGTAGTAACCTTAAGTAACTAGGAATAGCTTAATTTTTGTTTTAAAACTTTTTAAGCTTAAATTATATTTGGTAATTTATTACATAAGGTAACACCGGCGCGCCGCGCCGCGGCGGCGCAATCCAATAACTTTTTAACTTCTGTACAATTATGTTTAACCATCAATAATAACTTGACTGCATTTCTAGTTCCATAACCATGAAACAATGAATTTGATACAATGTATACTTATACCATGGTTTGTTTCTACAAGCATTAGTGATCTATGCAAGGGAATGTAATGATTTTCTTTTCTAAGAAAATAGGTATAAACTATCGGTAGCTTTTAGTCCCTAAATAAGATGTAATACTAGTGTTTAAATCATAAATATTTCGCTGGAGATTACTAAGTTACCCCTGAGGATAATATTATAATTAATATGAAAATATCAAAATTAATAATACGATATTAAGTAATATTACTATGGTAAATAATATTGACAAACACTTTCGTGTACCAGATATTTGGGTGGGTTTACTGGTATTCGAGTAAATTTGACTGATAGATTGTTGTCTACTATTGTTAAATATCGTGATTTTTAGATTTGCTAAGGTTTGTTACAAAGCAGGTCATGCTGATGAGATGATCTTCATGGACATCAGTGGATCTTGTGACCAAACGAGTACCCCTGTTATAAAAGAAGAAACTGGACATTTAATCAAAAACGTTAACTAGTGTATCATTTTCGGTGTTATTGAGGTCACAAAATCCAATGTTGTCTAACAGATGTCAAAAAAGTTATCGGGGAGGGGGATAAAAGGCAACGGCTGAAAATGTCTGCAAAAATGGTAACGAATATGATAGTTTCGGGGTTGTTGAGGTCAGAAAATGCAATTTTGCTTAATATATGTCAAGCAAACGGTGGGGGAAAGGCGATAAAAAGAAGCGGCTGGAAATTTTTCCAAATATGTTAAATGTGTCATTTTCGGGATTACTGAGGTTATAAAATCTAATTTTATCCAATAGATTAACAGATGATAAAGAATTAACGGGAGAGAGGGGGCGCGATTGACAATTTTTCCAAAAATATCATTTCCGGGGTGATTAAGGTCAAAAAATATAATTTTGTGTAATAGATGTTAAGAAAATTAACGAGGGGGGGATTGGCAATTTGTCCAACAATATTAACTAATGTGACATTTTCGGGGATATTGAGGTCACAAAAGCTAATTTTGTGTAACAGATAAAATGAACACAATTAAGTTGACCATTAACCGCAGTAATAAATACGTAACAATATTATTTCATTCTTTGCAGTGCTTTTCCTTTTGTGAATGTGTTCATGTTTTTTTATTTTTTTTTCTTGAAAAAAAAAGAAAAATTTTTGGAGCAATAATAAATACAACCTGACAAAACCTAATAACTTAATTTCATTTACCTACCTTTTCTATCAGTTACCTGTGCCCGACCCCGATCTTTGCGTCATATTAAATCCCTCTAGATATAACTAACCTAACATAACTCATGTTTCGTGTATTCATAATCATGAGATCAAAACTACACTATTATCACCTATACCACGCGGACGAAGTCGCGGGAGAACGCTCGTTTTATTTATATCACTACAGTACCAACCAATGAATAAACCGGTAACGTCACTGGAATAACAGTCATTTTGCACAGCTTTAATTATTACCGACGAATATCTAACTCATCTGTTTTTTACAGGACATTTAAATCATATTTTTCGCACTTGAACTATTTTAATAACTAAAACTTTTTAAGCACATGGAAGTTTAATTTAAACAAACGGTAATAAAATTAAATTTCTTTATGATAATTTTCATTTCATATTCCTATCAAATTAGTAGCTTATCGCACAATGTGAAGACCGAGAACGTCGTACTCAATTTATCAATTTAAACGGATTTGTGCCGATTTCGTTTCCTATATTACGCTATTGTTCGTTTAACTTTAAAATTCATTGTGTTGATCGAGATACTTTATGTATAAATTCTTTGCCTTAAATTTGTATTATTGTGTCAAAATAAATTATTTCTATTGTGTGTAATCTAGTAAAACAGGCATTCCTTTATGGCAGAATACATTTACTAATTATAAAGCTAGATATACAAGTATGTATATTTTAGGAAATATTTAGAAAATTTTAAACTCAAATGTTTACAATTCAGCACCAAATTACGCATTTTCGCCGAAATTTTTTGACACATTCTATTTTTATAGTTCCTTGGATCCTAACGACGAGCGTTGAATTTGGACATGTTACCTAAATGTCTACAAAATGTAAAACCTAAATTTTAGCAATTTTCTGGTTTCAAAATAACCTGTTCGGTGACGAATAAATTCAATTTACGTTCGAACAATTTTGTTGTTGCCTAATTTGGACACCTTATCAAAATAAGAATTTATTATTATGCGAAGTGACCAGGAGACTTCTTTAGTATTATTTATTAAACATCCTGTACAATATTTCCCAAACCATTAACCACATTAATTAAAATTTTTTACCTTTTAGTTATTTTAAGCAACTTTGATGTAATAATAAAATATGGAAAATAAGAGATAAGCTTGATCATTTGTATTTTTTGGACAGTCTCTATAATAAACCAACCAAACCAATTTTTGGTTCACTTGTCCTGCTGTAAAGTCCATCCCTAATCATACATCATTTATAGTTACACCTTAGGTCGTTCTACACTCAGTGACCAACAAGTTTTCCACAAGATTTTTGCTTCAAAGATGGATGAAGATTTTGACCGAAGGTCCAAAGAAAATGATCAATCAAACCGTTTAGGAGCCAGGCCGTTTACCAGACCATACAATAAAAAATGTAAAAATATTAATATTTAGTTATTCAAATTACATGTTCCTGAAGAGAGTACACTCAAAAAATCTTCCAATAATTTAAACTAATTTCTCTGCCTGTTTTTAGCTAAAAGGTAAGGAGATCAGCGAGAGGAGATGACGAGAGTAGCACTAATTTTTAAACGGCATTTGAAAAGTTTATTTACACAGCGTTACGGGGCGAAATAATGTGCAAATATTAGTCACAATATTAAAAGGATTTTAAACTACCAATTCCATCCACAGTTATGCTGACGATACCACTCTTCACTACAACAATTATTTTTCCAGAAAAGTCTTGAATTAAGAACTGGATAATATACGCAGATCTATGCACCTATCCCTTTTCCAAGATCTTTAATTAATCTTAGACTGGGGTACCAAGAATCTTGGTCAGTTCAATGCCTTCAAAACCCAGTCTGTCTCCCTGTCAAAAAATACGGCAACATTAACCCCATCCACATGAATGGCCAAGCCCTACAGAACAATAAAACGTTCGATCTTGTTTGTATCGCTTTCGGACATGATCTCAGCTGGCACAAACACATTACTTCAATAGCCACATCAGCAGCTTGGTTTTCGTTTTCGATCCAGAAAATACTTTCCCCTTCCAAATTACACACTCTCTATGTTTGCCAAATAAGAGCTAACCTAGAGAATGTTCCCACATCTGGGGAGCGGCATCACCTTGAACACACTCCATCCAAAAGAGAACCATACGACTCATCAATGATCCAGTCCTCACAAGACAACTCCTTTCTCTCGCTTATCGCCGCACTGTATCTCTTTTCTATCGATACCTCCACATATGTAGCTCTGAAGAACTAGCCGTTATAATTT
This sequence comes from Philopedon plagiatum, assembly GCA_963971165.1. Taxonomy (NCBI): domain Eukaryota; kingdom Metazoa; phylum Arthropoda; class Insecta; order Coleoptera; family Curculionidae; genus Philopedon; species Philopedon plagiatum. The sequence continues at coordinate 33,883,590 of OZ020196.1, read as the reverse complement.
CCCCCTTGACTGTATCTACGTTTGCATCCCTATGTTCTTACTTATGCATCCCTTACTGTCCAGCTACAAAATTCTAGAACATCCCACTTCTCCCGCTCTTTCATACCTACGGTCTCCAGATTATAGAATAAATTGGCTGCAGATGTTTTCCCTTCCACTTCCAACCTCCCATCCTTTAAATCATATGTCAATAGATTGCATTTCCCCTCTCTTCAGATGCCCATGTCCCTCTTTTCAGACGCCCATGGAACGTTAGTACTTAGGCTTGAACTGAAAAAAACATTTATACTCTAACAAGAGTGCAAATAAATTATTTTAGCGCCCCGAAAGTCCTACACGGACAATTTGTAAGTATGAAGTAAAAAGCTTCAAATTAAAAAACATGAAGGAAAATGACAAATTTAATGCTTTTATTAGTGGGATGTAATTAGTAGAGAAGGCGCAGTAATTTATATTAAAAAAGGCAAAAGTATAAATATGGTAATTGCTTATTTTCTGTAGTTAACAAGGAATACGTATGAAGATAAATGATTGAATGCAACCTAAATTTCACTCAATATTCATAAATGTCCTGGAGGAAAGTATCCACCTAAATTTAAAAAGAGCCTATTTTTAATAGAAACGCAGGATCATGCGAAAAGTATCAAAAAGATTTTTGCCATATTTGCTTCTAGATGTGTTCTCATCCCTTACCTTTTCGAGTTACCCGTTCAGTTTATTTAAATAAACTCGCTTGGAAGGTAAAGTCTATTGTATTGTGCTTTTTAATAGTGCATAAAAGGAAACGTTAAGGTTCCCATACACTACAAAGGTTTAATAATTAGTAAAGTTAAATTTAAGGTTTAAATTAAGATCTTCTTGTTGATCAGTTATCTCTTAATAGGGTTTTCCCTGTCATTGTTAGTTAAAAACTTAGGAGCGATTTTATTGGTTTCCAAATGTCATTCATGCAAGAATTAATTTAGTTTTTGATTGTGGAAATTACGTACCTACTAAAATTGCCCTTGTTGGTGTAAATTTGCGAAAAAATCTGAGATTTTGAATCATACGGCCAGATTCTTAAACGCTAGACCAGTTTAACTTGATAAGCGAAAGCTTTAAACTGACAACGGTAAGAATAGCACAACTAAGTGTTATACTATGAATTTGTTGTTGAGTTTCTTTTTAATAAATTTCTATTTAGAAATTTAATTTAAGATATCTAAATTATGATTTATTCATCGCAATAAATGTTTATTATATATTCAATTGATCTAGCCTTCATGTTTTTCATCTACTACCCTACAGTGAAACAACCCGGTTAACATTATTATGGAAGGGTTCTCTTAAGCACCTTCTCGAGACTTGATAGTAGTTATATTCATATCTTCAAATATCTCCAAAATAAAAGTATCCAATATAGACACTTCATCGACCTTAAGTACTAATGTGGTGTTTAAAACCCTGGTGCAAACCCGATAGTACGATTTATAGCTTAAAACGGCGTAATTTTATCTAGTTTTTTAACGACGTAATAAATTTCTTCCTTCCAATACATCAGGTGCAGCTGATTCACGTTATCCTATCAATAGGCGCAATCACTCAGAATATCAGCTTCGGGGCCCACACGATAGTATCTGAAAAATTCACGACAAAGATGATATTGTATATTAACGCTAAAATATCTGTAAAGAACTGGTCCTCACTACAGTGGCGAAACTAGACAATGCTTTTGGCAGGGCTGAAGCCCTGCCCCTTAAGATAAAGTTGACCCACAATTTTTTATTTTTATGGAACACCAATCGGTCTAGGGAGAGCTAATTTCGAGTTTGGGGGCTAAGCCCCCCTAGCCAACTAGTTGCGCCTCTGCCTCTACATAGTCAAATACTGCGCACCATGATGACATCGCTTAAACATTAAAAGTGTTTCTTAATTGAAGAAAGAAGTACTTCAAATAAGCGTGGCGAAAGCGAAGCAGTCTAAAAAATAAAAATAGTAACATATGAACGTACCTTGTCTCTCGAATTTCATGGCGAATCTCAGATTGTTGCCCTTGATATTTCCAAGGTCTTTGATCAAGCAAAGCATGCCGTACTCCTCAACAAACTACCTTCTTACGATCTTTCTCCCAAACTATATGCCTTTTGGCAGCTTTCTCTCAAATCGAAGCATATCTATCGTGGTGGACGGTAACTCATCTAACTTCCTTTCTATCAATGCTGGCGTCCCCAAAGGTTCAGTCCTGGCACTAACCCTATTCCTTCTTCACGTTACTGACCTGCTTTCTTAAACTAACAATCCCATCCACAGTTACGCTGACAATAGTACTCTTCACCCAACATTCATTCTTTTAGGCAAGTCTAGAACCAAGAGCTGGAGAATAGATGCAGGTCTATGCACCTATTCCCTTCCTAAGATCTTCAACTAAACTCAGACTCCTCCAATGCCTCCAAAACCCAGTCTTGCCCTGTCACGCAAAAAATCCGGATATACCCAGCCTATCCACATGAATGGCCAAGCCCTACAGAACAAAGACGATTGATCTTGTTGGCACTGGTTTCCTAGTTGGAACACATTACTTCAATAGTGGCATCAACAGACACTTACCAGCCTTGATTCTATCCAAAAGAGAATCATTTGACTCATCAATGACCCAGTCCTCACAATGAAATTCCGTTCTCTCGTTCATCGACATGCAGTTGGGGATCTTGGAGATACCTTTTCTACCGATATTCCCAGGGATTTTTCTCGATAGAACTAGCCGTTATCATTCCCTTCTTGACTGTTCCTAACAGAACAAAGAGAGGTGCGTTACGTATTACGTTACGTATGCATCCCTTTAATATCCAGCTACAAAAACCTATAACATCCTACTTCTCTCGATCATTCATACCTAGTGTCTCCAGATTATGGAACAAATTGCCTGAAGATGTTGTCCCTTCCCCTTCCAATCTCCAGTACTTTAAATCCAGTGTCAATGTATTATTTTCCCTTCTCTTCAGTACTTTGGTACTAGGCTTGGTAATGATGATTAATAGATTTGGCATAAAATTGCCAGCTATGTTGGTTTAAGTCATTGCCACTGGCGGTATTATGAAAACGTTTAAGTACATTTAAAACAACAATCTTGCTGCGCCGTAAGAAGTAATATTCAGACACAAATACAAATAAGTATAAACAATATTCCTTGATTTTGAATATTAGTTAATGATGATGGATTCTTCTTGGTTTACTCAGACTTGCTCAGGATTCTATACTAGCTGTTGAAAACTGAGAAAATCTGTGAGAATATTTTTTTAGAAAGTTCTCCAAATTAAATTTCTTTTGTAAAATAATACCCAAGTTGCTTTCCTGCGCTATAGTGATTTAATATATCACATGATATTACAAGAATTCATCTTTCTTCGGCGACTTTAATAACAGACGGGAAAAAAATAGGGTAATTTATTCACAAGTCGCTACTAGTGCCTGTATCAAAATTTGAGTGATTTTCGACGTTGTCGACATTGCCGACATCGCTTAAGTTGTCGACACCATGTTTTGATTAACTTAATTCGAAAATATGTCGCCACAATTTGGGAGAGCGTGTCTTGCCACAACTTGATAATTTTATCTAAAAATGTTTCGAAAAATATTTATTCCCGCGTGTCGAAAATGTATCGACACTGTGGTTTGTAAAATATTTCGAAACAAACAGTTCTTAAGTGTTTCTAGTAACTAAATTCGAAAATATGTCGCAAAAGTTTCGGAACACATATTATCTCGACACAATTTTATAATTTGAATCGAAAATATTTCGAAGTTTCGCAGCAAAGAATTTGTGTCCAATTTGTGTCTAAATATGCTACTGGGGTTATCTTTGGGCACTGCTATTTTCCAAGCGATAGAATAATTTGTGAAATTAGGATTATCACTATTACCATATTTAAAAAGCTTGCCAATCTCCACTCGCCAACGGTGGATTAATGCAAAATCATGAGGTTATAAGCGAAGAGCCCACCGTGCAAGGAATGCGGCATCTTAGTTATTCAACCACAACAAAGAACGGTGATCGGTTATTACTTTACAGTGCACGTCTTAGATAATAATAATGCCATATAGGATATCACGGCAAACACTCCTTTTCAGTGACGGTTAATTTAATCTCTAATTGGTACAAGAACGCGAAAAGCAGCAAATAACCTTTTCTCCGTCATAAAATTGTAGAGCCAAAATTTCCCCTAGGCCATTGGTCTGCACAATAAAAGTGCGGTTTAAATCTGAAATAATTTTGTGAGAGAATCACCTCCCCCTCCCATTATTTGTAATTAATTTAACTCTTCTAATTAATTTACCTTCTCCTGGGATATTTTATTTTACCTCATCATAAAATATTATTTTACATCCGCCTCCGTTGGTTTTAAGACCACATATGAAAGTAAAAACAAGGTTAAGTCCCACCTAAATGAAACCTTGTGTGCAGCGTTCTGGGTTTAAATTATTAAATTTAAATACTCAAAAGCCCTATAAGTGCGCGGCAGCAATTCGCCTGGAGCATTTATGGGCCGTAGGTATTTTAATTTTCCCTTTTCCTTTCTTTTGTTTTGACTTTCCAAGGCATTTGAGCGCCTCGGAGCTTTAAAAGAAGCAAACTCGTAGCTTAGTAAATTAAGAACCAAAGCTGAGACAAAGTTTAGGTAAAATCAGAAAAATGGCATTACGCATGTGATCAGTAGTCAATAAAACAAACTATTACCCAACAAAATAACATTTATTCTACCCAGTTTAAAACAATAACAAAATGGTGTATGACAAAGTAGATATTACACTGAAGGAAGCTTTATATAGTTTAAGTTAATTAAGTTCTAATGTGGAAAATATTGGAAACTTATTACACCATCTTGGTAGGTAAATAGTAAATATAAAATGTAAATATAATAATAATAATAAATAAAAGGGCAAGGTAAACTGACGTGTTGGCGTGGCAACACTGCTATTTTATTTATTTATTTATTCGCCAATTCATCACAGGGAATGGCGAAAATACCAAATCACAAATTAAATTACACGACAAAATAACCTAATAAAAAAGTTCTAAATAGTAAAATAATCAGTTTAGACCTGGTCAAACTTTTATTTTTATAGAATTTGTTTTATATTGTTACGGAATTCGTAGAAGTTTATAGGCTTTTTAGCTTTACTTTGTGTTCGTGTTTTGAGATTTTAGGTTCATTTTATATTTGTTTCTAATTCAATACCCTGGTTAATTTTCACATGTTACGCCTATGAAAGAAGGTCTGGATCTTTGCAGAGTATTCGATTTTGTTATTTTCTGCACGGGACAATTATGATAGAATGCCTAGAATTTACCACAGTCTTCTATTTCCTTCTTTTAATGCTTCTTGTATCCTTCTAATACGTTTCAGAATTCTACAGAACCAGAAAACGGGTATAACATAAAGGTTCCAAACCGGCTTCCGTTGTTGATTTTCAGTTCAGTCTTAGATACGAGCTAGTTTGGTATCAGAAACAAGGTTATTGTGACATTGACAGTAAAAAGAAGATTATTATCGATGAATAAAAATTGGAAGAGCGAAAGTTTGTATAGTATTTCGGCCATCCGGTACAATATCATTAATTTTTTTATTGTTAGACAATTCCGTTGTGTAAATGTTGCCTTTTTGCAATGTTAGGTGCTTTAGATTTTAATTCTTTGCAAATAATTTTGCTTCCTTTCTAGCCGGTTTATTTGATAACAATTTTTCTTAATCTCGATTTAATTTTTATAATTTTTCCGTCACAGTATATCCTGGTCCCAGCCTTGTTCCTCGCCAGTCTGTATTGTTGATCCTTAGGGAAATTACGTCTGGAGTTCTCCCTAAAACTTTTAATGTAACAAACCAAAGCGTTGTTCATATCTATACGTCATTTTGACAACTATCGGTCAAGTGTTGCGTCTGGGTAATCTGTAGATTTTTTGCTTCTCGGTTAAGGTTCCGCAATCACGGGTCTCTGCATTTCGTTTAATATGAGATATTGAATTCTGTTTTCTTGTGGTTCCGCGTCTTCGTGAGTTGGATGCTAGAGGTCGGAATTGGATTTTGAGAATTTCGACGGTATTAGCTTGCCTTTTTGATATGAGCTTAGTAATTTGAACAAGTCTTGAAACTGCTATTATTTAAGTGAGTACTTCCTAATTTCTGGTCAAATTGGATGAGGGATAACAGCCCATGTCAACTTAGTTTTTGTTTTGAGCCGACGCCGACGCCACCTAAATTGCATAAGTATTTACCTCTAAAGATCTCTAGTGATATTCTGTGGTTTGAAATTTCTGTACCTTTAAGTTTGTGTAAATCGTGCCAAATTGGGTAAATTGTACCAACTAATAGTAAATGATAGTTTAATAATTTCATGAAAACAATATATTTACTTATTGGTATTTCACAATTATTCGTTGGTTGAAATAATTTTACTGGCAGAATAGTGTGCCAAAAAGTTAAAAGGGGTACCACCGTACCAAGGTTGTCTAAAATGTACCAAACTTCGTACAGAAGTGTGCTCAGAAACACCACTGCAAAATCCTAGTGAGTTTGCTTGTAACTACGGCTGCGTCGTCGCTTTGGGAAAAGTCGATACTCGAATTTGGATATATGGTGGTACCATCGGCCTTTATCTTCACAGACATTTCGCCGTATCGTGAGCATCAGCATTCCGTCGTCTTGGTATAGACACAAAAATTGGATTTGGAATGCTGTGCCGTTAGTTTTCTTCCGCTTTATGGTGTTTCTTGCATTTTGGTGTTACGTTATTTGGCCAAGTGAGGACGTTTTAGTTTTATGCGGAAGAATTGCAACGTTTCTTTGTAGGATTTGAAACGACAATGGCGGACATGTTCATTTAGACCCGACCTTATATCTCCGGTGTCTTCTTTTCTTCGCATCTTCTCATATTTTCCAACTTCTTTTAGAACGGGTGACAACACCATCTTTATCACCGGCTTTCTACTGGAAGACATCTTTTCCACCGTCTCTTCCACCGGGAGAATCTCACGGATAACCCCCTTAGGCAACGTTACATTTTTATTATTAATTTATTCGATTATTGACTTAAGTGATGTCAAGTACCATTTATTGTCTATTGGACTTGTGATTGCAGGGTTTCTGCTTTTAACCCTGCTAATAAAACCGTGGCGCCCTATTGACCCAGTCCACTCTTCGTAATTTGAGCTGCGGCATTTTTTGCACGCATGCGCAAGCTCCTCGCATTCAGCTCGACTCGCTACTTCGTTTAAATTTTGAATTATTCGAACTTTTCGAATTTTTATTGGATTTTAATTTTGGAGGGTAAGTGAAAGTAAATTAAATTCTTCTTCATTGCGAAAAACAGCGTGGCAACCTACCTTGCAGTTTTTTTGCCTTGACCTGAACCAATCATATTAGAAATTCAAACAACTTACTTAGCGGCTAAATTTTTTACCTTGAAATAATAAATTATTGTTATGTTCCGCCCGGTGAACAACAATGTCTTATTGCTATGTCAATAAATCAACAGCCAGTGTTATTTTTCTCATGAAATAGTCATGTCAAATACCATTCAAGATAAAATTTTGTAGACAAAATTTTCCTCTTGTTATTCAAGTTTGTTGCCTTTTGGCAATTTCGCTCATGACATTTTATTCAAAACCACTCGACCGGCGTTTCGTGACTTTGTTAAAAATGCCATTCTCCAAATTGCCAGTCGACAAACTTTCATATTAGTCGAAAAGTTTCTTCGATTTTCCGCGATCTAGAAGCCTCAAAACCTTTAGCGAGAAAAGTAATATTCTATAAAAAAAGGATGTTTTTATCCAATATACGTAAAATGTGAACCTCGTTTTGCGAATGATAAATCTGTATATGCCAAATTCGACTAAGATCGAACACATGTCTAGTAAAATTGGAGAGAAGCTCTTTATAAAATATTATTTTTCTACAACCGAGCGAAAAGTACAAATTTGCGCTTTCAAAAGAAAGCGCAAAGTTGGACATTTTCGAGGAACAAGCGTTTGTTTTACTTTGTCGCTCGCCGAGCGACAAAGTTACTTTGTCGCTCGCTTAGTTACCATGGACACCTTAATAATAATAAAGAAACGTCCAGCGTATCTGCGACTTTTGACACAAAATATAAACTGTCAAATTTGATATCAATAATTATTAATTACATTACAAAATATTTTTATAACTTCTCGCTCAGAGCGGCAATATATCACTTTGCGCTCTTAATACACAAATAGCTATTTCTTTTCAGTTACTGTTCTTAAGATAATTTTCTTTCATCTTGTATTATACGAAAAATCCAAATTTTTTCTAAAAGTCATTTTACTACAAACACTATTAAAAGTAGGCTTTTTCACATGGCATGCTAATGTTAAAAGTGACATTTTTTTACTAGTGTTAAAAGTGACTTACTTTTAATACCAATGTTAAAAGTAAATTGGCAGTGGCTTGCCAATAATATTTTAAATAAACTTTCATTCGTTTTTCGAAATATATTTTTATTACCAAAAAATTACAAACTATTTAGCTATACTTATATTAAACTAGCTGCAGCCCGAGACTTGGTCCGATTGGTATAGGTGATAATAGTGTAGATTTGGTCATGATTATGAATACATGAATTATGGTTAGGTGAGTTCTATCTAGAGACCGGACTTTAATTTTACATGACCCAAAAATCGGGATTGGTCGCAGGTAGCATATATATATATATATATATATATATATATATATATATATATATATATATATATATATATATATATATATATATATATAAGAAAAAATGATTTAGTGTAAAAAGGGGGAAAAATTTTGGCTAATCGGACAAAACCTTTAATGCAAGAACGCAACTTACTGGTTTTGTCCGATTAGCCAAAATTTTTCCCCCTTTTTATATTATGACGGACGCTAAATCATTTTTTCTTATTCTTATTCTATGGCTTTTTAGACGGAGTTGCACGGCTCTCGGTGGGACTGAGTGTGCGACTTAGTATAAACCACAAAATTGTGGATAGCTGGAGTGATGCTCAAAATCGGTACCGGGTACCGGGGGTCATGTGTCTGTACGTATTATTGTTTTACTGGTTGCCTACAGTAGCAGCTTTACTCTAGTAAGATCTGTTCTTGCATTTCAGTGACTTCCCATAAATGGCGCTCACGTGTATTGTGTACCGTCTTTATCCAAAGCGGACGACATAATATGCGAGGGTTCTATGTGTGGAAAGGTGCCAAAGGGTTAAGTCAGTCTGATGAGTCCTAATAAGGACGAAAGCTAACTGTCAACCGGCCCGGGGTTATCCATAAGGTCTTGGACTCCCCGTACTTTAATGCAAGAACGCAACTTACTGGTTTTGTCCGATTAGCCAAAATTTTTCCCCCTTTATATATATATATATATATATATATATATATATATATATATATATATATATATATATATATATATATATATATATATACAAATGCTAGAAACTAGCGCGGATCGATACATAAAAAAGAGAGGAGAATTATTGTGGGCATGTCCGCTAGCAATGAACAGTAAAATGAAAAGTTAGAATGGTAACCCGTACGACACGTGTTTCTGCTCATTGGCTTCATCAGGCCCACGTATGTGACTGTGCCTCTCAACATAAGTCGAGATGCACAACGTCACATACGCAGTTACGGGTGTAACCTTAAGAAAAGGGAAAAAAAATATATTTAACGAGGACCACAAACAGGAGCCAGTGCACCAATTTGTGGCTTCAGCCAAAAGACCCCTTTTTTGGGGGCAACAATTAGCGTCGCCGACGGAGGCAACTATAGCCAACTGTCGTGGTATCCTATAAGCCCAAGAGAAGAAAAACAAATGCTAGAAACTAGCGCGGATCGATACATAAAAAAGAGAGGAGAATTATTGTGGGCATGTCCGCTAGCAATGAACAGTAAAATGAAAAGTTAGAATGGTAACCCGTACGACACGTGTTTCTGCTCATTGGCTTCATCAGGCCCACGTATGTGACTGTGCCTCTCAACATAAGTCGAGATGCACAACGTCACATACGCAGTTACGGGTGTAACCTTAAGAAAAGGGAAAAAAAATATATTTAACGAGGACCACAAACAGGAGCCAGTGCACCAATTTGTGGCTTCAGCCAAAAGACCCCTTTTTTGGGGGCAACAATTAGCGTCGCCGACGGAGGCAACTATAGCCAACTGTCGTGGTATCCTATAAGCCCAAGAGAAGAAAAACAAATGCTAGAAACTAGCGCGGATCGATACATAAAAAAGAGAGGAGAATTATTGTGGGCATGTCCGCTAGCAATGAACAGTAAAATGAAAAGTTAGAATGGTAACCCGTACGACACGTGTTTCTGCTCATTGGCTTCATCGTGGGCCTGATGAAGCCAATGAGCAGAAACACGTGTCGTACGGGTTACCATTCTAACTTTTCATTTTACTGTTCATTGCTAGCGGACATGCCCACAATAATTCTCCTCTCTTTTTTATGTATCGATCCGCGCTAGTTTCTAGCATTTGTTTTTCTTCTCTTGGGCTTATAGGATACCACGACAGTTGGCTATAGTTGCCTCCGTCGGCGACGCTAATTGTTGCCCCCAAAAAAGGGGTCTTTTGGCTGAAGCCACAAATTGGTGCACTGGCTCCTGTTTGTGGTCCTCGTTAAATATATTTTTTTTTCCCTTTTCTTAAGGTTACACCCGTAACTGCGTATGTGACGTTGTGCATCTCGACTTATGTTGAGAGGCACAGTCACATACGTGGGCCTGATGAAGCCAATGAGCAGAAACACGTGTCGTACGGGTTACCATTCTAACTTTTCATTTTACTGTTCATTGCTAGCGGACATGCCCACAATAATTCTCCTCTCTTTTTTATGTATCGATCCGCGCTAGTTTCTAGCATTTGTTTTTCTTCTCTTGGGCTTATAGGATACCACGACAGTTGGCTATAGTTGCCTCCGTCGGCGACGCTAATTGTTGCCCCCAAAAAAGGGGTCTTTTGGCTGAAGCCACAAATTGGTGCACTGGCTCCTGTTTGTGGTCCTCGTTAAATATATTTTTTTTCCCTTTTCTTAAGGTTACACCCGTAACTGCGTATGTGACGTTGTGCATCTCGACTTATGTTGAGAGGCACAGTCACATACGTGGGCCTGATGAAGCCAATGAGCAGAAACACGTGTCGTACGGGTTACCATTCTAACTTTTCATTTTACTGTTCATTGCTAGCGGACATGCCCACAATAATTCTCCTCTCTTTTATATATATATATATATATATATATATATATATATATATATATATATATATATATATATATATATATATATATATATATATATATATATATATATATATATATATATATATATATCTTAGGGTGTCCGTTATTTCCCGACTTTAAAATTACTCAAAACTCGGTAGTTATTTCGGTTCTAGTACCCCAAAAACGAGGTTTCCCCAAATTTCAGTTCGATCCGTTGCAAATAGCCGTGCCACCGCACACTTCATTTTTCCCATGTTATTTAAATGGGGAAGGGCATTTTTCTTGGTATGTATTTTTGGGATTACAAAATACTAATTCAGCCAATCCGTTTACTAACTGTTGAATACCATTCTAAAATGATATATTTACATGTAGGAACCGTTATTTAACCAATTCGTAAAATTATATTTTATTTATTTGTTTTTCGCTTGAATAATTTTAAAGTCGGGAAATAACGGACACCCTAGTATATATCTTATATTGTACAAAACAATATTAATTTTATTATTATAATAATCGATTCGTAATTAAAAATACTGTAATAAAATGTCGATGAAAACCACCTCGCAATAATGGACTATCAACGAGGGCAATGACCTGCCTCTGCACAACAATAATATTTGTCTGAAATAATACGTACTTCAGTTGGAGCAAAAGCAGGCAGAACTTAATTTTTTTAAGTTGTTTATAACTTACGTTCTTGGATTAAAGCAACAATAAAATTTATTACACACGCTGTATGAAAGTACACCTATTTTATAAATGGTAACAACCTACTTAGGTATGCAAAAAAAACTAACGAATAAGTAATGTTACACTCAGAAAAATACTGCTATAATTAGAGCAAAAATTGACAAAACTTAGTTTGTTTAATTGTATTTTGGTCAATCTTAAAAGCCTGACGCATGTTTAAGTCAAAACAACACAAAATAGAAATTATTTTAAGGTGTTTACCCTGTTTATATTTCACCAGAACTGTAGCCAATTTCGAGCCAGCATAACGCCTGATTTATTCATAATTAATTTTTTTTAATGCTTAAGCTTGAAGCTTACGTGGGCTGTCTTAGAAACAAAATATAATAATAAAAATTAGGTTTTTGCGGCACCAGTACAAAACAACATTAGTTTTATAATAATCGAAATCGTATTTAGAAGTAGTGTAATATAATGTCGATGAAAACCACGTCGCAATAATGGACTAGCAACTCTGAACAAACTCTGAAACCAGTAAACTCAAAATATCTTAAGGGATCCGGTCCTGGGGGGCCCGGAATTGGTGCAGGCCGGTGTTTGTCTAATTTTTTCTAGTCTCTGATAGAGCGTACAACTGAGTTTTCATATTATTTTTATTACACGAATATATTTAATTTTAAATTATTTTATACGTTTTTATGTTTTTAAAATTTCTTTAGTAGGCAATAATAAATATATGGTTGAATTAAAAATAAAGAATTATCTGATTTTATAAATAACTGGTTGCAAATCATAATTCAGGTTATAATCAAAAGCTCCGAGTAATTCGAAATAAAAAAAAACAGGTCTAACTAGCAAGTAGTGTAATTTGTATTAAACATGGTTAACTTTACTTGACCGATCTACCTCTTGCCAAGAATTAAAAACTTAACCCAAATTAGTTAAAAATAAACTTATTAAACAACAATAAACTTACACAAACAACTTAATCAATAAAATTAAACAAATTGGACTCTTTTACCAGCACTCATGTTAAGGTCATTGCCAAAGATGACCCTAAAGGTCAACTAAATTTATTACTTGAACAAAAGGTTTAAGTTAATGAAGTTACAGTAAAAACGAAAAACTGTAAAAATCGACAACAACCCGATTCGCTCCTCGCAACAACAAAAATTTAAATGATGAATAACATATACCGATATATTGTAATCGGAATACGCCGCTCAATATAAATTATATCAGTGGCAGCAAAGGTAATATAATTCAAATTAAAATTATGAAATTAATTCATAACCTAAAAATTCGAATATTAAAACAATAAGATTCTGACCACCACTAGTTATAAACAGCCTGAAAATAGCAGATACTTTGATACCATATATTTCAATTTATACTTACAGAATACAAATATTAGGACCATCCTTGCAACGTGTCTTCTCGCCCTCGCTTGAGCGATGCCCTGAGAACCTCTTACGTCTCCGGGCATTTCATTCGCACTATTGTGAAGCCGAATAGCCATTAACACGTAGAAGAAAGATATAATGACCAAGGGGATAAAGTAGTAAATCAGAGCCTTACAGACGATGTTGTACTTTGCGTAGTTGGGAATGTTGGGAAACGGCGAGCAAAACGTGATTGTCTTGTTTCTGAAATAAAAAAAAATATTGTATATAACTAGCTAATATAGTGTTCCAAATATCTCTAAAAAGTTTGTACATTTCGAAAAAATTATTATATCCTTATATAAGGATTCTAATACTGTGAATTAAGCCATTATCTTATAGATGGCTCGATTTTCCAGTTTGTTGTGCACTCTTAAAAATTATTGAGATAATACGAGTGCATCTGTCCAGAATTCTATAATGTATCCAAAGCAATGTTAACGCCAAGATTCTGTAATAATTTTGTAATTGACCTATAAAAAACTTGATCTGAAAAATATAAAAATGAATTTGAATTCGTAGTAGAATTGTACAGCTGGTCCTTCGACTGAAAAGAATAACGTTTTGTAAGAGAGCCCAGAAATAGAAAACAAATACTGAAATGTGCAAAAGTGAAAGGTAGAACGAAGGTATTTCTCAAAGATCTATGGAAGAAAGCAGTGTTAAATACAAGATATATGACGTTTTAGATAATATCAATGCAGAAAATACTATCCGTCACGGAAACTGTAATAGTCCTGCACCCCAAATCTGAAAAAATGTGTTAGAAGAAAAGGAGTATTCTGCAGTTGTAACACAGAGTCAGAGCAGCTAAATCAGGTCAGAGATTATACTGCCCACAACTTTTACTTTGCCAAATTCCTTTATTGTTAGGCAAAACATACAAAGTCAGATATTATTCAGTCAGTCAATAACCAGGAGTGTCTAAATCAACAAAGAATGGGTCAGTTTTGTCTTTTATCAAAATGTCTCTATAATAAATCTAGAGTTGAAGACACACAACAATAACAAAAATTCGAAGAAGAAAGAACACAAATCATGTCAATTGCAGTTTGGTCTACATCATCAAGTTGAAAAAAACACTATACTTATTTCTAAAGAAAAATAGTCATCAAGTTTATAAAACAGGGCACCATTAACACTACAGAAAATTTGCTTGCTGTCCCCTACTTTGTTCCAATCCCCAAGCAAACCATTTAAAATTGTCAGTTCATCGAGCCAAAGAGTAAATATTTCAAGTGTTTTTTATTCGAGACAGCCCACGTAGACTTAGATTACTTGGTAGGGGATGAAGAGTCTAAAAGTTAAATAGTCAGAGAGATCAAATATAAATAAAAGAGATAAAAAATCAATCGTCTATTTCTATAATTTTAACAATTTTCGGAAAAATAATCATTTGCTGTAAAATTGAATAACGAGCGATCCAACAAACCAATGATCTGTTACTATACCTATCTATTTTTCCTAAGAAATAGATTGGTGTTTTGTTTTTAATGACTTAACTTAAAGTGCAGTCACCGCTCGGTCTATATAATTCAATAAAAAAAATTGAAAAACGGAAGTTTTACGATTTACGTCATTAAAATAAATATTAATTATTTTTGGGATTAGACTGGGTCAGCTTTTCACCTTCGATTGCACAAGGCATCGATCGTCCATCACGGATCTTCACTTTGCTAAATCAAAACGTAAATGATAAATTATTCAGTGTTTCGATCTCGTAGACTAAAGGAAACAAAGAAAACTTTGATTATTATGTTGAATTATGTGTTTATGTCGTCATGGGTTTTATAGCGCTAAATACCACTCTTAATGATAACTGCGAATACATTAAAAGTAAATATATCACAAAGCATAACTTTGTAAAATAACCAAATATATACAGGGTGGTTTAACAGTAATAGTACACTGAGCAATAGCAAATTCCTTATGTCAAAATAATGCGATTTATTTAGACTTGCCTTATTTCAAAGTTGATAATATCCAAGATACAGGGTGTCAACATTTTAATTTTGTTCGATTCGATTTTTTCCAATAATTTATAAACAAAACAAAATAGCGACCCAAATTTAGGAATTTGGGTTTTTTAAGGCGAGAAATTTAAATTCGTCCATACTTTTATTGTCACTAGTAGAGGGCGTCACCTACGGCATACCGCACTTCTTTTAAATGGCATAACTTTTTTAAGCCTGGTATATCGATCCGACTCTTAAAGAAATCGATTATCCCACCTTTTCTACGTCAATAAGGTATATTTTGCTGAAGTCGCTAGGAGTAACCGTTTTCGAGATAATCGCATTTGAATTAAATACGTGTGGATCAAAAGTAATGGGATATAGAGCAACAGTGAATTTTTGACTTTAAATTATTGTGATTTAGCTGAATTTACTTACTTCAAAAGTTGATATTATAGAATATACTTGAGATAGATACTGAAGGTTTTTTTAATAGAAACACTTATTCATGCGGGAATACTAATTTTATTTCAATGAAACTTTCTTATTTAATAATTAGTTTAATAACACTTCAAAGTTTTAATGCTTTAACAAAATTATTAGAAGTAAAAATGATAACGTCTTGACAACAATTACTCAAAATGGTCATCATTGATCTTAATAAATTTCGCTGTACGCTTAACAAAAGACTGTGGGATTTTAAACAAAACATCCCTATCATTTCTCAGCAGATTAACAGCATTTATAATGTTTTGACCTAACTCATTATGGTTATTTATTGAACTGTCATAAACAATGGATTTGAAATTACCCCAAATACAAAAGTCCATAGAATTAAAATCCGGACTTCGCGCCGGTCAAGACAAAAGGCCACCACGGC
Source organism: Philopedon plagiatum (assembly GCA_963971165.1). Taxonomy (NCBI): domain Eukaryota; kingdom Metazoa; phylum Arthropoda; class Insecta; order Coleoptera; family Curculionidae; genus Philopedon; species Philopedon plagiatum. Next base: position 33,867,361 of record OZ020196.1, on the reverse strand, counting down.
CTATCCATATAAAATATGCCCAAAAATTGCGTCTTTCATGAATTTCACACTTACTTAGCAACCTTTCTTTTGTTGTTGATTGCTGATAGTTGCAGAAAAAACTTTCAAAAAAAAACAATATAAAGTTGCTGTACCCGAATTTTTCTATTTTATGATGGAAAATAAAGAAAATACGCCAATATCAGAAGTCGACGAAGCAGCAAGGGCTATGGTCGATTTACTGCAAAAAAATCAAGGGAACAGTCTGAAAGTTCATATAAAAATGTAGGTATAATTTTTTTCAGAAAGATAATTGGAAATGGCCAAATTATTTCTAAATGGCACTTCTCGATGAAATTGCGATTTTCTTCTTCGCGCAGCGGCAAAGTGAAGTGAAGTGATTTTAATTTATAGTCAAAGGCATAAATTTTTCCAAAAAAAAAATAATTGTAAATGGCAAAAATATTTTAAAATAACACTTCCCCATTAAACTGGAATTTCCATCTTCACGCAGTGACAGTGGCGGCTCGTGGAAAAATATTATGGGTGTTCTGCCATAAAATTAAATTACCGAAATAAATAAAATTTCACTAAATTATACACAACATCCATTCTTTCAAAGTCTATAGTCTACAATAATAAGAACCAACAGCTAACAATAAATAACAACAACGATAACTAATAATTGTGGTTGCATAAAAATTATGGTGATTCTGCAGCTCTGCAGCCCTTATAAGCCAGCAGCTCCTACACAGAGACACATGAGAGTGTAAGTTGGAAGAGGAGAAGTATTTTTTGGCTCGAAAGAGAAAACCAAGCTTTTTAGCTGCTGATGTGGCTAGTGGACTATTAAAGTAGTGTTTGTCCCAGCTGAGATCATGTTCGAAAGCAATGCCAACAGGTTCGAATATTTCATTTTTCTGTAAGGCTTGGCCATTCATGTAGATGAGGTAAGTGCTGCCGGATTTTTTGCGTAACAGGGAGCAAGACATTAGAGACGTTGAACTGAACCAGGTTAAGGTCATTGGCACCCCAGTCTAAGATTAACTGAAGATCTTGGGAAAGGGATAGGTTCTGCGTCTATTGTCCAGCTCTTGATTCGACACTTGTCTGGAAAAATGAATGTTGGAGTGAAGGCTACTATCGTCAGCATAACTGTGGATGGGATTGGTAGTTGAAGAGAGCAAGTCATTAATGTGAAGAAGAAATAGGAAAATAAGTGACTCTAATTAAATATTAAGAGGCAGAAAGAATGTAGTGGTTCGCATAAATTTTTCCAAAAAATAATTGGAAATGCAAAAATATGTCGAAATGGCACTTCTCGATAAAACTGCTATTTCCATCTCCACGAAGTTACAAAGAAGTGATTCTAATTAAAATCAAGGGTCAGAAAAAAACATAGTGATTTGCATAAATTAAAAAAAAAATAAGTGGAAATTTACAAAAATATTTGTTAATGGCACTTCTCGATAAAACTGAGATTTCTGCCTTCGCGCAGTGATAAAAGAACTGATTCCAATGTAAATTTAAGATGCAGAAAGTTCTCATAAATTTTCCCGAAAATTTTATTGGAAATTTTAACAAATTTTCGGAATGGTACAAACAGTGCTTTATTTTCCACAGATCATTGCATTGTTTTCCACTAGTATATAAAATTTAATTTTAAAAAATATATTTAATTATCCACTACACTTTATTTTACACTTTAGTTACAATGAAACGTAACATTTAACAAAGTAAAATGGTTAATAGTTTTTTAAAATATGAATGATTCTGAAACTTTTAGGGGTGTTGTGTAGTGCTAGACACTTCGTTGACTTGAATGGAGGAGAGCTGCGTTGAATTTCTTCTTCATCTTCATCTTCATTCCATTTTAAAAAACATACAAAAAATTGTCAATAATAATTATTGGTACGTACCAATTATCGACAATTTTTTGTATGTTTTTTTTAAATGGAACTATCATTCAATATGCATTGTTTCCGTCTTAGTTGATGTGCATGTGAAAATTATTTGCGGCATTTGTTTTTTAAGTTTTAGGGATTTAATTGTGAAACTGATGAGAAACTTTTTGTTGTAGATAATATATTCCAACTTAATAAATGAACCTTCGATAAAGCCCACCAAAATGAGCGAAACGTCAGGCACATTGTTGTTTTAATTTTTTACTACAAATATCATCAAAACCTATACCCAAGAAAAAAACAAAAAAAAATATAACATAAAATAAATGGTTTTAAGAAATAAAAATAAAATAATATATGTATACATATATATATATATATATATATATATATATATATATATATATATATATATATATACACTACGCACCAGCTCACTTTGGAGAAAACGCGACCAGTGTACGGCCGGGGCTGGTGTTCACCCTTGGTCAAATTACAGAACTTAAAAAACGGCAAAAACAACAGCCTCCACCGGGTGACCTTCAGGGCTAGAAGAGAATTAATTTGTCGAGCGATATGTACAAATATTCTGTTTTTTAAAGTTTTCCACTAGAATTTTGCTGGAAAAATTCTAACGAAAAAACCAGCTTGATTTTCCTATTGACTTGATTTTCCTTTTTCTTATGTACAAGTTCTATATACACTATTTACAGTTTATGTACAGGCTTTTTATATACAGTTTATTTATTTACATTTATTTCCTTCCTTCATATTATCATTTATTCATCCCTTTCAATCTTATTTACAACTGTTACATACATTCATCTTCTCTGCTTGCGCTCGATCGAGACTGTCATTTATTTGCACTATTTACATATATATATATATATATATATATATATATATATATATATATATATATATATATATATATATATATATATATATATATATATATATATATATATATATGAAGAAATATTGATCCGGGACTACGTCCGTTCGTTTGTTAAATTCCTATTGGAATCTGGCAGACGTTTCGCCAAGGTCTCACTTGGCATTATCAATGCTTACTCGTTGCTGTCAAGTCGTAAACTGATCAGTTTTCTGAATATTTAGGTTATTATTACTTGATATTACTTGTAATGATAAAAAGGAGCCTATTTTAGTCATTTGGGTTTTAAAATTTTCCGTTCAGTGTTGTTTATGACAAGATTTCTTAACCAATTTCAGTAGTTTTCGAATTTTTAGAGCCTATTGTATCTGCAGAAAGCAATTCAAAAGATAAAAAAAATGTTTGACAGTTGTTTTTGGGTTACATTATAGCGGTGTTTTAAAGCCAGCTAGTACACCTTTAAATGGCTTATCGTCAAATTTAGCTTTTTCAAGTTTTATTATGTTTATATTTTATTCTTGATAACTTAGACTTTCAGATATGCACTGTTTCCATTAAGACCCGAAAGTTTGAATTACCATAAACAGTAGAACCAAAAACCCTCAAATATTTTCGACAGGCCCTTTTATTCTGCCTCATCATTTCGTATGGTTGTTTTAGTATAAAGAGCCGAAGTGGGTAAAATATTTATTAGATAAGTAGCTGTTAAGACGGCCCCACCCCAAAATTACTTATTTAAATCTGCACCAATGACCACCGTCCTGGCTGTTTTACTTCTACGATTTATTCTTTCGGACACCATTTTGTTGAGGTGTGTAGGCAACTCTCAAATGGAAGGTTATGAGCACTAAATTTTCTAAAGTCGTTTAATACATATTCACCGGCATTATCACAATATAACTACTCTGACATTAAAATGTGCCTCGCCGTTTGCCACATTATCTTTAAAGACGATTGGCTTCGCACATCAAATTTGTAAGTTAATATAAGTTACAGTATAGAGAGTATACTAAATAAGTTTAAATATTATAGATATAAAAGTCACAAAATAATTTATATTATTTATTGGAGCGGGTGTCGTAGGTCCACAATCATCAGAATGAACGACGATCGAGGTCTTTTTATACGATCTTTTATCTTTGCTCCCGAAAAAGGAAGTTTTGTCGGTTTTCCGCAAATACAGACTTCACACAAATCCAATTGCTTTTATGTGGTTAATTTGATCAATATCATTTACGTTACACAATTCTGAATTTTTTTAATTTGCTTGGGTTCATGCCAAATTTGGAGTTTATATTATTTAAATTAATTTTACTGAAATTTTTAGGTTTTTTAAACACTATACATATTAAGCCATGGAGGAGCTTATCTGTAATGATAACAGTTTCTTTCCTCCTAATTTCAACATCTTTGGAATGAAAGACTACCGTTAGGCCGCTTTCTTAAATGCGGCTTACGGACAGAAGATTATAGGTCACATCTGGAATGTATAGGACATCTTCGAGAATCCCAGGCTGGAGATGACTGCAATGGTCCCCTTCTTGGTGGTAGTAACCTGAGAAAAACCACCAGGGTTTTCCTCTTTTGAACCCGACCTTCATCTGTACTGTCTGGATGGTCCTTTTAAATAAAAGGAATAATTTTTTATGGTATTATTTATCCCCAATGACCACAGGTGACACTGGAGGATTTATAGTAGAATTTTAAATTATTTTTCTTGTTTGAAACTCTTTTTCCATTTTTGTTTATTGAATTTTAACATATACGAGTACTATAACGTACAGAGTTAATGATTATATTTGAGCCAATAGATACCATTTTTATTTGAAGAGGGTTTTAAATGTTTAAATTATAAAAATTTTAGATTTGTACAAGAACGATCAGGTTAACTGAAAAACGAATTGAACATCAAATAATCGAGTTTTGAACTAACCTTATGTTTTTTCAGAGGGCTAGCAATATTTTTTTTTGGTTTTTAAAATCAGGGATGGCTCAAAGATCGAGTGCATAACTAGAACACATTTGACACTTTAGAAGAAGGTAGATGGAAAATTGTGAAAGAAATAAATTTTATTAAAACGCACCAGAAGGGGTCGGTCAGGGATGCCGTCAACCACTTAAAGCAAAAGCGGGGGTCACTTTGAACATGTGTTGCAGTAAATTTATTTATTCGTCTTACTTTTTTATTAATCCATGTATTTCAATTTAATTTAAAGAATATTGTAAAATATATCAACATTTTTTTCTGACTGTGGCCCATAATAAATAAAATAATAATAAACTGTCAATCTGGGCCATGATAAATGCCAGATTCAAAGAATATTGTAAAATATATCAACATTTTTTGCTGACTGTGGCCCATAATAAATAAAATAATAATAAACTGTCAAGCTGGGCCATGATAAATGCCAGATTCAAAGAATATTGTAAAATATATCAACATTTTTTGCTGACTGTGGCCCATAATAAATAAAATAATAATAAACTGTCAAGCTGGGCCATGATAAATGCCAGATTCAAAGAATATTGTAAAATATATCAACATTTTTTGCTGACTGTGGCCCATAATAAATAAAATAATAATAAACTGTCAAGCTGGGCCATCATAAATGCCAGATTCAGATGACTCTTGAAGTAACTTTACTGCATGATAGTAAAGTCTTGTTTTGTTTGTTGTTAAGAATATTTTTGTCCGATGAATCCCTAGTGTGTTGCTATCTCCTTCTGGCTCTTCTCTTTTCTTTGACAAGTTCTCTTATTTCCATTGGATAGCTGTTTTCTATTATTTTTTGGGTGTATGCCTTTGTGTTGTCCTAGGCTACTTTTTGTATGATGTTGAACTTTTCAGCTGGTACTTCTAATTCCTCTATAGTTTTACAATTCATTTCTAAAGCTTTTCCAATGAATAGTTTTATTGAACAAAGTTGTCATATTTTATTTTGCAATTATTATCTCGCTCAAGGTTAAGATCGCTGCAGAGTCAGAGTCTAGGTCAAAGTTATCTTGAATATCAGTAAAGTTGGGTAACACTTTTCTTGATATAAAAAAATCTAATAGATCTGGAATTTTATTAGTATCTGTAGGCCAGTATGTTGGTTTGCCAGTAGTGTGAAAGTTGCATCCGATTTCCCTTATAGCTTCCCTAAGTTCTTTACCTTTTGTAGTTGTTGATCTGGATCCCCAATCCATGTGTTTCGAATTGTAGTCACCTCCCACGATAAATTTGTCACCCAGATGGTGTAGAAAGTTTTTATAATCCGTTTTTTTTTTAGGCTCTACCTTGGTGGGCAGTACACTGCAACGACAGTCAGTTTCTGTTTGGTTGTGTTACTTGTTTTAATTCCAATTGCTGTTAAGTAAACTTCTGCACTCCTAATAGGGCATTGTTCATAATGATGAATGCCATTCTTTCGTATAACACCACGTACCTGATTGTCGAGATGAATCATTTGGTATACTTGGTAACCCTTTATTATTAGGTAGGTCTCATTTGTTGAATGTGTTTCTGAGACAAGACACACATCAATACGTTGTGTGTTGAGAAATATTTCTATTTCTTGCATTCTGTTTTGGATGCCATTCGCATTCTAAGTTGCTATTCTTAGATTTTGATGATGCATTAATGTTTTTCACCAGCTCCTGTGTTTTTGGTTTCCAGTCAGTCTAACCTTTCTGAAAGTTTGTTCATAAGGTTAATCATATCTTGTAACATTAGCATCATGGACTGTTGCTTATTCGGGACTGGTGCAGGTTGATGTTTAGGGAACTGTGCTGCCTGTGCATAGGATACCTCTTTGCTAGTATTTTTAGATGTGAAATTTTTTGGTTTTCCATTTTGTGTTTTCCTTGCATTGTTTGCATTATTTCGCCTTTACTGTAGTTCTTTTGCTACCACGCATCCACGGTAGTTTGCAGGATGTGCCTCTCCGCAGTTTGAACATTTAGGTGGTGTTTCCCTTGGCTTGGTGCACTCGGAGGTCAAGTGATTCCCAGCGCATTTGACAGAAGTGACTGCATGTTTGCAGAATTTTTGTGTATGCTCATATCTTTGGCATTTTTTGCACTGAGGTATCAATTTATTGCTCCTTATCGCTTCAATTTTAACTTTCATATGGCATATATACTGAATTTCGTATACTTGTTTGACATCTTCCGAATTTTGGAAGGTTAGCATAAATAGGGGTAGGGGGATTATTTTAACCCCGTCCTTAACTTTTGTCTTGTTTATTTTGTTTACCACTTCAAGGATCTTAAATCCTCTGCTCAATAAATCATCCTTGATGTCTTGTGGATCACATGAAGGGTGTAGGTTTCTCGCCATCACCCTTAGCGGTCTAGTCTGCTTGCTTTCAAATGTATGCCATTCCATGTCGGTGCTATTCATGAAAGCAGTGATGTCACTATATTCAATTTCGGTGTCTACTTTGATTTTTAACTGGTTATTATTCATTAAATTTGCGTTAAATTTAAGATTCTTTGACTCTAGTATCAGGTTTATATTTTTATAGCTTCTCGCATTACTTAAAATCACAGGTGGTGGTTTTTCTGATATTGGGACAACTAAACTGGTCAACAAAAAAATCAGCAAAAGCGATTTTTACCCGACTTTTCAAAGTGCTATAATTTTTTAAAAACTTAACTCTTTTGAGAGCGGTTTTCGGATATTGATAGCTCGTCTTTCCCAAATTAAGCATCAAGAAGTGATTTTGCAATGGAAGTGACATTTTCATGCTATACAGGGTAATTAATAAGGTAATGTAAAGCTACTAAAAGTTTAGGTGTGTGCCATATTGCCAATAATTTTTTTTGGTCGTTCCGACATAGCGCGTTAGTAAGCTGGTATCAATATCTTCAGACGTATTCGCCGGAATTTCGATTAATTGTCTCTGGCGAAAAATACAGGAGAAAACAAAAAAAGCATACAAATTTAGGTAGCGTCATTTTTAAAACGCTGTAGCTGGAAAATGGATTAATAGACTTTGTCGGGCTTTTTGGGAATTGAAAGCCCTTTTTGTGTAGAGTTTTACCTAATAAACTGTTTTTTGTTCAATGTCAAAATGTTTGCGTTGTATAGGGGTGAACTAAAAAATAAATGAAGTGTTGTTAAAAATAAGTTTTCTTTTAATTTGTGCAAACTGCGCAGTAAGCGTTTTTTTTTCTTCCAGAACTACGGCGTTTTGCTCAAATTTCGATTAGATATACAGCGTGTCCAGAAACCATCTAAACAAATGCGAAACGTTTTTTATTTTTGACTTTACAAAAAAGGTAATCCCTCATAAAAAGTTCTACATGGTGAGAAAATAGAATAGCCATTCGAAAATTTGATCTCAGACATACAGGGTGACTCAAAAATGTAAAAGTCCTAATCCATGTGAAGCTGAAAAGACACAAAATCGTTATTTAAGGGTAAACTGCCACTGCAAATGTACTAGTGTTAACTTTTTATGTTAGTGAATTAGGTTTGGAATATACAGGAGGTCCCAAAAATAAAAACAATTTTTTATTATCAACTTTACAAAAAAAAGTACCTATACAGTTTATCTTTAAATAAAGATTTGGTGTCTCTTTAACTTTACGTAAATTGAGTCTTTCAGCTTTTTAAGCCACTCTGTATTGTCCTATATCATGTTTTTGAATAATTATGCTCTGTTTTCACAATGTTGACTTTGTATGAAGATACCTTTTTTGTAAAGTCAATAATTAAAAATTTATTTTATTTTTGGGACCTCTTGTATGTTCCAAACGTAATTTACTAACATAAAAGTTACCTCTACTATATTTACAGTGGCAGTTTACCTTTAAATAAGGATTTGTGTCGTTTTAGCTTCATGTGGATTAGGACTTTTACATTTTTGAGCCACCCTGTATGTCTTAAATCAAATTTTTGAATCGCAATGTGATTTTCTCACGATGCAGAACTTTTTATAAAGAATAACTTTTTTTCTGTAAAGGCAAAAATAAAATGTTTCCGATTTGTTAAGATGGTTTCTGGACACGCTGTATAACTAACCGGGAGGTGGACAAAACGCCCTCATTTTGGAAGAAAACAAACACATACTGCTCAATTTTCACAAATTAAAAAAAATCATTTTTTACAATGGTTTTCATTTACTTTTTAGTTCGCCCCTATACAACGCAAACATTTTGACCTTGAAAAAAAATGTCTTTTAGATAAAAACCACACGAAAGGGCTTTCAATACCTAAAAGCCCGACAAAGTCTATCAATCCGTTTTCCAGCTACAGCGTTTTAAAAATGACACTACCAAAATTTGTATGCTTTTTTTGTTTTCTCCTGTATTTTTCGCCAGAGACCATTAATTGAAATTCCGGCGAATACGTCTGGAGATATTGATACCAGCTTACTAACGTGCTATGTCGGAATGACCAAAAAAAATTATTGGCAATATGGCACACTCCTAAACTTTTAGTAGTTTTACATTACCTTATTAATTACCCTGTATAGCATGAAAATGTCACTTCCATTGCAAAATCACTTCTTGACACTTAATCTGGGCAAGACGAGCTATCAATATCCGAAAACCGCTCTCAAAAAAGTTAAGTTTTTAAAAAGTTATAGCAGTTCGAAAAGTCGAGTTAAAATCGCTTTTGCCGATTTTTTTGTTGACCAGTTTATTTTATGTTTGGGTGTTTCTAGTTTAGGTTCGGTAGCATTATCATCTTTTTCTGGCGAGCTAGTGGCTTTTCTTTTCCTTCTTTTATTTTTGGGTAGTAGCCATGCTACTACCTGGGCTACTGCTTCTTCTTCCTCGTCTGAATTGACTGGTAAATAAGTTTTTTGGGCTGCAAAGAAACGATTATTTCTCTTAGCTCCTTAATCTCATTACGTGCTGCATTGAGCTGAGATTCTAAGGTTTTAATTTTTGCTGATTCTTCATTTTGAGGCGAAACAGATTTCTCGATAGCTTACGACACCCGTGCCGTCGTTACACTCGCGATGATGACACCACTTTTTGTTTTGATTTTCCGATTGATTTTTGCGCACGTCTGTACTGTTCGAATGTTAACGAATACCTTTTTTTTAAATAACTAATAATCTTTTTCCATATTTAAATTTAATTTTAGCCACACGGCAAGAAAAATATTTTCCAATAATTGTATTTATTTTCATAGTTTATTGTAAATTAAGTTAATTTACAACACACATACTAGTTTAATTCGCCTATCCTAAGCCCATAACCTTTTGGTATGGACAGGAAGGCTAAATAGTTAAACGCCGTAATAGTCTAAGTCTAAGCGTAGTTAAGTCTTAACTAACTATAAGAACTGAATTCTTCTTAGACCTAAAGTAATATTGATGAAGTAAAAGTGTGTTTATATTAACACCATAAAAATGCCGCGCGCAATAAATCCATAAATATTATTTATTATTAATTAGTATAAACATTAGGGCAAATCGATTTTTAATTTTCGTCTCAACTTTTATACAATTTCAACATTACCGAAGAAATTAATTTTCGCAATTTTGTCAATAGAGAAAGTGAGTATTCAGATGGAAAATCTGCTAGGGTTGGTGTATTAGTGCTGGTGAGAATCATTAATCAATTAATTATTATTTAAAGAAAGATTTTCTAGAAATAGAAATCTATGGGAAAGTGGTAAAATTAAAGCTAAGTATTGGTTTTTTTGTGAATTTATTTCCCACCCAAATTTTAATATCCAGAAAATTAAAAGGTTATATCCCGATTAATATAAATAACTTTTTGTTAATGTTAAACAATAATAATAATAATAGGTAATGTAAAAACAGTTAAAACAGAAATTCCATTACGACAGAGATTTAAAATTAAAAAAAAAAGAAGTATTAGTGGCGTAACAAAATGAAAAATGTCATTTTTTGTAATTTAAATATATATTTATAAGTTTGTAAAAAGTGAAAACAATAATTATGATAATTTTTGCAGTGATAAAAGTTTATAGCGTCCTATTATTCTCGATGTGTTGACCAAAACAAGAAATAAATTTCTAAAAATATTTTTTTAAATATACCAAGTGACAAAGAAAGGTAAACATCCAGTATTTATAATTTTATTGTAATAATTTTTTGCGTGCAAATTGATTTTGGGTCAAATAAAAACATTTAATTTTCAGCCTTATCTATGCACTATCTTGTCGTTTTACCCGGCTATTTTACACTGGTTTGAGCTGCATGCGATTGTAGTTTTAGCAATTTTTGTTCACATTTGTGGCTTGACTGATAAAAAGTATTTTGCAAAATGTTGTTTTAAGGCATAATTATGCCGCGAGTGCGTAGACTTGGTCAAATTCCACAGCTTAGTGACTTTGAGAGGGGGCGGATTGTGGGCTTACGAGAGGCAGGTCTTTCAGTTAGAGAAATAACAGAAGAACCAACAGATCTTTACGCACCATTTTGAGATGTTGGCAGGCATGGACCCAAGAAGCCCGTGAACACAGAGCTAGGGGCACTGGACGTCGCAGGGGAACAACCGAGCGTCAAGATCGTCGTCTTAGACTTTTGGCTCTTAGAGACCGCTTTAGTACCAGTCGGGCGATTGCGAATCAGTGGTTTGAAGAACATGGAAGGGTGGTTGGGATGCGTACAGTATATCGACGGATAAGAAGTTTTGGTCTTTTTCTTACCGTCCCCATTGGGTGTTGCCCCTCACTCCTGAGCATCGACGAAATCGACTGCAATGGTGTAGAGACTGCAATGGAACGATGAATGGAACAGAGTGGTCTTTAGCGATGAATCCCGCTTTTATTCGGGTATGCATGATGGTCGTGCAAGGGTAAGAAGACGACGTGGTGAAAGACGTGATCCACAGTTTGACATGGAGAGGCATGTTCATCATACCGTGGGGGTAATGGTATGGGGTGCCATTGCATATGGTAGCAGGACACCTCTAGTCTTCATTAGATGACATGACAGCGCGCCGTTACATTCAGGAAGTAGTGGAACCACATGTCTTTCCATATCTGGAAACCCTCCAGAACCCTAGTTTTCAACAAGATAACGCCAGACCGCATGTAGCTAGACAAGCCCTGGACTTCATGAATCAACACCACATTAACCGCTTACCATGGCCACCAAGATCACCTGATCTGTCACCGATCGAACATGTGTGGGACATCATTGGTCGCAAGTTGTTAAACTTACAGCACCACCCTCAGACTCTGGCAGCACTTAGACATGAGGTAGAGGTAGCCTGGAATGAGATACCCCAAGACGATATAGACCATCTTATCAGAACAATGCCCTGGCGTGTCATTGAGTGTATAAGAAACCGAGGATATTCGACACATTATTGAACTTAATTCCATTGGTGTTTATCGGATTTGGCTGGAAACCTAATCAATTATTAACCATTGTCTACTAAACATGTAAGCCAAAAATTATTAAAATATATTTAATATAAATGGGTGTTTACCTTTCTTTGTCACTTAGTATATTATTTCATTAAATTTTCTTCTAAATATTACTTTGCTCCTTTTGGCATTAACGTCGTATATCCCACGCCTTCACAATGTAAAAGCTTTGACTGGAAATGTTATTCTTGCTTGCCAAGATTGCCACTTATTTTACCTAACCAGTAACCTTATTTGGTAAAAACTAGTTTTTACCATTTATGTTGTTACCTTCTGTATCCAAAAGCATTTTCAAGTAATGTTGAGTACAAACTTTTTTCTTAGTAATGGTACCTATCAAATTTTAATCTCAAATTTGTATAAATATTTATTTTAATAAATTTAAAGATAATCTCTGTACCGGTTGATCATCAGTTTTTTTTTCTTGAAATTTTGTGGGTAAAATCTGCCCTATTTTTTTCGGTCTAAAGAACTTACAATCAAATTTGCTCAAATATTTAAGTTTGCTTCTTATGTGAAGTTTTATCCTATTATAATTTTAAATTTTTCCTTGTTGCCCTAAATTTGGTAAACACGTCTTTATGGTTTATTAATATTTTCTCCGGTTTTTCGGTTAGCTGCTTTTCATTATTATACCAAGAAGTTGGGATAATCCTGTAAGATACAAATAAGTCTTAAAGTGCTGCTTGATTTTCATAAAATCTATAATAAACGAAATAGTAAGTAACAATTTTTATTTAGTAACATACAGGGTGGTTCACAAGTCCCGCATAAAATTCATATTTCTTTAATACGTTATTTTTGAGTAAAACGCTAAAACACGTGAATTAATTGACCTGTTTACTTATTCTTCTGTAAATTTTTTAAGTGTCTCCCTTCAACCCTCTAACTCCAACTGGGTTTTCTTTGCTTTGTTATGGGCGTTTTTACAATTACCGACACAACAGCAGCACGACACCGATGCTGCTGGACACAAAATCTTGTGTAAATAAATGGGAATATCACATTTACCGAAATGTCTGTGCCATGTCGTTGCAGGCACCGACCTGTCGAGAAAGAAAAGTTGGCGGGAAATATTTAGATGATAGATATGAACAACTCTCACAAACAGAAAAAAACAGGTTAGTACTATAACTATTTTATTTATAAGAACAAACATAATTCTTTTTATTTTATTTTATCTTCTGACAGCCCACGAAGACCGAGGTTTAAGTACTATGTACCGTGGGTGTACTGGGGAATCGACTCACACATCCAGAGCTGGAAACATCCGTTGGGATTTCACCAGTCCTTTCTTAAGAGGATGTGTGGGGTGGTACCACCTCGGTCGAGGAAGAATTCCTCTACCACCTTCCACTTTTTGTGACAATCCTACTAAATGTCTGGCCACACTTTTTTTTATTAAGCATGCGGCCGGGCCAGGATTCGAACCTGGTCTAGAGCCGGAGACGCGTCCCAAACCCAGCGCGTTGGACCACTGGGCTAGTGCTCCGACAGATCGAAATAAACAAATTTTTTCCACAATATAGTCAAACAGAAGGTAAATTTTTGATAACTGCCATGCTAACTGACCATCTTAACTAACAGAGTAATTGGCAAAACACGTGCGTACGCCTTGTCCTATTTTATGTATTAGCAGAGTGTATTTCAACAGGTAACTTTTTTTAATTGATTACCGGAAGAAAAAATTAAATCTTCTGTGCGAAATCTTCTGAGTACTATGGTTTGTAAAACGACACACGTTTACAATATTTTTTGAAAAACTTTTGGAAACACTAGGTGCCCTGTAAAACATTCTCCATTTATTGCTTAACCCAACCGAACGCACATTCCACATATTGTCGAGCTCTATGTAGTCTGTAAGTAAAGACATTGTTTAATATTTAAATTATGATTTGAGAAATCTTTTAGAATATGTTCATTAATTGGGAATGCATTATGGACAACAAAAACATAATGCACTTTATAGTTTGTTTCTGGTGTTATAGGTCTCGCTGCTGGAATACTTAATCTACCGCAAATTAGTCTTCTAGAAAATTCATGTAAAATGGAGGATTTACAATCCTTTCCATACGCTCCAATATCTATGAATAAGAAACTGTAATCTGCATCGACAATTGCCAAAAGAACAATAGAGTAGTGTTTTTTGTAATAAAAATTCATTGATGCTGTACCAGGGAAATTTTCAATCCGAATGTGTTTCCCGTCAATAGCACCGAGACACATAAGACAATTAGATTTCTTTCGAATTCACTGGCAGCTTCTTCCCAATCCTGTTGTGTCATTCCTTTCAGATAAACTGTACGCAGTTTGTCTCATATTTTGCAGCACACAAAATTTATACCATTGCTTAACGTAGATATTCCAATCCTATAACTATAATGCATTTCTGTCAAAGTGCATCCTGTGTCTAAGTATCTGGAAGAAGATAAAACTACTTATTAAAAATAAATAAATATTTATTTTATATTAGTGTCAAAGGTAATATGTTTTTTATGAGAAGTAATTATGAATAAAAGGTCAAATATTAGAGATTCATTCCTGCGATCTTTACTGAACCATTTGTATCTAAATCATGGCCACAGATGCAACAGGATCCATCTGCTATTATATATATTCGACCATTCGCCCATAATAACGGCAAAAAGTCAAAAAGAGATTCATTGAACCACACTCAGAAAACTGTTCCCATTCCCATCATGCTCGAACCGAAAATGAAATGTTACTTTTATTTTTGTTCCCTACACACGAGATATGAGTGAGACAGAGCTAATGGGTTTACAAATGAAAATTCTAACGACAATACGAAAAATAAAACAAAGATGTGTCTCAAGCCAACGCCTTTTTGTAAGTCCACCAACTATTCCACAGCCGCTGCTTTTGCCTACGGAATGTACCCAACATGTTAATGTTCTGCTTCATTAGCCTGCAGTTACCAACACAGACTCCTATCCAAGTTCACAACTAAGCCTTGCCTACCAATCGCATCATCCTTTGAATTAAATGGTAAAGCAACATTTGGATCTTAGACTGGTTACCTGCTTTCTTACTGGACACGGCCCTTGGAGGTATCACCTCAAAAAAATGGGAAATACTGATGAAGAACACTGTAGATTCTGTAACGAAGCAGATGAAACTGCCGAACACTTGCTCTGTGAATGCAGAGTAATAACTCGTCAAAGGCTGCAATATCTTGAGGGAGCGTTTCTCACGCCCGAAGATATATTAAAATGCGCCCCCAGAAACATCCTAAACTTCGCGAAAAGTTTGGGAATTGATGGGTAAATAATGTAGGGTATTCACAAAAGATGTAACCTGGTCGAAGTGATGTAGGGCTACCAGAGCCGAACGACCCCGTTTAATACAATACAATACAACACAATACAACATTAGGATCAAGAACCAGCTTCAAGACAATTATTTCATTTTCTGTTGTTCTCTTTAATAAAATCTAACCTTACAAAATAAATATCTGTCAAAACTACTTGCACTATTTGTTTTTTTTAATAGGTACTGGAATAACGCACACCTCATATATGAACAATTATGAATATGAATATGAACAATTTACGTTTGCGCCCAATTTACCTATAGGATTAAACGGACCCTAAAATCCATGCACCCAGTTTACAAGTTCATGTTATGGAGCACGTATCCTTCGCGCCCAATATACCACTGCCGGATTTCGCACGGGGAATATTTGTTTTGTTTGTTTACCTGGGGTTTTCAAAAGTGTGGCATTTAAATAAAAATTTCAACGGATAGTTTTAGTAAAGTCAATAGTTTAATGTAATAAAAAAAGTTATACATTTTTGAAATTGAAATATAAATTAATTATCAATTTAAAAATGGATTATGAACATTTTTAAAAATACAAAAAGATGTTAGGAGTACCTATTATTTTAAACAGCAATCAATAATTATGAATAGAATGTTCTGATAAAAAATGAGGTAAAATATTTAAAGAATAATTTTATTCCAAGAATAATAATAATGTCTTCATTTTTACATTGTCCTATTTTACAATAAAATTAGTGTACATTTAAAAAGAACTTAACCGTAATATGATATGAAATAAAAAATTTGTTTTGGCGTAATAAACTGGTTAGTTTAAAATAAAATTTAAATTACTAAATCAATATTTACTAGATTATTAACAACCCAATATTCTAAAAATTTGATTAAAAAAACTGTTTACTAGAGATTGTTTTGTCTGTTCAGGTAATGCTCTTTTGAGTATTACCTAAACAATACATAAGACGATTAAATTTCGAAGGAGACATCGATTTTAGGTATTCAGGATGAGAATTATACAGGCTAACTAGGTTATATGAGAAACTTCTTTCAAAAAATGTGATTTTATGTATGTATGTATAGGTGGTGTTAGCAGACCTTTATAACGGGTGTTTATGTTTTGCACATGAGAGCGAAATACAATCCTATCATGCAAGTAAGCAGGGGTTTAATAGATAACAATTCTACGGTAAAAACAAGCTAAGCGGATCCGTCGCCTACCCTCCATATTCAACTATTTTACCTCCAATAGAGTGTGAGAAATTCTTTCAAACTTTTTAATTCCATATATTAGACGAAGGCGTGAATTTTGCACTTTTCGTATTCTATCGTTTTGAGTTGTTAAACAATTACCATAAACACCATCAGCATGATTGAATATGGTGAGAACAAGGGAATCACAAAACAGCTTCTTAAGCTTTACTGACAAATCATGACAACTAGAGTAAAGTAGCTTTAAAGGCACATTGAATATAGCTTGAAATATGTTGTTCAAACCTTAGTGAACTGTCAAACATAAGTCCAAGATTACGTACGTTATGTTTTATTTCTAGTGTAGTATTATCTGTTTGATCTTTTATAAAGCTAACGTCCTTTTTTGGACCGAATAACATTAAGCAACATTTTTTTTTTGGGTTTTGATACAAAGAATGTTTAAGAGAAAGAGATCTTAGGTTTTATAAATCATTATTTAAATTTTGAAGAGATACAAGAGCATTTTCCTTTTTGAAGGACAGATATATTAGTCATCTGCATAGTATTGAGCATTAGTGTGCTTTAAAGCACTTTGAATATTACAAGTATAAATAGCGTACAACAAAGGACTTATAACTGACCCCTTCGGTACGCCATTGGTAATAGATAACTCTGCGGATACACTCCCCAATCTTAACGCACTGGGTCCTTCCAGTTAAAAAGCTTTCAAAAAACTGTACGGCATTATTGCTCAAACATATGTAGTGTAAACCTGATAAATGAATTTTATGATTTAAAGTGTCGAAGGCTTTCGAGAGATCCAGTAAAGTCAACACCGTAACTCTACCAGCATCAGTAGCTCTAAAGATATCATCACTAACATTCGCTAAGGCAGTAGAGCACCTGTGATTTCGTCAAAAACCCGACTGAGTTTCTAGGAGAATTCGGTTTCGCTCTACATGTTCTGTGAGTTGTTTATTTACAATTTTTTCCAAAACTTTAGAAAGACACAATAGGTTTTGAATTCTTGAGGGTCATTTGTTTTCGGTAACGGCGGCACTAGAGCCCTCTTCCAACCATCGGGATAAACTGAGTTCTCCAAATAGAAGTTAAACGTGCGTGAAATATGGAAGAATAAACGGACAGCAAAGACTTATAATTTGTGCATTTAAACCATGCGCATCCACTCCAACTGCGTTGGATTTAATTTGGGTAACATTTAAAATATCAATTTCTGTGACTGGTTTGAATTTTAAAAAATATTTTTCGGCATCTTTAATATTATTTGTATAATACTCAATCGAATTCTCACAATCAACCGTTTGAGTTACTGCTGTTCTAAAAAAGTAATTTATCTCATCGAGTTTCCTCAAAAATTCCGGTATTTCAGTTTTATTTTTCTGAATTCCACCACAATATTTTTTTAGGTCCTTCCAAACAGTATTCGTTGCTGACAATTTAGCATTAAGAAAAGCCTTTTTTTCATTTTTAATAGTTACATTAGTCAAGTTACGAAGCATTCTATAATATTCTCTATTTGCATCCGTTCTGGTTTTTTTATATCTACTCAGTGCTTTATCCCGAAGTTTCATTAAGTCCTTGACATTCTCTAGCCAGGGTTGATTTTTTTTGTACTTCTTACTTTTTTAAATGGTGCGTGTAAGTTTAGCAATATATTTAAATTATATATCATTAATGAATATTATTTTATCGTTAATATTATAAATATCAAAAATGTTGCGCCACGGAATTGATTGTAAATCATATGTAAATTGTTGCAAATTTAAGTTTTTTATATCCCTAAATTCTAAATATTTAATTTGCATTTTATTCTTTGGTACTGGAAATTCACAAAAAAATAAATTCATGGTGAGATATCTCTGGTGCAAAGTATCAGTATTCACTAAGAAAAGATCATTTGATATTAATAAAAGATCAATAAGAGTGCATGACTTTTCATTGATTCGAGTTGGATTAGAGACGGTCTGAGATAGACCTACATTTTCTAATAACAAATTAAAATATGTGACATTATATAATCAACATTAAAATCACTGCCACAACAAAGTTTGTCACAAATAGGAGTCATTGATGTCAAATTAATGTCAAAATTCACCATAAAGTTCGAAAGTTTATAGGAAGACGGTCTAGTCGTATATATACATCCAAAAATAAAACTGTTTTTTGAAACTGCATTTTAACCCATACCTGCACAAAATATTCATTTGTTGTATATTCATTTTTTACTACCGAATATTCATAACAAGTTTTAACATACAACGGTACACCTCCTCCTCGTCCTGCCCTATCCTGTCTAACAAAATTACACCTCGCAACGTTAACATCACTGGAATTTATACCCCTATACAACCACGGCTCAGACACCCCAATAATCTCGAAGTTTTGATTTACTATAAACTGTTTAAAATCATCTAAACTAGGAACTAGAGAACGTATATTAATATGCGCAAATTTTACATTGTAATTAGACATTGTAGTTTTTAGTACCTAAAACGAGGCATATTTATGAACTTCTTTTTCTTTATACACAATACTATAAATACCTATAAAATTTAATATGTAGATATTATTTTTATTATTGTTAAGTTTATTACGGTTTATCGATAGCGGACAAAAGTAGATTTTTAAGGCAGAAAAAGGAAAACAAGAGAAATTCGTATTTCTTAAACTAATTCACGTGGTGTTTCACTTAAGGCATTTTCGTCGATGTGGTAATTTTCAACAATGTTCAGTTTTTGTAAATCATTTTTATTAGCGATTTGAACTTTTTTATTATTATGAAAAATGAAAATGTTACGTCCGATTGTCCATGACTGATTTTTAAACTTTTCTCGCACTTTCACAAAAAGATCATATTTGGCCTTAACTAACATTTCACACGTTAAATATTTCGAGCCTTATCAGATTTCGTCTCGGCGCCACTGAGTGACAAATTCGACTATCACGGGCTGTATTTGCTCGGGAGAATTTTTCCTTGCAGGTTTTTCATGTTCAACCAATTTTTTTAAATGTTAGCAGGCACTGACTTCATTTTGCACTATATTGATACCTAATAGCGTATGAATAAAATTTATTATTTGTTCTTGAAGGTTTGGTTGGTTATTTTTCGGTATACCGCGAAACATAAGTTTATTTTAATTGCTTATTCATTGGAACTCTTCTATCTGACACTTGTTAATATGAATGTCTGTCTGCCGAGATTCAATATCTTTTTTTAGCATCACCATATATATTTTGATGTTTATTTCAAAATGATTGAATTTTTCTTCAAAATTAGTGGTATTTTGGTCACCAATTTCACTATTGTTTCTTTACAAAATATATTCACCACCAAATGAGTCAACTTCACAAAAGAAGGAGCAGTAAAAAGTATGAAATAATATTTTTACGTGTTTATAACTGTTTAATGGTAAACTTAATTTTGTTCAAAGTATGAAGTGTGCGTTAAGAAATGTGCATGGAGTAGCACGAGAAGCCCACAAAAGAATAAAGTCACCAGTTACGCATGGTGCATCTACGCGCACCGTCAGAAGCAGATTGTCTCTCGTCGGTTGCTCTCAGAGGGCCAGCATTGAAATCGACTTTTAACCATTTGCAGGGACATCAAACAACTTTTTAAATTGCTAATTACTAATGGCGAATGCGTCATAAATCCAAAAACTAAATACTAGGTTACATAAATCATTTAAAAGCTGCTACTTAAAATTAATTGCTGTTGTTACAACAATTAGAGTACTCTGTTTATTCCCTCAGGTACCAGTGTGGGTGTTTGCAAAGTCAACCGTTGAAATTTGATATAATATGATTAATATAATAAAATTAAAGCTTTATTATAAATTAAAAAGCATTAGGCAAATATAGAAATATTAATAATCATATAAAGGGAAAAAATTAGCAAATTCTTACCTTATATACCACTGCCTTTTATTTTTCTATTGGGAATTCGTGGGGTTATTTTCATTTTAAAACAAGCATTTGAAATAAAAATACAAATAAATAAATTGCATAAAATCAACATTCGACATCAACATATTCAGCAGTGAAACCTACTTAAATGATACGATTCACCTAATAGTATTTCAGTTTATTTATCCTTTCTTACCTCTAATATTCTTGAGGCTATTTAAAAATTAATTTAAAAGTACAAAATCCAATTCTTTTAGGACTTCGTAAAATGTCACTTTAAAGCTTGAGAATTTTTCGCCATTTCCAAATAATTTCCGACTGCAGCTACGAGCAAGTCTTAATATAATTTTACTGCAGATATAAAAATGAAGCTGTCTTTAAAGCTAAGATGGTAATTTTTGTCAGAATTGTGAAAAGAAATTTTCTAGCACAATAAATGTTTAAATTGTATGTATTGTATTGTATGTATGTTTAAAAATATCCTTCGGCCTTCTAACTTCTTGTTTAGTTTTCAAATTTAATATATCCTTTATTTAAAAAAAGTGTTTAAGTTTTGGTAATTTCTTCAACTTAAGTCTTCGGATTAACTAAGAAAATAAATTTAGTGCCCTTCATAATAAAAACAGTGTACACTTGAATACGCATTACTACCATTATTTATAAATTGAACTATGAATTTTTCCAGGGTGTTATAAAAATTCACTGCATCCATTGAAGTCGGTAAATCCTGATATGAATTCAGATTGAAGAAAAATAATCATAAATGGAGTTTCGCAATAATAATCTGGTAATCGCCCCTTAAACTTTCTTTAACCGATGCCGACGGTACCTGCCACTGGTAAGAAACACATAGCACGAATAAGCTGCCAATTCTATCAATACTTTTTTCTATGCTTCAAGTCAGCATATGAAATAATGTTTTTTTACCTTTAAAGTAAAATTCCTTTAAAATACACTTCTTCTGAAATTCTTTTAGGTTTTAATTCGCACTAACAACACAGTACAACCATTAATGCAAAAAAGAGCACTCGCCTAATAATAACAAAAGTTAAACACAAAGATTTCACGGTTTTTTGTACCATCCGCACTATTAAAAACGAAACCTAATGTTCTTGTTACTTTTAGAGTAAAATCTCTGTAAAATACCCTTCCTGTAGAAATATTTTACCAAAGAAAATAGAAAAGGTTTATTAGGTTATACGTTAAACTTATACACAAAACAGTAGGTTATCTGTTTAACTGTTTAATGTAAAAAAAAGAATCACTAACTAATTCAAACACAATACTTTAAAGAATCCACGGTATTTTTTTACTATCAGCACTATCGAAAAACTAAAAAGTTACTTATTTATTAAACAACACAACTCTTGCGGTCCGCCAACTTATTTGACATAGTATTATATAATTGTTTCAAATACTTTTACCCACGACGTACCAATATAGGCAACCTAAAAGAATCTACCAATAGTTATTATTGTTGCATAAGAGAAAGGAAAAAAGTTGTGTGGAAATAATAGCAGCATTCAGCACTTCAATCTTTTTATCATTTTTTCGTCAATTTTGCAATTAGCATTTATATGAAACAAAAACAAACTTCCTACGATTAAGGTTAAAATACCTGAAAGTTGTAAAGCCTAAAAACTTTGTCAAAATGAAATTAAGTTGGCCAACATGGATGCCAGGTGGAGAATGCCGCCTTAATTTTTCATTTCATATTTTCAACTTTAAAAATGAGAGCTTCTATATTCGTAAGAGGATGTGCATCTACTAACGTAAATTTCTTTATAGTTTAGTAGTACTCGATGACCATACGACGCTTATGATTTACAGTCTGTGATAAGCACTTGCGCTCTCCATGGTCATATACTTTTTCTAAATTATTTCTTTATCAATAACGTCTTTACTTTCTCCTGTATAAATAATACATCGGCTTCGGAATATCATCATGATTTAGTTGCTATGGGCATGCAATTGTTAAATAAAGATGGGCTTCAACTAAATAACAAGGGATAAAGGTGGCTTGGGTCCCCAAAATGTAACATTTAATCTATCAAGTTTGTCCATCTCTCTATCTCTTTACTCTATCATGTCCACTATTAAATCGGTTCAAAGATTCGAAAGAACCAACATTTTTAGTTTATTGCATGTTCCATTGCACATTTTAAGATTTATAAGGAAATGTCCTTGAAGCGGTGTTAAATATATTTATCAGAACTTTAGTTGAAGCTCTGAAAGACATTATATAAATTGCAATGCAGAAGCAATGAGAAACATTAAAATTGTAGGTGATTTATATTTTGTTATCTTTAATTTCATGCATATGTCCGTTAAAAAGGGACCAACTTTTAGAGAATAGTTACAGGCTTTATCACGTGCTGGACACAAAGTACGGTAGGTGTCTTAGATTTCTACAAAGTATTCATTACAGTCGCAGATGTCGACTGTTCTTGAGTGTGCATGACATAATGCTTTGAAAAGGTAGATTTAGTAGGTTTTGAGGTGAAAAATACATATTTTATTGTTGTTGAGAATCCTGAATCTTCCAAAGCTCTTAATTGAGATACAGCATCATTTGAGTATAAGTGATTAGACTCTATAATCATTGACGAATTAGACTTAAAGAAGTCCATATACAATCTTTTTTGTATTGCATTGACAGATTTAAAATTACAATCATTGCTTAAAAATCTTACGTTCAGATTCACTAAGAAGGATTAAGATTTAGTACTGGTTTAACTTAAGATCTTATAGGTGATCAATTATGTTTTGACAGGTTTTTGTCCTGTCACTGTTAATAAGTCGCCATTAAAAACTTATTTCTGATATTTCAGCGATTTGCTTGGTTTCCAAATGATTTTCATCTTGGAATGCGTTGCTGTAATGAATTTAGTTCTATTATTGTCGAAAGTACGTACTAAATTTGCCCTTTACTTTATAAATTTACGAAAATGCTCAGAAATAAATTCACAGTATAAAACTTAGTTGTCTTATTCTTACACTTGTCAGTTTAAAACTTTTGGTTGTCAAATTAGACCGGACTAGCGTTGGAGAATCTGGCTGTTCATGTTTGTACAGGGATATCCAAATAAAAGTGAACAGGCCTTATAACTTTTTTATTGTTAAAGATGGAAAAAATAGCAAATATAAAAGTTTTGGGAATTTTCATGGATCATTCATATATCTATCAGCTAAACAATTGAGCATCGAATAAAAAAAATAATATAAAACATCGATTTTCTCGCTTATTTTAAATTGGATTGTATGATTTTTATCATATTTTTGGATTCTAGGAGAAGTTCTAAACATATTTTGTATAACATTCCCTGTGCGGTTTTTCAATCGTTTTTGAAATATTTCAATTTAAAAATTATTTCGCATAAATATACCTACTTCAAACGTACCTATCCAGGTTGATTGGGTTCCTGCTACATTTTTAAATTTTCTTCATAGGTAATTTTATTTTTATGCAAAATTATATTAATGACAGATACAAAATGTTAAAATTATATTTAAAAAATAACAAGAATATTAGAGCGGCTCAAAGACAATATGAAGAAAGTATTGAAGAGGGACAAAGAATTCCATCATTAAACACTATAATAAAAACAAATAGAAGACTAGAAGAAATAGGAATTCTGGACAATGGAAAAAGAAGCAAAGAAAGAAATGAAGAAAGGGACCTAGCAATTTTATTATATTTTCAAGAGAATCCAAAAAAAAAACAATTCCCGATTGTGTCCGGTATCTCAGATATGGAAGAAGGAATAAAATGTTGACTTATGGAACAGTTCAAAGAACGCTAAAGTATTTTAAGTGTAGACCATATAAAATTATGCGAGTTCAAAAGCTTAGTGCCGATCAGAAAGAAAGGAGATATACTTTTGTCTCAAATATTAACGAACGAATTCGGCCAGATCCTAATTTATTTCATACTATCATTTGGACAGACGAAACAACTTTCTCAACTGCCGGAATGTTTAATAAATGAAATGTTCATCTTCCGTCGGATGAAAATCCCTTTACCGTCGAAGATATTGCTTTTCAGGGCCGTAAGTCAATGAAAGATTGGTGTGGGATATTACAAAATAAAATTCTGGGACAATTGTTTTTTCGGGAAGCATTAAATGACCAGCGCTATCTCAATTTTTTAGAAAATGAAATCGAAGATATTCTCGACAAATTGCCACTTGAAGAACGTCGACGTATTATATGGCAACAGGACGGAGCGCCTTCCCATAATATAATTGAGGTTCGCAATTTTTTAAACCATCAGTATAACGAATTGATCGGTAGAAATGGAAAGTTACATTGGCCTGCAAATAGCCCAGACCTCATACCTTTAGATGCCTTTCTTTGGGATCATTTGAGAAATATCGTAAACAGCAATCATAATGAAAATATTAAAGAAATTCAAAGGAAGACGAGAAATGAAGTAAGAAATCTGAACGAAAATGATGTATGAACGAAATGAAGTATTATAAACACACTTCAGAGACAGAGAAGAATGTATGAACAGTGCGAAAAATTAAATGGCTGACATGTTGACAATTTCTTTTGATATGTATTCGCCAATGTTAACATTTATCTGTTTATGTTATAATTCATTTGTTATTGTTTATAATCACTGGTTATTGCTTTCAAATATTAAAAACTAATAAAAATCAACATTTACTTTTTAATCGAATAACTCATTTTGCATCAAAATAAAATTATAAATTCAGGGTGACTAAAGTAGAACTATCAACTTTGACATTAACTTTTACTTATCTACGAAGAAAATTTAAAAAGGTAGCAGGTATTTCATTCGCAACCTGGATAGTTAATATATAGCGAAATAATTTTTAATTTGAAATATTTCAAAAACGATTGAAAAACCGCATAGGGTATGTTATACAAAATATGTCTATAGCTTCTCCTAGAATCCAAAATGTAATAAAAATCATACCATCCAATTAAAAATAAGCGAGAAGATACACTATATATTTTTTTATTCGATGCTTAATTGTTTTGATGATAAGATATATGAATGGTCCATAAAAATCTCCAAAACTTTCATATTGAACATTTTTTCCCATCTTTAAAAATAAAAAAGTTATAAGGCCTGTTCTCTTTTATTTGGATATCCCTATACATAATAATCGATTGTTTTATTTGCTTGCTGTTTTCTTTTGTCTTGCAAATATTTCATTGGTAGATATCATATAAAATTTTTCTAAAATTTTAATTGCTTCTCTGTTGATGAATTTATATCCAAAAAATTCTTAAAAGTTTCATACCTGTATCCATATTCTTCTGTTGCAGTTGCGGAGTTTGTATAACTACCGGAATGGAATCGATCTGGTTGGAGGTAATTCTTGATGCCTTTTTTCTTCTATGTATTTCAGTATACCGCGAATTAAATTGTAATGAAAAATCTCTAGTCAATGATTACGCTTTAATTCGCAGATCTTGACTAAATGACACATGATGGTTTTAAATGAAGGAAGATAACCAAATTTTTTTCTGATCCAAAATTGAAAAGAAATTTTTAATCCATTTTTGTTATATTGTCAAATACTTGTTCAACAAATCTGCATATTATTTCGATTAAGATAGACTTAACTCTGTCTTAGAGCTACTACAATTTGAAAACCGCTAACTACTCAAAACTTCAGAACTTATATTGTCAGTATATTGCCTTCAAACCGAAATAGCTTGCCGATATTTGCATTGATGAAAACTTCCTGAAGGACTTGCAGCTGTAAAATACGTTCTGTAATTTATATTTCTGATATAATATGTAATGCTCACAAACGTTTTCATGTACAGAAAGTAGACTTAAATATGTTTAGGAAATTTTAAAAAAGTCGACGTTGAATAATAATACAATATTAATCAGATTTTTGACCGGATGCTACATTATATTGTAGGTCGTACACTTATATACTATTTAGGGCATCATGCGTCATTTAAAAAAAAAACTTAAATTTCCATAATCAAACAAGTCGCCTCATATTCCAAGCAATTCTTTAAGAGGTCTCGAGCAACCGAAGGCAAAACGACGGAAGTTATTCCAGCTTGAACAGTAAATTTTAAAAGCTATGATTTTCCAACTAATGCTATCCTTGCTTGAAACTTTTTATTTATTTTCGTTTCACAGATAAATGTCTTCGCTAAAAAAAGTTAAAGGAAAATTTTAATTGTCTTCTTGAACATTGTCTAGTTCTAAACATCCTCGAATATGAAAACATTTTACTTTTTTGGTAGTGTTTTTTAATGTGCATTAATATCCTGTAAACACCATATGTGAAGGGTACAAGAATAAACAGGGAATGCCCAAAAAGATAATTTTAACCGACTTGTATTTTTGAATTAAACTGTTGTATTAATAAACGCGAAATGAAAAAATAGCATTTTTTGGAATAAAATTTAAATGGCATCCCATAACAACGAGAAAATTTCTCGTTATTTCTCGGAGTAATGTTAAATATAGGCCATATTCATCTACAAGGGCGCATACAGGGATACACCTCTCCTTTCATAACTCAAATTTGTTTACTTTTATAGCTATTATTGAAACAATCCACACCTTCTCTTATCAATTTTTAGTGACTATTGTTCGGCCCCAAGCCAAAATCCTGTGAATATTTTTTCAGTAAGCATAGTGCAGCACCTCCAAACCCAATTTCTGGTTCTGCCTATGTCTATTCGCTTTTATTCAAGACATTCCCGGCCAGATTCTCCTAAGCTAGACCGGTCTAATTTGACAACCAAAAGTTTTAAAGTGACAAGTAAGAAAAAGACAACTTAGTTTTATACTACGAATTTGTTTCTGAGTTTTTCGCGTATTTATAAAGAAAGGGGCAATTTTCGTACATACTTTCTACAATAATAGAACTAAATTCATTCTAGCAATACATTTAAAGATGAAAATCATCTTGAAATCAAGTAAATCGCTTAAATACTAAAATAACTCATACGTTTTTAATGACGATTTATTAACAATGACAGGACAAAAACCTGTCAAATTCGTACTTTCCACAATAATAGAACTAAATTCATTCTAGGGATATGTTCCAAGACGAAAATAATTTGGAAGCTAAGCAAATCGCCGAATTATTAGAATCACTCAAGTTTTAATGCCGACTAATTGACAATGACAGGACAAACACCCGTCAAAACCTAACGGATTAACTAGAAGATCTTAGTTGCAACCAGTACGAAATCTGAAACCTCTTTAGTGAATCTGAATATCTATGTTTTATAACGGCATTATTAAATTATGCGAACTTGCTTGTTTTCTACCAAAATGATTGTGTCTACATAAAAAAAGCTAAATATGCATTTATGTACAGGGTGTTACAAAAAGATGTTAAGAAATTTTAAGGGCAGATTCTACATCTAAAAATAAGAAAATAAGTTTATATGAATATGGGTTCTCAAATGCTTCTTTTTCGAGATAGAGGGTGTTTAATGTTTTCTTTTTTAAATGTTTCTTTGTAATTTCTCGAAAATGCGTTAAGATATGGACATGAATTTTGGTACACGCCAGTATATAATCAAAGGGTACCTTCACGTGTAAAAATTTATTTTCTAAAGTACTTGCATCAGTGGCGTGCACTGTGGCACACCACTGGTTTTTTTTGCAAAATTGATATTGTTTGCCTGAAGCCCAATTGATTCTGCGTGAAAACTTAAGCTCTTAAGCTTTTTTGTTCTGATGCACCGTTTCCGAGATAAGAATTAATTTGTTTCTTACAATACAAAAATAATGAAAATTAATTTTTTTTTAAATATTTTTTGTTCAGAAAACGATGCTGTTTGATTTAAGTTTATAGTAGATGCTGGAAATTGCTTCTCCGTGCTTCAATACATGCTCTAAATTGTCTTCGCATATTTCTCCTAACTCTTCGGAATACTTGAGGTGTGAAAATATTAAACACCATGTATCTCGAAAAAGAAGCGTTTGAGGATCCATGTTTATATGTACTTATTTTCATATTTTTAGATGTAGAATCTGCATTTAAAATTTCTTAACATCTTTTTGTAACACTCCGTATTGAAAGGAACATATAGGTAAGTATGTTTCAAACTTATTATAGGGATTTCTTAAATTAAATATTTGACTAGAGTCACATTGAAAATAAGTGTGTGTAATAATTAGAGACCGGATTCGAATATTACATTCCAGGAACGGACTCCGTTGGAAATAAACTGTACACAGCAAATATTAAAAATATAAAATGGGGTTATTGAGGTCCGAAAATCTAATTTTGTATAACAGATGGTAGAGAAAATTAATGGGGAGGAGGGGGGGGATAAAAAGAGATCGACAGGCAATTTTTTTCAAATATCTAAACTAATATGCCATTTTCGGGGTGATTAAGGTCAGAAAATCTAATTTTGTGTTTTTGATGTTAAGAGAATTAAAGTGGGGGGGGGGGGGAGAGAATTGGCTGGAAATTTTTCCAAAATGTTAACTAATATGTCATTTTTGGGGTTATTGAGGTCAGAAAATCTCATATTACATGGACATGGCAAAGGGGGGATAAGATAAGTGGAAGGAGAGAATAGGTGCTCTGAAAAAAAAAGAAATTATTTCTTAATTAAAACTCCAATAACCGCAGTAATAAAAATACGTAACAATATTATTTCATACTTTTCAGTGCTTATTCTTTTGCGAAGTTGGTTTATTTTCTGAAAAAAAAAATTTAGGGGCAATACAAGCAAACTAACAATAATACGACCTGATAAATTATAATAATATTAATTTCATTTTATTTACCTTTTCTATCCGTTACCTGAGTCCGTCCCCGATTTTTGCGTCGTGTAATATTGGAATTCGGTCTCTAATGTTAAATACGTAGTTGTAGCTTTACTATTGGAGATATATTTCTAAAAGTGGATGGGTTCAAGTGTATATACCAACGCTCGGTTTGCGCGTAGTACGCATTTTGGTCTACTGCGCAGATGTCAAAAAACGAAAAATATAAAAAACAAAAATAAAAATGTCGTAAAAAAAGTTAGCAGAAAAAGTTATAAAGTTAAATACGTAGTTGTAGCTTTACAATTGGAGATATATACTCAAAAAGAAATGTAGACACCAAAGTACATCCCCTGCACGCTCGGTTTCCGCGTGGTACGCATTCTGGTCTATTGCTCGTCCTTGTCACAAATAATCACAGAAGTGCGACCCCCCCCCCCTGTTGTGATGTCACTCATTATGAAATTTGAAATTTAGAACTTGATTAAAACAGCACTTCCGATTTAATATTTTCAAATAAAGTAACAATTTGTACCTTCTCAAACAATAGATGTACCTACTCAAAATCAATAGAAAAAAAAATAAAAATATTTCTTACATTGTTTTTCGGCTGAAAAAAAAGATAATGAATTATTCTGTGTCCATGGACCAGAAGAACCTGAGATTATCTGAACTTTCAGTTGTAACAACCTATAATATCGGCCGTAAATGGATAATATCAGTGACGAAGTAAGGTAATGGCATATATTATTTTTCAGATTGAAAATTACGGTAAAATCAGGTTCGAAAACGGTAGGGCGGTAGGTCGAGGCTGAAAACTGTAGGTCTACCGTTTAAACGGTAGATCAGCCGTTTAAACGGTAGATCTGGTAACACTGCAAATAAATAATAAAACAGTAAATCCCGTCACGTCAGCAATTTTAAACTTCAAAATATCATCCTACTTATATAACGTCCATTTCGCCCGTGGCCCTATTCCCTATTTAGTTCCTTTAATATTTTATATTAGATGTGACGTCACGAAACTTATGACTCATTCCCCCTTGTCACGTCTTGTCACACTTTGTGGACTCCTCCCTCCTCCTGGATGGATGACCCCTTATTATGTTACACTTTAGTATTTGATACTTTATACACAACTTTTAGAACTTCTTGTTTTATAAGAAGCCATAAAAGTCTAAATAATAAAATGAAACCCAAGTGTTAATTTATATTTTCAAAACAAATACGATAAAATTGGATTTAGTTACATAATGAATTACGCAAATGGAATTATTAATTTTTAATTTATTACAAGCAGTTTTATGTATAATCAGTGGCGGCTGGTCCTAAAGGGCACGTGCCCAATCTAGATTTTCAACAAGTGACATACTAGTTAACATTTTTGAAGAAATTCCAGCCCCCCTCAGTTAATTTTTATAACATCCGGTACACAAAATTAGCTTTTCTTACCTCAATAACCGCGAAAATGTCACATTAGTTAACATTGTTGGATAATTTACCAATCGCACCAACCCCCCCCCCCCCCCCCCGATTAATTTTTTTATCATCTGTTAATCTGTTAGATAAAATTAGATTTTATGACCTCCATAACCCCGAAAATCACACATTTAACATTTTTGGAAAAATTTCCAGCCGCTCCCTTTTATTACCCCCTCCGTTAATTTTTTTAACATATATTTGGCAAAATTACATTTTCTGACCTTAGTAACCCCGAAACTGATATGTTCGTTATTTTTGGAGAAATTTTCAGCCGTTCCCTTTTATCCTCCCTCCCCGATAAGTTTAGTACCAAAAATGACAATCCCCCAAATGTTCTTCACGCAAGACCTATTGAAGATTTTTGGGCAATATTAAGCAGAAAGGTTTACGACAGTGGTTGGGAAGCCGAAAATAAACAAGTGTTATGACACAGAATATTTAAAAAAATTCGCGAAATAGAAAACATGACCGTCCAGAATCAGAACATGGTGCGACAGGTTAAAACAAAATTACGTGCTATTAAAAATAATGGACTTTTAAGTATAATTTGATTTGCGTTTTCTGTTAAGCAAATACATTGTTTTAAATTCCAGAGTAAATTATTTCAAAACAATAATTTGTTTTTTCTATACTGCAGAAGAAAAAAATTCCGAAAACTTTTGTTACGTACGATATACAGAGACTAGCTCCCTCTCGCGACTTCGTCCGCGTAGTATAGGTGATAATAGTGTAGTTTTGATGTCATGATTATGAATACATGAAACATGTTAGGTTAGATTAGTTATACTTAAAAACCGAATTTCAATATTATATGGAGCAAAAATCGGGGTCGGACTCAGGTATCTGAAATTAAATGAATATTAGATTTTGTCAGGTTGTATTTATGAATTATTGCTCCTAAAAAATATTTAATTTTTTTTCAACAGAAATGAACCAAGTTCACAAAAGAAAAAGCACTGGAAAGTATGAAATACTATTGTTACGTATTTATAATTACGGTTAATGGACAACTAAATTTTGGTCATTTTAAAAAAATGTGATTTTTTCTTTTTAGTGCACCTATTCTCTCCATCACAAACTTTGAACCCCCATTTCACCCCCTTAGGGGTTGATTTATCAAAAACTGTAAAACACATGTTGAAACACTTATTTTTTGGAGTACTACTATGAAGTTTCGAGTTAAAAGGCACATCTAATATTTTTTCTCCATACAAAGGTTGAACCCCTATTTCACCCCCTTAGGGGTTGGCTTTTGAAAAACCATTCTTTAGTACACGCCTACGTTATATAAAGAATCTCTGTGTAAAAATTCAAGTTTCTAGATCCAGCTGGGATGTGCGTTGATATGTCAGTCAATCAATCAGTCAGTCAGTCAGTCAGTCAGTCAGTCAGTTTCTTCTTTTATGGAGATTACCCACTATTACGCAGTATGACCCACTATTACTCAGAATTACCCAGTATTATTCACTATTACGCAGTATTACCCATTTTTTTCAAGCTTAAAACGACAATTTTTATATATTAATTTTTTTTTATTTTGTTCCCTATAAAAACAACCAAATTGGTTTCCTTAATAACGCCTTTTCCATGGTAATCTTACAGAGAAAATCTCTAAAATTTTCCAGGTCGCCGGAAGGATAAGTAATTAATTAAATTATTATTATTTAGTATTATATCCCCCGTAACATATTTTTAACCGACTTCACAAGGGGAGGTTCTTAATAACTCAATTCTGTATGTACACTTATAATTATTAAATGAAAGCTAAACAGAAGTAATGAAGATATAAAATTTCTTCGATTGTACTTTGGAATGGCACGACAGATTTCGATATTTTTTTCCGTTGTGTTTAGATGATGCACCGATGGTCCTGTTGGTATTTGATTCAAAAAAATAATAAAAGGAAGGGGTGAAAGGGGATAAAACAGCGTTTGGAAATTATTTTTCCAAAAATGTTAACTAATGTCATTTTATTGTGGTCAGAGAATCTAATTTTGTACAACAGATGTTACAAAACGTTAAAAGGGAGGGGGTGGGAGGGGATAAAATGAACCAACTGACAGTTTTTTTTTTCCAAAAACTTTGACTAATAGGTATGTCATTTTCGGAGTTATGGAAGTTAGAAAATCTAATCTTCTCCAACAGGGTTAAAAAAATATTAAGGGTGTTGGGATGAAAGGGATTCAATTCAAAAATTAATATCTTAAAAAAATAAAGCAGTGGAGTGAGTGAGATGCGAATTTAGGAACAGTTTCTGTTTTTAACCATCTGTATAATATGTAATATTTTGAACATGTGTGCTTTTTTATATATGTTCACTCATAATTCTTGAACGGATTAACTGGTTGGTAGAGGAGCTTTTCCTCGACCGAGAAGGTACCACCTCATGGACTTACTTAAAGAGGTGGTGAAACCTAAGCGGATATTTCTAGCCCTGGGTGCATGAGTCGGTTTTTTCTTTTCCTTTCCTCTTGAGGCTATCATCCTTTCTCTTCTCTCTTCTTTCTCTGTCACTTCTAACTATGCACCTCTTCAAAAAAACAAATTTTAAAAGGATGATGGCGCTCACAGGGGCAAAAAATTCCGGAGGTAAACTACCCCTCCATTCGGATCTCCGGGCGAGGGGTTCTCAGGGGGGACCACTATCGAAGAATTCCAAAAATACGATAACCTGTGAAACTGCTGACCTTTGCCAAATCTGCGGGATTAATTCCAATTTGAACTCTGTCCACACCTACCTCCAATCATACAAACCCCACATTCTTTTTATGACCGAAAACCAAATAAGTCCCAAATCCTCAACCAATCATCTCCTGTTTCCAGGCTATGAACTTCTATCATCTTCTCGTCTTTATGGTGGGGTATGCGCCTACGTTCGCCGCAGACTTCCGAACCTCGAATCAGGCAAGCCCGATATTCTCTGACTTAAACTTATCCTTAAATCTTCTACCAAATTTATCTATTGCTACCGCTCCCCATCAGACTACTCCTACAATAAGTTATTTGACTTTCTCCCGGTAAAAATTGACCTTCTTATGTCTGAATTTCCCTCCGCTGAAATTATGTCCTAGGAGACTTTAACGTCCATAGCAAGCAATAGCTAGGATCCACAAAAACCGACCCAGAAGAGAAAACGGCAGAAAACTTCGCAATCAGCAACTCGCTCACCAATTTAATCAAAGAGCCAACATACTTTCCCCGCGTTTCTACCCATAACCCAAATTCACTAGATCTTTTTCTTACTACCCATCCTGAGCCATACTTAACACCTGTATGTGCTCCTCTTGGTCGTTCAGATCATGGCCTCATTACCGTCTCTTGTCCCAAACATCCCGAGTTCGATGAAATCATGCCAGAACCTAAATTTCACCATCAAAAACCATGGTTCTCCAAGGCATGTGCTAAAGCGAGGCTCAGAAAAGTCCACGCTCACAAAAGGTATCTTCAAAATCCTACACCCGAAAATCGTCAAATTTTCACCGAGGCAAGAAATCAATACAACCAAACTATCTTAGAGTCCAAAAATGCTTTTAACCACAGCATAAAAGATAAAGTGCTTTAAAGTTCCAACCGCTACGTCTGTACCCCACAAAATGAACGACATAATACTTAAGACTAAACAAGTTCCAAAAATTATTCTATCCCTTGACACCAAAAAGTCCTCCGGTCTGGTTGGCATACCAGCAATTGTTCTAAAAAAAGCCCTCCAGAACTTGCACCCATCTTAACTCGTCTTTTCTAGATCTCCTGACAAGGGTATCTTCCCAGATAGCTGGAAGACTACTCGTGTGCAGCCTGTCCCGAAGAAAGGTTCCAAGTCCCTTCCATCCAATTATAGACCTATCTCGCTTCTCTCTGTTGTCAAAAAAGTTATGGAGAAAGCAAATTCAAAAATATCTAGAAAAGCACAAAATCATCCATAGTACGGATTTCGTCACCAAAGATCCACAGCTGATCTCCTTAGCTTTGTCACACATAACTGGAACAAGTCTTTCGAAATTCATGGCGAATCTCAGATTGTTTCTCTTGATATATCTAAGGCCTTTGAAGTATGGCATACCGCACTCCTCAACAAGCTACCTTCTTACGGTCTTCCTACCCAACTATGTACCCTATGTTCCTCTCTAATCGGCGCATATCTGTCGTGGTTGACGGTCACTCATCTAACTTCCATTCTATCAATGCTGCATGACGTCCCCCAAAGTTAAGTTCTGGCACCAACCCTATATCTTCGTCACATTAATGACCTGCTCTCTTTAACTACCAATCCCATCCACAGTTATGCTGACGGTAGTACTCTTCACTTCAATATCCATTTTTCTAGACAAGTCTCGAATCAAGAGCTGGATAATAGACGCAGATCTAGGCACCTATCCCTTTCCCAAGATCTTCAATTAATCTTAGACTGGGGTAACAAGAACCTTGTTCAGTTCAACGCCTCCAAAACCGAGTCTTGCTCCCTGCCACGCAAAAAATCTGGCAACGCGTTCCCCATCCACATGTATGGCCAAGCCCTACAGAACAATGAAACGTTCGACCTTGTTGGGATGGCTTTCGAATATGATTTCAGCTGAATTGATAACTTCCTCATCGGTTACAAAGGAACAATATATGATTGGCTGCCACTGTATACCTATCCAAAAACTATAATGTAAACAACAGAAAGAGTTTTATACACAACCGATTTGATCTAAAGAAGGAAACCTATAACTCTTTTATGGCACACCCATTTCTTTTTTCAGCACTACTTGCTCAGGTTGTCTAATTTGAATTCCAAATATTGTTTTTATTTTATCAGAAATGTTTTAAGCAAATTATCATCGCCCTTAGAAACATGTATTAATTTTTAACCATTAATTAAATATTCGATACGCCAGCATTGCCATTTCAGTAACCATAAAAGATAGAGAATTATAAAATATTTTTAAAACTTTCGGGGATATCCGACAAAAGCAAAGTGTCAGAAAAAATGAAAAGCATCTTGTCGGGGCACTTTTTTAAGCTCTAGGAAATAAATGTATTAATTCGGTTAGTCAATGTTTCGTTTTTTACGTACCCCCTGAGGTCTAATTTTTTAAATACGGACCAGTAATTTTTATTTAATTTTGTGAAAGCCCCTTAAGACAACCAGCACTCATTAATGCCACTTGTCACAAACTTCATAGTACAAAACTATTCATTCTACCTTTCTTTTACTCATTACGTCTTGTGGAAAATTATCTGTTTCTTTAATAAAGTATTAGGCGTAATAGGTACTTGATTGTATTTAGGACTTTAAGGATTTTCAAAGAATAAAATAAAAACTTCAAGTTTGTGTTTAACAAATAAATGGTATGTGGTGGTATGTAAAAAATAGCATATCGAACTTTAGGAGTAAGAATTTTGGGCTTAGAAGTGCCACAAGAAAGTGATTTTCATTTTTATGACGGCAAAAATAAAGGCGTCAAGAAATAAAAACCAAAATATAAAATTTCGTTTTCTCTTCAGATATTTACGAAAGTGTTCGAGATATTTTTAGTTTCTCAGTGGTTTCGAATATTCAGCATCAAATTACGCAACTTTGATCCAATTTGACCAACTCTCTATCTCTTATAGTTACTGAAATGCTAGTGTTTAAATATCGAATTTGTAACACCCTGTTACATGTTGCTGTATAAAACCAAAGTATAACAAATAAGCTTGCTGTAAATATTTTAGATGTTTATTAAATTTAAAACGCTTCAAAATAAGGGTTGCTAAAATACCTGCTTTCATAATCATCTGCGTTACTGGTTTAACCCAGATTAGCATGAGATTGCATGTAAACTTTTAAGTTAACATACGAACATTAAAACATAAGTACAATAACGGGAGCATTAAAATCTGTTTTAAAAATGATGTGTTTATTCGCTTTAATTATTTCCAAATATTATTTGTTTTGGAACGTAATAAATTATTGTATAAAGTTATACAAAAAATTATCTACTACAACCATCAGATATCCAGATCCAGAGAATTTCGCATTATGTAGCAAGAAAAAATATAGCAAAATATGCAAATGATGATTGCGCTCGCAGGGGGGAAAATTCTGGAGGTAAACTACCCCCCCCCCATTCAGAAATCTGGGCAAGGTGTGCCCAGAGGGACCCACCGTCAAAGAATTCGAAAAGTATAATTACCTTTGCCAACATATGCGGGCTTAATTCCAATCTAGACTCTGCCCACCACTACCTCCAATCATGCAAACCTCACATTCTGTTTCTGACCGAAAGCCAAATTAGTCTCAAATCCTCAACTAATCATCTTTTGTTTCCAGGCTATGAACATCTCTCATCTTTTCGTCTTCATAATGAGGTATGCGTCTACGTTCGCAGCAGTTCGCAGAACCCCGAACCTGGAATCAAGCAAGCCCGATATACCCTGGCTAAAATTTACCCTTAAATCTTCCACTAAATTTATCTGTTTCATACACTGCTCCTAGTCATACGACTCATTAGGTTTTTACACTTTCTCTCGACAAAAATTGACCATCTTGTCACTAAATTTTACTCCGTTGAACTAGGTTCCACAAAAACCGACCCAGAAGGCAGGGCGGCAGAAAACTTCGCAATCAGCAACTCGCTCACCAGCTTAATCAAGGAGCCAACACACTTTCCCCGCGTTCCTCCCCATAATCCAATCCCACTCGATGTTTTCCTTACCACCCATCCTGAGCCATACTTAACATCTGTATGCGCTTCCCTTGGCCTCATTACCGGCTCTTGTTCCATACATCCCGAGTTCGTTGAAAATATGCCAGAACGCACGTGGCACTACAAGTCTGCCGACTGGGATGGTCTTCGAAACTTCTTCTCTGCTTTTCCTTGGAATCCTATCTGTTTTCCACTTCCGATCCCTCCGAAATTTGTTCTCAAACCACCGATATTGTTCAAGTAGGTATTGAAAGTTTCATACCACATACCCGCAAGAAACCTAAACTCCACCGTCAAGAGACCTGGCTCTCCAAGGTATGTAATAAAACCAGGCTTAAAAAGTCCATGATGATTCGTTATTTATGTTTTGTTATTTTTATATGTGGTATATTATTTTTAACCGTGTTTTGTCCCTATTAAAAGCTTATGGTAATTAACACGCTTTTATTAACTTAACCTGTAACTTCTTAACATTGTGTAATGAAATCTTACAACTCACTTTTCACCCACTTTGAATTGTCGTATCGATTTGAAACTTTGCAAACTTATGCAATTCCGGTAACAATACAATAATATGTTTTTTTTTCGTTAGAAAAAATATAAGTAAGTCCGAAATGGAAAATTCTTTATTATTGATTTTACAAAAAAAAGTGTCTTTATAAAAAGTACTGCATCGTGAAAAAATAGCACTGACATTCAAAAATTTGATCTAGTACATACAGGGTGACTCAAAAATGTAAAAGTCCTAATCCACGTGAAGCTAAAAAGACATAAAATCGTTATTTAAAGGTAAATTGCTACTGTAAGTAAATGAACTACACTTATTTTTTTTATGTTAGTCAATTAGGTTTGGAACATACAGGAGGTACCAAAAATAAAATTAATTTTCTAATATTACAAAAAAGCTTATCTCCATAAAAACTTCTACATTGTGAAAAAAGAGCACGCTTATTTAAAAATTGTATCTACGGCCTTCAGGATGGCTAAAAAATTTGAATTGTGACTTTCAGCTTTTTGAGCCACCCTGTATTGTCCTACATCAAGTTTTTGAATATCCATCTTGTATATCTATAAAACATTTGGTCTTTAAATAGGTAATTAAATTTAAAAAGAATGGGGCGCAGTTATATAGCGGTCTAGGCATAATAAACAAAATGTAATGTATGCCTAGACCGCTATATATGTAAGTGCGCCCCACGCTTTTAAATTTCATTACCTATTTAAAGACCAAATGATTTTTAGCTGTACAAGTTAACA
This sequence comes from Philopedon plagiatum, assembly GCA_963971165.1. NCBI lineage: Eukaryota > Metazoa > Arthropoda > Insecta > Coleoptera > Curculionidae > Philopedon > Philopedon plagiatum. The sequence continues at coordinate 33,828,669 of OZ020196.1, read as the reverse complement.
AAAAACTGGGGTATGCATGTGTGAGAAGTAAAGGGATGCTCAGTTTGTTAGTTGTTTTACTTTCCGCACGATGCGCGCACTGCACACCCCGGTTTTCTATAAGTATAAATGGAAAAGTATTATTTTTAACTTTTTAGTGCGCTACTCATAAAAGTGTGTTTTTTTTTAGTTTTTTACACTATAATTTATTAATAATTTATTTCTTTAGTAAAATTACAAGAAGTTAAAACGTAATTTTATGAAAGCGTCATGTCTTTATAGGCAATGCAAACTTTATGGTTCGACACTCGTGTCGTGCCACATATTGCAGATTTTTGTTTTATTCGGAATCTACGGATTTCTACAGATTTTGTGACATCTAACTACGGATATTCAGGTTTAAAAAGTTGGCAACACTGTTTGCGAAAAAAAATTGAATTTTTGAATTGACCCACCTGGGAAAAAAATTAACACGATTAGTTATTTTATTTATTATTTTTTCTAAACAAATTTTACATAATTTTGTCGACAATTCTTAAATTTTCAGAACAAAAATATGTTAGTAGAAAGTTATACTCATTTTTTTAAAATTATATGTTAGATTTAAAAAAATTCTCGACAAAATGATGTAAAATTTGTGTGTTTTGTGCTTTGGATTTCCCAAAACGATCCTTGGCAATCTGCGCCTAGAATTATTGCTGAAATTCTAGAATTTATGAGAAGCCCAAAACAACCCAGAGAAGATTAGTCAAAGCAAAAGTATTAGTAAACGCCCAGCTAAACAGCCACTTATTTCGACAAAGAAATAGGCTTGCAACGCTTGCATTCGCTAGTCAGTATTTAAACTGGAGAGCAAATGACTGGAAAAAGTCCTGTTTAGCGATGAGACGCGTTATAAAATCGTTAATTCCGGCGGAATGAGGTGCGTAATGTGGCCAATTAATACCAGGTTTAATCCTAAATACCTTACACCCACAGTTAAACATGACCAAGGAAACGTTTTTCTGTGGGGTCGTTTCTCATGATATGGGAATCGCCCTTTACACTTTATTAATGGTACCATAGATCGATTCATGTACAGGGCTATAATGGAAAATGTCATGGTACCTTATATTCAGAGTAAAAAATGCCGCTGCGGTTTATTTTCAGTAGGATAATGATCCAAATCACTTAGACAAGAATGGTTTTAGGATTATAATGTTTCAATTTGCAGTGATTGGTACCATCCCCAGACCTAAAACCCATTAATATTCTGTGAGAAGAAGTAGAACGGCGTATTCGCATAAAATTCCAAATTTGGTGAAAATATTCTAATTTTCCTTAAAGAAATGACATTTTAAATTATTTCTTAGACAAAATGTTTTAGGGTAAAAATTTTCAAAACTAATTAATTTCAGGTTATTAGCGGTAATTCAATGAAATTTGAATTCTATCGATAAAATCTGATAAAATTTATGAAAAAAACTCGGAAGCAAAATTTTCTTCAGAACTTTCTCGGATCTCAGGTGAAGCGGCCCAAAAAATTAACTATTTTTCACAAATTTTAAAATCAAATGTTTTTTTTAGGAAATGTTTCTAGAGTACCCAATAGTAACATCCTATAATTTGGTGTGGGTCCCACGCGCAGGGACTGAGATATGACACATCTTAAATTTCAGGAACCGCCACTGGCTCAATCAAGAACATCTTCAAGATAAGTACCTAGTTTTATAATCACCATAAAAAGCCAAATGATTTGAATAACCATTTTTATAGAGAAAACTGATTTAAGATAGTGTCCTAGCACTGTAAAGACGTTGCAACATCCTAGAGCTAGCTTAATAATTATCATTTTCTTTTTCATTAATTACATTCGATTCCTATTCTACGATGCCTTGCTTTTCTTTTTAAATCAAATATTTAATTTACTTTTAACGTTGTTATGTTAGGGAGTGCATATTTATTTTTTGTAAGGATATTGATTGGTCATTAGCATGTGGTATTAGTGAACTACAATTAGTAAACTTCCCTCAAGTAACCTACAAAGTTACATTAGAGCTAGTCGGTGACCTGTTGTCATAGATCTTGGTCTTTACTGTAAATTGATGACAGCCATAATTTTTATAACATAAATAATAAAATGGATATTTGCAAGATGTTGCCTTGGTCGCTTTGTTTTTAGTAAATGTCCAGACACACTATGAGCTGAAAACTGTGTTTAACGTTACGACTAGGTCTGGCATTGCAAGCTTACTTTTTAAAGGAGTTATTCTAAAATATATATTATATTTATTTTATTTATTACGCTTTAATAAGAGCTTTTTTAAGATTTTTTCATTGTAAATTATTTATGGCGTATGGTAATTCATCTCCTAATGTTTGATGTCGACTGTTAAGACTTTTTTAGCAGCCTGTCGCCACTCGAACATGAGAGGTTCGACAACTGAGAAAACAATTTTTAGAACTGGAATATTTTTTGCTTGCCCGCACCGGCAACAGGGTACATCTTGCTTACTCGCGCAAGCTAGCTCACGCGCCATTCAAAGCTTAACAGTCACTGATGAATACTGATGATATTTTACGTGCTTCTGATAATACTACATGCACATTGCACATGTTTATTGCTGCTTGATTACAATATTTTATGCACCAACTTAAAATATTATGGGCTGAATACTAGTGCTGTCAACCTTCTTAGTAACTTCGATCTTTATGATCGATGTCATAGAACGTTATTGAATAACACATTTTCTGATTCAATAACTTTGAATCGTGGCATGCCTCCAGGCAGCATTTTAGGTCCCCTGCTGTTTTCTTTAAATACGGCCGATTTTGGGAAGTACACAAAACACTCTCAGTCGCATCAGTATGCTGATGACTTTAAACTCTATTATAGCTTTAAACCTGATGATGTGGTAATGGCTGTTAATGCGCTTCAATAAAGACCTCAATCTTGTTTAGAAGTCGAGTACCAAAAACGTTCTATTAAACCAGTCCAAAACCCGCTTGCTATTATTTGGTAAAAACAATAGAGATATTACAAACATCATAAATATAATAAAAATAAACAACGTTAAAATAACTGTCAGTGGCTCTTCTTAAAATCTAAGAGCTCACATTGATTCTGAATCAAGAATAAAAAACATATGCCCTATTTACTTCACAAGGAGTATAGTAAATTAAGAACCCAATTATTCTAAAAAAAATTTAACCAAGCCAATTAAATTAAGATTGTGAGTCGATTATTTGTCGGCTTTATCGTACTGTGGGTTAGCGTATTGGGCAGTATTGTTGCTTGAAGATAAACATAGCTTACGGAAACTTCAAAATGATTGCTTACGGTTTGTTACGAAATATGAAAATTTGATTACATCACTCCATGTTGTCTGGCTTCCGGTTGGTTAAAATTAGATCAAAGATATATTATGCATTTGCGCACAATGGTATTTAAAAAAATATATCAGCAGCCAAAGTATCTCTTTGATAAAGTTGTTAGGATCTCCGATATTCATGGAAGACAAGCGCGCCACAGTGATTTATTCTCTGTCCCTATGCGGTATTTCAGCGTTCCTTCAGTTATAATGCTGCAAAATATTTAATAACATAGCAAATATCAAAGACTGCTTAAGTGTAAACATGTCCAAAAAAACATTTCAAAATATAAACGCTGCAAAATATTTAATAACATACCAGCAAATATCAAATCAAGGGTAAACATGTTCAAAAAACATTTCAAATTATATGTTATATTATATATAAATGATTCATTTTAGACTCCAACCCTATACCATTGTTCCATTTTTTTGTGATCACATCACACTTTATATTATACATAGGTCTGATAGGACACAGTTGTGTATTTTATATTGTATGGTATGTTACTATCTGTGATAAAGACTATATATATATATATATAAAACCTACACCCAAGAAAAAAAAAACGAAAAAAATATAACATAAAATAAATGGTTTTAAGAAATACAAATAAAATAAATATATATATATATATATATATATATATATATATATATATATATATATATATATACCACTATTTTACACGTCATAAAGAATGGAAAAATTTAATGATAAAAAGTGAATCATATCCTGATCTATGGTACAAGCGTTGAAGAACGGCGTATCATAAATGTTAAAGTTGTAACCAATTTAAAAAAGGCTTATCATATATATATATATATTATATATATTATATATATATATATATATATATATATATATATATATATATATATATATATATTATATATATATATATATACAGTGACCGGCAAAAAGTTCGCAACATATGGGAAAAATTTTTATTAGGTGAGTATTGGAAAAACTTTTCCGGGGGATCGGTTCTGCATGTCCGATAACCTAAAAATCGATTTTGACATACGTCACGTGACCACTGGTATAGCGTCAAATTAAAAAAAAAATTGTTAATTTACAAAAAGTGAGGTTAGTTGACGAGATATCAAAAAAAGTTATTTGAAAAAATTGCTTAGAATTAAATTCTAGGTCCAGGTGCAAAATTTTAAGATTTTATTTAAAAAAATTGGAAAACTCAATTTTTTTTAAATATTTTTTTATCGATTTACAAATTTCCAGTTTTTTTCGTTTAGATAGCTTGGCTAATGTAAAGCCCATGTATCTGGATGAAAATAAACGAATGTAGTAGTTTTTTCTACAATTGACGGGACAAAATTAAAAAAAACAGGGTTTCGCCGGACGCTAGCTGTTGCAATGATTTGTATCTAGCAGCAGTGTCAAAATTTTAGAGACATTTCAATGAGATTACATTGAGAAAACCTTAATCGTCTTAAATATATCTGAAGTTCGACTTTTTGTAAAGTTAAGGGGATTAAAATAGATAATAAACAAAAAATTACCTGTTTATTTAATCGAAATTTTATAAACGAAAACCAATGTAAGAAAAACTTAAAAGTAGTCAAATTCTGTACTAACAACACAAAAAATCATTGTTTTTCCTTGGGTGCACAAAATTTAAAACTCAGTATGACCACCATTTCTCTCCATACATACTATTGTTCTCGAGCGCAACTCTCGATTAACATTTCGGAGCATTTTACGATTTATTTGCAATACACAATTTCTAATGACATTCTCTAAATTTTGTATATTCCTAAAGGGTCGATGTTTGTACACAGAGTTCTTTAGGTATCCCCACATAAAGAAATCTAACGGAGTCAGATCTGGTGATCTCGCAGGCCACGGATTTTCAGAAAACCGTCCTATCCACTGGTTTCCAAATTCTTGATCCAGCCATCTCTTCACCTCATTTGTGGAATGAATGCTAGCTCCGTCTTGTTGAAAGTATAAATTTCTTCTTTCGGCTAATGACAAATTGTCTAAAAAGTCAGATATCTCAGTTTGTAGAAATTCTAAATATCGTTCTGAATTTAAATTGTCTCTAAAGAAAAATGGTCCCACTATTCTGAGGTTGAAAATTCCGCACCACACATTAACCTTAAAACTATATTGGTCTTTACTCTGAATTACAAAGTCTGGGTTTTCGGTGGCCCACCATCTACAGTTTTGCGAACTGACGGTTCCGTTAGAGGTAAATGTAGCTTCATCCGAGAAAAGAACGTTCTTTGGGAAATTAAAATCTTCCTCAATCATACCCTGGAACCAGGCACAAAAATCGAAGCGGGCGTCATAATCCCTATCTTTTAATACTTGTACAAATTTAGGTTTGTACGGATGAAATTTGTTTCTTTTTAATATCCTCCGCACAGATCTTTCGTGAATGTTAGTGATCTCCGATATTTGACTAACTGCTAATTGGGGTGTTTCTGTGATCGACAAACACACATCCAGAGAACCTTCGTCACCTGTTACCGGTTTTTCATGGGAAACTTTATACTGATTTTCTACCGATCCCGTTTCTTTAAATTTATTGACTAGACGAGATACTGTGGAATAATGGAGGGATTTATCGGGGTGCCTCTCATTAAAAATTGCTGCTGTTTCTCTATGGCTTTTGTAATTATCTCCAGAAATTAAAATAATTTCTATCTTTTCCTGAAGAAGTAGTGTGGGTGCCATTTTAAGGAATAAAATATTAATAAACTTATGTAAAATATCAAACTTAGTAAGATGCGAGACATAAACCAATGACATAGGTTGAAATCAAACAAATTATAATTTGTTTGACATTTTTCTGTTGTTTTTAACCTACTAGATTATTTGCTTGTTTTAATTTCAGAGCCTGCTTTGGTAGTTTTAAGTACAACTAAATAGACCTGGTTGTTAAATTTATGTGCGAAAAATCTTAATAAAATCTTGATACAGTCATTTCATTAGATTCAAACCATTGCAACAGCGAGCGTCCGGCGAACACCTATTTTTTCGATTTTGTCCTGTCAATTGTAGAATTGTAGATCTGACTCCGTTAGATTTTTTTATGTGGGGATACCTAAAGAACCCTGTGTACAAACATCGACCCTTTAGGAATATACAAAATTTAGAGAATGTCATTATAAATTGTGTATTGCAAATAAATCGTAAAATGCTCCGAAATGTTAATCGAGAGTTGCGCTCGAGAAAAACAGTATGTATGGAGAGAAATGGTGGTCATACTGAGTTTTAAATTTTGTGCACCCAAGGAAAAACAATGATTTTTTGTGTTGTTAGTACAGAATTTAACTACTTTTAAGTTTTTCTTACATTGGTTTTCGTTTATAAAATTTCGATTAAATAAACAGGTAATTTTTTGTTTATTATCTATTTTAATCCCCTTAACTTTACAAAAAGTCGAACTTCAGACATATTTAAGACGATTAAGGTTTTCTCAATGTAATCTCATTGAAATGTCTCTAAAATTTTGACACTGCTGCTAGATACAAATCATTGCAACAGCTAGCGTCCGGCGAAACCCTGTTTTTTTTAATTTTGTCCTGTCAATTGTAGAAAAAACTACTACATTCGTTTATTTTCATCCAGATACATGGGCTTTACATTAGCCAAGCTATCTAAACGAAAAAAACTGGAAATTTGTAAATCGATAAAAAAATATTTAAAAAAAATTGAGTTTTCCAATTTTTTTAAATAAAATCTTAAAATTTTGCACAAGGACCTAGAATTTAATTCTAAGCAATTTTTTCAAATAACTTTTTTGATATCTCGTCAACTAACCTCACTTTTTGTAAATTAACAATTTTTTTTTTAATTTGACGCTATACCAGTGGTCACGTGACGTATGTCAAAATCGATTTTTAGGTTATCGGACATGCAGAACCGATCCCCTGGGAAAGTTTTTCCGATACTCTCCTAATAAAAATTTTTCCCATATGTTGCGAACTTTTTGCCGGTCACTGTATATATATATATATATATATATATATATATATATATATATATATATATATATATATATATATATATATATATGTGTGTGTGTGTGTGTGTGTGTGTGTGTCGTGATTAATCCGAGAATACATCCGTTCTTTTCTATTTGAAACTTCGAAACGTTCGCCAAATTGGCATCTTCCTGTGCTTACTCGCTGGCCGTAGAAAGTACTCGCGTCTAGGTACACCAAAGTGGCGAGCTTCAGACATGCGCATTTAATCAAATTATCTTCATAGTTTTCTTCTCGTAATCATAATAGCAACAGCGTAAATCGGAAACGACTGTCGCAGTCTTTTGAGCGTGTAGCTAAAGAGCGACAAATTAAAATTTAAAAGTCAAAACAAAACAAAATACCGTGAAATGCTTTTTCGCATCGTGGGTGACATAGTTTACCCAGAACGCTTTCTGGTTAATCTGTTTTATACACTGCTCAGAAAAAAGGACTTAATAATCCTTTTTTCTCAGCAATGAGTCAAACAAATTGGCCAGAATGCGTTCTAGGTAAACTATGTCACCCACGATGCGAAAAAGCCTTTCACGGTATTCTGTTTTGTTTTATAAAACTTTTCGTTTACACACGTCGCGTTATGGCTATTGCGCTTTGCCCAGGACGCGTTGTAAGTGTGGAGCGACAGTCTTGTATTAACTTGCGGTAAGAAGCCATGTTATCTTCCGGTTCTAAACAAGGAATTGTTCGATGTAATTGCCTAAAAGTATGTCAAACAAAGGCATGTAGCTAAAAATGCCACAGAAGCAACCCTTGTAAAAACAAGTAATGTTTCTCTTAGGCCACCAATTTATCAGAAGAACGTTTTGTTTTAGTTTGTTTTCAATGTTTAATAGGATAAACATTTTATTTTTGTGTTTTCTATGATATAAAATTGTTTACAGATTATCATTTGGCTTCAATGTTTAATAGGATAAACATTTTATTTTTATGTTTACATATTTAAATAAAGTTTTGTTTTCTTCTGTATCTATCGTTTTATTGGAAATGCATTCTGGGTAAAGCGCAATAACTTCAACGCGACGTGGGTAAAAGAAAAGCTCCACAAACCAAAACTAAATAACACGAAAGGCTCTTTTGCACTGTGGGTGACATAGTTTGCCCACAACAAGTTTCGATTAATTAGTTTTACTCACTGTCCGGAAAAAAGAATTAACAACGCATCGCGCATAGTGGGTAAATTGTCGTATCCGCAACACGTTGTGAGTAGAAAATTCGGGCACTGGCCGATATCGGCTACTGCGAATAATATATATACATACTGTCTATAGTTTGGCCGTATGTAGAAGGTTCTTTTTACCGAATTTTTAGTTATTTATTCATAGTCATGAATTACAAACAAATCGGTCGATCCTGTCTGTCAAAGGTATTTTTGTAAACTTCATACTGTTTAATTAAAAAAGTAAACATTTTTTTAGTATAAATTTTTACAATCAAGCAACAATAATACAACAACACAAACATTTGCTTACGTCTCTGTTACGTTGCCATCGTCGAGCCTGGCAAATATTACGTCAGGCAGAGCCAAAGCTGTAGCCAAGATCCATGTCATTACGGCACTAAAGACAGTCAGAGGTTTTGTCTGAAACAGAATAACATATTAAAGCAATAAATCGTACAATTTGTTCTACGAAATACGGTTACATACAAAAACGATTCACTAACACGAAATGGTTTTGCTACATCTATAGCAATACCAATATGGATCTTCAAGACTATGTCAATAAAAGGGAAACCGCCTTTGTGAAATTGTACCGAGAAGTCCAGGCATAGGCGTTTCTAGGTGGGGGCTTGGGGGGACTAAGCCCCACCAAATCTCGGATTAGCCTCCCCAAATCCAACTGAGTGGCCTAGCCGCCTATATATAAACCAGGGACTTAAGCCCCCCCAAATATGTAAACCGGTGGCTGACGCCCCCCCCCCCCAAAATAGAGGTCAAGAACCGCCTATGAGTCCAGGACAAAATTAAATCACCTTTCATTAAAAATCAATGGAGATACAATTTACGTAGACGACACTATGTACCTGGTTAAAACCTGGACAAGAGGTTTGTCAAAACAAAAATTCTTCCGCAATGCCGCGACCTACTGCAGTGCCCAATTGGCTCTGGCTATGTGGATCTATTTAATATTAAAAAGAAAACGGCACCTACAAACTTTACGACCGAAGAGGACAAAGTTAGGTTGTTTAGCACGTACACGATCTCAAGCGGGATAATCAATCGACCGCCAAAGAGACTTCAGATAATTTATTGTTAGTTTTGAATTTTACCTTTTCTTGCATTATCTTTATTTCGTTTCTCAATAATATATTTTTGTGCATATGCCTTGCAGTTGCGGGCGTCATGGTGTCTGGATTCGTCGCTAATAATACCGCTGTACTGGGTTTGCTATAGTTCCTGTAGGAGCCCTCAAAGTGCCGTTGCAAGCTAAACATTCAGCTCACTTTATTCGTTGCGCTTAGTAAGTAGGCCTTCAGCTGTCTTTCTACTTTCACTTGCAGGGCCGTTTCTAGGGGTGCAGGCGCCTTCGTGTAAAGCCCTTTTTTGCAGAAGAAATGCAAACAAACATAATAATAATAAACCACGCTTTTATCATCATTACAAAGAAACAAACATTAAACAAAAATAAATAAATACCCATACTGAACAAAAGCATACACAGAAACAAAACTAACTTTTTTGGTTTTGTTGATTCATGTAGGAAGCAGGGGTTACACAGGAACAAATAAAAATAAAAAATACATAAACAAAGAAATATTTAAACACAAGCATTATGACAAAAGGCGCTTTAAGAACTCCAAGTAACATAAGTCTGATTGCAAATAACAGACATTAAACAAAAAATAAATTAATAATTACTGTACTAGACAAAATCATACATAGAAACAAAAAATCTTTGTTTTGTTAATAAATACAGGAATCGTCTGTGCTATGGCTGGGCATTTAATTTGTCATTATTAAGTAAGTGCATACTCCGATACCTTTTTATCGGAGGATGTACACAATAACAAAAATGAAAAATGAAGCTAATTGATAATGTATATTTTAATATAAAATATGAACTACTTAAATAATATACCGCATTGCTGATCTTTAAAATTTTTATAAATAAAACCATTTTTGGCTACTTTACGTATAAAATTATATTTATAAGGACTGAAGAAAAAAAAAAAGAAAAAGGGCCAGAGAATAATTACAAGAGTTTAATACTGGAAAATCTAATATGGAATCAGGCTTTAATTAAGGATTTTACGGGATATTTTTGTGGAACATCATGAAAATATTAGTTGAGAGTAAACAACACTCTAGAGCAGGGGTGGCCAACCTTTATGTAAGATGTGCCACTTTTGAAAACAAAAATTGTGGGCGTGCCACTCATTTTTCGGAAGGCAATATTTTATGTTTTCGTATAAGGTTAACGGAGCCGCAGGTCAAATTTTTTTGTTCAAAATGTAGTTGTGACAAATGTTTGCGTGCCACTCTAGAGAGCCAGGCGTGTCACTATGTGGCACGCGTGCCTCGGGTTGGCAACCGAGAGCTTCGAGTATAATAAAATTTGAAACCTTTACTTGCTTGGTATAATTTACAGAGTTAAATAAGATTGTTGTATTGCTTTCACATACTTTCAGTTTTTCCATACATATACCATTAAATCCCTTTCATATAATTCCCTCATATTATCTGGTTAGGAAACACATTTTATACACAAGTTTAAGCTTGTATTATACAAAGTATCATAGTTCTCTTTACATAATTGCAGTTTTTTTGATCATACTCGTCTGTATTTCTATTACTTCAATTCATACCATTAACCAGTATAAAATAATGTGTAATGAAAAAATATGTTTTAAACATTTTATAGATTAAATGATTGCCTAATACTTAAAACATTTTATCGCTGATAGCCCTTCTTAATGTTGTTTTCAGAGGTGGGGTTTGACTTACAAGCAGCAATAACATGCCCGTTTTAGCAAGAGATAAGTGTCCTAAATGTAAGGGCGAACCAGTGTGATACATGGTGAACCATGTCTAGCTTGTGCATGTCAACCTGAACTGGACGCATTTCTAGAAATATGTATTTTTTCTGTTAACGAACACTGGTGAACATAGATAAAATTTTAACCATTAAATTCAGTAACTTTATAAACGTTCCAGGGTTTTGTAGGACAAATTTTACACACGGCGGCGTAGCTCTGTTTTGTTCTAATTTGCATGCAACCGGTTGCAAGACTGTTAAACAGGTTAGATAATATTCTCGCGAGCTTCGTAGCAAAATATTTGCCAAGGAATGCTACACATTTTAAATATTAAAAGCTTTTAGATCACCAGATGGAAATTTTAAAATATATTTGGAGACTGTTACTTGCCCTTCAGTTGTTGCTAAAAAAGGAACAATATTTTCTGATGACAGGTGATTTTAACGTTTACTTTAATACTAATGATAAAAACACGTGCCCTTTCTAACTTTTGTGCATCCTATGGCCTTTATCCAACTAGAAACTTGGGGCTTGGTCAGTTTTATTTTTTTTTAAATCATCATGACCTATATTATTCTAGATAAAGAAATACACATTTAGGCCCAAAAACAAAAATTTTATGTAATTAGTTCAGACAGAGTCAAGTGTCTAAAGTACCTCTTGTCACTTATTTCTTTTGAAAATCCCGAAAATCCCTGGTGGTTTCACTAAATTTATAAAGTTGGATTATTATAGTGATGCACTAAAAAGAAAGACTTTTTGTGAAACCAGAAGTGATTTTTTCAAGAGTCCTAAATAAATATGAACTATTTTGATGACAGAAAAAACCACTGAACAAGAATTGGCAGAGACTATCAAGAATATAGACAGACACTCGAATACACCGAAAAGCCGGTATCACTTGAGACATTTATTGGGTTTACTGGTTTATGGTCTAAAAGATTGTTTGTCCGCCATTATATATACATGTAGATACATAGTATACATATTTATATAATGGTAGACAAACAAACTTTTAAACCATAAACCTGTAAACCCATCAAATGTCTCAAGGGATACCCGCTTTTCGTTGCACGGCAGTGTTCGTCTAGGTGTCAGTCCCATGAACACTTTAGCAATCGCAATATTGTTCTTTCCTGATAATCACCGAGTAATCAGATTTCTTTCCATCCGTGTTGGCTAAAGTACATTAGAATAAGACGAAACAAAAAAATATGTTCAACTTTTTATTGTAGTTTGTTCGCTTGTGGAAGTCTGATTATCTACTTTGAAAGATTAATTTATCGCAATATTCTTTTCTTTCCTGATAGAATTCCCAAAGGAATTCGATTCCTTTCTGTCCTTATTGACAAATGTAAAAGATAAATAAAAACGATGTTGTTGCCAATAAAAATGAATATGTTCAAAGTTGTCACAGCTTCCTTTGTTTGTGCAAGTATGTTATCGGAATTTAGTCATAAAAATAAATTTCTATTCTCCCAAAATATTTCTTAGGTACCCGAAAGAAGCTTTCGTCTTTGGTGACCCTTATGATTTTAAAGCAAAAGATCTTATGTTTTTACTAATTCAGCAATATACAGGGATAAAACAGTATTAGTAAAAACCTTTGTGTTTATTAAGCAAAACATTTACAGTATCAACATAGCCACAGCCATCTTTTTATTTTACACTACTTACAATTACTTTTTAGCTAACGAATAATTTACAATTCTAGGATTGGAAATAAAATGTTTAAATAAATAAACAAAAGTTAGCCAAAATGAGTAAAGAATATTTTTGTTAAGTTGAACAATTACAATAATGTGATTAAAAAATAGGAAGTGACTCCACTGCCGGCGGCGGCAGCCGAGCTGGGAGCCGGCAGCATTAGAAAATTAGTGTCAAAATAAGATGAGAATTAAAATACCTTAATTCAATCAAAAAATAATAATTTATTATAGTGTAAACTTTAACGAAACTTAAATGTTCCTACAAAAATATAACAATTGTTATTATTCTGCGAATTTAAGGATAGGAATAAGAAAAGTAAACATCAAACTTTTCCTAAAATTAAGTCTCCGCTTTCTTAGTCCTTCAACCTTATTACTGTATTTCCAAGTCTCTTCGGACGTCCACGTTTTTTTACCTTTCCTGATATCTGTATGTCTCGTAATTCAAACTTAGGCTGTTCTTTATACCTTTTTTCCCATTTCTGAACTTAGACGTTCCACTGAAGAAAATGTTTAAGTTGCAGCCTATTTTAAATTGAAACTTTTGATCGTGGTTCGCACATATGTATTGTAATCAAACTTTTCATACCTTCAATAAGAGTGTTCAATTTGGCTGATATCAATTTGATTGGAATTATTGTCTTCTATGGACATATTGCTATTTTTGAGGTAGAAATAACTAGCAGAGCATATAGATTTGTAACTGTGTGTCTCTGTTTTGCTAGAAAATTGAAATAAGCTTTGGATGAAGTATGATTGTGATTTTGTTCAATCCCCAGGATTCATAGAACTTGTTTACACTCACTTACTTTCAATAAAATGCTAGCCTGGTAGCCTTTCTTACACGTGGAACACTTCCTTGTTGACTTTTTATTTTTTGTCTTGAATGGTCTTCCACCTTTAACACAGGCTAACCGTAGATAATAGTATTTCAGAGCCGTATTAATATCCACCACACTATTAGGATTTCGTTGTCTTTGATTGTCATTTGTTCTGCTATCACGCAACCAAAACTCATTGTTTGTGGCTTTCTTGTATTCCACCAAATCACAATTAAAATTTTCATATGAAGAAAATTTATCACACACTCATATTTTACAGTTTTTACGCAAAACACAATGTTTACATATCATTTAAAATACGTAACTATAATTATTTTAGGTTAGAACTGCCGGCATTCCGTTTTTGCCGTATCTGAACCGGCGCCGGCACCCGAGAAATTTTGTACCCGGGTGCCGGCGCCGGTATCCATGCATCAACATTTTGGGAACCGGCGCCGGCTGGTTCACTTCCTAAAAAAGAATATATTCTTTATTCTCCGATATATGCAAAGTGGAGCTATACTACTGTCTACCTGCGACAGTGGCGTTTGTAAAGGTTAAAGAGGCGATAAAAATTGTTTTGTTAAATAAAACAAGTAGTTTCTTAAATTTTTAATTGCAAATTGTTAAAAGTCTTAGCTCGAGAAGGATATACATTATACAGTATACACTTTGCACACTGGCAATGTGACTTCAGCTTTACACATAAAATAAACATGTTTCTAAGGGGCAACTTTTATTCCTTTCTCAATAACTAGGGGAATCTTCTTTGATTCCCTTTTTTTCTCAACTTTATATCGGGTCGGGATTCATGGTGGTTAATCACTCCCATAGCGGCACCTGGTCCAAGTAATGTAAAGAATTAAGCAAATATGGTGCTAACACTTTGTATAAACTTTTTAGATGTATTTTTTACACTACAAAAACAACTTATGGGAGAGGCTCGGAAAGGTCATGGTATGTTTCTCATAACCTAACTTTTTATTAGTTGTCAAAATTGCAAAGTATGAGAGAGAAAGAAGACGAAAGAGAGAAAAAAGATGAGAGAGAGAGACAAAGATAATTTTTCTCTCCTATGTAAAATGGGTTCCTGTCATCATTCTCAATTCAAATTGGAGAGGCCATAGACAAATATTAATTCTGCAAGCACAATAATTGTTAGCAAACCCGGGCATTTGGGCATCATATCCCTAAATGGAAATAATTTTAATTGAAAAATAATAAGATCCTATGATAAAATATTCCAAATGAGATAGGGATATTGCGAAAAATCCAAAAAGTTTTAATTAATTTATTTATTTATTTTCATTTACTATTCGACAAAAAAACATTCCTTTATTCATATGCTGATATATCCGTTTCTTCTTCTCAAGCATTTTTTGCTTGATCGAGTCTTATCGTTTATTTTTGGAATGAAGCAAGTAACACAGAATTATAAATTAGTGTTTATTCGACGTTCCTCGAAATTTACATTTATAACTGACAGTTACAGAGGTGGTTTTAATCTCAAATTAATTTTTTAAAGTTTAAAGTTAACCCGCCCGGACGGTAAAATTGTGTGCCATTTTGACCTTTTTAATGTATGTTGCAAGTTGCAAGACTCTTCCATAAAAAAATCTTCAAAATTACGGCACGCCTCCGCACCGCGCGGCTCGCCGTACGGAACTCTATATGAGCGAGTCGAACTCGCACTTGACCGTTCTTTTTTGTTCCACACAATCACGGCAACGCCCAGGAATTAAATTATTTTTGTCAAATACCGTAAATGTACGTATCTAATTTTCGACATCGAAGCCTCTGGCAACAGACCCAACTGGCCCAAGTCTAGATTCAACTTTCTCTTGCAATTGTGAGTTCTCTAATTTATTGTAAAACAACTGCTTTTGTAACATTTTGTGGTAAAATGAGATATATCGTGCATTTCATTCTTAATGCAATATCATGTTTTTTATTTTGTAAGCACCCCGCACAAAAAATCAAAATGTTGTCACTGGGATTCTTATTTTTTGGCAAGCACAAACTTTTATAGAGTGACTTTGTGTCATATCTTGGACAGTTGATCCATCCTGTCAACCCCATCTGTATAAAATGAACAGAAACATCCAAACGCGCCACACAACCAGTGTAGCCAGATTGGGCGATTTAGCGCAAATTGGGCGATTTTTTGAATAAATTGGTTTTGAAAAAACCGCAAACCGCTAGTTGAGCGATTTTAAGAACATCAAGTAGCGCAATTTGGGCGATTTTTTCTATTGTTTGATAGTTTGTTACGTCATCAGGCTAAGGCTAAAATATACTGAATTACCTTTAGATTTTATTCCAAAAGATAAATTAGGAGATATTGAAATGCAATATAGACAGCTTGTAAATGTTGACTGGGAACAAGTCCTTGAAAATATTCCAGAAGATACATTACAGTGCTGGCAAAAAGAAATTACTTTAAAAAATGCAATAGCGAATTAATGTTTGAAGATATTTTAAAATATGCCTTCATCCTTTTAAGTTTACCATATTCAAATGCTACTGTCGAGCGAAGTGTTTATTTAATGAACGTTATTAAATCAAAATATAGAAATAAAATGCTGTTAAATCTTTTAAATTTAATTAAGTATGCTTGTAAAAGCTCATTTTAATTCCCACGACCTTTTTCGCAAAACGTTTGAGTTAACCAAGATATGTGTTCACGGTTTAATTCGAACATGTATCAATTTCAAAATAATAACGATGAAGATAATACAGATAAAGAACTCTAAGAAATTATCTCCCTATTTCATGATATGTAACTTGCTCTATGTTTAAATAAAGTATAACTTTTTTATTTTTGTTTTTATTTTAAACCCCATTATTTTCAGCATAAAGGTAAGCTTACCATATTATAATACTATAGGGGAAAAAAATACATAATAGTTTAAAAAACAGAAAACTGATCTTAACTACATGAAGATAAAACAAAATTAAAAAGCTTTTTAATTTTTTTTTGGCTAGGTTGCGATTAACAACTTTTTTGACTAGGTAGGTTGCGATTTTGGGCGATTTTTCACTCGGAAATTTGTTCCAAGAAATTTTAAAATTTAACAACACTTTACACAACTAAAACTACCCCTTTTTCCCACTTCATCGCCAGAGGGTGTCAGACAACATGCTTACGTCCTCCCGCTCGGCGGACCAATGCGGAATGCATCTGCTCTTCCACATCCACCGCGCTGGTATTTGCTGCGATTTTATGAATGTGCACACTTTCTGCATCTTGCCATCTACTAGACATGGCCCCACACTTACCACCGCACCGGTTGAATAACTATAAAATACAAAAACAATGATATAACTGTTAATCGTTGCTGTGCTCGCACGGAACACGGAACAAATAAGGGAGATATGGATGATTTTTAACTTGCTCGGAATTGAAAGTTTGGAAAATTAATCATCGATTTTAAAAATTCTTTTACTAAGCTGCAGTGACGGATTAATCCAAGAGAGCCCCCAAAAGGCTCCATGTTTTATAATTAATTACTACGTTCATCTTTGACATCTTTAGTTTTTAAAACTTTGTATTATAAGTTTGTGACTGCTTCACATTGGGTTTCCACTGAATTACTTGTTTTTAATTTGTCAGGATTAGTCAGGGTGTTGCAAAAGCTACCGACAAAAGTTAACAGCCCATTTTTTGGTCAAGAATAAAAAAATCCAATTCAGTCAAGTTTGGTAATTCCTTGCAGACGAAACGTAGTAGACGACACACAGGAATATGACTTGCAGTCACGTGACTTTCGAACGAGTAGAGAATGAAAATATTTCCGAACGGATTTGCTTACTATCTGTCAAAAATCTGTTTATCCGCGATTCTCTTATCGTTAGCTAGCCCAACTTTAAGAAGGTTTGTGTGCTGTGTTGTATTTTATATTTATTCGATTGGATGTTCATAAAAATGGAACTGAATAAATTAATTCCGATAACTGAAACGAGTCATTGCTCAATTGTAGAGGATGACGACGACGAGGAACGAACGAACCTAGAGAAAGTTCAATATTTTGCAGAAATCACCGTTCCTAGATTTACTACAAATCAATTCGATCGATCTATATGTATTGTGTATGGCCCCAGAGCGTAATCTATCATTTTATTACAATCCGTTGTATAATAATAAAACATAAAACTTCTTGTAACCTCCAAAATTAAACAAAAACAACACGCGACGTGGACACAACAAATTCCAAAACAAAATCTTGCGATGTGCGAACTTTTCCTCTGTCTCGTCCGTCTAAAAGCGTCGAGGGAAAAGATGGCCCTCCAGAACCTCGGGATTTAAATAACCAAACGATCAATCGTTTTCGTCTGAAGCCTCCGAATCCATTAGCGAACGCCAAGTCAGTCAACAATGTCATCTAAACGGTCGCGGAGAAATAACCGAACTTGCCTGACGTAAGTTAAGATATAGGATATAGGGTGTTATATTTTAATTTTGTTTTAGTTTTTCTTGTTTATTTTACACATTTGCAAACATGGTTTTTTCCAATTTCGTACATTCAACTTAACTTTATTCATAATCAAAATGATCTAGGGAGTGATATTTTTTAGTAGTCAAGATCCGATAGACATCAAACTTGAATCACTGATGTTAAAACTTAATAGACTATACTGAGTGTCTAAAATTGGTGATACCACTAGCTATCTCCGAAACGGTAAAAGGCACGAGATCGGTTAAATTAGAGAAAATGTGTCATTTTTAGTTTCTACTCATATTCCGTTTACGGAGTTGCCAAATTCTCTGTAGTTTCTTATCTACAGTGAATTTTTTAAAAGTAGTCAATAATTTAATTCTTAAATATTTCGAAAACTTAGAAAACAAATTGTGTTAACAAAAATCACACGATTTTTTACCTTCTCTAAAACACCGTTATTGTTTTGTTTATACCATTTATTTTTATTGAATTGCTGATACTAACTTGTTTTTTTCAAATACGGCCCTGGACTTTTTGCTGCATTTTTTGAAAGAATACTTTGTTCCCTTCACATCTGTGTATCACTTGATTATGTTTTTCGACGTTTTGGTGAAGAATAGCATCATCATCAGGATATTCACCAGTACGGACATGGCATTTTTCTAGTTAATGCGCCATTTCATAACCAGAAAAACCACAAACCATAGCGATAGGCTGTGAGTTGTGCCTTAACATGGAAGATTCCAGGTCCGTATTGAGAGAAAATTCTGATGATGTTGCTATTCTTCATCAAACCGTCGGAAAACATATTCAAGCTTTACACAGTTGTAAAGGGTATGAAGTATTCTTTCAAAAACTACAGCAAAAAATCCAGTTCCGTATTTGAAAAAAACAAGTTAGGATCAGTAACTCAATAAAAACAAACGGTATAGACGAAACAATAACGTTACTTTAAATAAGGTCAAAAATCGTGTAATTCTTGTTAAAACAATTTTTTTTTAACTATAATAGTTTTCGACATATTTAAGAATGAAATTTTTGACTATTTTTTTAAAATCCTCTGTAGATAGGAAACTATAGAGAATTTGGCAACTCTGTAAACGGAATATGAATAGGGATTAAAAATGGCGCATTTCCTCTAATTTAACCGACCTCGTATCTGTTACCGTTTCGGAGATATCATAGTGGTATCACCTATTTATAGACACCCTGTATAAAAAAGTCTCGCTTTTAGGTCATGTTTTGCCAAATTTAATATCATCCAAATAGTACAATTTCTCTGGTTTTGGGCTAAAGAAACCCCTGTAAAATGTTGTCGGTAGACTATTGCATCACTTTATTGTAAAACTTTTTTGTTTGCAGAAGGAAAATGTAATTAAAATAAACATACCTCTTGTTCTTTATATTTATACCATTTAGTAAATATATGAA
Organism: Philopedon plagiatum; assembly: GCA_963971165.1. Taxonomy (NCBI): domain Eukaryota; kingdom Metazoa; phylum Arthropoda; class Insecta; order Coleoptera; family Curculionidae; genus Philopedon; species Philopedon plagiatum. Next base: position 33,808,951 of record OZ020196.1, on the reverse strand, counting down.
AACATTCAGATATTTTTGACGGGGAAAATAACAAAGAAAACGGGAAAATATTTAGAGAAGGGATTAGGGGGACCGTCTGACCAGCTGTGCCTAGGGCCCCCAAATACGCCACAGGCCATATAGGATCTTCCTAACGGATAGAATGTATTAGAGCGAAAGACGACCGCAAAAAGTTGAGCCGTCAGAATAAAATGTTTTTAAATGTGTAAATTAAAATATGTTAGTACACACAGAGACAAAAATCATTTTGTAACATGGCGTAAGTTGATAAATAACTTTTTCTATTCGCACTTCCGTACAATTTGTTACATACCAATAGTATCTATAGGCTTACAGCTTATAATTATCACCAAAATTTAATGTTTACAAAGTTATAATAAAGTAAATGTTTGTGCCCAATTACATCCTGGCACAATGCCTTGGCACAAAATGTTTTTTTATTTATTTTTTTAGTAATTACTCTACCCATCGACTCACACCTTTAAATTATAACCGAATAAAACTGTATACTCGCCCCTATTAAAATATACATTTCTGCCACCTCAAAGTATAACAGCATAACAGGTACAAAACGTTTTATTTCCAAAAACAGTATGGAATTGCCACTTTCATATACATATTTATATCAGTACTAGGGAATAAAATGAATGACGGATTTTTAATAAATAATAATTATTATGAATAGACATACACAAATCATAATACGAATTTATTGAAATATTTTACGAAATATTAAAACACATAGAGAATTTTCGGTAATTATTCGGATTAATGGAAACACCGAATTTTTTCATGAAATTTTGCACAGACCCTAATTTTGGGTCGTAGAACACGGATCCGAAGTCAGTTTTTGGCAGTCTCGTATGGTTTTTCCAAAAACAAAAAAAATTACTTTTAGGTTAGCTTTTTCAATGAATTTCTTTAAATTTCGGCACTTTTACTTAAACACATCTATACAAGTCATTACACACTATTTTTCTGAATCACATTTAGGCAAATTTATGTAATAACACATTAAAAAAACAGAGAAAATATCAAAAAACTAAAAAAAAAAAATAAACACGCAACCCGTGGCACACATACTCGAAATTTCTGATAGAAAGGCGCTGTTGCCAAATTTGCAAATCGTTTTTCCCACAAATACTGCTAGCTTTACATAAAGTTGGCGGGAAAATGCGAAAATGAACCAAATTTAACCAAAAAGGCAAAAAGATGACACCAACCAACACCGATCCCTCTTCGCCTGCGAGGAAAGAGACTTGTCAGGGCCCCTAACCAGGTGCTAACCCTGTTCCGACCTTAGGGTGCCCTCCGATCCACCGTTATACCACCGTTATATCGAAAATATTGGATCTGTCACCTAATTCACCGAGGGCACCCTAAGGTCGGAACAGGGTTAGCACCTGGTTAGGGGCCCTGACAAGTCTCTTTCCTCGCAGGCCAAGAGGGATCGATCAGTGCGCCAGGGTGTTGGTTGGGGTCATCTTCGTCTGTGTTGTAGAAGCGGTACAAAGTTCGCCAAGATTAATTTCATTTGGGATAAAAAATAGGTAAACGTGGCAACACCGGACACAGGAATATTGTTGACAGGTGGGAAAATAATGGCGGCTAATAGCGTATTAAAATGGAATTTTCTATAGAAAAAAGCAATTTTCTTAGCTATTTTTGCCTAAATGTGGTGTTTTGTGTGACGAAAAAAAATAAAAATTATAAATTTACAGATATGTTTAAGTCAAAGTGTCAAAACTTAAAGAAATCTATAGAAAAAGCTAACCTAAAAGTTAATTTTTTTTTTAAAAAACCATACGAATCCGCCAAAAACTGACTTCGGATTCGTGTTCTACGACCCAAAATTAGGGTATGTGCAAAATTTCATGAAAAAATTCGGTGTTTCCATTAATCCGAATAATTACCGAATTTTCGTTCTGTAAGAAATTCACAATATTGTATGTGGTACGGAACCCTCTATGCGCTAGTCGAACTCACACTTGGCCTTTTCTTTATTTTACACAATCAGGACAACGCCCATGAAATAAATTATTTTTCTCAAATGCCGTATACCTACGTACTTAATTTTCGGCATCGACGCCTCTGGTAATAGACCAAAACTCACCAAGATTAATAATAAGTATAGTATATTTCATTACCAGTCCGGAAAAAAGGATTTTTCTGTGCGCGCTTGACAAATTCTCGTGTGAGGCGCAGCCGAACACGGGAAGTCAAGCAAGCACGGAATAGTATATTTCATTACCAGTCCGGAAAAAAGGATTTTTCTGTGCGCGCTTGACAAATTCTCGTGTGAGGCGCAGCCGAACACGGGAAGTCAAGCAAGCACGGAATAGTATATTTCATTACCAGTCCGGAAAAAAGGATTTTTCTGTGCGCGCTTGACAAATTCTCGTGTTCGGCTGCGCCTCACACGGGAAGTCAAGCAAGCACGGAATAGTATATTTCATTACCAGTCCGGAAAAAAGGATTTTTCTGTGCGCGCTTGACAAATTCTCGTGTGAGGCGCAGCCGAACACGGGAAGTCAAGCAAGCACGGAAAATCCATTTCTGGACGTGTAATGAACGATATTTTTTATTATACTTCTTTGAAAACGATAACATAAAACAAAATATAACATAAAAAAATACATACATACAAAATAAACTTGGAATATTTTTATTTTCACAACTGTTATCGGAATTTAAAAAAAAAACTACTAGAGTAATTAAAAATTAACTATTAATAATGAAAGATGCCACTTTTTCAGGTTGAGAGAACATTTTATTAGAATGAATTTAATTGACAGAAAATTAACAACGCTGACAATATGGTCTTTGGCAGGTATGATGCGTTTTCATGGTAACTTTCAAATCATTTAAAAGGTGATTTAAATTTGTCTATGTCAGATAAGATTGACAAAACGTCAAAAAATATTTCAGAAATTCATCTAAATATTCAAATATTTACGAAATAAAATACAAAATAGGTACATATTAAATATCAGATAGCATATAGACTTTCTTGAGTTTAGTTTATTTTCCTATACCTATATTTCTATTTTAAAGCCAAAAAATAGTCGGTATCTTCATTCAGCACACTGAAAGAACTGGAGACCAGGAAAATTTTTTCCGTGCGCTCTTTCCGTGCGCTAGCCCGAAAAAGCCCATCTTACATTATTACTAAAACAGATGAAAATAAGGTGTTTTCAAAGAAGTATAATAAAAATATTGTTTCGTACATTATTAGACGGCTGTTAATTTTTTTATGGCAAAAAAAAATTGTTTACTCACTTTAGTGTTTTGCTAAATGACTTTGGCAGATAAATTATCCAGGTCATATTTTTGACAGAAAAATTGCCACGATCATTTTTTTTAACAATGAATGTAGCTACGGGAACAAACATTATAATCTTGATTTTCACCGGTACATGAAATTCTCAATAGAATTCAATTAAATTTAAATTTGTATGTTGTATGTAGTTATTTTTTAATCAATTACAATATAGGGAAATTATATATGTATATATGAAAACCGGGCAAAGCACGGCACAACAGATCACCCAATGTATTAATAGCTAGTTGCGTACAATTTATGAAATTAATTACATTAGGCTTTGATCCTATAGTACAGAAATATTTCAAATGTTTGGAATTTATGTATAGTTCCAAGTAAAATACCTCGTATGTCAGTGCCAGATGCTTTGATAATAACGTCTCAAATAACGCTTGCTGGCATAACGCTTGCTGGCATAAGTCAAAAAATAGCTAAACGGAGAAATTAACGAAAACGAGGAAGCTGCATGTTGTTGCTATTAAAAAAAAGGACAGTAAATTATATTAAAACTTGCTATGTGGAATTATATAAGTATATATATTTTAGTCAAGTTGTTATCGCTGAAGATTTATATTTTAATAAAAATAGTATTTTTTGAAATTAAAAAATACCTTTATGTTGCGTCACATTTTGCTTTGCTAAATAAAATCAATTATTTTGCATTTTTAGTAAAAATAACTTTGAAACTTGGATTTTTAACTCATTTAAAAATCATTTACAGTGATAACTCAAAAATGATAAACTTTGAGTTTTGCCTCTATTGAATTCAGCAAGCGAGAATTTTGCGTATGTGTTTTAATATTCGGTAAAATATTTCAATGCATTCGGATTATGATTTGTGGATTATATTCTATTAATAATGATTATTATTATTTATTAAACATTCGTCCTTCATTTTATTTCCTAATACTAATATAAATTTGTGATACTGAGAACTACTACTCTTTTTGAAAATAAAAAGTTTTGTGCCTGTTATTCTGACAGGCTTCGAGATGGTACAAATGGGTATTTTATTAGAGGTGAGTGTAAGCTTCAATTTTGATATTAAAGTCGATGGGTCCAGTACTCAATAAAAAAAAATTTTAGTGATTTAAAAAATTGTGTCATGCGACAGGATGTAATCACGCACAAAAATTTATTTTAATATAACTTTATCAACATTAAATTTTGGTGGTAATTGTAAGCTGTAAGTTATTGTAATCTAAAAAATTGTACGGTACGGGGATAGTAAAAGTTACTCATCAACTTCCGCCTTGGCACAAAATGATTTTTTTATTTGTCTCTGTGTATACTAACAGTTTAAAAAAATTTTGTTCTGTAACTTTGGCGACCGTAAAAAGGGTCGCCTTTCAGTCTATATCTCCCCTAGCGTCATGGGCACTATGAGCAGTATAATTTTGACCTGTAATTTTGCGTCAAACGATGTTGCGGACTTAAACCTCGGTACCAAAATAATTGTCAGGAATCCATTACCTTTGGATGTGTGTGGACGTTTGGGAATTCTAGGTTGCAGAGGCACACTGTAATATATCTATGTAAAATAACTAAAAGTTGCCGTGATAAACCCTTACCGCAGAAATTGGGATATATCTTGCAGGTGCATTTATCGGACATAGATATAAAAATTTAGCCAGCAGGCTAATTTTAATTCTGTTATTCAGGGTATATCGCAAATTTGTGTGGTTGGTCATACATGAATGACTAAATACGTCAGACCATTCAGGCGTTAGAATTTTTGAGGGATCCGTCTTGCCGATACACTATTGCCTCATACAGGTATGATGGTATGATGAACAAGTTATTTAGTTATTAAAAAAGTTTACAATTTTTGCAGTATTATCGGTGTTTCTGAAAATCAGTAAAAAAATAACCTAAAATAAATACACCTACAAATAATAAGCCACTATTTTTCAGGTTTGTGAAACCCTAAAATAGGCAAAATTTCAAATATTTTGTGCGAAGAAAAACCCGCAAAGAAATTTTACTTTATGAACCTGTTCTAAGGAACATCCTTAAATAATACAAAAAGTTTCCCCCCTCTAACGATACCGGTGTCCCCCCTTTCTAGAAAGTAAACCATCTGAAGTTTACGTTACTTAAAAATAAACAAATAAATGAAAAAGACTGACAAGCAATTTGCAGAACGACAAAAAGTAAAAAAAAATCCTTTAGCTTAGTTCTTCTATGTACAAAGCAGCGTTATCCCTTTTACTCCGGTACCCTTTTACCCCAGGTTCCTCTACGCTTATTACCGACAATCACTACAAACTTTATTAAGCAATGCAACGAAATCGATTAGGTACTTAGTTATTTTTCTTGTCGAGATTTTTGTTATTGGTTGATTTTATGTTGTAAAATAATAGGTACCTATAGATACCTAATCTCTTTGTTTTATTTCTGGGAATGGCGGGTTGAAAATTCCTCGTTTTCAAAGTTCAATCCCTAAGCGAGAGAGAGAGGAGTATATTCAAGAAAAGTTATCTCACACACTACTGGGTCTTAAATGCATCATTCCTTACTAATTAAAGTTTTTATAACAAACGTCACGCGACCGAAGCCGTGAACGGGTTGCTTATCTTCTATAGCAATATATAAAATTGTAGATTGACTGACTCACTCATTCATCAACGCCCAGTCAAAATTACTAATGCAAAATAGGTGAACTTTACCCCTAGGGCCCTAGGGGGTAAAACACACTTCTACCACTGATTTATCAATTATTATCATTTTACCCCTTTAGAGGGTGAGGTTTGCACTATTTTTTCTTAGTCTGAGACGTCTGGGGCCTAAACTAAAGCTGTATGCAAAATTTCAGCTTTCTATCTTTGATAGTTATGGCTGGGCCTTGATAAATCAGTGGTTGAAGTGTGTTTACCCCCTAGGCGCAAAATTCCAATACAGTAACTACCCTAACTACCAAAGATAGAAGCTGAAAATTTTCATACAGCTTTAGTTTAGTCCACTAAGAAAGGATATTGCAAAACTCGCCCTCTAAGGGGGTAAAAGCAACCCCTAAAAACTAAATTATTTTTTATTTTAAAATTCTAGGTAAAACGAAAAAACATGTCAATTTTATTTTATTTTTTTACATAAGACTACTTTTTTTCGTGTGAATTTTACCCCATGGGGTAAAAACACACTTCTACCATTAATTTATCAAGGCCCAGCCCTATCAAATATAGAAAGCTGAAATTTGCATACAGCTTTAGTTTAGGCTCCCGACGTCCACTAAGAAAGGATATTGCAAAACTCGCCCTCTAAGGGGGTAAAAGCAACCCCTAAAAGTTTAATTATTTTTTATTTCAAAAACTATACTATGTTCTAGGGAAAACGCCAAAAGATGTCAATTTTATTTTATATTTTTATATAAGATTATTTCTTTGTATTGGAATTTTGCGCCTAGGGGGTAAACACACTTCAACCACTGATTTATCAAGGCCCAGCCATAACTATCAAAGATAGAAAGCTGAAATTTTGCATACAGCTTTAGTTTAGGCCCCAGACGTCTCAGACTAAGAAAAAATAGTGCAAACCTCACCCTCTAAAGGGGTAAAATGAACCCCTAATAATTAAATAATTTTTTTGTTTAAAAACCAATGGGTTTTATGAAAAAGACCGAAACACGTAGATTTTGTATAATTTTTGTAATGGAATGGCCATAAGGGGTAAAAACACCCCTCACCAGATCTACCAAACCCTACATCGCGTCGTGAAATTTTTAAATTTGGCATGCAGGTTTGCTTTGCGGTCTAGGCGCAAAAAGGTAGCGGGTGTTATAAAAGTCTCTTGCTAAGGGGGTGAAGTCATTCCCAAAAAATAAAAATATTTTTTATTCTTAAACGACAGATTGTATTGACAAACACCGAACCAAGTCAATTTTTTTTAGATAGCCAATTTTTTTGTGCTGTAATTTAATCCCTAAGGGGTAACACCATGTGTAAACATTTTTATACTTAAACAAATCTGGCAACCGTGCTTTCAAATGTTTGGTCCGCATAACCTAGCGTGATCTAGCCATCATTTTTTATTTTCCGCCTTCTTTATTGTTATACACAGAAGCTATAGTTTAAACAAAAAATTGCGTACCCTGTGAAGATGTGCTTAACTATTCAACAACTTGACTATTTTGCAGCCTCTACGAGAAACAACCAATGTCGTTTACAACAATGTGCTAATTTCCAAATATATATTCTAAAAATATATTTCATGATTAAAACACGCTGGCGAAGCCCGCGGTACCAGCTAGTCACGATATAATGATATAATACTTAAAACTCACATGAAGTCGTCTTAGTGGATTAACAATGGCACAATATCTCTCTGCTGATAAAGCAGTAAGAGTAAATACTGATACTCCTATGCTGATGTCCCTTGACGACTCCGATATTTTACAAACTACTACACCCCAAGGCCATGATTCTACTGTATAAAAAATGGACGTAAAGGGAATGCACGTTGTAATGACTAGAAGATCAGCCAGCGCTAAGGAGAAGATGTACCTAAAAATAAAAGTATTATATTAGGTTTCTGTCTAAAATGATATTTGTATATGAATTTCAATAATAAACGTAACCTGTTCAACAACAGAAGGCAGCATAGACGTACTACCTAACTAATTTAAAACACTAGAGCCTTAGTATATTTTTTCGTCAAAATCGGCTACAAACATACAATCCATAATATGGACTAAGAACCATGGCATTATCTACTAATAGTACAGTCGTTGATTTTTTGGCACAAAACATTACAAATGTCAAAACAGAGTGTGAATAATTGTTAAATTGGAAAAAAATTCTTCTCTTTTTGATTTTGGGCACTTCCATAACATACTTTTTGCCTAAATTTGGTCTTAAGGCACATATTATTTTTTTGTTCATTTTGCGCTAATGATACTTATCCTAATCTAGTTTTGAAATATTTTACAAATGTTTTATACGAACTAAAGAGGTTGATCCGAGCGGCAATAGCAGTTATTTCAAAATTAATTTTAACAGTTGAAAGGATGGTTATTGTAATTTCGAAGAATAAAGTTTAAAAAAAGTCCAAGTTAACATTGTGTCAGTACAAATTGCCAGTCGTATATGTTTTTTTAGTATAAAATACATACACCAAGTGCAATAGTTTTTGGTACACAAGAACTTACGTATTTGGTACATTTCTCATAGCTCTGTGTCGCAAAAAAATGATAACCAGTGTTCCATTTCCTACAACACCAACTACAAAGATTATGAAGAATACTACTGGAACTAAATATGTCTCAAGCCTTTGCCCGTAGGGTGTATATGAGTCTTCAGCGCCTATCAGCGGAATGTTGGTTGGACCCATCTTCTCATCTACAACAAGTATATGTGTGATATAATCAAGCATATACGAATATATAGCGAATATAAGCGAATACATAAAATAATAAAAGATACCGTAACATTTTTAAAGCTAAAGATGCTTAAGAGTTTAAGATATTGCTCCTTATTTTTTATGGTAAAATTTAAAAAAAAAAACGAATTGTATCGACTCCAAAAACAGAACAAAATCCGGAAGTAAATTTGAAATATGCAAGAAAGTTTTGATTTAATTGCCAGTGCGGAGAGAATCAACATTTTAAATAAAAGGAGCATTTTTGTTTCAGATTTTACAGTCGAACCAGGAAAATTTAGAACATGCCACATGGAGTACGAATTGCAAATTTTAAAACGCGAGTCATATTCAACAATTTTCCGTTCAGAGTAAAATTCAAAGGGAGAGTGTTGTTTACAGTGGGGTTATAAGCCCGCCTGATAGAAGAGACAAGGTCCACACATCACGATTACAGAAGGGCGCGCGGAATGGTCAAATAATATTGCGGCACCCTAATTAGGCAAACCTAAGGCTTAGGCAAACCTAAGCAAACCTGAACAAAATTAAATCATTGGTAAAAAACTGATGTAGACTTATTACTACAATCCATAAGTACAGTAAGTTGTTATTTTTTTAACCCTTACCAAGCGGGTTGCAAATGCATCCCAATTTCAATTTTTTTGCTATATTTTTAACATATCCTTTTTACAACATTTGCGTTCAGATTCATTATCGCTAGACCGGTCTAAACTGACAAGTGTAAAAGTAATATAGCTAAGTTTTGTACATGAAGCCAACAACAATTTTGTTTCTGGATTCTGCTTGCTTTATTCTGATACTTCCGAAGACATGGAAGGAAGCCAGAATTAGCCCTATTTTTAAAAAAGGCAATGTTAATGAAATTTCGAATTACAGGCCTGTGTCCATACTCTCTTCTTTTGATAAGGTTTTCTAGATTTCAGTATATGAGCATCTCCTGGCAAGTGCGGCATATAATTTCCGAAGCAATCGCAGTACTATTAGTACCTAACTTAGCTTGTTTCATCCAAGTAACGGCTCGAGCGTTAGATAACCGTCAACGAGTGGATATAGTTTATACTGATTTTTCGAAGGCCTTTGATCGAGTTGATCATTCAATTTTAATAGGTAAATTAGCCGATATAGGATTCAGTTTCAGTCTTACATCTTTTTTAAAATCGTACTTAAGCAATAGGATTCAATATGTGAAGATTAGCGGCCATAAATCAAGGTAGAAATTTTGCCCCGCTTTTATTTTCGTTGCTTATCACGAGCGAAGTAATACTTTTTTCGGATGATGTCAAGTTATTTAAAGATATTCGGAACCAAGGCGACTGCACTGGGTTACAGAGGGATGCGGACGCTGTCAATGATTGGTGCAATACTAATCATTTGCCACTTAATCCTGACAAATGCTTTACAATGACGTTTGCAAATAAACTAAACATTACTAATTTTATATTCCCTTTGGGTAATACCGTAATTGAGCGGTACGATGTTTTTAAAGATCTTGACATTACTTTTGATCCCAGGCTCTCGTTTTCAACACATGTAAATCAGGTTTGTAATTGTGCAAGTAGGTCGGTGGGGTTCATCATGCGAAATTTCGAAGGCTTTTCGAATACTCAAACATTGAAAATATTATATTGTAGTTATGTACGACCTAAACTTGAGTACGGCGCGATTATATGGCATCCCATTTATAACAAATACATAACACAACTTGAAAATGTTCAACGTAAATTTGTAAAATTTCTTTGGTTTAAATCCGATGGAGTCTTTCCTCCTAGAGGAATCGATAATGATGTACTCCTCAATAGACATCAGATCCCATCCCTGTCTGACCGTAGAAAATATATGCTTTGTCTATTTTTATTTAAACTGTGCAGATCACTAACTGACTGCTCGGATCTCTTGTACCAAGTCAGCTTTAATGTACCCTCACGCCTAGTTAGATACCCCCATATATTTCATATTCCTAACCCATTAACCAACTTCTTAGTAAAAAGCCCACTCTTTCAGTCAATGAGCATATTTAACACCGCATGCGTTGACAACGATATGAACGGCCTCACAATTGCTCAATTTACAGCGTCAATGAAAATAAATTTTTTATAACATTGTGTATGATGCACCTGTTGATTGTATCACATATCTTCCTTAAAAAAAATTGGGAATAAGCTAAGAAGGTGGATTTTATTGATTATAATTTATTATTATGTTTTTTCCCCTTTCTTGAGTAGTAACTCAGTAACTCAGTATTGTGGAATTATATAAATATTTTTCTTTAGGTTTACTAGCATAACATTGTCTTATTAATGGAGGCAGATCTGGTAGAAAATAAAGCTTATTATTATTATTATCATTAATATTATTATAAAGAATCAAGACTAACTATTTTAGTAGAAGGGGTTAAATAGTAATTATGAGTGGTATCATAAATACTTTCCGTCAATTTGGGTAATTACATTTATGGTAGGTACCTACTAATTAATTACAACTCTAAAATCGATACGTTACCGGATCCATACAATATATTGTTACCAGTCTTATTATTGTTATTATTGAAGCCTGGCAATTACCCTTAATCTATTAAATACCTCTTATTAACTGACTGATGGCCGACTAATCTCAAGTATTGTAGCAGATAAATAGGATTAAAAGGAGCAGTAATACTAAGAAACTTGATAACTAAACGTTACTGCAGTAAATCTTAAACTGCTTTAATTTCTTAATCTTTTTAAACTGATTCAATTCCTAAGATACTTAAATTACTACTTAAATCCCTGCTACTGTCTAAATCTGAAATACCGCTTTGAACGTCCTGCGGGTTTATTACAGTACTGTTTACAATCACATCAAGAGCTAACTCACTCTCCATGTAAAATTTTCAATATTTTTGACATGATTACATCGAGATTTTAAATCTTGTTAGGAAAAGGTACCGAAAATTTCCTACAATAATTTTCTAAAAAATTAAAACCAATATTTCTGTCGACATCCAACTTTTTAGGAGAGGCCCAAGCAAGTTCAACAGGATTTAGATCCGGATGATATGGAAGTAATCTCAAAACATCATGTCCGTGTTTTTCCAGGATTTGATCTCAAATGTTTTAACAAACGGTTTGCTCATTTTAATTAAGCTGTATAAAACCACTTTTAACATGTCGTCGGTAACGGTGGCATCACGTCATCGCGCCTATGCCTTCGTTTCCTCCTTTCTGTAACTTAAATTGGGAAAATTTTCTATTTGCACGTTGTGATAGGGAGCGTTTAGTAGGCAGGTTAGGAGTAAGATATTTTGGTCCCACTTTTTGTAGTTAGCGTAATTCATTTTACTGTGATATTCACTCGATTTTGTTTGCGATTTAAAAATCAAATACTTAAATATAATAATTTAATTAAGTATTACTAGTCTTCTACCTTTTGACTCAGGATTTCGGTGACCTTCGTTACTGTTATCACTCCAAGATTTTTCATGCGTGTGAGAAGAATGAATGTATGTCTCATCCATATAAATTATTGGACGAAATTTTTTCACCCTTCTTAAGAAATTTATTCTCTTGTGACGAATATCGGGTTTCTCCATTAACAGTTAGCGATTAGTTTTTGTATTTCGCCAGCTAAATCTAAATTTTTTTTTCATAATTTTCCTTAGGCTCTCAAGAGAACCGGTGTAATTTTTTTGTAGTCGTCTTTAAATTTTTTGTGAATTTTACGCAAGGTGACACTTTTTTTAGTCATTTTAAAGTTGACAATATATTATGGTCTAAGGACTCCTTCATCACAACCGTCCAATTCAGTTTTAACGGTAGATTTTCTTCTTTTTTTATTAGGAGTTGAAAATAAGGAGCACTCGCCATTTTCCACTTTTCTCATCTCACTCACTATTGTGCGAATTGTGCGAATACACACCCCGGTAGCAGTTGAAACACACTCCTGAAATAATATACAATGTCTAATTTCTGTACTCGAAGCGTTCCAAACATCAACTCGAACTCCCCCGAAGAAAGACCATTGGCGAGGTCAAAATTCGTTAGGTAGGAAACTTTAACGTCACCAAACGTCGCTTGTTACTACGGAGAAAAATCCAATGTACAAGAACGTTGTTCAGCATTGTACAGGCCAACTAAATTGCTTCTTCTTTTTTCTGTCTGTCAAAGGTAGGCACGAATATTTGGTCCATTTAAATGGATCTAGCACAGAAGTAGCAGTGTCCTCGTCTCATTTTTCGTTGGAGGCCAATATAGCACACCATCCTGTTCCCACGAATGGAGAACAGATTTTATTTCATTTATCTGCTTTATATATAGGGAAGATATGGACGAAATGAAATATATGGGTATAATGGCATATTAGCCATATATCAAATACTATAAGTTGGTAGGGAGAAAGGATCGTGTAAAGTGACCTTTGGCATTTGTTACAACTTGTGTATGCGGCAAGTTGTTAAACCGTAGAGGTTTATCTTAGATGCGTGTCGCCATATTTTTGCCTGTTGAGAAAATTCTAACTACAAATAACCCATCAAGTCTAAGATAAGTTTAATTTAATATTTCTAAACTCTTTTATTTTGATTAGGTAGCTTGTTTCATTATCCTAGGGCAGGGATGGCGAACCTATGGCACGCGTGCTATAGGTGGCACCCGATAGAATATTCTCGGCACGGCATTGATTGAGGTTCTATAAATTATTACAGTGTAATACCTATCCACATATACAGGGTGTCTAAAATAGGTGATACCACTATTGCTATCTCCGAAATGGTAAAAGATACGAGGTTGGTTAAATTAGAGAAAATGTGCCATTTCTAGTCCCTATTCATATTCCGTTTACGGAGTTGCCAAATTCTCTATAGTTTCTTATCTACAGGGGATTTTTTAAAAATAGTCAAAAATTTAATTCTTGAGTATCTCGAAAACTATTATAGTTAGAAAAAAGTTGTTTTTACAAAAATCACACGATTTTTTACCTTCTCTAAAGTAACGTTATTGTTTTGTTTATACCACTTGTTTTTACTGAGTTACTGATACTAACTTGTATTTTTCAAATACGGACCTGGATTTTTTGCTACATTTTTTCAAAGAATACTTCATACCCTTTACAACTATGTATCACTTGATTATGGTTTCGACGTTTTGATCAGGAATATCAACATCATCAGGATTTTCTATCGATACGCACCTGGGATTTTCCATGTTAAGGCACAATTTCACATCGCTGTGGTTTAAATTATTCAACTGATTAATTTTAAACTATGTTCGTGATTACTAACCAGAACCCTTTGGTCATTAAAGTTGGTCAAATTGCACTTAAGCCAATGAGTTATTGAAAGCAAAAGTTTAGCAGACTTGATGATACGTCTTCATTATTTACATTTTTTATATTTTCGTATCCAAAAATCACCTTTCAGTTTAAAAAATAATAATAAATAATCCTATTTTACCTAATAGTTTCATTTCTGCTGCAACTCCTTCTGCTGGTACAGTTGAATTACTATTTACTGGCTTTGAAAACAAACCATATTATCTGAAATTAAAGACCTTTAACTATATTCTAGCGTAAATCCATTCTCATATTTACTGGGTTCGGATTATAAGGAATTCTAATCTAAAATCCTTTTTCTACTTTATTTTTTGACGTTGCGTTGAATTATAAGGATAACATATTGACGGGCGGACGAACAGGTTGATGGATGCGATTGGACTGACCACACGAAGCCAATCACGCCTCTAATAATTAATTATTAGGATTTGTTATAATTAAAACTAAGCTTATGCTTTTTTCAGGCGTTGGACCAATTTTACAAACTTGAGGGTCCTGGTTAGTAATCATGATTATAATACAAATTTACCAGTTAAAACAATTTAATCCGTAGTTACTGATTCTGACTTAATTGTCGCCATAATAGGTCGCGCATTAACTTAAAAAATGCCAGGTCCGTACTGATACAATATCCTGATGATGATACTATTCTTCACCAAAACGTCGAAAAAGATAATCAAGTGATACACAGTTGTAAAGGGTATGAAGTATTCTTTCAAAAAATGCAGCAAAAAATCCAGGTCCGTATTTGAAAAAAACAAGTTAGTCTCAGTAACTCCGTAAAAACAAATGGCATAAACAAAACAATAACGTTACTTTAAAAAAGGTAGACAATCGTGTGATTTTTATAAGAACAACTTTTTTCTAACTATAATAGTTTTCGAGATATTTAAAAATTAAATTTTTGACTATTTTTAAAAAATCCCCTGTAGATAAGAAACTATAGAGAATTTGGCAACTCCGTAAACGGAATATGAATAGGGACTAGAAATGGTACATTTTCTCTAATTTAACCGACCTCGTATCATTTACCATTTCGGAGATAGCAATAGTGGTATCACCTATTTTAGACACCCTGTATGTTACCCGTATTGTTGGCACGTCGGGCCACAAAAAACATTTTTTGAAAAAAATTTGCACCTGGACGTGAAAAGGTTCGCCATTCCTGTCCTAGGGTCTAGAGAGTTTTAACGATGTCTTTTGTTGTTACACCGACATTTAGGTTATGAATAAAATAGAATGTATTTTGGAGAAAATGACATACAGTTGTAATGAATAAAATGACATAGCATGCCATTTTGTCCACAGCCCCTTATAATAAAGAACCAAAAGGACCAGTTGAGAGAAAGAGATCAGTAAAGGGAATATTGATCGAAACACAGAAAATGATGGAGAAGATATTCTTAATGACTTTACAGATGACGCACAAGCGGATGGTGACGATTGTCATTGTATTTATTGTAATAATGACTAACTCACGATCTAAGCCCAGAGAAGGCTGGCTTCGCTGCTTAACATGTGGACATTGGGCACATGCATCATGTGCTGATAAACCAAAGAAAACTAAGGTATTTGTTTGTGAGTTATGCATTTAAAATAGACACTGTCATTTTGTCCGTATAGAATGGACAAAATGATTTTTTGTAGATCTCACAACAATGTGGAAGACAATATTTTAGTTCGTAGAAAATAACAAAAAATTGTAAGTTTGATTTTTATGTATCTGGTTTTCTGTATTAAAAAATAATGTTTAAAAAACAAAACAGTGTTTCATTTTGTACATGTCTCTCATACAACTTTTATAAAGTTTGGCATATTTAATTTGAACAAGTACGGGTTTTAAAAAAAAAATAGAAATAGTTGGCCGTTCGTTAAATTGCCGCCACCTTGAATTCGAAGGGTTATGTTGTTCCCTTTCCTTGATTCTTCTTTTCTTTACAGAAATGAAGTTTAAATCTAGTTTTTCAATTTTAACCTTTTTTGGGGATTTAAGATTAAGTCTGCAGTTAAAAACATACCAGAACTCGTTTATTGACAAAAGGGAAAATAGTGATAATACAAATGAAAAATTCGTCAACTTTTAATCCGCAACCGCCTCTGTGGCTCCACCTGATTGGTCGACAGAGGTAAGCTAACCACGTGCTGCTTTCCAGGCAGCTGTCCAGACAGAAGTGAATTTAGTAACATCTGTAGTCAGTGGCGGCTCGTGGGAAAATATTAAAGGTGTTCTGCAATAAATCTAAATTATCGAAATAAATAGCCTATAATATGTGGGGCGCATTTCATCAACAATAAACCCTATTTAATTTTTAAAATATACTGATGAGATTAAGATATGGTGTATAAAATTATTATTGGAATTTTAACTTATTATTTAAATATCAGGTCGATCCTACCATCCTTCTTAGAAGCAAATTTGTCAATAACTCTTTCATTAAAGTCCGTAATTTTTGATATGAAATATTTTTCGATGGAAAATGTTCCTAACGCAGTTAAAAGATCTTGAATCATTAAATTTCGGAGAAAGGCCTTGATCCGTTTAAGGGTAGAAAAATACCTTTCGGCCTTTGACGTTGACATGGGAGTTGTTATTAAAATGTCTAATATATTTTTGTCTCTTTCAATGTGTTTTGTAAATTATTTTATATTAAAAATCTCAGAAGTGGCAAGCTACCGTTTAATTATCTGCAGTCTTCCCTTGAATAAATAAGGAGAGCTCAGTTTTAAGCCGTTCTTTATCAATCGTCGGCTAAGCTAAGCAAGAAGCATTCAAATCTTCATCAGAAAATTAAGTGCAAAATGTTGTGTTTCCTGATGCCATATAAGGCACGCGAATTTACCAGTAAAGACTGCCACGAATGCCGATAAATGACTAGCAGAACTTCCCGTATTAAATTAACGTAACGGCCAACGGTGAAGCCAATTTCTTCCCTATATTTGCTGGGTTGAAAAGTGCTGTACACGAATAAATGCAGTTCAACTCGGCACTCGAGTAACGTCGCGAGAAAATTTTATTAACTTTACTTGGTCAACTGTACGTCGGTGCAGGACCGTGGCGTGTGTTGACTAGCGCTGGCCTATTATACTACTAGCATTGTCGGTCAAAAACTCGGTATTTTTATTTTAAGGAATCTTTAATTATTTACTGCAAAGTATAAAAAAATTAGTCCAGTGGCTTGAAAATTTTGTTCTATAGCTCTGCAGCCCTGATGAACCAGTCATCTCTGTTTATAATGATGGACTTATATTGATGAAATGAATAACGCCGTGTGAATTTTTATTTTCTGTTTATTAATTAGTAAAAGAAAATAATTTTTAGCCCTTTATTATTGCTATTAGTATTAATAAAATATCGTACGGGCTTATTGGTGTGCGTTATAGGATTTATAAGTTATAACATTTCTGGGTGTTTTGGTGTTAGTTTTGGTTTGAACTTGGCAACACAACAATCTAGCTTAATGATTTTTTTATGGCCATCTGTTTATTACACATGCCGAGGTTACAATTTTTTTGAGGGGCGATCTCTAGCTTATTATCTTAAAGCGCCATTTATGACTAATTTTCTCTCATCTGAATTCACACCAGAATTTACCAATTTTAATATATGCAGTGAATTTCATAACATCCTATAAATGTGTCTCTACAAACCCAAATTTTCGAGAGAAAAAATTTTCAAACCCAAATTTCTGAAAACAGCTTTCAAAAACAAAATTTGCGATTGGAAAGTTTTATTATGATTATCAATAAAAGCCCAGGAAAAGATCCTAAGCAAACTAAACAACTCTAAGTACATTCTAACCAAAACAAGCCGAATATGCGAAGTTTCCTAAGGATTTTCCTGTTTTTTTTATTATTGTTTTATTATATTATATTAGATAAACTTTCCAATCGCAAAATTAATTTCCAAAAACAGATTTTAAATTTTTTTCTGTTTGAAATCTAGTGTTTTGTAAAATTTGTTTATTCCAAAAATATTCCTCCAAAATTTAGTTTTTGAAAATTTATCTTTTCAAAAAAAGGTTTATTTCACGGGTTCAGACCTATTAACAACTTTTTAGAGAGATAACTATGAACGTTCCATTTTGTTCTACTTTTTGTGTAATTCAGAAGATGAAATAGACACTTTTTGACGGACTAAACGGAAAAACTTAAACAAGAGTTATTTTACTTTTATTAAACTTAACAAAATATAATTTAATAACATTTTAATAAATCTTAATTTTCTTCAATTCAGTTTTAACAAAAATGTAATTTGAAAAGAAATTCAATTTTCCAACGGAGACTTCTAATCATTATTGTCATTTTCTATCTCTGAAATATTGGAAGCTGAAAGAAAAACAAATAATTTTCAGCAGTTTAAACGATATTTCAGGCTTTATAGCTTAAAATAAATATTTATTTTAAATCGAAAGCAAAAAGAATTTTTACTTAATTAGTAACGGAAGTAACAGGCGCTATTCCAGAAAGTTACACAATAAAGCTTGTAAAAAGGGCACAAACCAAAAAATGTACCCAAGCGCCACTATACGCCAGGATAAGTAACTACAACAAATGTGAATTTATAACGGGATTGTTAGTTACTATATTAATTTTTCTATCTTTTAAAATACGATCGCGTCAAAGAAGGGCCTTGCCACAGGCCAGGACTCGCAAAATATTAAATGTTACTTAAGAATGATTTCTCTAATAACTTTTCGACAGCTTTAGTACTATTAAGAGGTATTATAGACGGTGGTCGGTAATGAATGCACCATAGAGTATCTGTACATTTCGGATGTAAAAATAATGGATTCAAGCAAACCAGTCCTTAGTAAGGTGTTGCTCGGTAATGAGATGAGGTGTTAAAGTTTTATTTCCAATAATATTTTTTTCATAATTTAAATATCAACAATCAGAATCAGTCTTTACAAATACATGCACACTACGGGGTCACTTTATCATGCCATGTTTTCTTGCTTGTAACGTTACCATAATTTTTAATTAAAATTTATGATAAAGTAATCGTTTTTAAAGAAAAAAAGGTGCACTTCATTTATGTCGACAAATCAATCCGTTTTTGAGATTTAAAAAATTTCTAGGCGTACAGAAATCCGGGCTCCTTAAAAAACTGACAAAGTAGGCTATGGGCAAGAAATTAAAATAAACAATTGAAACACATAAATATTACTACGCCTAATTAGTTCAAAAAGCCATAACAGGCGTTTTATTCAATGAAATATGTACGTATAAGCAAAAATGGACCGCCAGTATTAAAACTTCCATTAAATTATCCATCCAGTCCCTTAAAATACATATATATATATATATATATATATATATATATATATATATATATATATATATATATATATATATATATATATATTATATATATATATATATATATATATATATATATGTATATATGTATGTATATGTATGTATGTATATATATATATTCATATATATATATATATATATATATATATATATATATATATATATATATATATATATACAGGGTGAGTCTTTAAAAGGTTTACAAAATGAAATGGAATGAAATGAATGAAATGTTGTTGAGTTAATAGGGAGATGGGGGGGGGGGGCATAATTAAACATATTTCTGACATTTACACACCACTCTCTTTATTTTGAGGGGTGGGGGTAACTTTGGAATTTTAAATGGGATGTTTTACTTTGTTTGTAAAATGTAAATCTACGTAAAAGACTACATACGTGTCCAATTTTTTTTTTTGATTTGCTCTTTCGGTTACAGAATTATGGTTAACTAAATTTTAATTGAATTTCAAAAATAAATAAATTTTACCAATAAATCAAGTTAATGTATTTCAGAATTATTATTCGTTTTCGTGGAAATGCGTTATTTTTATTTAGTCAGTTGGGATTGTTGACATTTTAACGATTATTTCTCAACTGGCCTGCTGGGTCCCCGGATTTGACCCCCTTGACTTTTTCTTGTGGGGTTTTATAAAGGACAAAGTGATGGCAACTGCACCTACAACTTCAAATGATATGAAAGACCGAATCTACTTTGCCTACTTACTAGTGACTCCTAAAATGTTACAGCGAGTAGGAAATTCATTTAGAATCAAAGTTGAAGAGTGTTTGGAAGTTAAAGGGGGACATTTCGAACAACTTCTCGATCATGGCAGGCAAGGAATAAGTTGAAATTAACTGGTAAATTATTTTTTATTATTTTATAACCAAACAAATCATAATTCCATATCCGAAAGAGCAAATTTAAAAAAAAACTGTACACAAACGTAGATTTTTACGTGGATTCGAATTTTATAAACAAAAGTACGTCATTCCATTAGAAATTCCAAAGTTACCCTCTCTCTTTCTCTCCGTAATAACTCACTCAATTAATTGTAAAAATGATATCAATTTTCACTTAGCTTTGGTAAATTTACGTTTGAAAAATATACCCAATTGATTCTGCACACCCATAACCAATGATTTTTACTGTAATTTCACTAAACAGTTTTTTCTTTGTACACTGATTCTCACTCCTGTCATTGTCTGTTTTATTGTAATAATTGCTTATCGACTAGTCACAATATTATAAAAACAATCAGAATCAGTAGGTAGCAAATTATTTTTATTAAAACCAAAAACAATGAATAATTAATTAATCAAAAGCAAGCAAGAATCTAAAAATGACTTAAAATAATGATTGGGAAAGTTCACTGTAGCTCTCCAAAATATATCATAATATTAATTTATAAGATACACAAGCATAGTCAAGAGTTTTCTCAATTAAGGAAGTTAAGGCCGACCGAATATGTTGAAGCATTTTTATTCCAGGAAGGCCGAAGCTTACTGTCGGTTTACTGCAAAAGTCCGACTCACCCATCCAGAGCTGGAAACGGCCTACGCAGTTACATGTATTTTTGAATTGTTCCCCAAATGTCGTGCAATTTCAACTAGAGTCCCTAGAAATTTGTAGTGGCTAACATGACCACTGTGATTTCAAAATTTAAAAAATGTTAAAAGGCGCCAGAAAACTCGCAACTTTAAAATCCCTCTAAAGTGCATTAAAAATTTAAGAACTCAGCTGATCTGAAATAAATGATTTTTTTATCTTCTGACAACCCACGAAGGTCAAAGCTTAAGTACTGCCTAAAAGAGAGGTTAAGCAAGTATAGTAGAATTACAGCTTCTACCGCCTGGGGTAAATTTTAGTTCTGATTCGTCAGACTGTAAATAAATAATCAAAATATCTGAGAAATTTGATTTAAAAACTGCAGCAAGTCTAAATTCAGTAGTGGATGGCTCAGAAGCTGTAACAAAGAAACTAATAGATGCTATTGGGTTGTATGATTCCTTGTTTGGATGGATGGCAAAAAATAAATAACAAAGTATGTCTTAAAAACTAGGCTTTATCAAGCAAACCCAAGCAAACTCAAGCAAACCCAAGCAATCACATATGTACTTATCGATCCTTTAATTATTGCAGACTTAAAAAATTATATTATTTCGAAAAAAATCTGCTTTTGGACTCTCTCTTCGGTTAAATGGCTCAAGACAAAATTCTCAGTCGATTGACGATTTTGGAAGGTCACGATGTTAGTCGATTTAACGTTAATACAGGCCGACGGTAAAGAACAAAACCTTAACGGCCAGATTCTCCAACGCTAGTTGGGTCTAATTTGACAATCAAAAGTTTTAATCTGACAAGTGTAAGAATAAGACAACTAAGTTTTATACCATGAATTTGTCTGAGTTTTTTTCGAAAATTTATAAAGAACAGGGCAATTTTAGTAGGTTCGTCTTTTCGACAACAATAGTACTAAATTCATTCTAGCAAGGTGAAAATCATTTGGAGACCAAGCAAATCGCTTGAAAGATATAATTCATAAGTTTTTTATGACTACTTGTTATCAGTGACAGGAAAAAACCTGTCAAAATATAACTGATCAACGAGAAGATCCTAATTAAAACCAGTACTAATTCACAAATATTTTAAGGTCAGTTAATGAAAAAACTGCTATTGACACATTTGTCACTGGATTGAAAAACCCAACCTTGAAAAATCCAGAAATTATTATAGTCTAAAGGACGATATCAGTGGTGCAAAGGATGAAGTATTGTAACTGGGTGCTTCTAAAATTTTTTTAGGTATGTACAACATAAGTACTAACTAGAGTTATAGAGGCTCTCCAAATTTCCACAGAGGCAATAATTATGCTGCTAACAGAAGCAACAGCTATAACAGTAATAATCACAACTCATTTAAAGCAAACCACCAAAATCAGCGGGCTCCACATTCAAATTTTTTTAACAGAGCAAACTCGAATTTCAATAATAACCAAAGGGATAATCGTTACAACCATCGAGGTTATTTTACGCAAAATGCAAATGTGAGACATGTAAATCTAGACTACTCTAGTTGAAATAGAAATTCCAGTCAATCAGAATAATATAATTTGTTTTCTCGAGACTAGTGGACCTAATCCAAGTTTATTAAATGTAAATGGGTTAAACTATAGTTTGGCAAGTGAGCCTGTGACAGGGACGAAAGGGGGAAATGCCGCAAAAAATGGCCAGAATATTCTAATAAATTTTCCGAAAATGGGCGTGCTTAATATTTTTGACTGAATAAAAGGTAACAAATAAATATAACTTAAATATTCACTCTACATTTACTTAAATAGTTAACAACAACTTTTAACAATGAAAACAATGGTCTTTTTATCACGGACCTTATAACATTGGCAATCACTCCTGGCTTTTGACTTTTTAGCGTTTTTCCATAAATAAATTGATACATGATGAATGATTACGTCGCGCCGCGCCAATGGAAGAATAACCAAGACGCTTGCTATCGCCACTCGCTCTCGATACATTTCTGGCCAGCCATCATTTGTTTTGCAATAAATGGATTCATTAAGGAAGAATATTTGACTGGTCTGCCTTACGTTGCCAGCTATTATATCAAAAAATAATAGTTTTAATGCATTAGTTTATTTTTGTTTATTAATCGTCTTAAATATACCTATTTAAATTAAATATAATGTGCCTATAATATTAATAGTGAATTTCCTTTAATAGTATTATAATGCTATGTGTTCAAGTCACTAAAGAAAGTTTATATTACAATTGTAATGTAAATGTAATGGCAATTTAAAAAATCCGACAACACGGCAGCTTAGCCATAAAAGGGTTTTAATCTTTTGACCGCATTCTTTAAATTATTTTGGCTGTTACAGACTCACTTGCCAAACTATACATAACTGTAGAGTAAGGGGAAAATTCTATTAATCTTTTGTTAGACACACAGCATTTATAAGTATAATTTTTAGAAAATATCTAAATAATTTTCCAGAAATTAATTATACGCAAGAATTTATGGAATTTCTGAAACTATACTTTCGCGAGGCTCAACATGGATGTATCATTCATTTTTTCTGATTGATGGTTTTGAGGATCATTGTCACCGTGTAGTAGGATTTCGACCAAGGAAGAATTCCTCTACCACTTTCCTTGTTTAGGACGGCGGGACACGGCATTCCCAGGCGGTCACCCATCCAACTAGTCCATGCTAGACGTCGTTTAACCTCAGTGATCGGGCGGAAAATAGTCCTGTGACAAAACGAGTACCTATGTTAATATTAGGGATAACTCTAGAGACTAACATATTTTAAGAAAAGCCATAAAATTTAAGGGCCACATGTTTGCTTCAGATTATTTTAGGGAGATTAGTTAAAAGCAATTCCTTAGGAACCTTGCACATGCGTTTGCCATCATGAAGACTATAATTAAAAGGGACAGAAGGTCAAGTATTGGAACTGAGAACCAAACTTGGTAATCATAAAATTTACGTGAAAAACAGTAATAAAAGAACCTTTTATTTCTGTACGAGTTAGAGGAATACAGAAGTTATAACGAACAGGGACGTATCTAGAAACGTTCTGTCGATTTATTAATTATCGCGAGATAACGAATATTCTTCTTTTATTTATAGAAAAGGATGGAATGACAATACGGATATAAGTAACTGCTAGATTTAGAAAATTCGAACTCCTTATGTTTAGGCTTTTTGGATGTGATTTTTTACCTTTAGAACGTGATAATAAAGGATTTTTTTCGATCACGTATTCAAGAGCCTTAGCGTAAATTATTATAGTGTTTTAAACTGTATATAATGGATAAATCGGCCATTAAACAAAGGACAATTTATTTTATTTCTTTTGTAGATATAAAATTCGACGTTATGCCACCTCTGGCACAGGCTGGAGACAGATCCGAAAGGGGGTGTAAAGGAAAATATTTAGAAGGGTCTAGGTACCGAGCATGGTACAATAAATAGAAGGTATGATACCAAACCGTGTCAAATTCGGCCGGGTTCGCGCATGACGTCACGCCGTGATTTATTTTTGAAATTTTAACGCGCAATATAGAGTTTACGTTAGTTAAAGGCGATTTTGTATAAATTCTCTTGGCAATATACTTTATGCCTATAATACAAATTTTATAGTATATGATTTAAAATAATCATATAAATAAAGGGATAAATACATACATTGATTACATTGATTGATTGATTGTCCACATCACAACCATACACAGCACATCTCATTTTTACTTTTAAACTTCTAAAAGTAATAAAAAAACACCAAAAAATAGTTGAAAACACAACTTGATCTTAAAAAAGACGTGTTTCGTTTACAAATATCGCGGAATTGATCACGGCGTGACGTAAATGGCCACGCCTACCTGCGCGGTATCATATCTTCTTTTATTTGTATCATGGGTACCGAGGAAAACATAAAAATGATAGTCCTCAACTAGTCGTTTTCCAAGTAAGCCGAGTTTGTGTGAGATGAAGTTTCGGTAACTTCCTTTCAAGACGCGTCCGCGTGCTTTCGGGTGGAGTGAGAACTTAATTGATATGTAGTCCGAGGTCTTGTGTAACTTAAAGGGGTTAACTGTTTTAAGGGTAAATTTTTAAAGTTATTTTTTTGGGAAATTGATAGATTACACAGAACAATGATTTATATTTTTATATCTTTTTTAATTCGAGTTTTATTGTATTCGTAAACGCTTGTCCAGATCATTGTTCAGTTCATTATTTAACATTCGTTAAATTGTTCTTTATTGTTTTATGCCTTTATTATTATTATAATCTTTTTGTCAATTGTTATATCTTTCCTTGTACAGTAAATTTTCATTTATTCCGATAATATATATTTATTTGTGTTACAGGGGGTTTATTTAATGGCAATCGTTGTAGATGGCGACCACTTCCAGAGCTTCGATCTTCAAATAGCGACAACTTGTCTTCTAGAGCCACTGCAAGATTTAGGTTTAAGTAACGTAGAGTCATATACTAATATTCACTAACTTTAGCTTCCTTTCATTTGAATATTACTATGACTACAAGAAGGCGTCTTTGTCAAAGGCGTAATCTAATCTAGATGATTTATAAGAACCCAAAAAGGGGAATATTGTTATAGGTTCATTTGGCTTTATCTGAAATAGATAAGAAAAATAATTCAACCTGTAACAGTCCGGCCAGCGAAGTTAAACGTCGCTCAGAGTTTTTCCACAAATCTTTTGCTACAATCGATTTTGAAAAGTTTACATTTTCATATTATTTTATTGACGAGAAAATTACAATTCCTATACAGGCTAAAAACGCAGAATAATATTTATTAATATTTTCATACACAGAAAAAAATGATTTATTCAATTAAGAAATCCAAAATGCTTGAATGATAATTGTTTAAGACAATAAATCGATTCTTGGTCAAAGATTAATCTGTTTGGATCTAGAAAGTGCACTTGTTTCAATAACCGCAGTAGCTTATTCGAATAGGATTTGTTTTATTTGAAACATTTTATTTTTTCATTGAAGTAGCTACGTAAATTACACCTTTTCAAAATTATTTTCATTACAGTCACGTAGTTAGCTATTGCATTTAAACAGTCTGAAAAGTATATTTTTAAAAAAGTATATGATATGTATTTATGAGTCAAAAGTAGATTACCTAACCTACCTACCGATATAAACGCATTTTAAGAAATTTTATGATTGTTATTTGACATCTGCAAAAACTCACTGTGTCGGTAGGTATGACTATGTACAATTTACGATTGTTGTTGCTTTCAAATTAATCAGCAAAAGCCAATAGCGCTATTAAGTCCGGCAAATTTCTTTACCTTTAACAAAATGTTGGCAACCTGCATAACCTCATTGCCAACGCATACGCATTACGCCAGGCCCAATATAGAATATTTGATTTGTTGATTGATATTTGTTTTGTTTCTGTATATTTTTATAAGCCTTATGTGTTGATAAAAGCAATAAAATTAAGGTAAGAATAAAAACTATTGTCCATCGCGAATTGTTCCGTTGTTATGGCAACGCTAGCGTAGGAGTGCGATATGGGTGCGTGCCGGCTAATGCGGATACGTAGAAGAGGAGTAGACTTTCAAATCGCATTTTGTCCATTTTTTAACATTTCCAACAAAAGAGGGCGTTGTGTTTCTTGCGATTTCTTAATGCGATTTGAAAGTCTGCTCCTCGTATAACGAATCGTTATGTCCAATTAACTGACAGCTGAATTATGCAACATGTTTACCGGCTTTCTTGCATCACTAGCCTCCGTGGTCCAAAGGTTAAGTGTTTGCTTATGAATCGAGAGGTTGTGGGTTCGAGGCTGTGCTCGGCTGAGCTTTTTTTTTTCGTTTAAAAAATTATGAAAAATTAGGAGATCGGCTCTAAAAGGTGTATTGGAAACGGGTTAGCACACCATCCTGAAGAGTAAGTGGACTACGACTAATTTCGTCATTTTATCAAATTGCGTTATTGTTAATATGAAAAAGGGCAGTGACCAACCAAAAGTCCGAACCAACGAAAAAATTGAGGGGTAAGGAACGCTTTCCGGACACCTGAATTAAGAATTTTTTCATATGTCATCGAAAAATAGGTATTTCAAATAGTATTTTTTTGGAAAAAAATTTGCGGAATATTCAGTATTTTTCTTTAAAAAAAAATATTGAAATTTGAAAAATTTCATAATAAAATGGCAGTTATTTGCAGTGTTGCTAAAGTTGACTGAATTTCCTATAGATATTCTGTGCTCGATATTGGGGCATTGCCGCTTGAAACACATTAAGAGGAAATCTAAAGGGTTATTAAGAATTTGAACGAATGTATATAAATATATACCGATAACGATTTATATCCATTTTTAGACGACGACAGTAATCACAACTTACAACTAATAAACTATATTTTTGCTTTAATGCCAAAATTTTACAAAAAAGGATAAGAACACCAAAAAAACAATAATAAATGTGGCAACACTGCGTTTAGATAATCCAAATCGTCAATCAAAATTGATTTTTACCATAACCTCAAATATGTTGCAAAACCATAAAATAGTTGATAAAAATCATGGTTTTTACTAATAAAGTAATTTCCGAGTAAAAATATTGTATTTTCCACATTAAAGGTTGTTTATAAACGTAAGGGCCATTATGTAGTGTACCCATTTCTGCTATTTTTGCGTTTTTTGGTCACATTCTACTGTCTTTCCTGATTGCCAATATACGTGCGCACATAAAAAATTATGTTGTTTTTTAATAATTTTTAATGAAACAAACTTACGGGACCTGGGAGCGAATAGGGGTGCTGGGCGGGGTAAAAACAAAAAACAAAACATCGTAAAAGGCTTAACAACACTTTTCCCAACGTAATGAAGTGTAAAATCGAAGAAAAACTGTTAATAGCTAAGAAAATTGCTTTTTTCTATACAAAATTCCATTTTAAGTCGCTATTAGCCGGCATTATTTTCCCACCTGTCAACATTGTCAACAATATTGCTGAGCCCGGTGTTGCCACGTTTACCTATTTTTTTATCCCAAATGAAATTAATCGTGGCGAACTTTGTACCGCTTCTAGAACACAGCCGAAAATGCCCCCAAGCAATACCCTGATGCACCGATCCCTCTTCGCCTGCTAGGAAAGAGACTGGTCAGGGCCCCTAACCAGGTGCTAACCCTGTTCCGACCTTAGGGTGCCCTCCGATCCACCGTTCGCATAAAAAACTTTTCTAAGTCGGTCAATTAGGTGACAGATCTAATATTTTCGATCTAACGGTGGGATAACGGTGGATCGGAGGGCACCCTAAGGTCGGAACAGGGTTAGCACCTGGTTAGGGGCCCTGACCAGTCTCTTCCCTCGCAGGCGAAGAGGGATCGGTGCGCCAGGGTGTTGGTTGGGGTCATCTTTTTGCCCTTTTGGTTAAATTTGGTTCATTTTCGCATTTTCCCGCTAATTTTATGTAAAGCTAGCAGTATTTGTGGGAAAAACGACTTGTAAATTTGGCAACAGCGCGTCTTTCCATCAGAAATTTTGAGTATGTGTACCACGGGTTTCATTGAAAAAGCTAACCTAAAAGTTAAAAATTTTTTAAAATTAATAAAAAAAGCAACATAATTTTCTATGTGCTATACGTGCGCCTAGCACCCCTATTCGCTCCCAGGTCCCGTAAGTTTGTTTCATTAAAAATTATTAAAAAACAACATAATTTTCTATGTGCGCACGTATATTGGCAACCAGGACAGACAGTAGAATGTGACCATAAATGATTTTTTTCAAAAAACGCAAAAATAGAAATGGGTATACTACATAATTACCAACGTAAGTTAGGTATATCAATATTAATAAAAAAAATGTGTTACAATTCCAAAATTAAAGGTTTCCAGATAGTGTTATGAAACCAAATTGAGAAAGTAAGGCAAATTGTAGAAGGGCAGCCTCAAACCCCAATTCGACAT
This sequence comes from Philopedon plagiatum, assembly GCA_963971165.1. Taxonomy (NCBI): domain Eukaryota; kingdom Metazoa; phylum Arthropoda; class Insecta; order Coleoptera; family Curculionidae; genus Philopedon; species Philopedon plagiatum. Next base: position 33,780,162 of record OZ020196.1, on the reverse strand, counting down.
CTAAGTCAGCAAGTAAATGTTTCCTATGGTACTTGCAAATATAATTTTCAAATCGGACTTAAATCTTTATGCTTACCGTCTCAGCCCTGTACAAGAGTTACTTTATAAGGACCCGCCGCGGAGAGTACGGTTTTTTCAATGGTTCATGGATAACCTACACAACAATAATAATGGATTTGAGAAGACATTTTTCAGCGACGAGGCATGGATTTACCTCTCTGGGTACGTGAATTCTCAGCAGATGAGAATGTGGAGCACAAATAATCCACACATTTTTTGTAGAAAAGCCTCCATCCTTAGAAAATTGGCGTCTGTGCAGCGATGGATTGGAGGCTTTTTCGACCAATATTTTTGGAAAGCACCCTTAATGGGGATCGATACTTACGAGCAACTTTAACACCATTTGTAAAGATGAGAGAGAAGGTTTTTTCCAGCCCATCCACGTTACTCGAAATAATTTAAATTTCTTGAAAGAGTTTTTAAGGACCGAATTACTAGCAGGAATATGCTAGTAAGCTGGCCACCTCGATCATGCGACCTTACCCCATGCGATTTCTTTTTATGGCCTCATATTAGGAATTCAATTTTAAAAACCCCATGTCCAAATGGAGGAGCTGCAAGGGCCAATTTGAAGGCTGGCACGTTGCTCATTCAGTATAAGTAAATTTGATAAAAAAAATAAAATAGTTTTTTGAAAATAACAATGCAAATAAAAAATTTATTTTTTTAAACCCTGTATTATTAAAAGAATTTATATATTTAAAGTGTTTGTTATAATTCAATTAAAATTTTACAATTAATGAGATTTTATGGTGACAGGTTAAGGGGTAGTTTTATAAAATGAATTAATCAACGACACGCAGAAAAATTGCAAAGCTTACTGGGACGTATTTTTTTGGGGGGGATCTTACGTTATGTTATCAAATTTAATTTTATTTTAGATTTTATTAAGTCACAAAGTATACTACTACACTAAGGCATTAATTAATGAATTATCTAACAAATTGTGGTAGGACTTGTACTAAGGGATGAGTTACCATTTTAGCAAGACATATTACTACATTAGTCTAAAAGTATCTTGGGAGTTGTCAAGATATTATATTACATTGCCTAAAATAACAATGAAGCCAGAAGCTGAGGGTAAATAATTGCTCTTTAAGGATATGTAAATTGCAGAAATCAACGTAAGATAAAAGAAAATTATAATGGGGAGTTAGATCTAAAAATGAAATTAATATGAGATATTTCATATTATTTCACTGAGAATTATAAACATTTTATAGAAAGATTAGGAGAAATAAATTTAAATAATAACTGTTTAATGGTTAGTTTCGACATAGTGAGTCTTTTCACTAACGTACCAGTAGATATAACTTTATTGTTCATAATAGATTAAAAAATGATAATAATTTACATCAGGGAAGAAATTAACTATTAATAGAATGAGTTATTAACTTTTTGTATTAAGACGGCATGTTTTCAGTTCGGTGATGATTTTTATCAGCAAGATTCAGGTATGGGAATGAGTTCGCCACTTTCTTCATTAATGAGTAATATTTTTTATTAATGATTTCGAGAGTAGTTAATGTTGTCGGGATCCATCCAAACAGGCCAACGGTGGCGATATGTTGACGAAATCTTTATTATATGGCAACGTGACGTAATTATCTGGACGCTTTCCTTGACTATATTATTGCTCGGGGAACCGACTATTAAGTTCATCACAGAGATGGAGAGTGATAAGGGTGACTCTTTGCCTTCCTTAGATATTCTGGTTTTTATAGGAAATAATATAGAACAAACGTCAGTAAAAATGTCATTTATAAAATACTAAATCAGTGTGTGGTAAATTTTATACAGGTGAAACATCTAGGTCAATTAGTATTAGGTATAAAGATCATTAGAATTGTTGGTCCCAATTTCCGCTAGATATTATCAATAATTCCATTGGTCAGTGGCGTAGGAGGGTACAAGGTGTCCAATTTAACATATTTAGTGCGGGTACTTTGGGCATTGATTAACGCCGATTATTTTAATCAGACGTTTGTAATGTCAGCAGTTATTTGGCATTCTTTCAGATAAAACAGTCAAAACTTTGATAGATGATCAGACTGGTTAATCAGAGCCAAAAGTACCCGCACTTAGTAAAATATTGGTGTTATCGTTACTATGAAATTAAGTTTATGATATTTTTCTACTAGCGTGCGCAATTCACCGTTTTCCCGCACTCATTTTGTCTCTGAAAGACTAAGTTTCCCGCACCGTGCGGGAAAATTTTTCCCGCACCGTGCGGGAAAATTTTTCCCGCACTGAGTGCGGGAAAATATTTTTTAATGTTTTATATTGAAATAAAATTTTGGTGATGTATGAATAATATTATTATGAAGTCTTAGAGTCATTTCCAATAAAATCATCATCACATCCACGTCCCTAGATATTGCACCGGGTCCCAGTAGCGTCCATGAAAGTTCAACACCTCTGTCTCTTCAAACTTCCACTATGCAGAATCAGTCAACTTCAACCTCTCTAGCTTCAGCAATTAATTTACACAGTGCATCCAATTGTACTTTTACGATAAATATATATAATAAGTAATAAGTAAACATTATATACCTGTTATTTTTTGTTTATTAAAAAATAATAAACTTTGTAAAAATGATGTTGGTTTTTTTAACGCTAGTAGAAAAAAATTTGATCCTAACTCATGCGGAAAGGCACTTTCCCGCACTCGACTGCTTACCCGAACTCCGCTTCGCGTCGTTCGGGTAACGGCAGTCGCTTGCGGGAAAGTGACTCTTTCCGCACTTGTTAGGATAATAACTATTACCTATTTGTTGATAGACTTTAAAGAATGTGAATGTGAAACTACTACCAGGAAAATCGAAATACCGTTATGCCAAAGAATTGGAAACATTTAGTAAATGGTGTACAAAAAAGAAAATAAACAATTTTAAGAAAGAAGAGGTAAGTCTAGTATACTTTTTCGACATTTCAAAAACTTGCAAACCATCCACGGTATTGTCAAGGTACTCAATGTTAAATGTTAAAATTGCAAGGGAATTTGGATATAAGCAAATATTATAAAGTGATGGCCTAAATGAAAATAATATGTTTGAATTTTGAATTGTATTTTCACTTTGATGTCTATACTGAAATAAAATATTTAAAAAAAGTACCAACACTAGATAATTTTCCTCGCGCTCATAGAAAAAACATTGTAGCCAGCATTTACGGAAAGTGTCTTTTCCGCATTCGACTGCTGACCGAACTCCGTTTCGCGTCCGTCGTTCGGTAAATTGCAGTCGCGTGCGGAAAAGTATCACTTTACACCCTTGCTAGGTAAAGAGCTATTTGTTTAGGATAAAACAGAAGTATTTAAATAAATTCATTATAAAAAAACGTTGAAAGGTATTTTTAATTTTAAAAAACTATACTGATCTCCGAAAGTCTGAAAATCCGAAAACCTAGACAATAGTGTGTTTCTCATATTGTAATATTGTTAATAATACGGGTTGTGTTACGAAAGTAAAACCTTAAAAAAAATTAATTAGTGCATGTTATCATGCACTTTTCAAAGTGGTACCCAAATAACCTTTTACCAGTTGTCTAAATATAAACAGTATATTTAGTCCTTTTCAGTCGGTAGGAAGTCGTCATCTGACTCTAAATCACACAACGATATAATTAAAGGAGACGTGGTAAAATCTGTGTCGCCCAATGTTTTTTCCAGTCTTCCCCTCTCCAATTAATTTTTCTATATGGCTAACCCAGATATTCCACATTTCTGATAAAAATTTAGAAAGTCAATTTGGCGGAACAATACTTGCATTATTATTCTCGGAATTTGTTAGTTACTATTATATTTTTGTTAGAATATTTTTATTCCTTAAAACAGAGTGGTACGGTGCGTTACCCATGACTACAGCGCATTTTTATTTAGATTATTTAACTTTGGAATTAGTTGTTCCTCCCATTCTTTGAATAAATTCCCGTTCATGATTTGGTTATAATCCTTATCATTGTTTTTGCTTGATAACAATGATCCATAATTTGGAAGAACCCCGCCCCTGTACCCAGCTAGCAAAACCGTGAAGCTTTCTCCCTCATTTTTAAATTTATTTTTGTTCATTCGCTTATCGTCTTTTTTTTACCTACCGCCGAACTTTTCATAAATCCACGTTTTATCCAATAAAATAAATATTACTTTTTCATTAGAATTTTGATTGAAACAAAAATTATGCTGCTAAAGAGTTTTACTCTGTCGCCCACACGGTGATCGGAAGTGCTCACTTCTTTCCCTGATTTTTATAACATAACATAAATCTTATAATATTTTTTAAATATAGCAAAAGAAAAGTCTAAATAGCTGTTCTATAACATTTTAATTTTCCACACTGTTCTTTTGCCAACAGAACACATTATTCTGTTAGAGAAAATGCGTGGGAAGACTCCAAAAACTGCCAGAGCTTGACACTTGTTTTAAACTTTGATGAAGACGAGCAACTAAAGGCCGGGATACATTATCGTCACGTCATTTGAACTCGCGTGATAGCACATGAGCGCACGTAACGTTACAATAATGTGTCCCCGGTTTTAAGTGACATGACTAACATGACGTAACACGTGTGACATAACTGCGGTATGTCTCTACCGGATCTGAATACATGGTAAAATAAAGAAGTGAATCTTTCGGAAGCCGCGTGCTATAACGTGATTTCACACGGCCTTTACGATCGTGGTCAGGCTCGTTTTGATTAGTCAGGTTTGTTATGGCTTCGTTTTTGAAATTGTGTAAGTAATTTAGAATTTCTACTTAATAATATTATAAATAAATAACTAAAGAAGTTTGTTATTACTAAATATCGATTTAACTAGGTATGATATAAGTTTTTTATTTTGTTTGTGTTAAAAACTTACCAAAAATTTTATTGTTTAACTAAATTAAATTGACACCAAATATTTATAAGTTCTATGTAATATTTTCGGCCGGATAAAAAAATTTAGATAAAATTAAACTTTTTTCAAAAAATTCAAAAAATTTCATAAATTTCTTTGAGAGAATGGCGAAGAAATTTTCTGTCTCATAGTCTCACGCCACACATTTAGAAAGCTGATATTAACATTTGTCATTTTGTCAAGAAAATTATGGTAATTTTTAGATTTTTGGAAAAGGTCTCTTAGATGAATTTTTCTAAAGTCAAGATGTACCTAAATCGCTTTTTTGCACTCGCAAACGTTACATAAGACGTAAAGATTTTTTGTGTAAAATTTAATTAAGTTTAACCCATAATTACCAGTACCCAATGGGAAATTTCTTCGGTCTATAGGCTTAAAATATTAAAAAATGCAAAGACTAACTGCTTCTCTAGTACAATAACAGGAAGACTCTAACATAAATCAAGAAACAGCACTATTTTTATTTCTGGTTTAAGTGCCCTCCTTCTCCCAAATTTTCGAACCAGATGAATAAAGCAAATCGTAGTGCTTCAAATTTGATAAAATGTTACCAGAAATTATAAATTAAAAGCAGACCAAATTTTTGTCAGAAAATGACAAATTTGATTTTAGAAACGGCTTAGGAATATCTAAATTTAGAATACCGTGATAAACAGTTTTATTATGGAAGAGCAACTGACAATGCAGAACCGACATGTAAGTTCTACATGGAAGCTTATCATGATGGGAATATCCCAACACGTGTTCACAGGAGACCTGGTGCGATAAACTTGTTTAAAAATATCCTGACTAATAAAAGAAGGCCAAGATATATTCGAAATTTTAAAATGGAAAAAAGGATACGTGAAAGTTTGGGTACAAGTACTACGAGTGCCAAAAAAGTTGCTTCCGAGGAGGGAATCACGAATTCTACGACTTGGAGTTGTTCATGAAGTTATTCATGAGGAGCTGTTTTAGCTCTTTCATATTCAAAAGGTGCCAGCACTTTATGAGGGTAGTCAGCATTTGCGACTGAATATATGTAATCGTATTTTGAAAAAATATGACGACGACCATCAATTTATTAATGTAATTTTGGTCACAGACGAAGTTGGTTTACACGTATTACTAATTTTCACAGTATGCATGCGATCTTAAAAAACACCAGCGCCGTTTTTTCTAAATATATGGGCAGGAATCATAGGCGATCACCTTATAGGGCCCCACTTTTTTGATGGATCTTGGAGAGATTGGAGATTTTCAAATTTCTTTATGGAACTACTGCAAATATTTTTCCATATAAAAATGCGTCTTTAAGTATTCCAAATGCATTTTTCGAACACCCTATACATAATACTATATGTAAGGACCGTTTGTACGATGTGATCCGTATCTGGAGTTTGACCTATTTTTATTGAAATTATATTTTACGTATGTAAAAATATTCTGAGCTTGCTCTTTTATCCAAAATTTCTTTGGTTACATTTTATCGACAGTGCACTACATACGAGTAAACTCGTTTTAACTTTCAGCGGATAAATAATGTCTTCTAACCGAGTATATGGTAACTGTCATTTTTTATTCTCTTTAATCTTCATATATTTATATGTATCCATATCCCTGACAAGTAAGCTTTCCATTTATTCATATATTATTTTTTTATTGTGGCAGTAATTCTAAGACAAATTTAGAAAATTATTTGAATGTATAGTCCGTCTAGAAAGTATCCGGAATTTTATGTTTTTCCTAATTTTAATATATTTATCTTTTGTAACATTCTAAGACAAAAGTAATGCATGCAATGCAGGTTGTGTCGATAGCAGGATATAGCTAAAGTCGCATGACAATACAATCTGTCAAATATTGTTGATTGTAAACAGGCTTAAGATTTGCGAAATAATGTCGCAAGTTGAAAAAAGAAAAAAGGTGGAATTTTTGTATAGAAAAGGTGTTCGAAACGTTAAAAAATTAGTGAAATTGACTGAACTCGAAAAAAGTGCAGTATATGTGACAATCAAGAGGATAAAAAATGGCGCACATATGAGGCATAGACCAGTTTCGGGAAGACCGCGTAAGATTCGCAGAAACAGTTTAAATGCTTTAGTGACCTTAGGACGGCAAAATTCGCACCTAGGGTTTCGAAAATTGACTAATAGATTTGGAAATCAACGAAGAATAAAAGTGTCTCCAGAAACTGTCCGCATGTCACTGGAAAGACAAGGCTACATATCAAGGAAACCCCTGCAATGACACCTCTACAAAGGCAACGAAGAATAGATTTTTGTCGACGTTTTCAAAAAGATAATTTTAGGAATGTTTTTATAACTGACGAAAGTTGTTTTCAGCTTGGTTCAAATCACCTAAAAATCCTATCAAGAGAAAATGTTACCGTACAAATTTCCAAATCTCCCACTAAAATAATGGCTTGGAGAGCAATATCTCAGCGTGGTGCTACCCCTCTCTGTATAGTTGATGGCACCGTTAATAGTGCAAAGTATTGTGACATTCGAAATGGTTTCCTCCTTGAAACGGCTCATGCTTTATATCCAGACGGGTGGCGTTTTCAGCAGGATAATGCAAGATGCCATACTTCTGCCTATACTCAAGCTTGGATGCAAGAACACCAATTGGCAACAAGTTCATGGCCAGCAGCTTCACCAGATCTTAGTCCCATTGAAAACATAAGGGGATTAATGAAGATTGAATGGGAACGAGCAGCGACACGAAATAAAGAAGGTTTGATTCAGTCAGTTTTATAGGCCTGGACCACCATCACCGAACATTATGGCGGTGACCTAGTTTCGGGTGTACCTGTACGTTTAGTTAAGTGTTTTGAGTTAAATGGAGGCTGTATAAGTAAATGAGATGAATTATTTGTTGTAATTTTATCATTCAAGTAATAAAAAGATATACCGAAAAATTATAATTTTGCTTTTTTTTTTCGGATACTTTCTAGACGGACTATATTAGAAATGTTTGTAATTCTCGGGGTAGTGGACCACTATTTTGCAAAAGAAGTGTTAATCGTTACATATTTCTGTAACAGTTCTTTCATTATTATTTCGTAGTTTACTTGACTTTAATCTGACAGAACAATGCTATGTTAGTTCTTACACGACTTATGGGCACACATATAATTATTCAGCACATTTTAATGAACAATCACAGTAGAGTAAAGTGAAAAAAATTATACAACAAACATAGGTGTGGGCAGGGATATATAGTTACAAACATCTAATTGCTTAATATAGTCAGAGACTATAAAGAATATAGATAAATTCTCGAATACACCGAAATGGGACCGAAACATTCGGGTCGGTTAACGCGTTTATGGTTTATGATTTTGTTTGTTCACCATTATATATCTATATAGTACCTATATTTACATATGTATTGGTGGACAAACAAATTCCTAAGCCATAAACCAGTACACCCCCAAAATGTCTCCAGGGAGACCCGCTTTTTGGTCCATTTTTGTTACACGCCAGTGTTCGTCTATGTATTATTTAGTCTATGATAAAACCTATCGACGTGGAAGTCGCATACAGGAAATCTGCCGGGTCTCTGTCGTAAGCTCTAATGGGGCAGTCCCTAATAGTATGCGTGAGAGTTTGGTTGATATGCCCACACACGCACTGTGCCGATGGCATTTTCCCCCATCTATGTAAAAACTGTGCGCATCTGCCGTGTTGGGTTCTTATCCTGTTTAAGACGGACCACATTTTACGGGGTAGACCAAAGCCAGGTAGTTTTTCGGAAATGCAGGGGATTCGGTGCAACTGTTTCTGCCCGGGCCATTCCTGCATCCAGGTGTCAGTCAACTTAAAGTCTTCCTCCGTTCCCACTCCCATTGTGGTTGGAGATTTTCTAGATCGGAGTCGGTTAGTACTGGCATCTTCGATATCCAGGTGGATTGAGAGAACGTTATTGATAAAGATATTCTTATATTGTCTTACAAAGGCATTTTGTCTGCGAAGGTGAGGATGGATGTGGACTTGATTGCGCCAGCAATGATTCTTGCTGACACTCGCACATAAACATGGCCTTATTATTTTAAAGGCGAATCGAAGAAGGCGTGCACATATTTGTTGGTAAAATCAAGCGAAGTCAGTACAGTAATAATGCACATATTACACAAATTCATAGTTGCAGCTAATTTTCACTTCACTATAGAGCCTAAAAAGCTAGCGAATAGCTAAGGAACCTTCTACGTCTAAAATTTGAAATAATGTACATATACTGTACTACACCGTTTAAAGTTTTTTATTGCACAGACAAATGTCTAATTTTTTTTATGCTGGGGCTAGATCTTCTTTTAGCATTTCTCTTTGAAATGTGATTTCACGATGACATAAACACACATTCTTTAAAATTACAATTTTCATTCAATAATAGGGCTCTAAAGAAGAATTGTAAAGTTTAAGTACATTCTCTTTCGGTGTAAATCTAATTTTCAAAGAAGTAATGGAAGTAGCTGAGCAACTGAATGATTTTCATTTGATGTTCCGTATAATGTAATATACCAAATGGGTACTGAAAGAGAAAGTGTGGACAGGCATTCCACCTGTTTCTGTTCTTTTGAAAGGAAAATACCCTAAAAAAGGATATATTCAGTTTGCTTGAAACAGAGTATTTATCGTAACATGTAAAAATTATTTTATCTTATTAATGATACGACTTCAACTGGCCAACAAGAATATCTAGAAAATCTACATAGTTTAGCACGTATTGGCGCATGAGTTATTTTTTTTTTGTTTAGACCATTTTGGATTAAACAATATAAAACCCGATTGCTCCCAACATGTTAAATGCAACAGGTAATTCTTTGACCAGATCCAAGAAAAAAGATGCAATAACATGGATCCAGAAACGGTTCTATTCCAAGATATAGGGAGGGTAATGAAATTCTAATTATATTTAAGTTTTTACTATTATTTATTCTATCCCTCTGTATCCCGTAAACAAAGCGTTTTCGGACTTTTGTTAATAGGAACTTTACTGGCCAAAGAATCGCCTATATGTGGAGTTTTTCAATACTTTGTACTTACAGTGAATTGAATTTACTTCAAATCGTCATTTGTTCGACTTTCAAAAATTCATAATTTTAAAAATATTAATTTCAGACGAAAAATCAAATACTTTTTGTTTGTAATTTATCAAAGAATATAAAAAAAAATACAAAACATGCAAATCCTTTTGTTTAAACAATTATACAGGTGTTACGAAATTCACTGCATATATGGAAACCGGTAAATCCTGGTATGAATTCCGATTGAAAAAAAATATTCATAAATGAAGCTTTGCCATAATACGCTGGTAATCGCCCCTTAAACTTTCTCTAACTAGCATTACGCTCCACTGGCAAGAAACACATGATACCGCATAAGTTGCCAATTCTATCAATAATTTTCGTTGTAACAAATCAGCATAAGATATGATGTTATTGTTACCTTTGTAGTAAAATCCATTTAAAATACACTTCTTTTGAAAATGTTTACGATTAACAAATACCAACCAACCAAAAACCCAACGCTTAATAAATAATTAACACTAACAAAAGTTTTAGTTACGAATTAAACACAATACTTTAAAGATTCCATGGCATTTTGTCATTACCCGCACTATTAAAAACTGAAAACTAATGTTTTCGTTACTAAATCTCTATAAAATTAACTTCCCCTAGAAATCGAACTTAAGACACTGATGCAATGCTAACGAAATAGTATGTATAGCCATTAAAGAAACAAAAATTTCAGTGACAAATTAAATACAATGCTTAAAAGAAACCACGGTATTTTTTCAGCACTATTGAGAAACTAAAACTTAACATTTATTTATTTATTAAAAAGGACAACGCTCAGTTTTAATAACCAAGTTATTTGACATCCGCGAGAAAGCATAGGCAACTGATAATTACACTTCATAGTGAGATTTTGCAACTAGAAATTGCAGACACGCCAACCAATAAACGTTAAAACTTAAAGTGGTATGATTTATAAAAAATCTAAAAATAAAAAAAAATCAGTCCTTATCTTTGGTTGGCTTATAAATTTACTTAGCAAATGAGGTAAAAACTTTGATCAAAATTCCATTTAAATTTTAGCGTTTATGGGTTAGCGTGTCTGCAATTCCATCTTGCCAAATCTCCCTAATAGCAGCCCGCAAATTAGAGCGCAACGTTCTTAATTTAAATACCCAATAGGATTAGTGAATTTTTTTATTTTGTTACAACCATTAAAAATTATCTGAACCGGTTGTCGCCTGGCAATAAGTAGTAATTAAAGAAGAATATGAAAAAAATTCCGGACCATTAATTTTCGGAACTTATGCGCCAATGCGTGCAGGACTAATAGAATATGTGTAGAAAACCTAACTGATCATCACTATTAGTATTAAATTATGAAATCAGATTGCATTTTTACGTAAAATGTACCTAAACAAAAACCTTATCGTCCAGTGTTTTTAAATCGCGCGTTTTATATCTCCGGAAATATTTTCATCCTTTTGGGAACAGAAACAGAAGTGAGCATCAGTCCGTTTTACTAATGAACTCATTTTAAAACACTCTACAGGTAAATAAATATTATTACGCTTTTACTTTCCTGTGCTGTTTTTTTAAACTGTATTAAAAAAGTTAAAATTTAAATAATATTTTCCTTATCTTTTCATTACCCTCTTAGTACATAGGCTGTGTGACACTTATGCTTTTACCTGCGGCTTCGCTCGCTTATTTCGCGGTTTCAAAAAGCACTTTTAGACACTAGGATAGTTTGGTTGGATTGATTTCTTTTTTCGATGAAGTCTTGACGATTTCTTGTTTAGGTTTCTAGGTTGAATCGGATATTTCGGTCGGTTGGCAATATACGGTCATTTATTCGACATTGAAGAAAATTTTAATAAAAATATTAAGTAAATATGATCAGAATTAATTGTTAGGTTAATCAGTTTTAAATCAGAAAGCTTAATCACGGACCTTTAATTTAACCACTAAGCAGTGTTATTTTTTTAATCAATCTGGCATGGACCTGGATTTAGTCAAAATTGTGTTGATTTTGATTTCACATTTAATCATTTTTTAAGAGTGTAACAAATCCATATATGGAAACAGTAGTTATCAAACAACAAACTTAAGCAAAATTACAGATGCATCACTGTTTTATACGTCATAAAAAATGAAAAAATTTAATCATAAAAAGTGAATCATATCCTGATCCATTGTATAAGCGTTGAAGAACGGCCTATCATAAATGTTAAAACAAATCTTACTGTGAAAAAAGTATATCATAACTTGTGGTATTGTGTAAATCTAAAAAAGGGCTTATCATATATGTTAAAGTTGTAACCAATTTAAAAAACATTGGAAGATGTTGAACGAATTTGAATCTCAATAAGAAAAAGCATATCATATCTTGTTGTAGTATGTGATTTAAAAAAAGTGTTAAAATTGTAACAACGGCGTTGAAAAGTGTTGAACAAATTTTAATGGAAAATGAAAAGCAAAACATACCCTGCTGTATTGTGCAGTTGTTAAAAAATATCTTATCATATATATATATATATATATATATATATATATATATATATATATATATATATATATATATATATATATATATATATATATATATATATATATATATATATATATATATATATATATATATATATATATATATATATATATATACATATATATATATATATATATATATATATATATATATATATATATATATATATATATATATATATATATATATATATATGTATATATATATATATATATATATATATATATATATATATATATATATATATATATATATATATATCATTGCAACAAAAAAACTGCATTGGAAGATGTTGCACTACGTTTAATAGATTGACAGTTCTGAATCTGATACCCCAATATGGTAATCAATATTTAAAAAATAACATTATCAGTTTCTAAGTTTAAAAGTGTTTTCTATTTAAAACCTTTAAATATAAAGATAATTAATACAAAAGAATATAGGATGTACTGGCCACATTAAAATCAATTAACACTTTAGTTTAAGATTTGTCATGTCATTACGCTGGCGTCTATCTATCACAAAATAGTGTTAAAGCACCACATACATAAAAATTACAAGAACATAGTAGGCTTATAAAACAAATGGGTAATAATGTTACTACTAATAATTAAACAATTTTAGAATAAAATTTCTAAAAACAAGGGACCTCCCGTAAAAAGCTAGAAGAATTAAAATTCAACAACCTACGATTTTGTATTGTATATGTTGCCGGCAACCTGCGAAATCCGACAATCTGCGAGATGCCTAGCCACTTTGCAAGCCGACCACTTGACCAGGCATTATGCAAATTGACAAGACCCTCAGATAATTTGAAAAATGACTAAAACACTTCACGCAGTCTATAAAATGCCTGCTAAAATCGTCAATCTGCTGAACTGTAATCTGAATATCGCACATTGGCTAATTGCAGTAGCATCGTCGCAACTAGACCATGGAGGGCGGGAAAAAAGAGATATTGCTTGAGATATTAAGTAAATTGTGCAGAAAAGAGAATTATAACAACACCTTTATGACATTTGCTGAACGAGGAGACATAATTAATATTCTGAACAGCCAGTCCGAAACAAACAAAAACAAATATTACAGATTAAAAACCTGTATGTAGAAATTTAGGTTTGCTCAGGTTAGTTAAATATATTTCACAATACTCCCACATAATGAGAATTGGTTCCAGTCAGCCAGCGTTTTGCATAATGCCTACTCAATGTACCTAAGATATTAGTATCTCTGTTAAGCATATTGACGATTGTAGCAGGCATTTTACAGATTGCCTAAAGTGTTTTAGTCATTTTTCAAATTATCTGAAGATCTCGTCATTTTGGTCGGCTTGCAAAGTGGCTAGGCATTTCGCAGATTGCCGGATTTCGCAAGATGCCGGTAACATAACATACAAAGAAAACACTCATCGTAAAATTCAAAATATTAACATAGAAAACAAGCATGATTAGATCAACACTGTATGCTATAGGATCATTAAATAAGGCTGTTTGCAGATAAACAACTGTTCATCAAAAATTCCAAATGAAGGTTCAACAACAGGTTTCCCTAAAATCAACAATGAAAAATATACTCGACCATGTATCGAGCACACAATATTATCACTTTCCCTAAGCAAGAAACAAGGAAAGTTTAAGGTATAGTTTAGAGAATCCTTAATTAATTACTAATTAAAGTAAACAACGGTTTGTAAAATCTTAAAATTAAATCTCTACCTACTAAAATGAATTATAAAAGTGATATTTTATGAAAAAAATTAAAGTGTAGTTTTCTAACTGTAATCTTTCTCCTGTGATCTGTAATATTTTTCCTGCAACGCACCCCCCCCCCCCCCAACATAATGCTTTCGATACGCCACTGTGGGTACATATAAACAATTTTTGCTTGTGATTGATTTGACATCCCAAAGAAGCTGGAGCCTAAGTAAAATACCAATTTCAACGAAATATTGAGTTCAAAGTGATCATAAGGCGTTCCGTTCGATATAAAAAATGATATTTGGTGGCATTCCCAAACAAATTGCTGCCTTTTTAAAAGTACAAAATATAAACGACTATACTGGCCACTGTCTTTGACGTTCATCTGCGTCGTTGTTAGCAGATTCTGGGGCCGACTTGTGTACAAAGGAAAGGTATTTTATTTAGGAAATAAAAAGAAAATCGCAACATAAACAATGGGAAGTAAAAGAGAATGTAATATTAAAAAGATAAGTTTACATTAGTTCTTAGATGCCTCGAACTTTAAGGCAAGAGCAGAACATTTTCATTCTACATTTTTTACTTAAAAAGTATGCTTTTTAAATGCCGCAACTGTTTTTGAGAAAAATGCATTTGAATTCGGTGTTGCACAGAATAAATAAGAAATAAAAATATTTACTACCAGCACAAAATAAACCTTTTTATTAAGCAAATGCAAAAATCAAGTGAAAGTAATCATAAAAATCAGATAAAACACCCATTCATTGCCAGACACTCGGTATAAGTTTTTGGACAGCACGACAGTCTATTTTATAACTTACATTAGTTTGATTTGATTTTAGTATTTCGGGTTTTATTTTTGTAAAAGATTTTTTATGGTATTGGATGGTTTTTCTGCAATGTTTGTTTTGTAAGGTTCGCAAACTTTTTAAATTTCACTTTCAATTTCGGGAATATAATATGTTACTGTAATGTATTTATTGTTAATAGAATTATTTTATTTTATACCATCTGAATTATCTGTTTTTAATAAAATCGGTTTGTAGAAATTTTTGGGTTAGTAGTTTTTTGTATTTATTAGGTAGGAGTATGTGCATTAAAATTTAAATTCCAGCTGGACCACATATGAAGGTTTTGTATACTAGTTTGTTATAGTCTCCTGTGTTGTTATAAATCATATTGATATCTTAGAAATTTATTAATTTCTAAATTTAAAATTTATTAATTTAAAAAAATTTCTATTTCATATGTAAATTGTAATTTCTGATGAAAGTCATTTGATAAATCTAACATTTCTTTTTGTTGCATTCATTAACATTAAAAACAAATTATTTTATCATTATAGCAAAACACCATGTATTGCGTCCCATTGTTAATATAATTATTGCACTTGCAACTTACAATTTATAAAAATACCTTTCAAATATTCTAACGAATATCCTTGAAAATACGGACTACCACATAAAAAACGAGATATCGAGGATATGACTTAAATTAAAAAAATACCATTTTTTCATTTCATAACTGATAAAGATAATCTTAATAGTATTACTAATTCTAACACAACAAATGCAAATTTTTACATCACAACCTTTAAATTGCTCTAATTTGGTTTTCCCAAAAGTAAGTACCTACCTATTCCTTATAAATAGCTCAATTTCGAAATTCAGTTTTGAAATAGGCTCCGATAGAACAGTAATATGAAAACACAAACATTACTGTACTGCTTATTCATAAATACGTTAAGTATGATTTTTCTTCATATTTAAGGTCCTTAATTCATTTTATGAAAATTCTTTGTAGTTCTGAAAATTGTTTAAGTTCGAAATAAACCGAAACTTAAACACAAATTAGCAATAATTTTTATACAAATTACCAAAATACCCAAGAAACCCCAATAAAATTATAATCACAAATAACTATTTGAAAATTCTTCCCACATCTAAAAGTTAAACATATCAGAAATGACGACATATTATAATTTAAATCGATGGGAATACAGAAAAAAAAGCAAAAATTATTGCTGCTCTAAAAGAGATTGACCTGGTTTTTAAACAATTCTCGAACAATTATACCGACACTTTTTAGGATGTTGCCGATAAAGACGTTGACATATTTCATTTATTTGCGAGTAAGTCCAAGTCTAGTAATTTATTGTAATCCTCTAGAATTCCGTATTTATGAAAGATATATATATATATATATATATATCTTTACGTGCAAAAATTTATTTTAATGCTATTTGCTACTTAACAGAGAAAATATATGATGCATTCGATAATAAAAAACCTTGTATTGCTATTTTTCTGGATTTAGCAAAGGCTTTTGATACTGTTAGCCATGATTTACTTATTAAAAAATTAGAAAATATTGGATTTAGAGGAATACCATTAGAGTTGATAAAAAAAACTATCTGGGAGATAGGCCCAATCATGTTATGATAGATAAAGAAGAAAGTTATCCAAAAGTATTGAAATACGGTGTTCCCCAAGGAACCATTTTAGGACCTTTGTTTTTTAATATTTACATTAATGATTTATTTAGTATAAATTGTGATGGAGAAATTCATAGTTTTGCAGACGATACTGTTATTTTTTATAGTGATACAAATTGGAACAACATACATAACAAAATTAAAAAAGATTTTAAAATAGTTAAAAATTGGTTTGATAATAACTTATTAAAAATTAATTTTGACAAAACAAATTATCTTAATTTTAGTCTAAATCAAAATAATAATACCTCAAATGTGGATAGTATTCAAATAGACAATGATATTCAAATTTTAAAGACTAACAGTGTTAAATACTTGGGAATAATTTTTGACAGTAAATTAAATTGGGATTTACATGTAGATTACTTAATTAAAAAATTAAGAAGTTTGCTACCAATATTCAGAAATGTTAAAACCTTTCTGAATACAAAACAATTAGAAACACTATATTATGCCTTAGTTAAAACTCATTTAAATTACGGAATTTTAGGTTGGGGAGGAATAAATAGAATTTTAGTAAAAAAAATAGAAGTATTACAAAAAAGATTTCTAAAAATTATATTTAATAAAGACTATTTTTATCCTTCAAAGGAATTATATTCAGAAACAAAAAAAATGGACATTAGGCAAATATATATTTATAATATTTTAATATACATTTTTAAGAATAAAAATCTAATACAATTTAAAAAACATAACCATGACACGCGTCATAAAAATGAAATTTCCATTAAACCAAAAATACATAAGTTTATAGCACAAAAAAGTTATAAATATTTATGTTTTTATTTAAACGATTATTTACCAATAAATATTAAACGAATTATATCATTGAAAAAATTTAAAATTGAAATAAAAACTTGGATATTAACAACAAATGATTTAAAGAAATTTTTGGAATTACTCTGATACTATTTTGTATAATATAAAAATATTTATTTGTTTTTCACTAAGGACCTAAAAAGAAATTTAATGTATGTATTTGAGTACGAATGTATATATGTATGCGTATAGGTGTGTGTGTGTGTGTATGTATGTATGAATATGCATGTATGTGTGTATGTATGTGTGTAAGTAGGTGTGTGTGTAAGTGTATATGTATGTATATATGTATATATATATATATATATATATATATATATATATATATATATATATATATATATATATATATATATATATATATATATATATATATATTTAAATTGAATAATTTATATAATAAAATAATATAATACTGAATATAAGATTTACCCCCAACAAGCACGTCTTCGGGGGTTTTAACAAGTTTATTTATAATATAAATATGTGAAATCATGTTTAAATTGTAATTACTTTAAATAAACTTTATTATTATTATTATTATTATTATTATTATTAATATTATTATTATTATTATTTTCTAGTGTACTTGCATTAGTGGCGTGCCTGCTGGTGAGTATATTTTTAGCGAAAAAAATGGTACGCCACTGATTTTTTGCAATATTAATATCGTTCTCCTAAAGCCCAATTAATTCTGCGTAAAAAGTGTCTCTTGAGCTTTTTCGCTGTGATGCACCGTTTTCGAGATAAAAATTAATTTATTTCGTACAATAAAAACAAATAATGAAAATGGATTTTTTTAAAACATATTTTTTGCGCAAGAAACAGTGCTTTTGATTCAAGTTTATAGTGAATGCTGGAAATGGCTTCTCCGCGCTTCAATACATGCTGTAAATCGTCTTCGCATATTTCTCCTAACTCTTCGGAATATTTGAGGTGTGAAAATATTAAACACCCTGTCTCTCGAAAAAGAAGCGTTTGAGGATCCATGTTTATCTAAATTATTTTCATATTTTTGGATGTAGAATCTGCCCTTAAATTTTCTTATCATCTTTTTGAAACACCCTGTATATCATTGGATATTGATTAAAAGTAGTAAAAGTGTTAACCATTGGGTAACACTTTTACCAGCAAGAGTGCGAGTAATATTATTTACGCAATAACAGAGTGTTTTCGTGCTGCATGAATAGGGTCGTACATAAGTAAATAGACAGATCGTTATAGCGTGGAGATTGTTAGACTTATTTACTTTGCACTTGTTCGCACTTGAGAAACTCGATCGAATATTATGACGTCAAGTTATTTTGCACATTATAAGTATTTTACTACATCTAGCTAGAGCTTTTCTATAAATGTTTGTATATTATTGTATTGTCCTGTACATTTCATAGATTTAAAAATGAATCTTAATCCTTACCAATATTATAAATGCGAAAATATGTTGGTTTGTTTGTTACCCAATAACGTTCCAACGGAACAGCGGATCGCGAAGAAACTTAACATAGAGGAAGCCTACAGCACAGAAAAGAATATAGGCTACTTGCTATCCCGATTGGATAGGTATTTCCTCTAAGAAGCTAAAATAAAATTTCAGCTAATGATGACAGCACACGTAGACTTCAAGGACTAACGTACCGTGGGCGGGAATTAGAGGTTGGGTGGGGAAGGGAAAACCTCTGCAGGCAATTCGTTCCATAATCTGGAGACTCTAGATATAAATCAGCGACAGAAGTGGGGTGTTCTAGGGTTTTGTAGCTGGACAAGGTGATGCTGCTTTTCAGATGAAGAGAACAGTATTATAGGTTAGGTTTATTTAAGAAATAAGAAGTGTATAAGTTGAAAAGAGAGAGGTATTTTCTGACTCGGAAGAGAAAACTAAGCTTTTTAACAGCTGATGTGGCTTTTGAAGTTATGTGTTTGTGCCAACTCAGATTCTGTTCTAGTTCAAACCTTGGATACGCCCTTGCGCACGAGAATAGTCCAAGTAGTGAATTGGTAATGAATCTAACTAAAACTGAGATGTACTTTAGTACAAGACCGGTTGACTGTTCCTGGTTACTGGTTAGATCAAATGGCTCAAGTATTGTTCAAAATGAAACAGTTAAATTTATGGGTTTGCATATTGACTCACGCCTTAATTGCACAGCTCATATAAACACTGTCCTGAAAAAGCTTGCTCTGCGTTCATTTGTACGCTGGAGGCTAAGGCCATTTGTGAGTAGAAATACGTTGTTGTCATATTACTACGCATATTCCTATTCGACAATGATCTATATCTATAGGATTGTTGGCTGGGGGATCATCTGGGATTCAGGATGTTCTAGTAGCACAAAAAAGAATTGTTCGGACTATCTTGAATAGGTGCCCGCGGGACTCATGTAGGCCACTGTTTGCAGAGTTGGGTTTGCTGACTGTTATGTCTGCCAGGATATTGCAGTGTCTACTCTATGTTAAATCAAATATAAATAAATTTAAGGCAAGTGACAGCCTGCCTCATGGCTACTCATTGCGATATGGGGACACAGTAAGAACGCCACGGCCTAGGCTCATCGCAACGGCAAGTAGTGGACCCGTGCTGCCATTAAAAATTTATAACCACCTTCCTGCGGTCGTTCGTTCTATGGAAAACAGGAATCAGTTTAAAGCAAAACTCAAATCATTAATATTAAGCCAAACTGTGTGCACGTTGGAGGAATTCTTTACAATGTGTAAGTAGTGTCTCATGATTATTTTCCTATTGACGTGTAATTGTGTTGCTGTTTACGGTTAAAGCTCGACAACTGTGTTTGATTGATCGGTCTATTGGTTCTGCTTGAGGTTAGAGCTAATAGGAAGAATGTATCTATATGGGATGACTTTTGCAAGTATTTTAGTAATTTTAAGATTTGTAAACGAAGACTATGTCATGTGACTCATGTATATTATGATCACTTGTTGAATGAATAAATAAATAAATAAAAATGATGTCTCAAACTGAACGCTAAAGGAAAACTTAAATAAAAGATAAAGTATTAAAATTTAAAAATCAATTAAAACAATATTTCTTGAAATTTCTTGATATTAATCATTGCATCGGCCAGCCTTTGAATCATATTAACAAAGATGAAGATTGGTCCTGTGAATTGTCACTTGTTTGCTCTAAAACTTATAGCTGCATCTCAGAACATAAATAAAGCAACAAGTAATTTTGTTGATGATTGAAATTTCTACAGACGTTTTAACAATAAGCGTAGAAATTTTTATAAAATGTTTTTGTAATTTAGTTCGGTTAGTTATCTTACCGTAAAACTAGAGTTATGTTGCTTCGAAAAAATACATTTTGGGACAGCTTTACATAACAAGTTACAGTGCTATCTTTTAATTTTACATTAATTTTTCATCAATAAGTGCATTCATTACCTACCGTTCTGTAGGTTACGATGAATCTCCAGAATCATTAAGGTTTTATGACTTAAAGTTGTATCTGTCACTTGTTTGTCTGTTTAAGATATCTTGAATCTTTTTGATGCACTTTTTGTCATTTTCTTTCATTTTCAATATATGCTTATGAGCTACATAAGATACATTTAAGATACGTACATATTACATTTAACTTGTCTGTAGAGTAGAACCTTTATTTCGGCAGCCACATTATGTATTAGAATTTTCAGAATAACCTTAGTTTACCCTTCAATTAACAATATTTACGAATATAATACGACCATGTTATAAAAACATATATAAAACTCATTCTCCCAAAATTATTTTCACTGAATTTAATCTCTTGCGGCATTTTATTTGCTTTTCAGTTTATTAATTTTGGTTCTTCTGTTATTGATTGACATAAGAAAAAATGTGACAAAAGGGATAAAAATAACAGGACTACTGGTTAATGTGATAAAAGATTCTAAGGGAAAATGGTCTTATTGTATGTGCGAACAGTTAAGTGTTATATAAAAATATCAGTCAAGGAAAACATACCGAAAGATCTGTTCACAGAACATCGATTAAATAAAAAATTTAAATATCGTAATATATTGTTAAACGTGAAACGCCAAGGATTTCGATAAATGAGAAAAATATTATAAAATATACACATAAAGCGACATAAATTTTCTACAATTTGACTAAGAATCCCTATTATAAATATAAAAATCTGTTTAAAAACGATAATAAAAAATTTTAGTTTTATTTTTTACACCAGAAAACGGACTTTTTTTTATATAAAATCAGGATTTTTCACCGGTAACGACCGGATTTACGAATTTAGCACCTGGTAACCCTAATCACGTCTCAACGACGCAACCGATGACTATTAAATTTTTCATAGTGAAAGCTTAGGTCTGTTGGTATCCGGCGCATCCACCAAAATATTTGTGGACGTTGAAGTAGAAGTTTTTCAGGAACTGGACAATCGGTGAACGGAATTTAAGAATTAATTTTTCAGGCAACAGTTTTTAACCATTTTTCCTCAGTATTAGAATCAAAGATAATATAATTTATTATTACACAATAAAGCAATGTTTATTAGATGCCATATTTTCCTATTTTTTAATACAAAACAAAATACCTGTTACCATCTTATACTACTAAAATAGACAGAATGCCCCTAATGTAGTACAATAAAAACACATTTTCTGGCTTTTTAATGCAGCAC
The DNA here is from genome assembly GCA_963971165.1 of Philopedon plagiatum. Lineage (NCBI taxonomy): Eukaryota > Metazoa > Arthropoda > Insecta > Coleoptera > Curculionidae > Philopedon > Philopedon plagiatum. Next base: position 33,758,007 of record OZ020196.1, on the reverse strand, counting down.
TTAGAATTCAAATGTCAGTGATTTGATTTATTACGAAGGGCAAGTTGTCATAACACAAATAATACTTATTTATTTTTTTTAATAAGTAAACATGAAATCTCAATCCCAAGAAACTGCCATAGTTCTATTTTTAAATATCTTGGAGCACTTTTATCTAAGGACTAAATCTGCTAAAGTAATTTTATCAGGATTCTTTTTTCTGGATTTAAAAAGTAATATACATTATTCGCGTCACCAGGATTTAAGTTCGTTAATTATAAATATTTTTAATAAATAATCTTTTTTTCAACCCTTAAATTTAATTCAGTGACGTTTATTATCCAAAAGTCAAATAAATAATTTACCAATTATTATTAGCCTTGCGTCTAAAATAATAATCCATTCAGAATGCATATAGGTATGTCATCTTCAAACAGGATTTTATGTTTTTTTATTAAACATTTCAGTCATTAAGAACAAGCCATCTTCAAAGTATTACTTGAATCTCCAATTTAATGTTTAATGCTTAAAGAAGCCGAGGCATTTAGTTTACGAAAAATATATCAAAATACTATCAAAATTATTCTGATATCTATTCGTTAGTTTCTGGGGAAAAATTATGGTTTCCTAGACTTCAAACAATTATCCCATCAAATATTATTCTATATGTTGACGTTAAAATACATACGTACCTACTCGTATCTAGTGTCATAAACGACATTTCATTAATAAATCCTGTATACTTTTTTATTTTTAACATAAACTGAAAATCATTTTGTCTTCGTATATCATAATTTTATTTTTCTGAAACTAGAGTAATTTAAGAATCACCAGGAATTTCATTTTCTTTAAAGACAGTAAAAAAATAAGTGACACTGATAAGGCGATTTCCCCAGTTTTGTGTTAATCTAATTTTACTGGTTTTATGCGTGTTTTGTCATTCGTCTATGTGCAATGCTTTTTTGAAATCATCTTTGAATATTCCAATTTTGGTCCTTGGTAGTGTAATATTTATTTGGCCTTAATATTTTTAATTTTTGCCAACCTATAGAAGTCAAATAAACTAGAATCAGACATGCATGATGTTAGTGAAATGTGAAATTGAGTTGCCAAAAATAAAGTACCGATTCTTAATATTAGAAGAATAATAGACCTTTAATAGAAATGGGATTTTAAAATACGACAAAAAAGAGAATGACTTGCAATTTATAGAGGTAGTTGTAACAATTAAAGATGATTTAATATCCATGTGTATATAAATGTACTTGTTTTGTAGGTAAACAAATGACTGTCAAAATGTGGAATGAGCTTGATGTCATAACCAAGTTTTTTTATCTAATAGGAGCTAAAATAAAGGCTAATATTTGAAGGGTCAAAATAAAGTTTAGATCATTTAGTATACACATATTATGTATAATTCAAACTAAGCAATACATGTTATATACAGTGCCTATCTTAATTATTGACAATGCTCTAACAAGATTATTTTATATTTATATTACGGCGTACTTTTTTGAACACAATGTATAATAATAATAAACGAAAATAGTAAAATCCATTACTATTTTCATACAGTAAACAAACCCATAAAAACACAAAAGATTTTTTGCGCCCTACCGCATAATTTAGGGCTGATAAATCTTTATCAAGACAAGACACACCTTGTATACTCGTATAAAATACAATTAAGAAAAAAATGGCATGAATGAATTCCGCCTGACAAATTAATTTTTATTTCCGTTTATTGATTGTCCAGTTTCTGAATAATACATACTTCAAAGTCAACAAATATTTTGGTGGGCCGACAGACCTAAGCTTTCTCTATGAAAAATTTACATTAATCATTGCGAAACCTTTCAGAAATTAGGCTATGCAACAGAGCATATAGACCGCCAACGGAGGTCTATATACCGAGCTGTGATAGGAGAAAATGTGTGTGTGTGCTGTCCGTTTTGACATTTTAACCTTTTCAATTTTTTTTCTCGAAAACGGCCAGAGTGGGACCAGCGAATTTTCTGGGTTAATAGATGGATAGTGCAACTAGCTTCGGTAAAATATTCAGTTATAGTATGGTTATAGTATGGTTTTGGAGCTATTAAACGTCAAAGTCGGAATTTGCGTAATTTCGTATGATATCGATTACAAGTCGCAAAAGTGAATCAAAAAGATTTAAATTTTTGGGAGGTTGTAGAGGACCCAGAGCTGCAGAACCCTTTTGAAATTAGCAACTATAGGAAAATAGCAAGTAATTTTTTTGAATTTTTTTGTCAAAAATACCGGTTGCAGGCCCCTTTTTGGTACTTATTATCTCGGAAATGAAGTCATATCAAAAAACGTATTCATACGTGAAAGTTTAAAATCTTAGGTACTTTCTTTTTGCCATAAATTTACCTAAAAAATTTCGATTATTGACCCAAAGATTTCACGGTCTTTTTTTTTTTGGGTCAAAGTAGATCCAAATCAAAATCCCATGCATCTCGTCGGAAAGAGCTCGTCGAAATAAGTGATATGCAATTTTTTTAGTTTCTTCATTCTTTATAGGAAAGGAGCAATCGATCATTAAATTTCGATTTTTGCCCTCGACATCGGTACATTTCAATCACTTTGTATCTTTTTCTATCCAATTTTTTTGCCAATCTTTCAAAGCTATCTTATAGAGGGATAATCAGGCTTTATAATGAATTTCCAAAGAGATATCCAGGAGTGTATTTAGGGGGTAATTTTTTTTTAATTCCCTACAAATCCTATTTTTAAGCGGCATTATTCTATACTACTTTTTTAACTAAGTGGTTCTTTTGGAGTTTTATATGTATATGCGCTGAACATCTAAGGATACCTCCCAATGGTTTAAATCACTTATGATCGTCAAGAAATCAGTGGCTTTCCCGAAGGGCTCGCCACCAATCACCATCCAACTCGGTGACCATACGACAAGGCCAGATTATCCATTAGACAAAGTAGGCACTGTGCCTAGGGCCTACGAATCCAAAGGGGCCTACGAACACCATGACCAAAATTTAAAAAATGCAATTAAAAATAAAAATTAAAACTTCACCAAAAATTATTTATTTAAAAAAGTAATAATTTTCTAAAACTATAAAACATAAAATAGTTTGTATTCTACAGGGTGGGGGTAACTTAGCAATTTTAAATGGGTAGGTGGACTTTTGTTTATAAAATTCGAATGTAGGTAAAAACTACGTATGTGTACAAATTTGTTTTTGATTTGCTCTTTCGGTTACGGAATTATGTTTTGTTAGATTATAAAATAAAAAAATATTTACCATTTAATTTAAACTTATTTATCGTCTGTCCTGCTTGAGAAGTTGTTCGAAATGCCCCCCTTCAACTTCCAAATACTCTCTTACTCTTTTTCTAAATGAATTTCGTACCCGCTGTAGCATTTCAGGTGTCACTAATAAGCAGGCAAAACGGATTCGGTCTTTCATGTCATCTAAAGTTGTAGGTGCAGTCGCCATCATTTTGTGCTTTATAAAACCTTACAAGAAAAAGTCAAAGTAAGTCAAATCCGGAGACCTAGCAGGCCAGTTGGCCGGACCAGCTCGTCCAATCTACTTGCAGTTTTTTCTGCACTCCCCCAAAATTAACAACATATCAACTTGCACAATAAAATTTTCTTCCCTGTTTAATTGAGGAATAAACAGAAATAATCGTTAAAACGTCAAAATTCTCATCTGACTTAAGTAAAAATAAGGCATTTCCGTAGACTCGATTTATTGGTAAAACTTATTTATTTTTTAAATTCAAAATAAAATTCATATAACCATAATTTCGTAACCGAAAGAGCCAATAAAAAAATTGTACACATACGTATTTTTTATATAGATTTATAAACAAAAGTACATCATCCCATTTCAAATTCCATGCACCTCATCGGAAAGAGCTCATCGAAATACGTGATATTCATATTTTTTAGTTTCTTTATTATTTATAGAAAGGGAGCAGTCGACGATTAAATTTCGATATTTTTACTTTTTTTTCCTTCGACATCGGTACATTTAAATCACTCTGAATTTTTTCCCTATTGTTCAATATATAAGATAATCAGGCTTTACAATTAATCTGGAATGGGTCATCCAGGAGCGTATTTAGGGGGTAAAAACTGATTTTGATATTTTTCTAACAAGTCCTACATTTAACCTGCATTATTATATACTACTTTTCTAATTAAGTGGTTCTTTCTGCGTTTATAATATTCGCTGAACATCTAAGAATACCTCCCAATGATTTAAATCGCTTATTTTTCCATTTCACTTATAAATAATTAGGTTTATTTGCATCGGGGACAGGCAAAATTTGAAAATTCAAGTTTGCAAGCAATGAAATATTTAGAGAATCTTTAGGCATCTCGCGGGCGGCGAATGAAAGATCGAAAGTAAGAAGGTCGAGAGTAAAATGATCGAAAAATTATTGATCGAAATTACAAAAGGTCGAAATTTAAAAAGATCGTAAATAAAGAAGGTCGAATCGAAATTACAACAGGTCGAAATAAAAACAGGTGGGAAAATATAGTTATTATCTATTAGTTGTAAGTTGTGACTACTGTCGTCGTTTAAAAATGAAAATAAATAATATTGAAATGTTATTATTTTCTATTGCGTTGCTTGCGGAGCGTTTGCTCAGGTTTGCTCAGTTTTCATTCATTTCATTGATCGACCTATACTCATTTCGACCTTTTTAAATTTCGATTTTTGTAAATTTTAATGTTTGAAATTTCGATCTTTTTCAATTTCGACCTTATTCTACTTCGATCTTCTGTACTTTTGATATTTTCGACCTTTTGTAACTTCGACTTGTATTTTGGACCTTCTCACTTTCGATCTTTCATCCGCCGCCTGCATCTCGCAATTTCCGGTGATCACCGAAGTTAACCTACGCCCGACCAGGTTTTACTTAGATGGGTGACCGCTTGGGATTATAAAAGTTTGTTATAAAGGCTTTATTTATTTATTATTTATCTTCTCGATATATAGAAGAAGAAACTGACTGACTGACGTATCAACGCACAGCCCACATCGCTAGGTCTAGAAACTTCAAATTTTCAAGTAGGCGTGCACTAAGAAAAGGTTTTTCAGAATTCAACCCCTAAGGGGATGAAACAAGAGGTCAAACTTTCTATGGAGAAAAAATATTAGATGGTCCTATTAACTCGAAACTTCATAGACGTACAGTAAAAAATAAATATTTAAACACATGTTTTACAGTTTTTAATAAATCAGCCCCTAAGGGGTTGAAATGGGGGTTCAAATTTTGTAGTAGTAAAATTGTTATACGGTTCTATTACCTTAAATCTATGTAAAACTACCCTAAAAAATAAACACATATTTAATGACTTTTTAGAAATCAACCCTTAAGGGAGTGAAATAGGGGCTCAAAGTTTGTAATCTAGAGACCGGATTCGAATATTACATTTCAGGAACTTCGTTGGAAAGACAGTGTACACAGAAAATATTAAAAATATTTTTGAGAAGACTATGGGATTACTGAGGTCCGAAAATCTAATTTTGTTTAACAGATGGTAAAAAAATAACGGGGGATAAAAAGGGAGCGATTGGCAATTTCTTCCTAAAATGTAAACTAATATGCCAGCTTCGGGGTTATTACGGATAATCTAATTTTGTGTAATAAATGTTGAAGAAAATTAATGGGAATATAAAGAAGCGGCTGGAAATTTTTTAAAGATATAAACTAATATGTCATTTTCGGGGTTATTGAGCTCAGAACATCTAATTTTGTTTAACAGTCGTTAAAAAATATAGCGGGGAGGGGATAAAGGCGCGACTGAGAATTTCTCCAAAAATGTTCTAATTTTATGTAAAGGGGTAAAAAAGAAGCGACTGGAAATTTCTTCAAAAACATAACTAATGTGTCATTTTCGGGGGTTATTGAGGTCAGAAAATCAAATTTTGTCTTACATAATATGTTAAAAAAATTAACGGAGGGGGTGGATAAAAAGAAGCGGCTGGAAATTTTTCCAATAATGTTAAATGTGTCATTTCCGATGTAAGAAAATTTAATTCATCTAACAGTTTAACAGATGTTAAAAAAGTTAACGAGGGGGAGGGGCGATTGGCTATTTTTCCAAAAATGTTGTCATTTTCGGGGTAAGGTCAAAAAATACAATTTTATGTAATAGATGTTAAGAAAATTAACAGAGGGGCGGGGGGGGGGGGGGTAAAAAGGGCGATTGGCAGTTGCTCAAACAATGCCAACTAATGGGACATCTTCAGGGCCATTGGGGTCAGAAAACCTAATTTTGTGTAACGGATGTTATAAAAACTAACGGCGGAAGGAATTTCTTCAAAAATTTTAACTAATTTGAAATTTTTGGGGCTATTAAGGTCGGAAAATCTAATATAACATGGCATTACAAATTTAATATGATGAAGGGAGGGGGGAAGAATAAGTGCACTAAAAACAAAAAAAATCATAAAAGTTAACAAAACCAAGTTGATCATTAACCTCAGTAATAAGATAAACACATAACAATATGATTTCATACTTTTCAGTGCTTTGCCTTCGGTGAAGTCGCTTAATTTTTTTGAAAAAAAAAATTTTTAGGAGCAATAATTCATAAATACCTACAACCGGACAAAACCTAATATTAATTTCATTTCATTTACCTTTTCTATCAGGTACCTGATTCCGACCCCGACTTTTGCGTCATGTAATATTGAAATCCAGGCTCTAGATATAACTAACCTAACCTAACATATAACTCATGTTGTTTCATGTATTCATAATCATGACGTCAAATTATCACCTATAATACGCGGACAAAGTCGCGGGCGTAAGCTAGTTTATTTATATAGGTTTTATTCGGTTCGGTAGTATACGGGGTGTATTACAGTGATGAGTCTAATTTCGATTTTGCTTAGGTTTGTTATTAATAAGGCTGCCCACTTGAATGCCGCACCCGTGGCAACGTACGTGGTGGCCAGCTAATTAGAAACACTATGGGCAAATAAATCAAACACAAAATTATAAACCAAATCAAAGTGTACAAGATTGGTATTCTGTAGTATAAGTGTGGTTATGACAAATGACCTTAAAGGTGCGTTTCCTATGGGGCTGCTGACGCACGCGGCTGCCGCACAGCGTCTGACGCCTAGTACTGCTCATGTGACAATTTAATTTATCCGATTCTTCGATCGTCAGACGCTAGTGTCAACGTTAAGGTGCGTTTCCTATGGGGCGGCTGACGCACGCGGCTGTCGCACAGCGTCTGACGCAAACGGCTGATGCCAGTACACCCATTTGACGTTGACGCTTGCGTCTGACGCTCGAAAAGAAACGGATAAATTAAATTGTCACATGAGCAGTACTAGGCGTCAGACGCTGTGCGGCAGCCGCGTGCGTCAGCCGCCCCATAGGAAACGCACCTTTAAAAAACCTAAATTATCTAACATCTATCTCCTATAATGATGACCTGTCGTTTTAATCCCACTTTTTAATATTAGATAAGCAAAGGTTATAAATAAATGTAAAATCAGTTAGTCAGGGACTTCATAGTTGATTTTCAAGCTGTTAACTTTAAACTTCATTTCTCCAGTTTTTCTCCCAAATAAATTTGTAATACTTCAGTGTGTTTTTTAAAAACGCCTTTCCCTTGGCCCGACGTATAACTGGCGCAGTCTTGGTGGATTTTTGAGACGTGTCACAAGGGCATATTGTGATCACGGTTTCTTTCAAGAATTTACTGGAAGAAATCTACCAAAAAGTCCAAAAAGTGATGTTCCAGAAGCAGATAGTACTGATGATGTAAAGTGGCAACTGGTCATTACTAGACAACTGAAGAATTTGGAGAAGAAAAGAAGACGAAAGCTAACACTTCAGCTTTGGAGTCCCCAGAAAAACAGTCGAGGGCATATCGGAGGTTTCTTGGTTCTGCAAGTAAGAGAAAAGAATCACTCTTCAGCGGAAAAACTGGATCCAGCCTCAGGTTAACAACAAAAGAAATCACCAAATGAAGATTTTTCCACTTTTAGCATTGTAAGTCAAAATTTTCCATTTTTCATTTTTGCAATTTCCATTTTATTTTCGTAACATATTTTTGTACAGGCAATTCAAAAAATATATTGCATCATCTTATTTGTCTAGTCCTAACAAAATAATGGCCTCTACAAAAAGCACTTTATTTTTAGTATCAAGGAATTTTTAGTAGATATTAAGCATTTTACTATTAACTATTTTTATTTTTTTTTGATATTCTGAGTGCTATTTGAAGTGAGTTTTTAAAATATTTTCAAAATTGATTTGGCAGCAGAATTTTTAGACGATTTAATTGGTTCTATCAGTACTTTATCAATAGACGAGCAAAAATTTAAAAAACCAAAAATGCCAGAAATGCCAGAAATAAATAATCAATTATTAAGATATCAAGCCGATAACATCCTTTGTTTGATGGCAATCAAAAAATGTTAAACAGATTTATTACTTCAGTCGAAAATCTATTAATAGCTTTTCAAGATAGAACTAACAAAGATGCAACTATAAGTATATGTCTGTTTGACACTATTTCTTCTAAATTAGTAGGCAAAGTAGCCGAGTTAGTAGTTTCAAGAGCCGAATTAAACTCTTGGACTTTAATTAAAGATGTATTAATCAACAGCTTTTCTGATCAAAGATCAATAGATTGTTTGATCCAAGATTTACTAAACTTAAAACCTTTTAAAAATGAAAATCTTTTATGTTTTGCTATGAGAATACAAGATGCTCGTAGTTTACTAATTTTCAAAATTATGCCAGTCTAATGAAGATCAGGTTATAAAAAATGTTAAAATACATTATGATGAATTTGCCTTCAAGCATTCTTAAATGGTTTAACTTATAACTTACAACTTATTGTAAAGATAAAAAATCCAACTACCCTAGGGCGAGCTACGGCATTTGTTAGAGAGGAAGAAAATTTCCTTTATTTTAAGAATTCACAAACTATGAATTTGCGACAACCGTTAGTCCCAAATAAACATTAAAATATAGACCAAATTATCTTCCTATGCAAAGTTACACACAAAATAAACCAATATACATCCCAATATCAATGCCCCAAAATTACAATTTTCCAAGACCTAATTTTTCAAGTTTTCACAAAATAATAATTTTCAAAATTTCTCTTAAAATAATAATTTTTCCCAACAAAGGCCTAATTTTATAAATAATCAACCACAACCGAGTACAAGCTTTCATATACCTCAACCATTTACGCAGCAAACACCACCTTTTGTGCAACAAAGACCTTTTAATCAAAATTTTAATTACGGTCAATCTAGACGTACTCATTTAAACAGAAGAATCGAACCAATGGACACAATCTCCGGAAATACTATATTAAATAATGCTTTACAACAAAAATATATTTCGCAAGAACTTTATAATCAAGAAATTCCTGATCAACCCAGTAACACAGGTACTGAAAATTCTTATAATCATGAGAATATCGATTTCTCTGAAAATACTTATTATCATGAACAAAATAAATATTACGATGCTGAATCTTGATTTTAGCGACATAAATTATAATAATCCTGAAAAAACTGAAATAATACACATTAAAGAATTAAAAAAGCCCCTTGTTACAGATGATCCTTCGTCCGAGGACAGCCCTAAAAGACCACTAACCACTGGACTTTTATACAGATTTTTGACATGACTAACATAATTAAAGAAGTTTTACAAATAAATCAGAACTATGAACTTCTTAGAGAAAATATAAATAATATACCTGATTGCAAAAAAGAATTTCATAACTCATATGCCATAATTGACAATTTAAAAAATAAAATTTTACCTTTTTATACCGAGCCCTTGGCGACTAAAATGTATCTATGTATAATGTCCGTTTTGACGTTTTCACCTTTTCAATTTTTTTCCACGAAAACGGTCAGAGGGGGAGCAATCGAATTTTCTGGGTTAATAGAGGGATAGTGCATCTAGCTTCGATAAAAAAATTCAGTTATACAGGGTGTATCGTTTCGGAATTATTAAACGTCAAAGTCGAAATTTCAGCGATTTCGTATGACTACAGGTCGCAAAAGGTAATTAAATCGATTTAAATTTTCGGAGGTTGTAGAGCGCCGCGCCGGTAGCTTCCGAACCCTATTAAAATTGGTGAGTATCGGAAAATGAGAAATAATTCTTTTGAATTTTTTTAGGTCGAGAATTGCCGTTCGCAGACCCCTCTTTGTTAACTCGAAAACCAAACGTCGGACAAAAAAACGCATCATTCGAAAAACTTTAAAAACTCAAATATTTTCTTTTTACAATACATTTACCTATACCTAAAACGGCTGAAAATGGATTTATATGAGAAAAACTGGAAATTTAAATTTTAGACCCAAATTTTTCATGGTTTTTAATTTTTTTTTGGAGTCACAATGGATCCAAATCAGAACACCATATCACTGATCGGATCGGATCAAAATCAGTAGAATCCGTGTTTTTTAGTTTTTTCATTCTTAATAGGACGGGAGCAATCGACGATTTCCATTTTTTGCCCTCGACATCGGTACATTTGAATCACTCTGTATTTTTCCCTATCCAATTTTTTCCAAATTTTCCAACGCCATCTTATAGAGGGATAATCAGACTTTGAAAGTAATCTCGAATGGGTAATTCAGGAGCGTAATTAGGAGGTAAAAACTTTTTTTTTTCTAACAAATCCTACTTTCAATCGGCATTATTAAATACTATTTTTCTAATTAAGTGGTTCATTCTGCCTTCATTATATCCGCTGAATATCTAAGAATACCTCCCAATATTTAAATCGCTTATTTTTCGTTTCACTTATAAATAATTAGGGTTATTTGCGTCGGGGACGGGCAAAATTTAAGAATTTTAAAATTTTCCTTCATCCAGGTCCCAAAAAGATTATGGAAGGTGTCCACGATTACAGCAAGGACACGGCTGCGCTCCTAGGGCGCAGCAGTGAAGCAGGCTTGCCACATGATTACGGCTGGAATTAAACCAACGATTTTTCTGCATATTCTAAAGAAGGATGGTGTGTAAGTGTGGCAACACACGTTTATTGTAGGTTTGGGAGTGCATTACAATCAGGGGCGTATTTAAATTAAAACCAGAGGATAAACTTAATTGAGTCGGATTTGAAGCAAATCGTTCATATTATTTATATTTATATATGTGGGTGTTTGTATGTATGTATACAGGGTGTCCGAAAAGTCTTAGTACGTGTAAATATCTTTGCTATTAGTACAAACATAAACTTAATTGAGTCGGATTTCTAGCAAATCGTAAATATATTTCTATTTCTTTTTATGTATGTATACAGGGTGTTCGAAAAGTCTTCGAATGTTCGAAGATAATCTTAAGTCGGATTTTAAGAAAATCGTATATATTTGTATTTTTGGTGTAGGTGAATATGTATACAGGTCAAAAATGCCATGTGTGGGTGTATGTATACAGGGTGTCCGAAAAGTCTTACAATGGGCTAATATTTGTATTATTACGAAAACAAACTTAATTAAGTCGAATTTCAAGAAAATCGTCTACGTCACATCCAGACGGCAATGATCAACACAAATAGATTTTAGTTACTACTAGAGATATAGTTGGGACAGAGACATGTTTAAATAAACAAAATAATATATTATTTAACGGAACATATCTATTAGAAATAAGTTTTTCTTGTAGCCTTAAGTTAAAAGATATTTTAATTAACACTTTTAAAAATATGAAACATAATTTTCAAAATGTGCCTCTACCAAACATAAATATTAATCTTATTCACAAATCCTTGTATAAAGAAGTAAAACTGCTCAATTTAAACAACATTAATTTTAATAAGTTACATAAATTACAAGAAGATATTAATTTACAAAAATCAGAATATTCTAAATTATTAAATCCTTCTGTATATTATAATAAAACAAGTTTTTGGACAGTTTTACTCTACATAATATTTTGTATTTTAATAATATTTTTATTATGGAAGTATATCTAATATGGCCTATTTATTTAAGATTTGTAAGAAATAAAAATGCTACTAATCAAAATAATTATACAATTTTATTGTAATCTAGGTCATAGAAACTTTAAAAAAAAGTTTATATGCCCTTCTAAGGGTGGAGGAGTTACATCTCCTATATTGCTGCCCTGTCTTTTTAATCCCACTCTTTAATATTAGACAAGCACAGGTTATAAATAAATGTAAAATCAGTTAGTCAGGGACTTCATAGTTGATTTTCAAGCTGCTAACTTTAAACTTCGTTTCTTCAGTTTGTCTCAACTTGGAAAATAAAATTACTAGCATTTCCGCCTTTCAGTAACTACCCTCTTTTAAAATCATGTTTGTGAGTTTTAAAAATAATTACTAAATAAATTTATATTGTACATGTACCTATATATTGTTCTTTGTACTCAAAAACATTTTTATTTCGTATTTCATTAAACCCATTGGTTTCTGAAATAAAAAATGATTTAATTTTTAGGTGTTGATTTTACCCCTTCACAGGGTGAGTTTTGCAATATCCTTTCTTGTTTGACGTAAAGCTGTATGCAAAGTTTCAGCTTTCTCTCTTTGGTAGTCATTCAGTGGTCGAAGTGTGTTTTTACCCCCTAGGGGTAAAATTCCATCACTACTTTTTTTTCGTATTGGAAAAATAAAATTAAATTGATATGTTTTATCGTTTTCCTTAGAACTTAGTAGTATTTAAAATAAAAAATAATTACACTTTTAGGGGTTGCTTTTACCCCTTAGAAGGCGAGTTTTGCAATATCCTTTCTTAGTGAATGTCTGGGGCTTAAACTAAAGCTGTATGCAAAATTTCAGCTTTCTATCTTTGGTAGTTAGGGCTGGGCCCTAATAAATCAGTGGTAGAAGTGTTTTTATCCCTTAGGGGTAAGATTCCAACACGAAAAAAAATAGTTTTTGGTAAAAAAATTAAATTTCCATATTTCGGCGTTTTCCTTAGAACTTAGTAGTTTTAAAAATAAAATATAATTAAATTTTTAGGGGTTGATTTTAAACCTTTAGAGGGTGAGTTGTGCAATATCCTTCCTTACTAGACGTCTGGGGCCCAAACTAAAGCTGTATGCAAAATTTCATCTTTCTATCTTTGGTAGTTAGGGCTGGGCCTTGATAAATCTGTGGTCAAGGTGTGTTTTTACCCCCTAGAGTGCAACAGGAAAAAAAGTAATCTTATCTACAGAATTAAAATAAACCTGACATGTTTTGGCGTTTTCCTTAAAACTTGGTAGTTTTTAAAATAAAAAAAATAATTTTTGGGGGTTGCTTTACCCCCTTAGAGGACGAGTTTTGCAAAATCCTTTCTTAGTGGTCGACTACGGCGTAAAATAAAGATGTGTGCAAAATTTGTGTGCTACATTTTAGCATTAGTAGTTTTGGCTGGGCGTTGATAAATGAGTGAGTCAGTTAATTTACAATTTTATATATTAGTATAGATTTAAACTTAAAACAGAGCATTTATCGGTGTAATATTGATACTCCTAGAAAGAACTATGTCAACGACCCATGATAAACCAAACCCTTAATAAATTATATCCTTCGGCAGAGAATACAAATGTTTTCTTTTCCTCGTCACTTACTCTAATAATCTCTGACTGTGATTTTTTCTCGAAGAGTGCAAAATAAATATCTACCCCAAAACTATTCGAATTGTATTTAGTTCACTGTAAAATCTGTTCTGTCCAATCTAAGGAGAAGATAAAAATCAACAGTAATAAAACCAAATTCTAGAAAATTGTATTAATCAAACAACTTATTACAAAAGCACAAAGTAATCGCATTGGAACGACTCATTGACCAAACTTGTCGCCATTTATAAGATAAAACTAAAAACTTTTTCTAGATAGGTACCTAAGTTTTAAATGAATCTAGTTATAGCCCAAAAATTGTTTTCAAAATTGTAAGCATAAATATTTTGCATTATTTTTTTTTTCCTGAAATTTCTTTCTACATGAAAATAATTTTCAGGCATCCACATAAATATTATTTTTTATTGATGATAAGGAAATAAAACCCTTTATTGACTTGTTAGTCATTCTAGTCTAAATACTCGTTCGAAGCGACCTACCTTTCAAGTGCTTGTGTGTTTTTGATGCGATCAAATGAAGGCATAAACGCAAACCTTCTTTTATAGAGTGACCAGCAAAAAGCTGGCCGCATATGGGAAAAATTTTTATTATTGGGATATCAAGAATCTAGCGATGGTTCCTGTATATCTGATAACCTAAAAATTGATTTTAACATTTGTCACGTGACTGCCGGTTTATTAGAAACAATTAAATCAATGTCTAAAAATGTGAGGTTAGTTCGCAAGATTAATCAATCAAAAAATGAAATTTCGGCAGATTTTCAGAACTTAACTTTATCTCCACATACATTCATAAGGAAACTCTCTTTTATTATGTAGTAAATAAAAGGCAATAGTTATATATTAATAGTTGGTAGTGTGGGATCAGGCCAGTTATTTAAAGAAAACCCTTTTGTTTTCAATGCCGACGTTTCGATTTATTTAAAATCATCCTCAGGGCTCTACGGAAAAAGGAACAATAAGTACCAATTAGGTAATTTTATATAAAGGAGAGTTATGAATTATAAATGCCTTTCTAATATGTATATTAGTTGTATGCATAAGACAATATGTTTGCTCTTTGGCATAATACTCCAATAATCATTACCTATTTAAAGGTTTACACCAAATAAAATAACAAAAAAAAGGAAAGCCGGATAAATAAGACACTTACCAAAAAAAAACGGGTTTACCGTGTTAGAAGTAAAATGAAATTCAAAAAGGGACACATTAGATACATCTACCAGAATGATGTATAAAATAGACGTATGACAATTAAAAAGAAATTAAAAAATATAAGAAGCACACTACTTATGAATTAAGGTTGACTAAGGGATCTATTTGCTTTTTAGATTCTATCAATTAACAATAATAAAAAACAACATTCCAAATTTATTGGCTATGTATATATATATATATATATATATATATATATATATATATATATATATATATATATATATATATATATTTAGGTTAAAATTCTTGGGATTGTGGTTCCAATTAATTAATTAACTGCAGTTGTTAGACAGTTACATATTTATTTGTTATAGTATAGAACGTTTCGGTCATTTTGTTTGACCTTTGTCAACTATATTGATACACGATGTTGGCGCTAAAATGAAACAATTACAAATAGATGACGTACGTACAAAACATTTATATTTAAAATTTACCCTAGAGACAGAAATTATCCTCTGGTATCATCAGCCCTGATATCCTCGGTAACAAGGAACACATATGCATAACAGACACTCATTCAAACAACACAAATTATATTTATAACGTCACTGTTTAAAAGTTTAAAATGCACTGATTTCGGTGTAGGAATACGGTAAAGAGAATGTAAAGTTAGAGTTTTTTATGCTCCGGTTATCTTATAAATTCTGTTGATAAAGGAATAAAAATAGTACCAAAAAACCAAAATTGTTGTTATATCGGATTTATCATTAATAGCTAAGGGTGTTTTTTTGATGTGGATCATTTCATGCAATTCACGTTTTCGTTTATGAAGTTCTGTCTTTAAAATTCTTGTTGTTGCAAAATCAAAATTATGGTTAAGAGTTTGTTCGTGTTTTTTGAGGGCGGTTACATTTTTTCGGTCATATTTGTGACCATTTAGTCTATTGTGTAAATATTGGCTGGTTTGACCTATATAAACTGATTGGCAATCTTTACAGGGTACTTCATACACGATATGTGTTTTTTTATTGGTGGGGATGTCACTTTTAAGTTTACTAAAATTGTTCTTTAATAAGTTGTATCCCTTGTGGCTAACATTTATGTCATACTTTTTGAAAAGTTTTTGAAAGTTCTCTGAAAGGGTAGGAATATAAGGCAAAGATAAAAATTGTTTGTTGTTGTTTGTTTCACCCTGTTTATGGTTGTTATTACCTGGTGAGCAGTGTTTTTCCTGTCTTTGTTTAAATATTGCATTTACTAATTTGTTTGGATATAGATTAAGCGATAATACTTGTTTTGCTTTTTTTATTGCTCCGTCTCTATATTCTGGATTGCTCAAAAGGATAGCTCGATCTGCTAGCCCAATTATAACGGATTTTTTTTGGGAGATATGGTGTTGTGATTTATAGTTTAGATAACGCCCGGACCATGTCGGTTTTGTATACCATTTCGTTTTTATAGTGTTTTTTTCGTGGTATAACGTCATGTCTAGAAAATTAATTTGGTTGTTGTTTTCACTTTCTATGGTGAATTTTAATTTTTCGTGGTAATTGTTAAAATGTTCTAACACATAATCAGCTTGGTCTTTCGGAATTGCTGTGATACAGTCATCAACATATCTATAAAAGAACGGCACTGAAAATTTTAATTTTGGGATAACGTCACTTTCTAGGTCTTCTAGCACTAGTTGTGCTATTATACTAGAAATAGATGCGCCCATTGCACATCCTTCAATTTGTTTATAGAACAGGTTTTCGTATTTGAAATATGTTGATGTTAATGTAAGTTCTACAGCTTCCAGGAAGTCGTTCAGGGGTATGTCAGTGTACTTTTTTATTTCTGACCATTTCTTTTTTATTACATCAAGAGCCACCTTAATTGGTACATTCGTATATAGAGATACTACATCTAGGGATATTAACATGTAGTTATCAGGAATATGATTATTTTTTATTTTTTCTTTAAAAGTCCAGGAATCTTTTATATAATGTTCGTTTTTGTAAGCAACGTTAGACAGAATATTTTTTAAGTATTTGGAAAGGTTGTTAAAAGGTGACTGAATGCATGACACTATAGGTCTTAATGGAATTCCCGTTTTATGTAATTTAGAATGTAATGTAATGTAATAAAAAAGAAATGGTCAGAAATAAAAAAGTACACTGACATACCCCTGAACGACTTCCTGGAAGCTGTAGAACTTACATTAACATCAACATATTTCAAATACCAAAACCTGTTCTATAAACAAATTGAAGGATGTGCAATGGGTGCATCTATTTCTAGTATAATAGCACAACTAGTGCTAGAAGACCTAGAAAGTGACGTTATCCCAAAATTAAAATTTTCAGTGCCGTTCTTTTATAGATATGTTGATGACTGTATCACAGCAATTCCGAAAGACCAAGCTGATTATGTGTTAGAACATTTTAACAATTACCACGAAAAATTAAAATTCACCATAGAAAGTGAAAACAACAACCAAATTAATTTTCTAGACATGACGTTATACCACGAAAAAAACACTATAAAACCGAAATGGTATACAAAACCGACATGGTCCGGGCGTTATCTAAACTATAAATCACAACACCATATCTCCCAAAAAAAATCCGTTATAATTGGGCTAGCAGATCGAGCTATCCTTTTGAGCAATCCAGAATATAGAGACGGATCAATAAAAAAAGCAAAACAAGTATTATCGCTTAATCTATATCCAAACAAATTAGTAAATGCAATATTTAAACAAAGACAGGAAAAACACTGCCCATCAGGTAATAACAACCATAAACAGGGTGAAACAAACAACAACAAACAATTTTTATCTTTGCCTTATATTCCTACCCTTTCAGAGAACTTTCAAAACTTTTCAAAAAGTATGACATAAATGTTAGCCACAAGGGATACAACTTATTAAAGAACAATTTTAGTAAACTTAAAAGTGACATCCCCACCAATAAAAAAACACATATCGTGTATGAAGTACCCTGTAAAGATTGCCAATCAGTTTATATAGGTCAAACCAGCCAATATTTACACAATAGACTAAATGGTCACAAATATGACCGAAAAAATGTAACCGCCCTCAAAAAACACGAACAAACTCTTAACCATAATTTTGATTTTGCAACAACAAGAATTTTAAAGACAGAACTTCATGAACGAAAACGTGAATTGCATGAAATGATCCACATCAAAAAAACACCCTTAGCTATTAATGATAAATCCGATATAACTGGGCTAAATAAAATATACAATAACATATTAATTTAATATATATTTGTCAATTATTAAGGGTAAGGGGTAACAACAATTTTGGTTTTTTTGGTACTATTTTTATTCCTTTATCAACAGAATTTATAAGATAACCGGAGCATAAAAAACTCTAACTTTACATTCTCTTTACCGTATTCCTACACCGAAATCAGTGCATTTTAAACTTTTAAACAGTGACGTTATAAATATAATTTGTGTTGTTTCAATGAGTGTCTGTTATGCATATGTGTTCCTTGTTACCGAGGATATCAGGGCTGATGATACCAGAGGATAATTTCTGTCTCTAGGGTAAATTTTAAATATAAATGTTTTGTACGTACGTCATCTATTTGTAATTGTTTCATTTTAGTGCCAACATCGTGTATCAATATAGTTGACAAAGGTCAAACAAAATGACCGAAACGTTCTATACTATAACAAATAAATATGTAACTGTCTAACAACTGCAGTTAATTAATTAATTGGAACCACAATCCCAAGAATTTTAACCTAAATAAACTGCTGGCCAATTCAAGCGGGACAAACTAAATTTTTGATAAAATTTAGAGTGGAATATTTTCGAAACGAAAAAAGATTTTGATTTAACTTTTTCAGTATGTAATTGAATAGTTCTTCTAGTTTTTATACTTCAAGGCACTATTGCTAGCAGTCGCTGCAACTCTATTTTACAGGGTGTTAAGTGAAACCCTGACTTTTTTGGAAAAGTTTTCCAGTTCCGAGAATCTAGGAAGAATTTTTTTTGAATTTTCTTTTCATACTAAAATGATCCATGGTCAAATACAAAAAAACAATTTCTCCGGATTTTCTCTATTTTCATTTGTTTTCCGTATACAGGGGTTAGTCGAAATTATCGACTTCTTCTTACAAAGGAACCCCTAATTTGGCCGTTTATTCACAAAAAGCGAAAGACCAAGTAAATTTGTAGTTTGAAGTAGTCCAGCTAACAAAATTAATACAAATTTTTGTACAGGGTGTAGCAAGTTTGGATCACGGGCTAGTAAATTATTATTTTTTAATTTCTACTACTTTTTCCTAAGTTAACTATTAATTATCACGTGCTACGTTAAAGGGTTAAAATTTGTTAGGTCCGATAACAGTACTGGATAGAAAGATCCTTTTTGCCCAAACGGGTTTTTCATTTTTTGTCTAGTCCCATTTTTAGTGATTAAACGGCTCGCATTTTGAACCTAACTTTTTGCAATTGCATCCATGAACGATTGAAGTGAGAGTGCTTTTTTGGTGGTACATAATGAATGTTTTATCCAACCAAAAAACATGTAGTGGCCAAACAGCTAATGATGCTTATTCGAAGAATTTTTTAGCATTATACAGGGTTGCAAAAAATATACCACCTATACTTTATATGGAAGTCATGTGATTTTCAAATTAATTGAATATAGTCCCAATTTTCTTGGAACTTTTTGCCGAAACTGTTTTTGAATTTTTTTGTCTGGTCCCATTTTTAGTGATACAAATGGCTTGCGTTTAAAACTTAACTTTTTGCGATTGCATTCATGAACTATTGAAGTGGACATCGTTTATTGGTTTAACCAACCAATAAAAAAGTGTCGTGGCCATAGAGCTAAAGATGCTTATTCGCTGCTTTTGTCCGCGTTTGCCCAAAACATATCACCTACATTTTATATGAAAATCATGTGATTTTAGAGTCCTTTAGGTATTCATAAAGTTCCTTTTTGCTATATTAATAATTATTAAAGAAAATGTCCTACTTATTATTAATAAAATCTAGTAACGATACAGATAAAAAGAATAATATTCATTCGGAACTTTTTCACATTATACAGGATTGTGCAGAAGTTACTACTTATAATAGAAGCCACGTGTTTCTCGATATCTTTGGATTTTCGTAAACTTCGATTATTCATTATAAAAGAAAAATATTTTACCACTGCTCTAAAAAGTCAGTACATGGCATTGAGAAATTTTAATTAATAAGAAGTGTCTTAAATTAATAGTCACGGAGTACATTTTTCTCGTCAAAAATTGGAGATGGATAGTGAATTCAACTGAACAAGTTATAAAATTCTGTATAGCGTAGTTTTTAGAAGGTATAGAAATTTCAGAAGATTTAATTACTTTTGAAAGTACTCGAAAAGATACGTAATTTTCAAATTTAGTAGTTATTTTTCCCGGCATTACTTTAGGAGATCCAAAATGTAAATTTTGGTTGTTACTTTTATAGGTAAACAGAAAACGTTTTAAATTATAGAACATTTTTTTTACTTGAAGGTATTATAAAAACTTGCAACTAACGAAAACAAAACAAATCTTAATACCTAGTAGGACCTCCCCTTACATTTATTATCTCTTGGCATCTTCGAGGCATGCTTATTACCAAATTATTGACAAATTCTTGCTGAATATTTTCCCACTCCTGAACAATGGCGTCTGCAAGTTGTTCTAGAGTCTGAGGAGGATCTTCCCTAGAACTTACCAATGATTTCAATTTAGACCAGACGTGTTCGATAATATTCATGTCTGGTGATTTTGCAGGCCAGACCATCCTGGTAATATTATTAGCTTCCAAAAACTCTTGCACAATGCGTGCTCTATGAGGTCTGGCGTTATCGTCAATTAGCACAAAATCGTTCCCAAAATTGTTTGCAAATGGTAGAACGATATTGCTTAAAATTTCGTCCCTATATACCTGACCGTTAATGGTCTCTAATGTTAAAAAAAGTTCCGTTTTGCCATTAAACATTACACCACCCCAAACAGTAACGCCTCCACCACCAAAAGGTTCCTGAGGAGCCATATTCTCCTCCATATACCGTTCGCCACGTTCACGCCAAACTAATATTCTGCCGTCCGAGTGAATTAAATTAAATCTTGACTCGTCTACAAACATGCAGTTTTCCCAGTTATCTAATGGCCAATTGCGATGTTCATATGCCCACTGGAGACGTCTTCGCCTATGCTGTGGTAGAAGTCG
Source organism: Philopedon plagiatum (assembly GCA_963971165.1). NCBI lineage: Eukaryota > Metazoa > Arthropoda > Insecta > Coleoptera > Curculionidae > Philopedon > Philopedon plagiatum. The sequence continues at coordinate 33,737,049 of OZ020196.1, read as the reverse complement.
CACACATTTAGCACGTCGCCGAGCTCTAAAATTAAAATTTTGGCTTAAAAATCTGTAGTATAGGTGTAGGGAATGAACCAATAAATAAGCCAACAGTAGCTTTTATTATACTAAAATGCAAAATTAGGTCAATTTTCATAACGTTAGTTCTAGGGAAGAACTAAGGAACATTACGCTGCAAGCACAAATAATGTGTTTAGGGTCGCCTATCAAAACTTTAATTTATGAACAACTTAGTTCAAGTTTACATTTATAATATCGGTGCGCAAAATCCAAGATTCACGCCTCAGCTGACGTCGATATTATAATAGCCGACTTACTAAAATGAAACACTAAAAATATTGGTACAAAAAATAAGATCTCATTTGAAGTAACTCACCTTAAGTTATTATTGTTTAAAGTTCTTCTAATGGTCCTATTGCTCACACGAATGTGTGTTCTTGCTCTGAACTCCTGGTTAATTTTCTCTGATGAAATTTTTCGCCTTCGACGAGCCTCTCTAACCAACCATCTTTCATCTGCAATGCCGACCTTCTTTTGGCGACCTCCCCCATAACGATAGTTTGCACTTCCCGTTTCGTGGAAGCGTTGACGCAGTCGAGATATTGTACTTCGCCCAACCCCGTACATATCCGCAATAATACTAATTTTTACCCCATCTTGTAGTAAACGCAAACAATTAGCTTGTTCTTTTGCACTTAATCGAGCCATTATAAAGGATAATAACGCACCAATTCAAAGAAGAATACTTTGTTGCCTTGGTAACTGTCAATAGCAAAGAAAATGTTTTATTTTTTGGCCTACTAGATCTTTTGACTAAGAAATAGAAACGCCGCTAAATTAACAGAAATCCACCTGCAAAGTATAGGTGGTATATTTTTTGCAACCCTGTATAATGCTAAAAAATTCTTCGAATAAGCATCATTAGCTGTTTGGCCACTACATGTTTTTTGGTTGGATAAAACATTCATTATGTACCACCAAAAAAGCACTCTCACTTCAATCGTTCATGGATGCAATTGCAAAAAGTTAGGTTCAAAATGCGAGCCGTTTAATCACTAAAAATGGGACTAGACAAAAAATGAAAAACCCGTTTGGGCAAAAAGGATCTTTCTATCCAGTACTGTTATCGGACCTAACAAATTTTAACCCTTTAACGTAGCACGTGATAATTAATAGTTAACTTAGGAAAAAGTAGTAGAAATTAAAAAATAATAATTTACTAGCCCGTGATCCAAACTTGCTACACCCTGTACAAAAATTTGTATTAATTTTGTTAGCTGGACTACTTCAAACTACAAATTTACTTGGTCTTTCGCTTTTTGTGAATAAACGGCCAAATTAGGGGTTCCTTTGTAAGAAGAAGTCGATAATTTCGACTAACCCCTGTATACGGAAAACAAATGAAAATAGAGAAAATCCGGAGAAATTGTTTTTTTGTATTTGACCATGGATCATTTTAGTATGAAAAGAAAATTCAAAAAAAATTCTTCCTAGATTCTCGGAACTGGAAAACTTTTCCAAAAAAGTCAGGGTTTCACTTAACACCCTGTAAAATAGAGTTGCAGCGACTGCTAGCAATAGTGCCTTGAAGTATAAAAACTAGAAGAACTATTCAATTACATACTGAAAAAGTTAAATCAAAATCTTTTTTCGTTTCGAAAATATTCCACTCTAAATTTTATCAAAAATTTAGTTTGTCCCGCTTGAATTGGCCAGCAGTTTATATTCACAATGGTTCAAGAACTTTCTAATGTAAACTATATACAGTCAACTTCGGATATAACGACCCCCGCATATAACGAACCACCGGTTATTACGAACAAAAATTATGGTCCGGCCAAAACGCCATAAGAATGTATGTATTTTTTGTTCGTTTATAACGAACCCGGCCATAACGAACTATCGGCTATAGCGAACCCTATTTTGATTAGTTTTTGCTTGTGGAAGTTCGGTTATAACGAACTGTCGAAATTTCACGTACGTATCACTTCCATATTCGTAAAGTAACGGCCGAGAATTGCAACCATAGAGAAGCGACAAAGACAATACAAGATTTCACAGGGCATGTGCGACGATAATGTGGACTTCTGTCTATACCGCATCATTAAGCCGCGTTCTCAGAGCTTCGTTGTGTCGCCAGCGACATACTTCCAACCAATAGGATTTGAATATTTATTTTCCCCTAACCCCCACTTCTTTGTCGCCGGTTCGGGTTTGCTTGTCGCCAGTGTAGTTGGATTATTTCAACTTCATTGCTGCTGTCGCGAGTTTAGTTTTGTTTTGTTTGTGGTTTTTATGGAATTAGTAATTTATAGAACCTTCAAAGTTTCTAATAGAGTAAAATTGTTATACCGCGGACGAAGTCGCGGGCGCAAACTAATATTAAATAAATTAAAAGTAAAGAGAACAGTGTCTTGTTTTTATTTCAATCCAGTTTAGTCAAAGACAAAAACCCTAAACTAATATTTTTTAAATATTTTCGTTTTCTTGGTTTCTCGATCGGTCAGTAAAACTAGCTTTAAATTTGTTTTAACGTTTCAGTTTATTTGCTTAAACCATCTTCAGAATTCTATAAAGAAATTATTTTTTCATATGTAGGTATAATAATAATATATAAGTGGTAATATTAATTTTGAGACAAATAATTAGACTTGTCTGGTTTTCATTAGCATTATTGGAGCCTTTAGCTTTTCGCCAAAGATAATATGATATTAGTAAAGTACGCCTTTCCATAATAAGGATTATTCAAAACGGAATATAGACACAATTGGGCACAATTGTCTTGCACAGAAAAAATAGTTTTCACATACAAAAACAATAACAAAAATGAAAATCATCTAAGGTTAGGTTTTCATCGAATGACAGGCGACAGGACGGCTCATCGGCGACAGCCGGTGCTTACCGCCGCGACACCCAATAAGATAGAAGTGGGGATGTGCCGCCGCGACAGAACGAAGCTTTGAGAACGCGGCTTTAGTGTGACGAAATATCTTTCTCCGTTCAATATTGTGGATACGTGTCTGCCCAAGGTCAGCAAAACTGGTTACCCTAAATATCAAAGGCACCGACGCGCTTTGTCGCTTCTCTATGGTTGGTATTCTCGGATAACGGGTCGAGTAGCGACCTGTCAGGCGCCATTTCAATTTGTAGTTTAATTTCGGCAATAGGCGAGGGAATATTGTTCTAGCATGGAGCAGAGCGCGCCAAAATTCAGCAAGCGAAAAAGCAGAAAAAGTTGGCATAATTACAAAACTGCAAAATGGGGTTGTAAATGCCTAAATCTGTAGGTACTATCAGTTACAAAAGTCAAAGACTATTAATATTCGTAAATTTTAATAATAATAATTTTGACAACAAGAGTGTTGATTGAGTCTGGCGATTACTTACAAATTAAAATTGAAAAACATGTCCTAGAAAAAAAAAATTTAAAATTACTGATTTTGTATAAATTATACAAATATGTATGTTTAATAAGTACATAATTTAAAAATACTATTATGTATTGCTTATAATAAACGACTCATAAAAAGTACCTTACAGTACATAGTACATATTTGTTTTATTCTCTGCACTTCGGATATAACGAACGCCCTGCTATAACGAACTGTTTAAAGATCCCCTTGGTGGTTCGTTATATCCGAAGTTGACTGTATATATATATATATATATATATATATATATATATATATATATATATATATATATATATAGTTAGCATAATGGAGATTAAGAAACACAAAAGAGTTAATTCAAGAATAAAAGTCAAAATATCAAAAAACCACACTCCCAAAACAACAGCAGATCATCAGTCCTTTCCCTGATTCGTTCTTTTGGGATTTTACCAATCAAACTTTAATATGATGAACTTAAGCCTTCCATGTCCTTTCTAGTATTAATACTATCGAGTCGTTTTTATGCAAATCATTTCTCGACGCGATAGTGTTAATACTAGAAAGGACATCTGCTGATTCACCAGAAGAGTGAGAGATAGACGGGCCATATTTTTCCCCTTTCTAGATGAAACAATCGAATCTTTGGATAGTCAATTTATTTCCCAGAAAAAAAAAATTAAGGCCATTTCAGTGTCTGCTGATGACCCATCCTGACGAGTTTGTGGATCGAGCTATCGACGAACTTGGAAATCTAGTAAAATTTGACAATTTTTTTTCATAGCCCAATTTACAACCCCCCCCCCCCCCCCCACGTAACCACCAGAATCTAAATTTAACTTTTTATACTTCACGTCTATAATTGGACCACCACACCCTATCTTTGTACAAAATTTCAAATTTTTACTTCGTATAGTTTCAGAGAAAATCGTCTGTGACAGACGGTCGGACGGACCGACACCGAAGTGATTCCGTAAGTGTTCCATTTCACGGAACATTAAAAGGACATAAAAGTTGTTTGTCCTGTTTTTTACTCCGTCCCTATTTTACTCATTGTCTTTGTTGTCTATGTCCGTTCTTGATAAGAGAAAAATAAAGTGCAGACATAGACTAAATACTAAATAATACCTAGACGAACACTGCCAAGCAACGAAAAGCGGATCTCCCTTGAGACATTTGGTGAGTTTACTGGTTTATGGTTTAAAAATGTGTTTGTCTACCATTATATAAATATGTATAATATGTATCTACATGTATATAAAATGGTGGACAAATAAACTTTTAAACCATAAACCAGTAAACCCACCAAATGTCTCAAGGGAGACCGGCTTTTCGGTGTATCGAGTGTCTGTCTATATTCTTTATAGTCTCTGGTGCAGGCTATAAATGTTGTTAGCCATATTAATATATACGACGACCCAAAAGGAAGTAACAAAGAGTATAAAATCTTCTCTTTATCTGCGTAATGTGAGATTTTTTCCTATACCGACAAGGAAATGTTTCTAAAGCCGGGGTTTTAAATTAAAAGTTACCTACCCAAACGACCTACATAAAATTTTACAAAGCATTGCCATCTCATCAAGCAAGTCCTGACCACGTTAATTAATTTAAACAAACTTTTTTCATTTCGATTCTGTTAGGTATGAGGATTGTGCGAAAGTTATTGTTATTTTGAAAAAGTAATAATAAATATTTTTAATAAGCCAGGGAGCTTTACTGATTTTTACAAGTTTTAATTGGCCTTTTCTTTGGATATATTTTTTATAAATATAGCTTTCGCACACCTACACTGCAGGGAGCCTGCAAATTGGGTAGTGTAAAGGCATGCCGGATCGACAAAATCTGAGTTGAGGCGACCACACGATCTCCCGACTCCCCACTTCAAAGCCCTGATCGTGTGGAGCACGGTTGGGTAGATTTTTATCGATTTTCAAAAAGTTTTTAAAGTCAATTAGTTCTAGTTCTTTAATAATATTTATATGGCTAAACTTTTTTCTCTCCAATAACAACTTTTTAACCTAGCATCTTCTTTTTTTTCTCCGCGAATTATTTTACAATAGCAAAGTCAGCGCAATTCCGATTTTTTGAAGCTTACTTAGGGGAGCGATACTACATACCTACACTACTTACCTTTCGCGACGCAAAACCTACTGCGAGTGTGGTATGGAGAGCAGCACCCGATTTTCCCCTTCCTAAATGCCTTGCAAATAACTAGAGGGCCTGGGCCCTCCAAGCTTGTCCCCCCCCCCCCCAGCCACAATGCCAGCCTCAATTCTTCCCGCAAAGAAATATGGTTTGCATATTGCAATTGCAAACATTTACAATTACAGTAAAATGAAAATCTTTCAAATTACATTAAACATACTTCGAGGATATTTTCTACAAGCGTGCGCAAAGTTAAACTTTGCGCATGCATTTGCGTGCGCAAAGTGATACTTTTCCGCACAAAACTATTCAAAAATCTCATAGGTAAAGAAGGTTTATATGTATTTTAGTAACGGTAGACTATTTTATGCAACATGAGAAGCCGTTACAAGTCTTAGTTTATCATTTTTACCTACATTTGTTCGTAATTCTCGATATTTCAGCTTAAACAAAAAATTTTTTTTAAGTAACCTGTATACCTAAGGCTAAATGATGAAAGCAACAATAGATGCACTTGTTGAATGAAAATCTTTCAAATTACATTAAACACACTTCGAGGATATTTTCTACAAGCGTGCGCAAAGTTAAACTTTGCGCATGCATTTGCGTGCGCAAAGTGCTACTTTTCCGCACAAAACTATTCAAAAATCTCATAGGTAAAGAAGGTTTATATGTATTTTAGTAACGGTAGACTATTTTATGCAACATGAGAAGCCGTTACAAGTCTTAATTTATCATTTTTACCTACATTTGTTCGTAATTCTCGATATTTCAGCTTAAACAAAAAATTTTTTTTTAAGTAACCTGTATACCTACCTAATGCTAAATGATGAAAGCAACAATAGATGCACTTGTTGATTTTAACACATAGTGTTACAATTTTTGGGTTGGTCGGTGCTTGTAGGCGAGAAGAGGTAATGATTAATGATATAGAGGATAAAGAAAATTGGAAAGTCGGCAAAATTCCTGACGGTAAAAATAACACTCCAAGATTCTTTGTAGTATCCTATGAAATAAATAAGGGGCATTATCTACAACTGTATCGAAAATATGCAAATTTGCGAAATCCATGCACTCAGCACAAGCGGTTTGTAAGAGTAAACACAAATCTATTATAAAAGTATTATATTAACACATTGAACGTAGTAAAAGATTGACAATGTTACAGTTGTAGAAGGTAATGCAAATTTTATTTTCTTCTCTGGTAATTTTTTATAAGGTAGCTATTCGGTATAATGGAAACATCGAATTTTGGATGAAATATTGCATAGGCCCTAATTTTGGGTTCTAAAACACGAATCTGAAATCAGTTCTCGGCAGTCACTTATGGTTTTTCCAAAAAAAACTTGCTTTCAGGTTAGGTTTTTCTATGGATTTCCCTAAATTTCGACTGTTTCACTTAAACAGCACATCTATACAAGGCATAACCCACTATTATTCTGGAATATAGCAAGCAATAGGTATAGCAAGCAAGCAAATATTTATATAAAATACAAAAAAAAAGCATTCAAAAACTAAATAAAAATAAACACGCAACCCGTAATATACATAATTTCTCATGGGAAGACGCGCCAAATATACAAATCGTTTTTTTCCACAAATTTTAACAGTTTTCGTTTTCCGTTTTTGATGAAATTTTGCTCGGGTTTGTTATTTTGCATAGAGACTATGTATTTTACATTTGCCCATGCTCGAGTCTTTGAATAGTACATATGAGATTACCAATTATATAAAACAACACACTAATTGGCGCTAACCCGCGTGAATGCGCCTTTTATTGTCAGTTCATTAAATACAAAATTTTAAAAAGTAAAAACATTTTTAGTTTAATCGGGCTTGAACCCGGGACTTCTGGTTTAAAATGCCTAGCCCTCTACGCGCACACCAGTAAGGTTTTAAAAGCTGGACTGTAATTCTCTGAATTATTTTTGAAGATAAAACTAACAATAAAAGGCGCATTCGCGCGGGCTAGCGCCGGTTAGTGTGTTTTTATATACTTATAAGTGTTAATCTCATGTGTACTACTCAAAATCTCAAGCATGGCCAAATACCATATATAGTGTCTACGCAAAATAACAAACCTGAGCAAAACCCAAGCAAAATTTCATTCGGTGCTTCCATTAATCCGAATAATTACCGGATTTGATGTTTGATGTGGGTTAAACATAAAAAATGTTGTTGACTAAGTTGGACTGTAATTTTAGTTTGTTGTGGTTACTTTTATTTCTTAATCTTAGTTTACAATTGTTTCAAAAAATAAGTAAACGTGGCAGCACCGCACAAAACAATAGTGTTGGTGGGTAAAGAATAGCGGCTAATAGCGATTTAATACGGAATTTTCGGAAAAAAGTAATTTTCTTAGCTATTTTTGCAACGAAAAAAAAGATGAATTATAAGTTTTTCAGATGTGTTTAAGTGAAACTGTCGAAATTTAAAGATATTTATAGAAAACCCTAACCTATAAGCTAAAATATATTTTTTTGGAAACCCATATGAGACCGCCAAAAACTGATTTCAGATTCGTCTTCTACGATCCAAAATTAGGGTCCATGCAAAATTTCATCAAAAAATTCTATTTCCATTATTTCGAATAATTACCGTTTAAGTATAAAACTTGTTAATTCGTTAAAAGTGTTTAGGGAAAAGAATCCTCACTGCGTCAGTCGAGAGGTAACATAATGGAAAAAAACAAAATATGACTTGACTGTGATTGGTGTTGTGTTGTATAAATGTGGCTCGACTGACCCCCCCCCCCCCCAGAAAAATGCCCTAGTTACGCCAATAGGACTTTAAGAGTGTAAGATCTTTTCAGTGACTTTTATGTTTTAACATTTAATTAGATTGTGTATATACAGACTGTTGTTTGTATAACTCTTGTTATTTCTTAAAGTATATAGTATCTTTAGAAACGTATTCTTTTTAAACTAAGCTGTAAAGTCTTGTCAGTGGCATAGAAACAAAATAAATCGAAAGTGATCCTCTGTTACTTAAATATTATTTGTAAAATATGGAAACATCATGTTGGTAAAAATGGTTTACAAAAAAAATAGAACTAAAAGTAAGATGCAGAAAGAACTACATATATTTATACCTAAGGTTAATAATAATTTAGTTTTTGTTAATTGTATTATTTAATTTAGTACTGCAATTAATCTTTTCGGTAATACTAGTGAATACATACCCATTTTATCTGAAATTCTTTAGAATCTTTATGATTATTTTAAAAAATTGTTCATACTGAATTTAATTTGAAACAAAGTTTTAGCGACACGCGATTCTCTGCAGGAAATGCACGAAATAACCCTCTCAAACAAGATGCCTGACGCGCGAATACTAAATCAGGTGAATGAAAACTTTTCCAAAAGGGCGCGAGATAGTTTTGACCTTGCGCAAAATACACAGAGTACAAAATATTTTGATTTGCACATCAGCCACATAATTTATGAATAAATTTCGATTATTTGAAGAAATGTTCAAGAATATTTTAACCTCGATTTTAACTGAGTGGAAAGTAAACTTGACTTATTTTCTAAATGGAGATAGAAACAAAATTATTGTGCAAACAAACAAACCAGCAATAATCACTAACTGTAATAACAAACAGCGTCGTAGCTAGAGCAGGGGCGCAAGCACCGTGGGGCGCAAAAATCGCAAATCGCGGGCTGACAAATCGCGCCACTTGAGCTACGTTCATTTGAATTTAGCCATAATGCCGATCGAGTATGAAACTGCACAAAAAAACAATTACTACGACACAGATAAATTTGCTATTAGAAAAATCTCGAAAAATTGGGTTCTAGTTTTATTTTGTACAGCGATATCCAAATAAAAGTGAACAGGCCTTATAACTTTTTTATTTTTGAAAGTTTTGCGGATTTTTATGAGTCATTCATATATCTTATCAGCAAAACAATTGAGCATCGAATAAAAAAAATATAGAATGAAACATTTGGTTTTTTGCCCTTTGTGGCCCCTCTAAATTGTTTTAAAAAAATTTAAAAATACGTCATATGTCACGGATTGTTCCCCCTTTGATTTAAAACTAAAAAATCAGAAAGATTTTGGTTTCGGAGAAGACCTGCAGTGTATTTCTATGTATTTTTATCAATTTTGAGCCCCCCATAATTTTTTTTTAAATAAAAAATATGTCATAACCCGCGGACTGTTCCCTTCTTTTATGTAAAAGTAAAAAACTGCGACAAATTGTTTTGTTTTGGAGGACTGGAGGAGACTTGCTTTTAGTATTGTTTGATGCAGCCTCGAGTGAAACTATATACGGGGACATCTTAAAGATATCTTTAAGGTAACCTTTACGCCTTTTAATTGTTTTTGCCCTTGTGACCTCTCTAAATTGGTTTAAAGAGATAGAAAAAGTCATATGTCTTTCATATACAAGTGAAAAAACTGCGACAAAATGTTTAGTTTTGGAGAGCCTCGAGGATAGCTTATTTACTGTGACATCTTAAAGATGTCTTTAAAGTAACTTTCATCATTATCTCTTTTAAGTAGCTGAAGATATGATATATTGATAAGTTGGTTGCTAAAACCAGTAAAACCATTAGTTAAAAATGTATAAGACTTTATTGGAGAGGACGCAAAATTATGGAACTTGCCCTGGGCCCCATAGTTCCTAGCTACGACACTGATTACAAATAGTTAAAAGTGTATTCTTTAAGCTCTTTTTATTAGGTCTGCACAATAATTTTCATTATCAACTCAAAATCATAAAACCGTGTAATTTGAAATGAAAATGATGTTTGAAATTTTTAACAATAGGGCCATATAGTCTGATTTCAGCAAAAGTTCATATGATATATCGAGTATTAACCCGATTTTAAACGAAATTGAATTTCGAAAATTTCTCAACCTTTCGGGCGATTAGTCCTAGCTTTCTACGCTTTATTTTCAAGACGCAGCGCGCAGGTTGTTTTATAATTTTATTTTTTTACTGAAATACACTATTCACAATTTTTGCAATGCCAAATTGTTTGTAGCGCAGTAATGATAGGTATGGGTGTAAGAAATTGCAGATAAAGACATAGTCTTACCCCCGTACCAAACTTTAAAATAATTGTTAATAAAGTGGGGCTAAAAATCTAGAAAAAATCGAATATTTTAACAAAAATACTGTTTTAACGTTTTTTTTTAAACAAGAAACTGAAACAAAATTGCCCTCCAATGTAGTCTATAATGTTCCATGGCAGATTGGAAAGCGAATCTCTGAACATCAAAGAGATGAATAAAAAAAACTTTAAATTAATTAAGAGCAAAAATTCTGTTAATACAAAAAAATTACGTTGGAAGTTCAAATGTCGTTTACATAATGAGTAAACAAAATTCGTTAGGTAATAAAATATACTGTAATAAAATATACAGGTCACTCAAAATTTTAAAAATTGGACTGGAGGAGGTACTGTATTTAACCTGTATGTACGTGGGTATGTATTCGAGGTTTTCTCGGGAACCAATTAACGGATGTGAATAAAGTTTTGACTATCTTGTAGAGCACTCTTCGAGGAGGATTTAGTATATATTAGCTGATGTCCGAGGCTTCGCTTGCGTCTAACAAAGAACATATATACCAAGTGGACAAAGTCGCGGGCTTAAAGCTTATTTTTAGATAGGTAAACCGATTAAGAAAAAAAAAGTTTTGCAAGAGAATTCAGATATTGTGTCCAGATAACCGTGGGGGCGCCCTTACCTTCATTTTATACTTACAAGGCCCTTCTGGAAAGATAAAATATGCTACGAGGTATAAATACCCTTAAGAGCATGTGTACTTACAAAACATGGGGCACTTATCCTTTTTAGAAAGTGTATATGTCCTGTTTTTTAATATGTTAGTAATATTCTAGAATCGCAATATATATCTAATATTTGTTACATACACTTGTCAAAAAACAAAATATCTATTCGCTTACCTCAAAAAAAATCAAAAGTTAGACGCTTATCTATAACTCGTGTAAAAGTAATCCAAAATGTTTGCGCACAAAAGTAGCAATTTGTCATTCTCGCACACGCGACAAGTCGATTTCACGCTTTGTTTATATATAAATTTTATATAATAGGGCGTCTATCCTCCTAAGGTATCTATTCCACTTTTATCCTATTATATAAAAAATATGATTAGCAAAACGAATTACTTCGTTACTAGAATATCAAACAACATTAAATTACTAAATTACTTACATTAAATTAATAAAAAAATATTTATTTATTTATTTATTATTATTCCCAACGAATACAGAATCCATTACAGGGAATACACAATAATTATACTAAACTTATAATAATAACAATAATCAACAAATAGGTAATTTACAAAAAAAAAAAAAAAAAAAAAAAAAAATCTGCATAACCTAGTAATAACTTTTTTATAGATTTTATTATTTTTCCAGAAGAAACTTTTTTATTTTTCTTTTAAATCTATCTAATTTTTTTAGATTTTTAATTACTAGTGGTAATTCGTTATAAATAATTATTCCATCATACAAAATAGATTTTTTTCCAAAATTTGATTTAATAGTAATAGTTTGTAAAAAATCCTTCTGCCTTGTATTATGATTATGAAGTATATCAACTTTAGAAAAAGTTATATTTGATTGTTTTGCATTAAGCATTATTGAGTGGATAATAGTACATATTTTTACTTTATATAAATTTTGAATATCAAGATATCCTCTAGGTTTATATAAATTTACTGTCGGTTCCAAAAAACTAAGTTTGTGAATACATTTTATTGTTTTGTTTTGTAGCTTTTTTAAAGGTTTTAACGTTTCATTGCAAGCTGATCCCCAAACTGAAATTAGATAATGAATTTTAGAATAGATTAAAGAATAATATATATTTTTTAAATATTATATGGGTATATAAGAACGAATTTTAAACAGAATTCCTATTATAGGGGCTATTTTTTTCCTTAAGTAATCTACGTGATTTTTCCAATTTAAATTCTCATCTATAAATAAACCTAAAAATTTAACTGATTTGGCATAACTAATTTGATTCCCATTAAATGATAATGATTTTATATTATTATTCAGTTGTTTTTTTGTAATAAACATAAAAGAAGATTTTTCAAAATTTAAAGTCAGTTTGTGGGATTGCAACCAGTTATGTAAAATTTTTAAATCAAAATTAATATTTTCTTTTATCTCAGAAAAACAGTCACCATAGTAAATTATTGTGGTGTCATCTGCAAATAATGTTATGTTACCTTTTAATTTTAAATCTGATATCGAGTTAAGGTATATAAGAAATAAGATTGGTCCCAATATTGACCCTTGAGGAACACCGCAATTTATATCTTTTTTGAGCTTATATAATTATCAATTTGAACATACTGTACTCGTTTCCTTAAATAATTTTGAAACCAACTAAAAATGTTTCCTCTAATTCCAATATTAAAAAGAGCTTTTAACAAAATGACATGATCGACTGTGTCGAATGCCTTCCGTAAATCTAAAGATAATAGACAACATTTTTTGTTTTTATCTATGTTTATTTGAATGTCAGTTATAATATCTACAGCAGCTACTTCATTATCTTTAAATTTACGGAAGCCATATTGTCTACTAAAAAGTAATTTTTTATTTTCCAGAAATTCTGTCAATCTATTGTTCATTATTTTTTCAATGATTTTAGATAATACAGGTAGAACGGATATAGGTCTATAATTATTTGTATCATAATGTTCACCACCTTTAAAAATTGGTAAAACTATTGCTAATTTCATTTTTTCTGGAAAAATGCCTGTAGAAACTGACAGATGAATGAAGTCTACTTGTCAGGGGTACATAAATACGTAAAATTGAGAAACACTTCTCTAAACCACCTGTTACCACCAAGTATTTTATTATTTAACCGTGTTAGAAGAAAATACGGCAAATTTTGTTATGTAATCCAGCGCTCGGAGGGACATATAGCCCGGAGGATAGCTGTTTTAAAACGATTTGTTCAAATCCTTATTGTACTCGTATAAGGAATTTTCAGGTGGTTCAGAGAACTGTTTCTCAATTTTACGTATTAAATTAATAGTTATTTATTATACAAGATGGTTATGTTATTTAAGAAAAAGTTTGGACCAGGTGACCGAAGGCCCAAGTTAGGCACCCATTACTTTAGGTTTGGGTTACTGTTTTTTTTAATTTTATTTATGAATATCTTTGCGTTTGGTTATTTCTAAAATTGTTTACTGTATTCCTACCTTTACAAAAATAACACATCTTTTTTAGGAATCGTATGGTATTTATGTCATTTATTTTTAAAGGAGGCGTTGATATAGGTACTACGTTGATATACAAGCATAGAAAATGTTTAGGACAAAAGGCAGTACCTACCTGCTTGTAACAATTCCAGATATGAAGACAAACATATCAAGAGGCTTCACTGTATTAAATGAAGGATTTTCAGTAAACCCAATTGATTAAATTAGAAAATCCGTACAACCAAGGCCACAAAATGTGCAAAACAAAAGATTTTTTAAAATTATTATCAAAAAAGAAAATGCACACCCCAGTGTGTTGGCCTCAATAAATTTGCAAAAATTCCCAATGTTGTTTGGGAATTTTTATGATTACCAAAAAAAAATGTATAGGAGAGCTTGCGTCACTCTGTGGCCTTTTGGCCAATGCTGGAGGCGACATTACCGCACTTAAACGACACAGTGGAAGGAAGGCATTCACTGGTGCTAAGGGTTATACAGAAGAATTGCTAAAAAAAAAATACAACAGGAGCACCATCAATTTCTTGGGGCTACTACGAGCAATTTGTTCTGTAAGCATAAGCATACCCCAGAACAGTATTAATGACTCAAGCAGTGTTTTTTTTTAATAAATAGCATATTAATAAGTAGACAGTATTGTAGTTTGTTTAACTCTCCTTTGTCAAAGAACGGTTTTATAATAAAAATGAAAAAATGAAAAAAGAACTAAACATCAGAATTTTTTAAAAAATAACTCGGAAATCACTCATGGCTATAACTTACTAGTGCGTTATGAACAACTTGATATGTTTAAAATCTCATTAATCACCGGCACACAAAAAAAAAGTGGTCTGTACATTTGACCATACCCATCTATCTATATGTATTTTGTTGCGCTGAATCCAAATCCGAAGTCCGTTTAGCCCGTACACCCTCAAAATTTTAAGTAAATTGCGAAAAACTGCTAAAAATAGCTAGAAATTGCAATTCAACTTCGGAGGACTGATTGTAACCAGGGCACCTCCACGTGGTGACGGTGGGCAACAGAACCGTCTAGCAGAGTCCCTGGGTTAACGGCGTGTATGCCATCATGGCGGCAGGCACAAGCGGTAAGTGCTTTACGATGCAGGGATTCGGAACCCCGGTATCGGCGTCTGGTCAGGGTGAGAAAGCAGGCCCGCAGACGTCGTCATCAAGCGACTTCAACTCTACATTAGTGGGTAACTTGGCTTCTGTAGAGTATAATATTACAAGAAATCACTACCACATACGTAATAAAAGTCCTCATTGGTACGTAAGAACAATACTATTTTTTAATATTTTCTGCTACTCATTGCTATTTTTTACGGTTTTTGATAAATATATGATTGATCGAGATTAAAAGATTCTGAATTTGGATTCAGCGCATCAAAATACATAGGAAACATATTTGATCTAGTTCAATAAAATTTTCCTCATTTTCATAATTGCAATTTTTAGCTATTTTCAGCGTTTTTTCGCAATTTACTCAAAATTTTGGGGGTGTACGGGCCAAACGGACTTCAGATTTGGATTCAGCGCATCAAAATACATATAAATAGATGAGTCTGGTCAAATGTACAGACCACTTTTTTTTGTGTGCCGGTGTAATATACACTTTATATGAACGTGTTGGATAAAACTATTCGAAATACCTACTTATAGAACTAATAGAGTAAGCATTAAGCTAATTTAAATCAGATCTGGCAAAAATATAGGTACCTATACAAATTAAAAATATCCAAAAATGGTCATGCTATAGACTTTTAACCCTTATCTAAGTGGTGTAATTTAAATACTAATTTGTTCAAGAGATCACGATCATCAAAGCTATAAAACTGAAAGTGATATTTTCTAATTATTCTATATATTCTAATATTTTCTTATAAACTGCAAAGGACGTTATTATTTACATAGGTAATTATATTAATATTTTAGATTTTACCAGTAATTTGTTACTGTGGATCATTCAGGGACATATTGTAATAAGCCTAGGAAGCCCGGGCTTAGGGCGAAAAATGTTTAGGAACGCTTCTGAATCCGACGCGAACTTTTTGCCAGTAAGACATTTTTTCCAGTTCCTGGCGAATAAGGTGAACCAGTGGAAAACCTAACTGATAAATTTTTGCCACGACAATGGGGAATATAGAATTTTAGATAAATCTAAAATATATTTTTGTGTAGTCTCTAAATATATTAAATGTTTATAGCGGTTGCTGTTACCCATCTATTTTGGTCTTTATTAACAAAAAAACAGGATTTTCTACTGAAAATTTTCGCGCGAATAAAAGTGTTTTATGACTCATAATGAGTACATGGCGAATTCCAGTGTTGAAGGATCATAATCAATAAAAATGACATTTGAGACATAACTCATCCAATGAAATATCCCTGCGCTTAAAGTATGTTCCTAAAATCTTATTCATGTATATTTCAAGCCGAAATCGGTCCAGGAACCTTCCAATTTTGCAACAAAAACTGGCATTTTTTCGAAATTTTGACACCATGTCTTAATAATTTCGAGTAATTAAACTGCAATTATTTGTTTTTATGGCAATCTTCGAAAATTCAAAAATTTTCAAATTTTGCATATCTCCGATGCAAATAATTGTAACTTTAACGAAAAAATAAGCGATTTAAATTAGTGGGAAGTATTCTTAGACAATTAACGGATAAAATAAACGCAAAAGGAATCACTCAGTAAAGAAAATAGTGTGGAATAATGATTAAAAATAGGATTTGTCAGAAAAAATCAGGAAAATTCGATTTTTACCCCTTAAATACGCTCCTGGATAACCCCCAGTAAATCAACGGCAGTCGGGAAACAGTCGGCACTGGTGGAAAGTCTGCGGCTCTTTTTGCCATTTTCTGAGTGCATACAGTACGCGCGTGTTTTTCCATGCGATGAATTGCTAGCCTTCAACCTAAAGCGTCATGGACTCGGCACACCAGAAACGATACTTCAATTTCGAATCGAACACGGTTACGATTCAGGCAGCCCAGTTGCGAAAATCAGCTTTCGCACAGCATTAGGTTCTTAAGCGGCTTTGTTGGAGATGGTTAACCGACAAGTTACCGCAATCATTCCGCTCGTCAATGAGCATGCGTGATAGTAAATTTCCGAGTTTACAGGACGGCACGACTCGACAACATGAACCCCCATTTTTTGTAGAAGCGTTGGTATAGACGCGCGTGTTCTGTGCTTTTTTATGTGTTGTTAAGTTGTCGCCTATATTTTTTTGGAATGTGTATTGTAGGATTTTTAGTGGTGATCTCGTTTTTATTTTCCTTGTTTTTTATGTAAATATGTTTTAAAATAAATTTGTCCACTACTTTATAAATTATTATAGTTTAATATTTTTTTTCCTTATCTTCTGCCATTTTATTACTTTCCTAACTAAAAAAGTTATAAACCAGTTTAAAGTTTCAATTTACTATTTATACCTATCTCTTCCAACAAAAATGATCAAGGTTTGTTAATTTGCAAATAGCTATTTAATTACTGGGAGCAGAGATGTTCAGCACGTTTTTATAAATATCGCTGGTTAAATCCCTTTTTAATGACGTCACCCTGTAAAAGTATTTAAGATCAGTAGTGTGCAAATGGGAATTCTCGCTCTCACCCCACTCCTGGCCTTGACCTTGTGCAATGACT
The DNA here is from genome assembly GCA_963971165.1 of Philopedon plagiatum. Classification (NCBI taxonomy): domain Eukaryota; kingdom Metazoa; phylum Arthropoda; class Insecta; order Coleoptera; family Curculionidae; genus Philopedon; species Philopedon plagiatum. The sequence goes on along the minus strand of OZ020196.1, from coordinate 33,719,636 downwards.
TTGAAAAGTGTTGACCTTGAACGCTCAAGGTTGCCCTTAAATGAGTTTGTGACCTTGACCTTGGTCTGATGACGATTGAACGGGGTTTTTATTCACATTGAAATTTTAATTGACCTTGTAAAGTTGACCTTGAAAATTTGTTAACCTTGCCGGTGACCTTGTAATTCGATGACCTTGAAAGGTATTTGCACGACCTTGATCAAGAAATTTTTACCTTCAATGTAAACCTTGACCTTGTCTTTGATCACTCCTACTTGACCTTGCATATGTCGGGTGTAAGTGTGTAGCTTCGACTTGCCAGCCTTTCATATATAAAGCAGGAGAGTCGGTTTTGTTTCATAGTTTTCGACTGAACTTAGTAGCTACGTCTTAAGCAATATTAAAAAAAATGTCTTTAGTGTGTGATAAGTGTGGAAGATCATTTACCCGCAGCTGCAATTTGATACGGTAATTTTGTGCTGCAAGATTTGATAATATGGTTGATGGAAAGCGGTGTAAAATTGATAGTGCTGCATGAACATCTGCTACACATACTTGTGTGGTATGTAATGTAACTGTGTCATTAAGTCAGATGCTAGCTCATCAGAGAACACTTGAGCACAGAAGTAAATCTTGTGCGCCAGCATCTCAAGGTGTTAAGCTTATCCACCCATGTGGACTATACGATATTTTTTAATGAAATTAAGTCAATAGTGGTTAAGTTGATCAGTGAAATATTGAGAGTACAAAAATCATTAAAAATAAACATGGTTGTGTTTGGACGATATTTTCTGGCAGCGCAGGACACATTTAGTGAAAAGTGTTGTAATAACACCAGTGAAATAGTGACTGTGGGAGATGATTTGAATGATATTAACGAATCTTTTGTGGAGGCCATGAAAGTTCAAGCAACCGAATTCTAGGAAAAAGATTCAGGTATGGTAAAAATAAAAATTCATATAACAATATTTTACATTTATTTTTAAAAATACTAAACAAACTATTAATCTTTTTCAGGATGGTCTTTGGAAAAAATTCTGTATCTGGAGGTCAACATCAACAAGTACTCGCCTCTAGGTAAAGTTGCCGAAATTCATCGAAGCTAAACGAGCGGTCGTCAACGTGATAAACCAGGATGAGTGTTGATTGCTTGGGCTATAACGTCAGCATTATTTCCTGTAGTCAGGATATCTTTACAGCATACATCTTACCCACATTTCTCAAGAGTATTAAACTTAACAGGTATAGATTTTCCAGTAAAATTGTGTGATATTACAAAATTTGAATAATATATCGGATAATGTATAATATTTGAACAAGCACGTACAGACGAGGCAAAATTTTTCAATTTTATCCGAATGTCTACGACTAAGACTTCTTTTGACGAACTGCTTTATGCTATACGCGAAAAAATAACCAAGAAGAACACTCGTGTGCGGCCAAGCATACCCCCAGAATAAGAACTGGTAATTGCTCTTAGGTAAGTGCAAGCAAATATTTACTTCAATTTAAACTTTTATTTCTTTGTATAAAAATGATATGGGTACACTACAAATACTAAATTCAGAATCTTCATCAGAGGTAAAAGTAGAAACGTATGTATTAATAGATTCTTCAGGTGATGTAGTTGGTACAGGAGTGACTAGACGTCTCTGCTCTGCGATTCGAAATTCCTTTGTGATAACTCTTGTGACTGTTGTAATTCCATATTTCTTTGTGGTGAATACTGTTGTGAATTTTGGGACAGATGTTGTTAAGTTGTTTGAAATAATGTTGCGGAGTTAGGACGTGCTGTTGTGGTAATAAAGTTTGCTGTGAATAATGTGGTTGTTGCTAAATTGAGAAAGGGTATGTTGGTTGTTGCTCAGAAACATTAGAAGATTCGTATTTACTAATGCATCGAATTAGGTCTATTCTACATCTTGTATTAAGTGGTCTTGGTGATTATATCAGACGACAACAAAGAAAGCAAAAATTGTCGGTTATCATCTTTGTATAAATATTCCTTATTTGCTCTTTTTTCACATTTATCTAAGGAATTTTAAAAATTTTTCTTCAATAGCGTGAAGGCATTTTTTACCAACCCGTGAGCGATCAGTTTTTAGTGTCGCTGATGTCGAAGATTTATGTGTGGCTGATGTTGAGGGTCTTGCTTCCCATATTTTTTCTGCAACTGTTGGTTTTTCAGTATTTTCATTTTCTAAAGAACTAAAAAGTGTGGTATATGTGCTTCATCCTGACTTTCCTTTTGTGTCTTGGAGTTCTAGTGCAAATCTTTCTGTAATATTTTTTCATTTTTTGTGTAGTAACTCTCCTGTAAATAAAATCTTACACTATATAACAATACCTAACCACAACTTAGTAATTTTAATTTAATAATTTTTATTTAGTTTCAACCGTTTTTTATATATCAGGATGATCAGGTATCTGGCTACTGAATGTACAGGCTACAGACATGCACTACCCCTTTCGAGTGGGAAGATCTACTGTCAATGATATTATTAAAGAAGTGTGTGAAGCAATATGGATTTGCTTATCTAAAGCTATCATAGCTCAACTTAGCATGGAGAAGTGGATTGAAAAAGCAGAGGGATTTGAAAATATGGTATCTATGTTTCCCCAATGGAACGGCGCTATCGATGGGAAATGCATAAGAAATAAACATCCTCCTAATAGCGGTTCTATGTAGGTATTACAATTTACAGAAACTGTTTCTCTACTGTGGTTTTTGCAATATGCGATACAAATTATTGTTCCACTTATGTAGACGTCGGATACCACGGAAAATCTAGTGATGCTGGAATATTTAGGAATTCAACACTTTTTAATGTGTGTTATGCGATGGTTCACCCGTTCACTCCGTACTATTGAAAGTTCATGCAAAGAGTATCCTTAGGTGATAGTGGGCGACGAAGATTTTCCTTTCTCCGAAAATCTACTACGACCTTATGAAGGCAAACAGCTAACTGATATTCGAAAAATATTCAATTATAGATTGTTACGGGCGCGAAGATACATAAAATATGCATTTTGACAAACAAGTGGCGAATCTTTCACCGACCACTAGATGGCATACAATTCGTTGAAATTATTATCAAAGCCGCCTCCGTTACTACATAATTTTGTCAGAAGCTACGGTTTCCTCGAAAGCGGCACCGTCATATAACGGCCGTCAAAATCCGGTGAATCACATCAAAACAGAAGCTGCTGTGCAATTTAAGTACAAGTGTTTTCCAACAGAGCGTTATTCAACACCGTAACATAAGACAGCGCTGCCGTCATATTCAAAGCGGCGACCGGTACGGTGGGAAACAGTTGAATCAACGTGTTTTTTTTATCGAAGTTGACCGTTTACGGCAAACAATTTTTATGGTATTAATAAAGCAAATCAGGTAAATAAAGCATTTATTTATTTTATGTTGCATATTTAAATTAAATGGCCATATTCTGTGAATTTTCATAGTATATCAATATCTGTAGGGGAGGGTGGGGCAAGACGGGGTAGTTAAGGTTGTATTTAGAATAAAACTGTAATTTTCATAGTAACAGAAACAAATTATTTAGTAAAGTAACCATTGCTAATAAAACTTTGGATGAATAGAAAAATAACAACATTTCTCCATCAGGTTTAGCAAAAAAAAAACGAATTAACCAAAAGCCATTTCTCCCCATCTTGCCCCGTAGGCGGGGTAAGACGGGGTACCCCATGGGGCAAGATGGGGAATGATTTTATTAGGGAATGATATTAAGAAAATATACGTTTAATTAATGTAATATTAATTAAAAACTACTTCAAAAGTAAAAAAGGTTTGTGAACTACTTATAAAATTCAAATTTAAAGATCCCAAAAAATTATAAAACTATGGGCCAGGTTGACACATTGCACATACATGGGTGGCTTCGTCGTCCTCATCCTCGACTCCTGCACAGCTGCAATGGGCCCATTTACCACACATTGCACAATTTATCCACCCCTCTATAGATTCTAGATATAATCCATTGCAGTAAAGGCATGGAGTATTGTCCGTTTCATCATTGCTTTCATGCCTTTCATCAGATGAATCTTTTCTAGAACATTAGCTTGCTTTGTACCTTTCTTATTCTTTTTTAAAACCTGCTTTTTCAATTTGAAAGCTTCGCTTCTCTTTTTCTGTTTTTCGGCTAGTTGTTTTTGCCTTTCATTTTTTCTGTTTTCTTTTTCTTGCTCTGCCTCATGCTTTTTCCTAATTTCTTCTTCTAATTCTAATTTGTACGGCGAAGAGGTAATAATTGCAGTCTTTCCTCTTTTTCTAGACACTCTTTTTGTCTGTGGTGTTACGGGTACTGGAAGCAACTGCTTTAGACTCACTTGTGCAAATATGGTCTCTTGAGTTCCTGTAGATCTTTGATGGCTTTGTTGTTCTGGCCAATATGACAACCAGGCTGAGAACTGTTTGTGGTATTTATATTTAATGATTGTATGTTTGCAACTGGATTCTTATCATTAGCTTGTGTTTGTGTATCCGTGTGAAATTGTGGGGTACCAGTTTGAGGTGGCATTGGCATGTTAATTTCAATTATTGGGATGTCAGTGGTTGCAGAAGCAATAAAGTCACTTTCGGTGAATACAGAGGAATCAAATGGCCAAATTCCGCATTTTCTGAAACCATTGACCGATGTAGCCATGGTCGCACACCAACGTAGTTTCTCACCATTCTGAAACAACAAGAAATACAAATAAAAATGCTCGATGGGGCAAGATGTGGTACTCCGTCTTTCCCCGCTACTAAGTACCCCATCATTCCCACACAAAAAGTAGCATTTAAGAAAATCCGGTTACCAAACATTTAAAAACTGATCCTTACCTTAATGTCTAATTTACAATACCTCTTCAATAGCACAAGTTGACACAAGAGAAAATTAATAAAAGTTTTAAACACGCTTGGAAAACAGAACGGAACTAATAGCAAAACACGTAAAAACTTGTATTTATGCGCGACACTTATGCGACTGAGAGAGGCAACTTGGCCGCGTGTATGTGTGTAGTTGTTTTGGTTTAGATACGTTCGGTTTAGAAGATAATATGGGTACCCCGTCTTGCCTCACTACCCCATCTTGCCTCACCCTCCCCTATGTGTTCGGGTAGTTCTGAACATAAACAGCGGGCAGCAACGGCACCGTTTAACAACTTTAGTCGCTTTCCTGACTTTACAGCTGCCGCCGCCGATGATGTTCGCCGCATTTTTTCCACCGTTATATGACATGATCCACCGGATTTTGACGGCCGCTATATGACGGTGCGGCTTTCGAGGAAATCGTAGGGATTAAGGGATGGGACGCGTAAAAAGGTCCGCCTTGCAAAGCAACATGCAAAATTTACAGCAAAATACAATAGAATAAATTCGAAGGCGAAAGCTAATTGAGAAAACTTTTCTGACTATTTTGCGAAGAAAACATCAGTACCAGGACTCATTAATCGTGACAATAATACTTTATAGTAGATTAAGTTATATTTTTTCGACGAGGGTTTTTAAAATTATTTTAAGGCTTCTTCGCCAAATGCTTATTTTTAGAATCACAAAGATACCTATCATCACCATTAATGGGAACTAAAATGATCTTGCATAATTATATTAGTAATTGTTTAAATTATGTTCGAAGAAGTCTTAAACTAATTTTAAAAGTAACAATAATACATTGTATATGGGTAATAAAACCTTTTTCTTACCTAATTTCTTTTAGTCGTCTATTGACATATCCTCATCGGCAAACATACTTGTGATTGCCCTTCCAGCACTTTTTTCTTTTTAATACATTGCTATAATCGGACAGTATCATAATCCCATAATGCCTGTCGAGCTTTTATGGCAGATATTGATCCTTCCACATCAAGTTTAACATCCATTGTTAGACAACATAAATAAATAAAAAAATTTGCCGTCGAAGTTGTTGTACCTTGATACACCAATCCAGCGGTGAGGGGCCGTATTTAAGTGATTTTGTACTTCGTGGAGATAATGTAGTGGAGCTTCATCATGACAGTACCACATGTCAAGACGAAGGGGTAAGGAAATATCAAATAATTGAAATAAATCATTCCTGAGAAAACATAACTAGTTATGTGCGTTAAGCCGTTCAGGCAGCTGCACCAGGCCTACAAAAGGTCACTAATTATCAGGCGCGGCCCGTCCATAAGGTCATTTGGTCAATGACCCACCTAATTTTATTTTCAATGATCCACCAATAATTTATTTTTTAAAGCCAAACTTCTTTCAAAAAAGTGCAACTTCCATGCGAAAACTCCCCAAGAAAGAATCAAGCCAAGCCATCGTCAAGATATCCAAGCTTGCTCCGGGCTGGGTCGTATTTTAAATTGGCCTCATAGGTTTATATGGACTATATACATTCATTAAAACTAAGATAGAAACAGACATACGCGCTTTAGGAAGTTAAAAAGAGACAACATTTTTGTCGACGGCCCACCAATATCGCGCCACTCCCACTATGGAAATAAACTCAAACCGCCTCGTGAAATATACTCTTTCAAAACATTTGGTTTGGACAAGGAAAACTAATCAACTAATTAGGTACCTAATAGGAATGTGCTTTGTATTTGCATTTTATATTGTATTATTAGCGGCTAAACATAGGAATACGATCTCTCAGCCGCGCCAATATGTCATAGTCATCAAATATAACGACATCGGCACGGGCTTTCTCACATTAGCAACGTGGTCCAGAGGTAGAGTCTCAGCTACTGGACCAAAAAGTCGTGGGTTCGAGGCTGTGCTCGGGTAACCTTTTTTTAAATTTTTATTTAAAAAATTAGATCGGCTCTAAAAGGTGTATTGGCAACAAGTTTAGCACTTGTTCCTCGATAAAATATTTTTAAAATTATTGGTAATCTCATATCTACTACAGCTGGCAGCCTGCGAGCGCGTAGACAAAGATCGTGTTACTAGATATGTCTAGCCGCCAGTATTGTATTTATTAAAGAAAATGGAGTTGCGGCTAGCTTTTCTAATTTTATTTTACGAATAATCATACTTTTAGTACAAGGAGCGAACTCTATTGAGGAGACCCAGATGTGTCAAAACGGGAACCCGCTAACAATCTTAGACTAAAACACATAGAAAAGTAATACTAAAAGTCATAAACACCTAGAGTAGCAATGTTCAATATACTACAGTACCTATTTTATGATTTTTGCGGTGCTTATTTGTAGGTAAATAATTTCTTGGCAAAACTAGGAACATTATTAAAAAACCTTCCTTAATCAAAAAAGTGTATTTTGCTTATTGCGTCGATATCACTAGTTGCCCACAAAATTTTGACCCACCTGTAAAAAACGCACGGGCCGCGCCTGGTGCCATGTCTAACTTAATTTTTATAATAAAAATTAGATATTGAATAGGTCTGTAGAGGTGTGTAACCGAAAAAATTTTATTTTATTTTCATACTTGCATTGTTCGAAAAGGTAAAATGAGGATATGGGCGAACAGAGAAGAAAAAAGTAGGATTGGATAGTGAAAGTCTTATTATTGTAAACTCAATCGTTTTCATATAGTAATCGATGAAACTTTTAAAATCGACGTCAACAAAAAACCAACATTTTACAAGATAATTTTTTGAGCGTGTCATCAGAGGGCGCTTTAATTGAAGTACAAACAGCACCATTTGTTTTGGCCCTAGCCTTCTTCATTTTTCTGTAAAATCCAAATGAATGTAAAAATAGGTGAAACTTTAAAGTGCCATAAGTCAAAAACTATTGACTTTAGGAATAAAACATGTTACATGAAAAATGTTTAGAATTTTCGGTAGAATTTAAAACTGCAATGCAAAAATTTGAGACGTTTCCGGTGAAACCGGAAGTGACCTTCAATTGTTTTTTTGCTTAAAATATGCATGTCACTCAACCCTATCGAAGACCACAATTTCAAATTTTAATCCAAAGCCATTTTAAAATGGGCGCCTGGTTTCGTTGTCACCCGGTATTTTGTTTGTTGTAATTTGATATTTTTAATATCGAAAATGTCAAAACGTGAACATTTTGGAGATCCAAAACTTAACATAAATCACATTTATTTTACTGTGGAAGTGGTGTCAAATCAAGTAAAGTGCCGCGTGGGCCAGAGTCCCAGTCCGACACTAAAAGGAGTAACATACTTACTTATATTTTGTATCTTTTTCATGTGGAAACCCAATATTGCCTTGTGTTATCCAAAATCATAAATTTAAAAAAAAATGTTTTCGACTAAATAATCATTCAATGCTTGGTTCACTCGGACATCAGTATGTCGATTACACGCGTTAAAAACGGACACAAGTAACCAGAAGGTAGTACAAGTTGTACGTTTGTGCGCGACTGAAACATCGGGCGCAAAAACATTCAATGTACGAACGGTTTATATGGCCGATTACTGAACGAGCGAAACAAAAACAACAAACAGAAAAATTTGTTTATATATTTTTACAATTATTCTACAGTCTATCAATTACAACATTCCTTGTGGTGTTATAAAAAAAATACGAAATGTTTAGAAAACAAAATAGCTATTGCACGACATTAGTACATTTCAAAATTAACTAGCACAATTCATTTCTATGCACCAACGACCAACGTAAACACATTTTGAAAAAATCGAGTATTATTAATTTAATACTTGCTTAATGTATAAAAATTACATTTAAATTTTGTCTTTAGGTTCATACTGATATATAAATATTTTACATATACTAAATGAGACGGGTTTGTAAACAGGGTGCCTAACCAAGGGCGGCGGAACCGTAAATAAACTTTAAAAGTAAGCGATAATTTACATAATACTAAAACACTTCCCAGTAAATATTTTACGATAGCAGGTGACTTGTACGAACGTTTGGTAAACTGATCCCACCGCAAAGCATGTCGATGTCTTGACATGTCGGTGTATTGACACGGTGCAGCCGCGAGTCGCGACCAGCGCGGTAATTATAGTTCCGACGCCTATGATCCGGCACTACGATTTACTAACCCTAATAATGAGACATATTATTTACCTGGCTTGTACAAAGAAATATTCAAGTCAACTAAATTAAAAACCAATATGTTTTTTCCTGGAAATCACGAAAATCTCTTGTTGCATATTTTTGAATACGGTTTTAAGAGAAAAATATGTATTCAGTTTCGGAGGAAGCAGATGCAGATTTCCATTCCAATTTTAAATGTTTTTTTTTTCTATTTTGTTTCATAACATATAAGAAACGATCTAAGAAAGCCTTTCCTTAAGGATTTGAAGTTTGTTTACACAAAAAATATTAGTATTTCCTAACTTGTTTGGATCATACTCCTTCTGTGAGTTCCCAAGCCAATTTCTTTTTACTGAAATAAAAATTTAATATTTGATTTTATGTATCGATTTTGTTTTACTATTTTTCAAAATAAAAATCAGATTTCTTCGTCTAAACTGTACAAAAATTATCTATGTTTACAATTTTCTCACACTCAAACATTGTAACAATAATTGTTAAAAAAAATTAAACAAAAAAGGAAAACTAAAATTCGCCCCAATAGCACATTACAACGTTTTATTTAATACGCTTCCTTCTAATTAGAATCCACCTATGTCAACTTTCTTTTCACATATGATCTTTTACTTCGAGACTGAATAAATAAATAATATATACACTTTTGACACAACTATATTCTGAATCCTGCATAACTGCTGCCTGTCACTGCTGTTAATTTAAATTAAAAAAACTTATTGGTTCTTAATTTATTTACATCCTACACAATGTTGGTATATATTTTAAGGCTAAGTGGTTTACTTTAAGGCTTATCTCATCACAATATCTGACGGACTTTTTTGTTTGCTTTGACCCTGAATATTTATAAATTCTTTCTCATTTTAATTTTTTAATTTTATTCTATAGTGTATCGCCAACCTGAATACCTGTATGATTGTGCAGTACCCTTAAAAAATTCGTTCATAACAACTGTGGTAGTACAAAATCTTTTTAAAGGCCTATGTAAAGTCTGGCAGTAAATCTATTGAAAATACATATCGATGATTTATTTGCAATAGGAGGTAACCTCACACAAGCCAATTTTAGGAAAAGGCAAAAACCCAATAAGTAGTAAAGACAAATAGATGTGCCAAATTTTATTTATTAATATGAATAATTATTTTTGGTTATAGGGTTGCGCGTTATTGCAAATAAATGTAGGATTGTTTATTTAATTTAATGGTGTGAAAAATCGGTATTTAAAAAAAATCAAGGAATTATATTTTGTCAATTTTTGTATTTTTTAACCTACTGTATCAAACATTAAATTGTCACTATTTGTACAAAAATAAATAAAATGCAGTTCCGCCATTATTAGCTGCTTATTGACATTGTCAACGTGTTGTAAACAAATAGTCATACCTTCATGTAGACTATTATAATAAAGTATTTCCTAAATCTTTAAAACCCTTGGGCTTCTGTCAAGAAATATGCAACACTAATTCTTAAATACCATAATATTAATCACTTATGGATCAATTGTTGGCATAAAAATGTGTCAAGATTCTTGTAACATAACTGTTAAGAAAAAGTGACAGTAAGTTAACTTTTTTAAAATCCTACTCGAAGTCGAGTCGAATTTATTGATACTTACTAATTTTAAATATATTTGCTACGATTTTTAGACGTAAAAAAACACAATACTTTTCTACAAAAAAAAAGAGAAGGTACTTATTGTTCGCAAGAACATTTTGAATTTATTATTTTTCTGAATTACGAATTATTTCACAGAAATGTCATAAGCAGTATGTCTACGAAGAAAACTACGATCCTGCTGCCGGAATACGAAGCTCAAATAGATATTGGAGTTATATCGTCGTCTTTTGTTAATCTCTTGTAATAAATAAAGATATCATTAATTTGACCATCAAATCGACTTTTGTACTTGGTCCCTAGTTAAGCGCACAAGGATGAAAGATATGACTGGATAAGGAATACACCGTGTAATCCTATTATGTTGTCCTTGCTTTATACTAGTCACAGCACTAGTATTCGTCAGGCTATGAAATTTTTTTATTTTTTCCCATGTACAGATTACCCACAAAAAAAAACATTCAATATTGGCATGCTGTATAAATAAAAATCTCTTTCTCTTATGAAATTAGAAATACACCTTGCACTGACAACTAATATAATTAACATAAAATCATTTAAGAAACGCATTAAAAATTAGTTTTTGGAAAAATAATTTTTCTGACGAGTTACTTTCTTACTCTTAATTTGTAACTTTCAATTTTTGCCTTTTTTTCTTTATCCAGGGATTTCTTAATCGATGAATAAACATGTGCTTTTATTGGAGTTCTGTTTATATTTACGATGTATGTAAATTCCTTAAACTGTTGCTTATGTATAGTTTCTCTATTATAAACTTTTTCTTGGCAATAAAAATTTAAATAAAAAAAATAAAATTTGGATGTTTTAAACTAATTGTATGCCCCTTTTCCTTCTACTTTTCTTTGTAAGGAAGCCATGTTCTTTAGGTTTGAAAAGTGCAGCACATAATATATTAATATACCTACACAAAGCACTAACATACTAAGTTTCGGTACTCAGTTTTATACAAGTCTTAAGTCCATCGGTTTTTTTAAATCTCACTAATAGTGTGCCTCACGTCTTCCATTGCTCTCATTACCATTATTATACCAATGTATAGCTGCCGTGTAACATACTTTTTGACAGAATGTAGGCAAGTTTATCTATATTCATTATACATTTCGTTTTTCTATGCCTCCTTAGATTTATGTATTGTCCTTTCTATTTTTGTTTGTACTATTAGTCTCTTAACTTAATATATTTTATAACAGGCACATAAGTTTTCACAGAGAATGCTTATAATAAAGGCTTTTTTTTTACTTTAAAAAAAAGTTTGAAAAATAGATTTCTGAAGGCATTTACGGAAGCTGACACGATAATCAACTGATGTCGGATGTCTCTTTTTATTGACAGCTAATGGAGAAAGACAACAAATTATCAGCGGATAATCGAGTTAATCTGATCATAGTTTCCGTAAACACCTTGAAAAATATTAATTCATCCTAACATGACTTCTACAAAGATTTATGCTTTTTTTACGGTGGGCAACCTGGAAATTATCCAGGCCAGCCAGGATGGCAATCCAGCAGGCGAACTCTGTAACTAAATAGAAAGAGAATTTCTTGCCTATATAGAAAAAACTTTAAAATGGTACTGTCTAAGATCAATCGGTTAGGTCCGAAAGGATTCGGACGTCTCAAGTAACATTCGGAAATCGGAAAAATAGGAGTGGTTAAGCTCTTGCTATTTTTCTATCTCTGTCTGTAGCATACTCTTTGTATACGTTTTTCTTTGTTTTTTCCATGTGATTGACTGTTCGTATTATGTGATTTTAAGGTTATGCGATTTGATTTTGTTGCGTTTGCAATTTTCAAAGTTGCATGTTTATTGATAATGGTAATTGATTAAATTTTCTTTAATGATAATAAACACGTTAAAAGGGTTTACCATTAAAAAATATTGGCAGGTAATAATGTGTACGATACTACTGAATAAACCGTGTGAAAAATTAATTGTTGAATTATAGTATAGATAGCTCAGAGATAGGATTACCATTAAATGTAAAGTTTGTTTTTATGAATTCTGAACAAAGAATTTCCAAAACTTAGGTCTGTTTTGAAAGTGTCACTTGCTCTAATTTGAATTGTTAATTTTTTACCTTTTTTCTATCTGTTTTAGATATTAAAGAACGAGAATTTAAAACTACGCCCAACAGTGGAAAGTTATAGTTGATTATTTTGAACAATATCCCATATTATACGTTTTTCATTATTACTCCCAAAACAAAAACACAGGATAGAAATACATGTCAAAAGAGTGAAATTTAAAATTCCCTAAAATTTTCACTAGGAGGGCTGGATGTTTTTAGGTTCAATAATAAGCTATTTTCTACTGCCGATTTAACCCGAAGTGTCTTGGAAAGAGACGTAGAGAGTAGGAACTGGAGATAGAAAGAGTATTTCTTTCTATCTTATTTTCTCTCTATGTCTATCTCTACGATATTACGAAGTTCGCCTGCGGTTCTTAACGTGTACTCGTCTAGACGTATACGTTTATTTCCGAAGTTTAACGTAGGGTTGCTACATACAAGCGTACATTTTCTCGCACAATTGTATATCAACTGATTTACCAAACTGACTGTTACTATTTCTGATATTGTATGCCTAAGAGGAGCAAAATGTCAGTCTGCAAGACAAAGTCGACATGTGATTTTTTTACCATTATATTTCTTTCGAAGGAAGTAAAAAGAAATACTCATTCTCGGACTAAGTGTGGACTTCGTGTAATAAGTAAAGGAAATTTATCCGACACGGAAAAAATTATGGCCACTGTATTTTACAAGAACAAAGAATTTGTTGCGGCTGAGTGACAATCAAAATACTTTTTATAATTACATAGTACTTTACATTGCAAAACACTTTTGCATTAAAACAATACTTGGGATATTTTTGTAAAAATACCTGTGGTTGTGAAAGATTTACAAAAATGGTCCGTACGATTGCACAGAAATGTATTAGGTATAACAAAGGGTTTGTTTTTATTTTTGGAGTGGGCGATAATTTTTGGTTTGGCAAAAGGCAGTAAAAAATTATGCTTAGGTTGGGTTAGCAAGAAAAATATATACGTAATGGTGGTAAGTAACTGTAGCTTCATCAGCACTCAAATAAAACCGCCCTTAAAGCTCTGTTGTGCCCTACAAAAACTACCAACAATCGTTTTTCATAAATAATAAAAGTATAAATGTAACAAGGAGTAAGCCTTACATTTAGTCTGCTTATTTACATTTTTTTCTGATACAGTGCTTTATATTATACTGAAGAGCGCTTACTACTGCTATGTTATATTGAATTTTAATAGGAATTCATTTTACATACATTCTAAAATATAATTAGCGCAACAGTAATATGTAGTTTAAATAATTTACTCCTGTACAAATTTAAACGATTATCGAGATCGAATTAAAATTTGGCCGAAAAGATTCACACCCAAACTTAATTTAAATGGCACATCCCATGGATTTATTATATAAAAGGATACGGGAAGATGTAACATTCTTTGAAGCCAAAACAAACCATTCTAAGCGACACTGTAAACACAATTTGTAAACATTGGCCACATCTTATTTTACCTTGTATTTGTGTACAAAAATACGTTAGAAGCATTACAAGATTTGCTAAAAGTAATAAAAGCCCTAAATTACTTTATTTTCTGCTAAATAATAATAAATTTAAGTTAAAAAGGTTTTATTACTTATAGGTTATGTTATTTCTAAAGGTGTTTATTTAAAGTCGCTCCGAGTCATTTATAAATCTATATAAATCTATACGTCGCACTTTTTCTTTTCTAGTTCATTAGACAAAGACGTACGTGTAACCGAGTGTTCAGACCGAGGTTCAGCCGTTTTCCTAAACAACCAGCACCGACAACACTTCTGAGCTCCAACACTGCAATGCTATTTTATCTCTTTCTACTACCATTCTTGATTCAATTACGTAGTAATTCGTAGTCTTGTCTATGTTCGTAGTTCGTAAACTGCTCCCCCGAGAGAATAACAAACAACAAAATATAAGGCTTCACGTTCGATACGCTCACAGTATACGGATATCGAATCCTTTTATATAATAAATCCATGGCACATCCTATACAAAATCACGCCTTATTCCATAAATATTAAAAAAAAACATACTGATGCAATGCTAGTGAATAAGTAATATAACCTACAAAATTGCTTAAGTTGCCCACCCAGTATCTGCAGCATCAATAGTGCCTTTATTTATATCAACGGCGAGACCTTAGCTGAATACAAAATATATTTTAGTACGATGGATCGTATTTAAAAGTATGGCCTGAAATTTTTATTGGCCTATTTGCATGCATTTAAGTTTCACAACTGGTGCAAATTCCCCCTATAAAGGATCCCGTTTTACCTCGTTGAGCTCTAAAACCATAAACAGTATAAATCTTTATACAACGTAGAAAGAAATATAGTTCTAACTTTGTTTAACGAACGTTCTCGCATGGATATCGCTAGCTACTGAGTTTATGTGACATATTTTGTTTCTTAACCATTTTTAGGAGGCGGGGCTGAAAATTTATGAGGTTTTACGAGTAGATGTTATTTCATTTACACAAAGTAGATCAAATTTTAAGGTGTATCTATTGGTTGTTTTAAAATTTTATTTCAGTACAGAAATATTGCCAAGGAACTAAATAAATATGTATGATCCAAGAGTATGCCAGGTAGATAAAACTTAAACAGCTCCGTAATAATACATTTCTTCGGTACCAACACGAGAAGAGCAATAATCGTCAATATTGAAAAAATAGAAAGGACAGTACATTTTAATGACCAAATTTAGTTTAAAATACAATTACACTTAAACTGAATTCTATTCTGACTTCTTGTCGGAGTCTCCTTTAACAGCTACACTTTCCGTGTAAGCAGCGTAGACACTTTCACATACAAACCTATATTGACTCTGAAAATAGAAATGAGATTGTAAAAACAGACAGTTTACAAAAATATGGAGACGATATTAAGAAAACCAATGTAACCACCTAAGCAAACAGCTGCTTTATAAGCGCTATTTTATGATTATCTGAATTAAAAAGTTTAAAAAATTACAAAGTAGCTCTATTTCACATTTTTTTATTTGCTTAGTAAAGATGGTGTCAAAATTAAGTACAAATTCGAATTCTGTTAACGTTACAACCGTCTCAAGCATCGATATTGGAGATCGGTCAAATAGGGGGTTAGCCGACTAGTCGGATGAAAGAAATCCGACTAGTCGAGTTTCGTGCGTTTTCGTTGTGTTCATGTGGAGCTCGGACCGTGGTTCGAATGCGACACTACTGGAGAAACCAGCAATGTTAAAAGTGAATAGAAATATTTTCGCATAAGTAGGGAGAGAAACGATAAATAATACAAATGCATTAAAAGTGTTATACAAAATATTTTATTTTAAACGTAAGATTCTACAATAAAATTCACGTATTTTTGGAATATCTTTTTTCCTGACTAACGAAGGTGGGTCGTCCACATCAATAGTATACCAGAGTGTAAATTCTAATGTCTCTTTTTCTCATAACTTTTTGTATCTGTTCTGCTTATGACAAACGTACAAAATACACATGTATTTTAATATTTTTTGAAACATACGATTTTTTTAATCCAATTTCGAATAGTGTCGTACTACATTTAACTGAGGATTGCTCGAGAACGATTTATGCGACAGAAACCATCCACAGCTTGTTTTAAAGCTCTTTTGTGTCCTTTCTTTGGATATGCAATAGGTAAAGTATTTTCAAAAACAATTTTGGAAAAAAATTTAATTTTTCAGTCATTTTTTTTTCTAAAAATTACATTTTTAAATACGAAAAAATAACTGAAAGATTGTTCATACTTTACCTCAGATATAATCTTGGCCCTATGACCTCAGGACATATGGAAAAATAATTTCACCCTTGTCTGACCAGTAAGTTTTCACCTGATTTTGTTATCTACTTAGGGCCTCTTAACATAAATTTTTGAGTGTAATAAATGAGTTTTCAGCAGCTTTGCTTGTTTTAGGTTTATCATTAATTTTCGAGTATATTTTCTAATGTTTTTTAAGTACTTACCTACATTTCTGATTCTGTGCTACGTCTATTGTGAATTAAACACCAATTGCGCCATAACATGTTGGGGGGAATTTTAAAAAAGTATGATTGACCAGTGCAAACATTATTACCTGGCGACACTAAAAGGAGGCTAATGTTTTGGCAATTCTGGTAGATATGCGTATGCAAAATCCCAACTTTTTAAGACACATTTTTTGGAGCGATAAGGCGAATTTTTCGAATAGGGTTATGGTTAGTCGTAAAAACACGCACTATTGGTTAGAGAAAATTTATTTATTTCTCATCCCAGAAATGCGCAAGTTCAATTTAGTGTGAATAGATTAAGAGCCGCCAGACGCTTTTAAGCTCTATCAATAAGCGTGGCATTTATGTTATAGTATCAAATCTGAATTTTATATGTTATTCGGGCGACTATTTAACGATATTATCCGAGCAGCCAGACCCATCCGAAGGGTTTAATCTCCCCCCAGGCACAATATGGTTTCTAGGACCTTATTTTTTGGCCAAAATTATTTAAAGCATAATATTAAGAAACAAGCTGGCGTAAGTATTTTTTATACTGACAAAATGTCAAACTGCTTCCGGAAATTCTTTTTATTACTAAAGTGGCCATGAGAAGTTTCTAGAAATTATTTGTAAGCTTTGAAAATGACCGCTAGAGGGCGTAACTGATAGCGTCAATAATAAGTCCGAATTTCTGACTAAAACCTCAGGACAATCTATTTTTTTATTTGTTTAAAGCTAATAGACAATGATATTATGATTTTCCTGATAACGCGCAGACATACACGCAGCTTGTACCATCAAAGAGGATTTATGCCCTTGTTTGTAGGATAATTGCTACGAAATTGAACGAATCCATGGAAACTCCAACTCTCCGAATGCTAGCTAGGGCTTATAATATTACCCAAGTAATATTGTAATAAAGTCTTAGTATGAACAATTGTTATTAATACAAAGATAAACTTGATAGTCTAAGATCCGAAGTAAGCTCGTCCTTCACCGATCTGCTTACCGGATGAAAACTATTTTTTATCAATGGTAATATGTTAACAAATATATCGCAAATGGGTTGCCTAATGAAATATGGTCAAGGCTATATACAGGGTGTGCGTGGATTTTCTTGCAAATGACAATCTTTTTTATTATGAATTTTAGAGAAAAAAGTTACTCTTCATAAAAAGTTTTGCTTTAAAAACTATTAAGTTTGACATAGAAATCTTTTACTTTAGACATACAGGGTATCCAAAAAATGATAAAACGTAATTTACTAAAACGAATTATTTTTAAATTTTGATTTTTTCATATAGGCAAATTAAAGTACTTTATGAAATATTGCCTCTTAATGGTACAAATTTAAATAAAAAAAAATTTTAAAATAATTCGTTTTAGTAAATTACGTTTTACCACTTTTTGGACATCCTGTATACACAAAGTAAAAACTTTCTATGTCAAACTTAATATCTTTTTAAGCAAAACTTTTTATGAAGAGTAACTTTTTTCTCTAAAATTCATAATAAAAAAAGTTTGTCATTTGCAAGAAAATCCACGCACACCCTGTATATAGCCTTGACCATATTTCATTAGGCAACCCATTTGCGATATATTTGTTAACATATTACCATTGATAAAAAATAGTTTTCATCCGGTAAGCAGATCGGTGAAGGACGAGCTTACTTCGGATCCTGTACTATGAGTCAGATTTCAAGCAACTAATTGTTTTTTATGTGCGGGTGTTCGTACGTATACAGGGTGTCCGAAAAGTCTTTGTCTGGGCAAATATCTTTGCTATTTGTACGAAGATAAACGTAATTGAGTCTGATTTCAAGCAAGTCGTATATATTTTTATTTCTGTGTGTGGCTGTCTGTATGTATGTACCAATACGGATACGAAGGGCGGTCTATTCTCGATTATCAGTCCGAAAAAGTTTGATATATTCCTTAATAGATGCTCTGGAAATATGAAATTTTCAGTGCATGACAATGATGATACTGCCGACATTAAAGCCCCTCGGCGGGGCGATTAGGCACAATCTAGTTAATTACTGAAAGAAAATAGTTTGTAGCCCTTTATAAGTGCTATTAGTATTAACAAAATTTCGACCGCGCTTAATGTTTTGCATTATAAGGTGCAAAACACATTTCTGGGTATTAGTTTGGTGTTAGTTTTGGTTTCAACACCTGTTCTCTGGATTGTTTTATTTGTGTTGTAGTATTTTAACTTTTTTATATTGAGAATTTTGGAAGAGTTAGTAGGATTTCTTTCTTTAAAGGTAACAGAAATATTATTTGTTCAAACCTTATGCTACCTTAATGTTACATATAATTATTATTGTTGAGAAACTTGGCAACACAACAATCTAGCTCGCTGTTTTTTATATGGCCTTGTGTTTATTAGGGGTGGTGGCGGTAGTTAAAAAAATTTTTTGAGTGGCGATATCTAGCTTATTATCGCGAAGCGCCAATTAGGACTAATTTTCCCCCGTCTGAATTCAAACCACAGTTTACCGGTTTTCAATATATGCAGTGAATTTCACGACCAGATTTTTGTTTCAGAAAGCTAAGGCTAATCTAGTGCGCTATTATTGGGCATCGTATACAAAAGGTGTTCGAAGGTCGGAACTTGAGCTACGCTAGACTGGACATGGAAATATGTTATTTACTTACAGCATTTTGTATCATCATAGCACGTTGCTCCCTCATCGCTTTTACAATTTCTAATGGGTATATCGGTTCGTCGGCCTCAATTAGACACAAGGCAGTTTCCATTAGTACCAAAACGCCCGTTCTACCAATTCCGGCACTGCAGTGAACTATGACCGGCTTATCGGTAATACGGTGTTTCCGTACGTCCTGAGTAAATTGCAAAAACTGCTGAGGCGAATCGGGTACTCCGTGGTCCGGCCAAGCTATATACTGCATATGTTTAATCTCCCGAGACTGGCTGTTGTTCTGAAATAAAATTAGAAAATCAATTAAACGAGCACCCAATTACGTCCACTATAGTTAGGTCATTTATTAATTGCTTTTTAGCAATTAGTAAATTATTTGGGATTATGTCGTTTTTATATTATTCTTTGTATGTTAACTCAGATTCAGTCTCTTTTCACAAGACCCCATACCTTAACGCTGTTACTGCTCTGTGTACATATACGAGCCCTGTCTCAGTGAAGTTGGCCCAACTATCAAAACTACGTTTTTTATGATATTTGTCATATTAGCGAAAGCGTATTAAAAACCAAAATGTATTTCTGATAACATACGATATTTTTATTTAATATTAGCCTAAAATACTACATTTTTTTGTAACGGAGAAAAAAATATCTTACAAATCTAAAAAAACCGTCGATTAATAAAAATCAACGAAACCAAATAGCAGCAAATCACCACTGCGTTACATCACCTTTTCGACTGATTACTGCTTCGATACGTCTTGGCATAGTGTCAACTAATGTTTGGCAGTCAACTGATGTAAAACTGTTCCAAATTTCTTGGAGACGGGTTCGCCATTCTGGAAAGTTCTTGCGGGATTCGATCGGAGCTTTTTCTTCATGATATGCCACAAGGTTTCAATTGGCGATAGATCTGGACTACTCGACGCCCATTTTAAAACTGGAATATTGTTTTCTAACATCCAATCTTTTACTTTTTTAGCCGTATGGCAAGGAATGTACATGTGCCGTATGGCAAGGCAATGGAAGATACATTCAATATGGTTTAAACGCATTTGTTCAATTTGGGGTGTTAAGTTATTTTGAAGCACATTGATGTACTTATCAGCATTCATAATACCTTCCACAAAGTATAAGTTTCCTACTCCACTTGCTGACATGGATCCCCAAATCATAACAGAAGCCGGAATCTAATTTTTTTTAAGACAGTTATTCTGAAATACTTCTTCTTTAGTTCTTATGACACGACTCCTACTATCGCCAACGCATACTTCAAATCTGGCTTCATCACTCCAAATAATGGAGTTCCATTGGTTCGGAGACCATAATTTGGAGTGATGAAGCCAGATTTGAAGTATGCGTTGGTGATAGTAGGAGTCGTGTCATAAGAACTAAAGAAGAAGTATTTCAGAATGACTGTTTTAAAAAAAAGTTAAGTTTCCGGTTTCTGTTATGATTTGGGGATCCATGTCAGCAAGTGGAGTTGGAAACACACTTTGTGGAAGGTATTATGAATGCTGATAAGTACATTAATGTGCTTCAAAATAACTTAACACCCCAAATTGAACAAATTCTTTTAAACAATATTGAATGTATCTTCCAACAAGATGGTGCCGCTTGCCATACGGCTAAAAAAGTAAAAGATTGGATGTTAGAAAACAATATTCCAGTTTTAAAATGGACGTCGAGTAGTCCAGATCTATCGCCGATTGAAACCTTTTGGCATATCATGAAGAAAAAGCTCCGATCGAATCCCGCAAGAACCGTTCCAGAATTGCGAACCTGTCTCCAAGAAATTTGGAACAGCTTTACATCAGATGACTGCCAAACATTAGTTGGCACTATGCCAAGACGTATCGAAGCAGTAATCAGTCGAAAAGGCGATATAACGCAGTGGTGATTTGCTGTTATTTGGATCGTTGATTTTTATTAATGGACAGTTTTTTTGGATTTGTAAGATATTTTTTTCTCCGTTACCAAAAAATGTAGTATTTTAGGTTAATACTAAATAAAAATATCGTATGTTATCAGAAACACATTTTAGTTTTTAATACGTTTTCGCTAATATGACAAATTTCATAAAAAACGTAGTTTTGATAGTTGGGCCAACTTCACTGAGACAGGGCTCGTACTCGGGTAAAACAAATTCTTGCAAAATTTCTGCACCGAAATGAAAATTTAAAAATCGGCTCCCGGTAGTTAATGAGGCTTTGTAGATAGAAAATTATCGCAACCTTTTTGTTTGTTTTACATTTACATTTCTGATTTTTACTTGACCCAAAATTGTTGTCGCTGTTTCTATCAAAAGATTGTGACATCAATTTTTACAGGCGCAGAATAAGAATACTTAGAAACCGACAGAAGCTACTTTAATTTATCACTTTTTACAATTTTAAAAATTGACCCCCGCCCCCGCGCGCGCCTTGCCGCCATACAGCCATTCCTTCTTCGCTTAAGTTTTGGTCCTAACGAAATACTTTAGAACTAGCTCTTGGGTTATATACTAATATCTAAAAATACAAGAATATGGCAAAACATATTATAAGGTACAGCCGTGTCAGAAAATCATAGGTTGATACTTGACAATTTTAGTGTAGTTAATCGCTGACTTTAAAAGGTTATGCAAATATTTTAATTATTCTTCTAGTTAAAGATAGGTAGCAGCATAACCAGACTATGTGTGGAAAGTCTGTTTGAAAATCCTGAATGGCGTCCCGTGTTAAATAAACCCACTCTACCATTTCGAAAGTAACTTTCGATCATCTTCAGAACTCGTTCAGTTTCCCATTCAGTTTTATTTTTCATTTACCTATATCTTTTACATTGTTACCTTTCAAGAGTAATAATTCAAGACATACGTGATTGATTCCACGGCGTACTTTGAGGACGTTTTTTTTACCTTATGTTAGCTGGGGCTTTAGTGATGGAACGATGAATTTATATTTTGAAAGGGAAATTAACCTACATATACAAATTTAATATTTAAAAAAAAACTTTAAAAAAATCACTTTTTGGAAGTGTATAGAATACTGTAAGGTGAGTGTATTTTACTGGTATTTCCAAGTAAAATAAACGGAGACCCTAAAATATTTAATTTTCAGAAATTTACCCATACACAATTCACAGTCTAAACTTCTCTTAATGGATTTTCTTATTTGACTGGCACTAAAACTTTAATTTATATGCGATTTTTTGTTCACGAGTGTACAACAATTACAAGAAAAAAGTAGTTACCTTTACATCAACTAAAACAAAATCACGGAAAATAAAACTGCCCGATTCGTCTGTTTCTTCCTTGCTGCATTTGACAATTGCGTTCTGCATTGTCAGAACCTCCCCCACTCCTGGCCAATACTTATGACACTTAGCACGACCCCTTTCTATCACTGTAGTTAGCATCACAATAAGGTTAGATTCTTGCTCAAGAACCATTTGCCAAAAGTCTTCTGTTGTTGATTGTAGGGGACCTAAAAAATATAGGGCGAAATAGCGACTCGCATTTACTGTAGTCTAAAGGCCACAAACACATAACACAGTTGTGGCCGGTAGCTTTGATGGTCTAAAAATAATTTTTGACTAGAAAAAAAAAGATCTCTTTGCGTGAAAAACATCCCTAACACATAACACTGCCGCCTCCATTGGTAGGCGGTAGTGTTATGTGTTGGGGATGTTTTTCAGGGAACGAAGTTGAACCCCTAGTTCGAATTGAAAGGACTATGGCTCGATTCGTGTATGAGAACATTTTAAAGATCCAAATGCTACCTTATGCTATGAAAAACATGCCAACTGGGTGGTACTTTTAGCACGATAACGATTGGAAGCATGCGTCCAAGCACATAACCCAATTCGTGAAACGTGAAAAAGTCAGGGTTCTGGAGTGGCCCGGTCAAAGTGCTCATTTAAACCCCATAGAGCATCTGTGGAAGGAGTTAGATCGCAGAAAAAGATGTTCAAATCATTGAAATAAAGAAGCTTTATTTCAAGCTCTTAAGGAGTGGGGACAAATTCCTTTGAATCGGCTACAAACGTTAGTCGACTCAAGGCCGGCTCGTGGCGATGCTGTTATAAAGGCTCATAGATATTCCACTAAATAGTACATTATTTATTAGTAAAAGTGATGTTTAAGTGTTGAAAAATTTTATTTAATTAAAATGTCAAAATACTTTTGAGCCGTCATTTTTCCTTTATTTCTGATTTGGTTAAAATTTTGTGTTTCAAACTACAGTTTTTTTTTTCATAAATATGTAGGAAGTAACGTCTTTTCTATTGCAAAATAAAGTTGATATTTATATCTTACATTTGTTTTAAGTTAACCCAATTATTGTCTTTGTCAAAATACTTTTGAGCGCTACTGTATTTATGAAAGTCGAAAAATATACGAACATAAACTAAAGTTAAAAAGTTTATAAAGCTTCTGCGAAGTCCGTAACAAAATTATTATTAAATAAGAAAGAACTTCTTTGTATCAGTTTATTTCTACTATTTTTAATCGTGTAGTTTGAAATCAGCTATAGTGTAAAAGGTCAGGTTTCAGTGCTAATTTGTCCTATCGCAGTGTTTATCGTACGAAAATTTCGTTTCATTCGATTCACCTCAATTGAAATATATTATTTCGGAATAAAACTGAGATGAAATACTACATCCCCTGGGAATTTCAATTGCGACCGTTCATATCGCGATTTTTAAGTGGATCGAGTTGCATCCGATCGGTTCATCCACTCGCAACCGACGATATACACATACTTATTGAGTTAATTTTTTTATAGAATAATAATGTTTGAGCCTCCCTACCAATCCCCTTTTACGTGCTTTTTATATAACCTTTCATTTTGTCTTTTCTGCAACTAGTGACCTTTATGTTAAAAATTTCATTACATAATTAACATTTTAAAGCATACACAAATTTATTAATATATTATTCTTTAAAAAATAACCGATCGAAATATCTACCTTGAGTAGCAATGTATCCATTCTTAACATCACTGTTAGATATCACCATATAAACAAAATTTGCATTAATATAATCACCACTAGGCGCATTTTTTAAAACTACTCTTGTTGCATCATCTGAAAATGAAGAAATATAACTCTTATTATAAATTATGAGAAACTTTGATTATCCCAAACAATGGTCTCTTTCACTAAATTTTGGTTTTGGTGCTACTGTACAGTGTTGGGTAATACGACTAAATACCTAATTGAAACGTCCCGTATCGAGACGGTATATTAGCTAAAAATTTCCAAGGAAAAATTTGATATTTTAAAATATTACTTCTTAGATTATTTGCAGGCATAAACATTTATTTTCTAAATATTTTAAAATCTGCCAAAAGTGTGAAAGTTACCACAAAAAGGTTCTTCCAGGTCGAATTCCTTTGATAACTTACAAACACACAGCCCCTGCGGCGATGATATCCAAGCCACGGTACTCTTCCCCGTGGATGGGGAACCAGGGACACCAATAAAATTTAAAAAATTATAAAAGTATCCTAAATGTCGCAAAAAGCACTATAATTTAAAGAACATTATAAATGTCGCTAACTATTATTTACGAGGAGTCATTTTAGCAATTTTACCTCAACAGTTTTAACAACTGTCTAGAGACATTGTTTGTGATACAGAAAACAACATTTTCACTCCGAATGAATTATTGTGGAATATACAAGGTGTTATGAAATTCACTGCATATATTGAAACTGGTAAATTCTGATTTGAATTCAGATTGGGGAAAATAGTCATACATGGCGCTTCGCGATAATAAGCTAGGTATCGCCTCTCAAAAAGTCTTTTTTAATCGCTGCAACAGTGAGCTAGGTTGTTGTGTTGCCAGGTCTCTTAACAATATTTGTATGTAACAAGTTTGAAGAAATAAATATTTTCAATACATTACCTTTAAAGAAAGACATCCTAAAAACTCTTCCAAAATTCTCAATTTCAAAATGCTACAATACTGCCTAAAACACAAAATTAATAAAACTCTCTAGAGGCAGGGGTCTTCAACCGCGGCCCCCGGGCCGCTTGCGGCCCGCCGTTCATTTCTTTTTGCGACCCGCGTGCAAAAAAAAAACAATTTGATAAATGCGTAATAAATTACCCAAAAGTTAAAATATTATCTACTCTCAGTATATTACCTTGTTTAGACGAAAAAAATAATAATTTAATTTACGAAAATAGGTAGTAGTTGGGTGAATTCTCGACCAAATTTGCCAAAATTTAGGCGTGGTCCCGAAAATTTTTCGCTTGCGGCCCTTTTCCACCTTCTCGCTTTCCACTTCTGGCCCGCCGGTCAATTAGGAAACCCAAACCTGGCCCTTCCATAAAAAAAAGGTTGAAGACCCCCGTTCTAGAGAAAAGCTGTTTAAACCAAAATAAATACCTCAATTTCAACTAAACACCCAGAACTAATTTAAAATGCACATCACTAAGCGACAATACGATATTTTGTTAATAATAAACGACTTTAACTTTTGTTAATATTTAACGGATTTAACTTTTTCTTTCACAAATTAAAAAATACATAGCAAAAATAATGTAAACGGTATTATTAAACTGGTCAATATGGATCCATACACAGCTGACGCTGACGCACGAGTTCGGCCAATCGGAATGACTCTAGCGGACTGAATTAGGATAACAGAATGGGGTCAACAACCCTTTAGCTTCGCTTCGGCTACATCAAGATCTACCACCTACTTTACTGCTTAGGCAACTATACAAACACGCCTGCATGCATATTATCAATATTTGTTTCTAAAGCAGTCCCTACACGATCGTTATTACTGTCAGTATTTCATACAACAGTAATACTGTCAGTATTATTAAAATAGTCGAATAATCTTCAATAATTAATTTACTTGGATTTACTTCATTCGATCATTCTACTGACAATATTTTTTAATACTGACAGTAATAATGATCGTGTAGGGTCTGCTTTAGAACTAGAAGGTAGTTTTAAATAATAATGTACCTAGGTAGTTTCTTTTTATTTTGCTACCTAGAAAAATAATACTCTTCGTCGATTCGTACAATTTAAAATTAGTGAAAGAGCCCATTAGATTGTGTAAAAACTTGTTACAACCTTAAGTTTAGAAATACAGGCTGTACGCCCGCCCGAAAAGAGCATTTTCTTGTAATGGCAAGAGTGCGGTAGTCGGCTATTTAAAAATGAACAGAACTTTGCTATTAAACGATACTTACAAGGAGAAATATCTCTATATCGATTTTTATTTACGTTGGCAGGTTTACTAGCTTCATTGCAAGTGAGATCGGGATGTTTCCTGTAAAGTGTTTCATATCTGGCAATTAGAGCACCACTTGCTAAGCCATCGGCCAACAAATACATACTTTGTTCCAATAAATTCCCTAAAATAAATGTTTATAAGTTTTACTAATACCATGCTACAAATAGATAAGGTGTATCTAAAAAATAAGAAGGAAATTAAAAATTACTAGCTTTAATTTTAATCGTCATGATATTTATAAAGGATGTCAAATTAAGGTATAGGACTACAATTAAAAATTACTCTCATAAAAATAAAAACGTCAATTTTTTGTCTCTTTAGTGCTTGGGTATTTCGCCACTGGGATTTTAAAATTTTTATTATGAAGATTAAAAAGAAAATCGTCAAAAACTAAATTCAAAAAATGTTATGTATAAAATACCGTGTGAACGTTATACATTTTATATGGGAAAAACGTCGAGGCATTTACATCTTAGGATAAACAAAAATCTTACGTCAAAATGGAGAATTTCAATATCACATACGTATGTATATGCTAACATGCTTTTAACAACAGTCACAAAATTCGCTGGGATAATTCCAGTATAATTTTAAAACAATCATTAACAAAAAATTTAAAGAAAATGCTTGCATTTTATTAAATGACGATATATATATATATATATATATATATATATATATATATATATATATATATATATATATATATATATTAGGATATATATATATATATATATATATATATATATATATATATATATATATATATATATATATATGTGAAGCAACTTGTTCTGTTTATTTAAATAGAACTTGTTTACCACTATGTAGAGATGAAGCTGAAAAAGGCCAGAATAAAATAAATAAATACTTTATTTTTGTCATGTTTTTACACTGACCCTATTTGCCAATCACAAAATGCACACCTGTCAGAACACCAGCAGATACACCCACACACAAGTGATCACAAAAAAATAGTAGGCTTATTAAAATAGATGAATACCAATGTTGCTATGGTAATACCTAAGCAATATTAAAAGCTCAAAAAAACAGGGTTTTTAAAATAATAAAAAAATTAATATTTATATTATTCTATGTCCTAAAATATTTTGATACAATTTCTTGTATTTTTTTAAGTTTTTCTATGTCTTTTGACAACGGCACCAGCTGGGTGCCGACATGTCATGTTCTTTCCCTTTATTAGAAAAATACGAAGAAAAAGTTGTTCCGTTTTCATTTTTAATTTTCATAATTTTATGACAGAACAAGTGGCGAAATATCCAAAATACCTAAAAAAAAAACAACTCGCCACAAACACAAAATCAGAAATAAATTCATAGTATAAAACTTTCTTCTTACACTTGTCAATTTAAAACTTTTTTTGTCAAGTTAGACCGGTCTAGCGTTGGAGAATCTGGCCTTTAAAATTTCACCAGTCACAGTTATCACACTCCAAAATATTTACTAGACATTTAGGAACACTCTGTATTGATAAAACAATATAAAATAAAAAAAAACTACACACCTGAAGGTATTCCAACATCATTAGCAGGAACATATTGGTAAGGGGGTTCCTCGTACTCCTCGATACCTTGATAGAGAACGTTCGGCCTCACAGTCAGAACTAACTTTCCTAAATGACGATAACACCACTTTAACAAAATGTACGAAAAAGTAGCTAACATCACATGTTTCAAAATTCGACTCATATTAAATAAATGTTACTATCCGAATTGTCTAAAATTTAATTTCGGGTTTACTAGCGATGTAAACAGAAATCTACATTTCATACATATGAAGTATCTAATAAAAATAAAAGATTAAACATATTGCGAAAATATTATGAACTGATAAGAAACCAGGGTGACAGTAATCTATAATTCGGATAGATATCATTTTTAAAATTAATATTATCAGAGACTAGAAAGGTACAGACAAACTTTCGCATGCACCGATTTTGGGCCTACCAGGGAGACTATCTCGACTGAGCCGATCTCCCTTGAGATATTTAGGTGGGTGTACTGGTTTATGGTTTGAGAGTTTGTTCAGAGACGTCGATGTTGTTTGTCCATCATTGCCGCATGGTTTTCATCCACATTTTATTAAAATATTTTTATATACGAATCGGATTATTGTAATAAATTGTTGTTTCGTACTGCTTCTTTAACACTGCTTTGTTATACAGAGTGTACAACACAGATTATCGCGCATATTAGCAGTATTCATAAATATACATGTGTACAATTAAATATTATACAGGAGAGAATTTATAGAATTGATATTGATATTTCTGATTTTTAACTTGACATACGGGGGTTATCTAAAAATTAGGCTTCGACTAGTAGCGGACAGAAAAGCTTTACTTCCTACGCTGGAAGAAGTATCGTATTCATGAAAAGACTTCACTCGGTTTATTTTTTGAAATCTCCACTTCTTGGACTCTTTGGATCACGGAAAACATGGTTTCCTGTCTCCGTCGGATTGTCTGTCTATTAGCGCGAAAAGTAAAAATTACTCGACTAAAACA
Organism: Philopedon plagiatum; assembly: GCA_963971165.1. NCBI lineage: Eukaryota > Metazoa > Arthropoda > Insecta > Coleoptera > Curculionidae > Philopedon > Philopedon plagiatum. The sequence goes on along the minus strand of OZ020196.1, from coordinate 33,690,540 downwards.
CACGAAATTTACATACAGATTGGGGTTTACCCTGGCTCGAAACCGACTAAACTTTCGGTGAAATATAAAGTGAGAACTTTAAAAAAATTAATTTCTACTTTTTATTGCTTTAATTTAAAGACGATGTCTTTTTTATATATTTTTATTAAGTTGGCACTACAAGCGAGTGTATTGGCCCCGGGATCTACAGTTTAACGTGGGCTCCGAACCACGGTCCTCAGTACACGACAACCAGTCCTGTGCTACCTTTTTAGTTACCTACCGACTAAGGAGTGTGAAACGGCACACAGTAATATATTTAGAAACTAAAATTGACAAAATCAAATATCTCTTGATCGGAAAAAGATTTCGGGATGAACCAAACGGCATTTTGTACTATAAAATATACACCTTCCTATTGAAAATACCCTAAAAAATATAAAAAATTCGGCATTTTTTGATCTTTTTTCCATATTTTGGTCACTGCTTTTTATTGCCTGATGGAATTTGATTAACATGATTTATTTTAAAATCTAGACTTGCTTTTTTAAAAATTTTTAGACCCATTTTTCATGGTGTTATGAGTTATTGAAAGTTACAAGTTTTTTTTATTAATTTTTAGCATATTTTCACAGCAATAATGTACCTGTATTCATAGCCTGTATTTATAAAAAATTCTGCTCGTCAAAAAAATGAGTTATCCATATAAAAATTATAGATCAGATGTACAGGGTGTTAATAAATTGAACAAAAAAACATGAAAATACTTAAGAGAGAAGTACCATTATTTATTATTTTAGAAAAAAATAGTTATAGAACAAAGTTGTTTATAATTCAAAGTTTTGACGTCGAACCATTTTACACTCTTCCCTACGCTTTTTCACCTATCGCATGGTAGCGGGATACTTTGCGTATTTTACGGTTCCGGTGGGATTTGAACCCACGACGATGATCGAACCTCGGTTTATAACTTACTTTCAAATATTTTTATTATTTACATATTTACTAACAACATCATTTCAAACTAAAATTAATATATTATTATACATGACTCGGGTTACAACCCCCAACTGGGGAGGTCCAACCCGGAAACGCGGGCTGGTCTTAGCCCTTGGTTTTCACCTGATGCGTCGATACAGGGGAGGCGACTCTTTCCGCTAGGCTTACAGAGTCAAGGTTTAAATTTACACAGGGTGGTTTGAGAGTTATTTGGTATTTACATTTACTATTTACAAAATTTTATTATTATTAAGGACCGCTGGAAAAAATAAATCCAAAAAGATATAAGGCCGACGCTTTAACCAACCGAGCCACCGCTGACCCCACGACGCCTTTTACAAAATTCATATTTTGCATACAGATAAGATTTGTAGTTAATATACAGACATTTCTAGTTCCCCAGATATAGGGTGAATAACTTTAAAAAATTATTGTGTGTTTAGTCTAATTTACACTGTTTATTTGGGACAGATATTCACTAAAGTATATTTATTTCCAAGGTAGACCGATGTAGATATTAACCGAACACGTCATAGTCAGACGATCTCGTCGAGCCTCTACCAGCTTCTTATTCGTATTGGCCGATCGGACATTAAATTGAAAGAGGCGTGCCAGACAGCTATGGGTGGTATTTCGCAGGATGGTAATTAGGCTGTAATTAGTGAAAAAGGCTTGCTATTATTCGACGTTTTTGCGAGTTTTGACTTGTTTTGTACTTTTAATTTTTTTATTTAGCGTTGTTTTTTTAATCGCTGTTTTGTTTGTTCGGTTGTCAAGGCTGACAATTATTTTAGTTTTTATTTCGTGTAAACAGTTTTGTTTGTTCACCACTTCACAGTTTTCTATAATATAACACTGTACATTCTCAATGCGGTCCTGTTCAATTTCACCGTTTGAACCGATCACTTTTATCTGTTAATACTCGGTCTATCTTCGAAATAAATAAGTAATAAAAAAATAAAAAGATGAATTTTTGAACACAATGCTTTCTCTAGCGAGTCAAGTAAAAAGGGCCAAACCTACCATAAAGATAAATCCACCAACATATGTATTTTATTTACCTGACTCGGTGGCCCGAGCCTCCTGGACGAGGGCGACTACTTCCGGTTGAAGTGCTTGCGTAACATCGTGCCCATTTATTTGTAATATTTGATCACCTTCTGACAGTCTTGGATTGCATTTATCTGCTGGGGTATTTGGCGCTACCCTGGATACTAATATTGGCACACTCACTTCCGTCCCACCTGTAATAAATCGAGTATATTATATATAGAATGTTTCACGCAAGCAGACTACTTTAAATTTATTCCTTTCCAATTGGATCGAGATTAAAATTCCATTTTGTGTAGTATTTTCCAGGCTATCCAAATATAACATAATGTCAAAAACACTGAAATAAAGGAAATACAGCGAGAAAGTGATGATGTATAAAAAAAAATCACAAAAAGAAATGCACTGAAAAATATGAAGTATTAGTTTTACGTATTTATAAATGTAGTTAATGGTAAACAAATTATCTTACTTTTAGTCTAAATCAAAATAATAACACCTCAAATGGGGATAGTATTAAAATAGACGATGATATTCAAATTTTAAAAGCTAAGAGTGTTAAATACTCGGGAATAATTTTTGACAGTAAATTAAATTGGGATTTACATGTAGATTACTTAATTAAAAAATTAAGAAGTTTGCTACCAATATTCAAAAATGTTAAAACCTTTTTGGATATAAAACACTTAGAAACATTGTATTATGCCTTAGTTAAAACTCATTTGAATTATGGGATTTTAGGTTGCAGAGGAATAAGTAGAATTTTAGTGAAGAAAATAGAAGTATTACAAAAAAGATTTCTAAAAACTATGTTTAATAAAGACTATTTTTATCCTTCAAAGGAATTATATTCAGAAACAAAAAAAATGGACGTTAGGCAAATATATATTTATAATATTTTCGTATACGTTTTTAAAAATAAAAATCTAATACAATTTAAAAATCATAATCATGACACGCGTCATAAAAATGAAATTTCCCTGACCTTGGCATGGGTCTCGTTAGTAGCAACAGAAATATACAAATTTAAAATTTCAAAATCCGCCACTGCCGTAAACTTTTTTCACTTCAAAATCTTATATTCACATTAAATGCTGACTTATTTTAAATAATATTATGCTTTGAAGAATTAATTCGGCACCATGAATTAGTTCATTTCTACAATTTTTGATATGACAAAATGGCATTAAAGAAAATACGAGGGCGAACACAAATACATTTTTTAATATTTCCATTGAATTTTAAAAAAAAAATGTGCTTTGTTGGTTCTTTTTTGGGGTAAAATAATTTTTAAAATTTAGGCTATTATGTATTTAACAAAATTTTAATCCCAGTGTTTAATACCAACATCCCGGAACTAAAAAAACAAATTTTAAAATCTCGGGTTGGCATTCCTGGATGTGCAATCCCTACCTTTAACATTAAATCCATATTTTCCATCTACGTCTGGATATAAAATTACTGTAACTACATTTTCTTCGATTATCTGCGAAGTGGGTGAATGACTAACACTGTATGGAGGCGTGTCATAGACACCATTGGATAACGGCGAAGGAATTTCTTCATCGGCATAACTCATTACCCTTCCAGCAATGCCTGGAGAAAACGGCCCTTCTAAGGTCCTTTCCAAGAAGCCGCCATCGCTTAAACGAAATTTTACATTAATAAGTAGTATCCCATGTAAAACGGAACGCCCGGTATATAAAAAATCAAACATGCTATAAAGTGTGTCTGAAAATATCCTCTACAAATGTAAAACTTTTTCATTATTAATTTTACAAAATTATAATGTAGTCAGAAACAGAAGCGGCGTAAGGCCGCCTACGGCCCCGCGGTCAGAGGGGCCCCGCGCCTTGAGCTAGCACAATCAAAAGCCGTGACAGCGAGTAAAGATTTTACTCATCAATAAAACGATAAATTCCACCGGCTAGCAAGCATCTGGCAATACTAACCTACCACATTCGTTTTTAAAAAATCTACCAGAGGGCCTCGCAAAATCTATCTTACCCAAATTCTCTGTCAACTTAAGTTTTATTACGTTAATATTATTTTCTCAGAAAGCAGAACTTTTTTTCGTAAAATTAATATTACCAAAGCTTTTCACTTGTATAGAATATTTTTAGTAGTCACACGAAATAAGGCGCGATGAGTCTAAATTTAGATATAATATGTAATAAAATTCTAAAAATAATTTTCCTACTACATTTTGCTTTAAAATGAAAAATAAGAGTACTACTCTCTTGGGGAAATTTTCGATTGTTCCATTTTCGGCTACTCTATAAGAGTACATGATATCTTAGGTTTTATGATGTTAATATTATTTTCTTAGAAAGCAGAACCTTTATAAGGGGTAACTTTCCGTAAAATTAATAACATTTTTCATTTTCCAATATTCCATTTCTATCTTCCATTTGTAGAAAACATTTTCAGATACACATATTGTACCTACTCGTCAGATATCCGAGAATCTTCTGTCCACGCTTTCTTGGGCTCTCTTGTACTAGTTGTTGTTACCTTATGAGTATCGTAAGGGCGGGATGGTCTAGGAGGCGCCACTAAGCTCTTTCCCTTATCTTCTAAAGGTGGAGGTGACAGTTGTGATATATCCTTAACCTGAAACAATATCGTCGGTACAATGCCAAAACCCTGAATGTGCAATGCTTTTCTATCGATCTTTATTTTCAAGCAGGTAAAAGTCGGTAGTTTTCAACGTCAAAACCACTAATCTGTCAGTTCAACCAGTAAGTCCTGCAAATACCAAAAAATAAAGTAAATCTGACAAGACTATGATTTTTCACAGCGTATCAAAATTTTAATATTGAAGTATCTCCAAATGGGGATTTTACACATTCATAGTTTTGGTATTGAGTTGACGCCCAGTATTATACAGTGCTTTCATTTCAAAATGAGTCACTCAAAATAAAATCTGATTTGAAGTAAATTCACTTTAAACAAAAACACGTCAATGTAGATATAGAAGGGAAAGTTTAATTAAATTTCAAACGACTCCTCCTACCTTGTGAAACATCGTTTTAAAACCCGGAAAAATACTGATATAACCACCTTTAAAAAATTGAATTCGGTTGATTCATTAATGAGTTATCGTCAAAAAATTATACGACATAGTCACGAATAATTTATTTTCAATATGATAATTTCAGAAAATTCACTGTAGTAAGTGTTCAAAATGTGCTCATTACTGGCTAGACTATTTTTGAAATTATAGATAATATAATACACAGATATAATCAAGCTGAGGCTCCCAGGTAAATTTCGAGTCCAAGTGGATGCCTAGGAATTTTTCGGTGTGTGCGTTACTGTTAATGTTGATTTTGGGATCGGTTTTATAAAAGGGTACCTTTAGTGTTTTTGTTTCATTAAGAATTAATTGGTTGGAAAAACACCACTAGCTCATTCTAACCCAGACGTTCTTTATTGCAGGTTTCATCTCCTCGCTGTTTTCGGTGGAAATTGCTAGAGTCGTATCGTCGGCAAACTTTATCGTCAGTCCCGGAAGTGCAAGGTCGTTGACAAACAGAATGAACAATAGGGGGGCCAACACCAATCCCTGCGGAGTTCCGATTGAGGGAAACCTGCCGCCACTTTCGCGTTGTTTATGAGTCTTTTGAGTGGGTGCTTGATTTCTTCACAGATTGTTTTGAAGACTTTCGCTGTTATTCCGTCCATTCCTTTTTAGGTTCATTATGATTTTCCCAACCTCTTCACTTGTAACTGGCCATAGAAATATTGAGTTTTGAAGTAGCGGTTGGATACAGGTTGTTGCCGAAGTGCTGCTTGACTGTTTTCTGCGCAACTGTGGAAAAAAAGATCATCGGATATTTTTTTTTTTCATCCGATATTTTTTGACTATACATCATAAGCATCAATGGTTTGTTTTGCTTCTCCCCACCTAGTGCAGTGTTGACCACATTCCATATTATTGTCTAGCTAATAGAGAAGCATATTTTGAACACTTACTTACAAATACACACACAGTCCTGAAATTATCGAGTGTAAAATTCAACTAGATACTCTGCATATGATGAAAAATGTAAATAGTAGATTTAAGTCCTTGTACTTTAATAAAAAGAAAGATTACGATAGAAGTCAGAGTTACGTGGACAAATTTAAAAACTCTGACAACAAAAGTGAACGTGCTTGGACGATTGTCAATGAAATCAAGGGAAAAGGGGCGAAAAAGACATGAAAATTGAAGGTAATAAAGAAACAATAGCAAACAATGTTAATGACTTTCTGGTGAACGTGGCGACAAATTTGCTAGCTCGGTTAAAAGAGGTGCCGTTTAGTTCTAACAAAATTTAATCCTAGAGATATTGAAGTAAAATTTGTAAATAAGGGAGAAATTTTAGAAATTTTTTAAAAACATTAAAAAATAAGTTTAGCAGAGGGTACGATGCAGCTAGCCGTCAGAAGAACTTTGTTATATCAGAAGTTTTGGATCCACTTGTATTCATCATAAATAATTCTCTAGATTTTGGTATATTTCCAGAAAAATTAAATCATGCCTTAGTTGTGCCCATATTTAAAAAGGTGACTATAATAGTGTGGAAAATTATCGCCCAATAAGTCTGCTCCCATCGTTTCCAAAGATCTTTGAACACGTGATATGTCGGCATATATTAAGTTTTATGATTGAAAATAATCTTTTGAACGAGACACAACATGGATACCTGCAAGGTAGATCCACTCAAACAGCGATTTTTAAATTTGTGCAACATATATGGGAAGCTTTTGAGAATCGCGACACTCCTCTAGGGTTGTTCCTTGATTTATCAAAGGCATATGCTACTATAAGTCATGATATTCTTCTAGAAAAATTAAATTTATATGGTATAAGAGGAGCAACCTTGGGGGTGAATTAGAACATATGTACTTGTTAAATAGAGATCAAAGAGTAGTAACTGGTAAAAGTGCTAACAAAATAATGTCGGAAACAAAAAATATTTTTTATAGGAATACCACAAGTGATATTGGCCCAGTACTGTTTATTTTGTATGTCAATAATATAACCGAGTTGTACTCAGTAAATGGTAATTGCAAAGTCACCGCCTATGCAGACCATACTAATATTCTGTTGAATATCAGGAATATAAATACCCTTGAACGCGATTTTCAGGATCTTATGATGGGGGCAGATAATTAATTGGTTCTCCAAAAATAAGCTAATTGTCAATAATTCTAAAAGTGGCCTAACAGTATTCAAAACAAACAAATCACGAGTGGAACATCCTTAAAGGTTGAAAGTAAATGATCGTAATATAGTTTTAAAATCTAGTACCAAGTTTTTAGGTATGTTGTTAGATAATACTCTTTCCTGAGATTGTCATGTCAATTATGTTGTAGATAAGTTAAATAATATAAGCTATAGTCTTAGGATATTAAGTAGATATGTTCCTTTGGAGATCAAAAATATGCTTTATTGTGCAAACTTTGAGACCAATATATGATATGGAATTATCATGTATGGAAATTGCAAAAATTTTAGAAGAGCTATTATTTGTCAAAAGCGAGCGCTTAGAATTATACTGAATTTGGATTTTCGGGAGTCATGTAGAGGAAAGTTTAAAAAGTATAAAGTCTTGACCTTATCCGCAAATTTCACACAAGAGTGTATTTTCTTCTTTAAGAATAGGCATTTTTTTGGAAATAGTGAATTACAACGGGTTTATGTATTTTTTCACTGACACTACTTAATCATTGTATTTTTTTATACCTTTAAATAAAAATAATAAATTATAATCATTAATACTAAAGTGAATTTTTTAAAATTATCATATAATTGAAAATAAATTATTGGTGACTGTCATAATTTTTTGATCATAACTCAATAAAGAATCAATTTCTCAAACGTAGTTATATTAAGATTTTTACGGCCTATAAAACGATGTATCAAAAGGCACGGAGTGTACCTGGGGATGGGGGGTAAAACGTAAAATTTAATATGTATTGGTTCCCCTTAGATGTCTAAATTGGCTTATTTTTTGATTAAACCAAATTTACTTCAAATCTAATGCTACTGGAGGTGGCTAGTTTTGAAGTAAAATACCTGTTTTATAAAGGGCGTCTGCTTTAAGAGACACCTTTATATATTTCTTAGTTAAATTGAAAAAATTGCCTTATTAGTAGTGGCCTAAAGTTTTAATAATGTAGCCAAATTGTTTATATTTCGGAAGATACCATTCTTTTTATTCATATCACCGCTTTCCTCTTCCTAAGCGGTAACTAAAAATATTTATAACAGGTAAAATAATACCCAATTAAAAAAACATCCGTTTTCCATACTTTTACATCAATTTTAGTATATTACTGATAAATGATCGAAACCATTAAATTTTTTCATGTATGTTTTGTGGCACATTTTCTTAATGAAAATACACTTACTAAATGTTTACTTGGCGATCTAACAAACTTTCTTTCCAAAATTCCTCTCCGTTTAATTTCAGACACAGTTTGGAACTCGGTTCGGCCAGAATATGTGAACTTAGAACCAAGAGAAAGGAACTTTCTTTTTATTTTCGGCGAATGTAACCTAAAGAATGTATGGTGTTCTACACACGCCTTCCACAACGTTTTTGACGATCGATAACTCTCCATATTAAAACCAAGTAAAGTGTCATAGTCTTCGGACTAAAAGGCAACAATATATGTTAATATGCATTTTTTCTTCTACTCCAATAAGTATAGCAAGTCAAAAAATCATCACTTGTAATAAGTTAAGGCTTTTACAAGATTACACTATCTATACATAAATTGGAACGGAAAATCAAAACAAAAATTTAGTAAGTGACAAACAATAATACTATTTTGAAAAAATTTTCGCAAGTCTGAGAGTATGTAGACACGAAGAAATAACATACTTTGTACTCGATTTTGCTTAAGCCCAGTCGGGCAAATTGCTTGTGTGTCGTAACACGTACAAAATTAACTCACCGGCTCTCTCCTTAATTGTATAAAAAACTGTTTTCTTTTAAATGATATTTTCATAATTTTGGACCATGAAAATGTGTTGATCTTAATATTATTGTGGAATACCACTAGGCCGATATGGGTCACCCCAAGTTGTATATTTTTATTCATATTGTCCTAAAAGTAAAATTTTATAAAGCATCTCAAGACGGCAAATAAATAGCTTAAATATAGGGGTGTCTAGAAACAAATGGGGCATATTTTAATAATAATGGCTTCCTGGAGTCAAAATTGACCAATTTAGACCAACTTGCCTTAATACAATTTTGCTTTCGTAAAGTTATATGCTTTCAAGTATCTTTTAGCGTTCACAGTTTTTAAGTTAAACTGCCCTTTTCAAGCTTTATTTATTCTATTTATGGGCTTAGCAATACGCTGCGCACTATTTTGTTTTTCATGGAAATTTTTGTGAACAAAAATCTGAATATGTTATATGCTTTTAACAAAATATGTCGCTTAAGGGAGCCGTTTACGAAGAAAATTAATTCAGTAAGACTCTAATCAGTACGAAAGTGAACCTATGAAGCCGCAGGCTGCAAATTTGCAGTATTGCCCTGTGATAGATGCCAAAGCTTTGATTGAGTTGCAAAACACCACCCGAAACACCTATTATTATCATTACTTTCGCTTAATGATAAAAAGTGCGCATTTTGTACAAACGTTAGTTAACTTTTATCAACATAAGGAAAATTGACACAGAAAAATAAAAGAAAATTAACTATGCTATTAAAATAGGTCCCATTCATTTACAGAATCCTTTTACTGTAAATTAATCCTTTAATTCTAAAAATATGTACCTCCAGTGTACATTGTTGGCGGTATAGTCTAAGGCAGTTTACTCTATACCATCGAGTACAAAACAGGAAACTATTTCTTATAAAAAATAGGCATTAAGTAAGTACAGTATAACTTCGATAGTTCGGACACTCGCTAGCCCGGACACTCCAGTAATCCGGACACTCTTGTAATTCGGATATTTTGAAAAATTTACCTCTGTAGTCCGGACTAAAATATCAAAACAATAATTTTCCTGTCTGGACAAGCAAGCAATACGTTTCCAAGCGGCGTACAGCGGCGTGTATCACGGTGTATCATTCTGCAATAGGTTTTCAAGTTAGCAGGACGTAATGGCTCCAAGCAAAGAACAGATAAAACACTTAGCTTCGCTGATAAATCTAAAATATTAGATTTGAAAAGAATTTCCGAATACTTAACCGTCTTTGATCAAGAAAATAACTTGAACAGCGAAATTATTACTGAATGGCTTGTGGGAGAAACAGAGCATGATCCTGATTTAACTGAAGAAGAGCTTATGGACGACGCATTAAGAAGCAACGTTGCAGATGCAGAAGAATCCGCTGAATCGGAGGATGATGAAAATGTGGAGAAAGTAAAACATGGAGATGCTGTCAACGCGTTTTCATTGGGCATCAGGTGGGTTGAAGGAAACAATCTTCCCATGGAAGATATATTGCTTTTGAAAAGGCTATCATACTTTTGGATGTAGCTACATCCAAATGGGTGTACACAAAAATTGATACATATACCGGGTGCCCACGAGTTTACTGGCCAGCTCGTTATTTTGTTAAGAAATAATATTTCGATTTGAAATTTTGGGAACTCGTATGGTTGCTTTAGATGCAGATTTTGAGTGCTTGAACATCAGACTATCGTTTCCGGTTCAACCGGAAATACAGTCAACTTTGTTATTTTAAACGAAATACCCTGTATATTTTTTAAAATTTGGATTCTACGCAAAATTCTAATTATAAAACATGTATCATACCCTATACCTATCTTTAACAGTTTTCAAGAAAATGACGTTTGAAAATGTCGAAAGAGCCGCAAACTATACTGTTTTAACATAAAACAAATGAATATGCGAAAAGATTAATATATTATTCTTACTTCTTTTTAGGGGCCTCGTATGCTTGTGTCGTGACAATCTCACTTCCGGTGCAACCGGAAGTGCTACAAAATATGACATTCCGGTACAAATTACTTCAATAATTTCAATTGAACGACCTACTTTAAACTCTAAATTCTAATTTATCTGACTTTTCTCTATAATTTTTGTATTCACCATCCCAGGTCTAAAGCTGATAATTCTTGAGATATGGACAGCTAAATATTTAGATGCATTCCAAATTTCAATCTTTCTAATTTTATCTAGGCGGCTATGGAGATCATTTGTCGCTTGAACTGCTTCATGATCATAACCATGTCAATTTCCAATTATTTAATCAAGATGGCTATGAATACAAGACACTTGTCATATTTTCTGTTAGTAATATCACCCCCAAAACAAATGAACAACGTGCTCAGGGAATTTCAGAGAGTTCGTCTGAGAGAAAAGAGAAAACGGCCAACAATTCGAACACTTAATTTATGGCTAATTTCTTATTTTTTAAAATGAAAACCTAATATTACTTCAAGCACTACTCTGATATTATTAATTATGTGTATTCTTTCTACATTTTCTTAATGCAAATGATCTCCATAGCCGCCTAGATAAAATTAGAAAGATTGAAATTTGGAATGCATCTAAATTTTTAGCTGTCCATATCTCAAGAACTATCAACTTTAGACCTGGGATGGTGTATACAAAAATTATAGAGAAAAGTCAGATAAAGTCGAATTTAGAGTTTAAAGTAGGTCATTCAATTGAAATTATTGAAGTAATTTGTGCCTGAATGTCATATTTTGTAGCACTTCCGGTTGCACCGGAAGTGAGATTGTCATGACACAAGTATACAAGGCCCCTAAAAAGAAGTAAGAATAATATATTAAACTTTTGGAATATTCATTTGTTTTATGTTAAAACATTTTCTTTAAAACTGTTAAAGATAGGTATGGGGTATGATACATGTTTTATAATTAGAATTTTACGTAGAATCCAAATCTTAAAAAATATACAGGGTGTTTCGTTTAAAATATCAAAGTTGACTGTATTTCCGGTTGAACCGGAAATGATGGTCAGATGTTCGAGCACTCAAAATCTGCATCTAAAGCAGCCATACGAGTTCCCAAAATTTCAAATCGAAATATTATTTCTTAACAAAATAACGAGGTGGCCAGTAAACTCGTGGGCACCCGGTATATTTCAGGAAGATGTAAAATTTTCCGAATATGTAGGTACATATACTTTACATACATACATATACATATACTTTATATCTGAAATTTAATATACATATTCGTTTGACATGTTTCCCTATCCATGTTTCCCTAGATATTTTCTGAGAATATACTGTTTTTTTCTTTCATATATTTTTCATTATATTCATAATATACTATGATTTTCACATGTTCTGAGTTATCTTCATATTCATAATAAAAAATACTCCCAGCCAAAAAAAAAACAAACTCTAGTAATCCGGACACCACGATGATCCGGACATTTGGCGGAACGATATATGTCCGGACTATCGAAGTTAAACTGTACGAAATTGTTGGTTTGCCGAATTCCTCTGTGTTCAATTTTGCAATAAATGATCGTTTTTACGATACTATTTTTAAATAACAATACGCTATAAGTTGCAAAGATAATTTTTTTTTAAATAGGACCCTACTAATACTACAAAAAAAAAACTAAATTTGCACTTAATACTTTGTCCCAACCCCGGTAAACCACTTTAAGAATTTTCATTTCATCAAGTTCAAAGACAAAAAAACACAAATATAGATGTGGCATCTATGAACATCATATTGACCAATATAAAATAAGAAGAAAAAGCAAAGTTGCCAGCTGTCGTATTCACATAATTTTGATAGATATCGCAAAAATAATAATTTATTGCAAAAGTGGACACGAAGGGGTCCGACAAACCAACGATTTCTTATTTATCCAATGTCTATTTTTCGTAAGACGTAGTCTCCTTTCTTGTACTCGACGACGTAGACTAACTTGCAGTTGCCGCTCGATTTAATAATATTAGTTAGTACCTGATATTTTCAGAAGCAGAACTTGAAAAGCAATAAAATAATATTTGATTCAAAAGCAAACGCTATTTTCAATTCATTATTGTACCTTAGCTTTATGAAGTTCAACTCCATACATATCTATTCTTTTAGCATGATCTAAAAAATTAAATTCAGCATCTGCCGGCAATTGACCCCTAAAATCGTAATTGTAAATATTTTACGTTCAGTTCGCTTTAATGATAAACATACTTATGCAACTTATGAAGTTCTGCTATCTTTTTTTCCATTTCTTCGGACTGATTCGGTACCAATTGTAAATTTGATAAATAATCTGGTCCATGTTCTTCGGCATTATAATCACCTAATTCGGCTGAAAATAATACATTTTTCAAAATGGTGCGGATATTTTTCAAAATCTATGTCAGAAATATTGACAAGCGACTAAATAGAGTCAACTTCTATTTAATATGCATCATCTGTATGATTTACTGACAAGTGTAGAAAGGAACTTTGTCAATCGGAAGAAAAATTGCATAGCATAGGCAAAAAGATAATTTTTTCGTAATCGTTTTCCAGTTCAGTTTCCATTGCTTTAACCGAATCAATGTTGGATTGTAAAGAGAAAAGTAACAAAATTTCGGTATTCCTTTCACATCGAAGGCAAATTTCCTTACAATGAAAATGTAAAATGCAATGAACAGGCAGTTACATTTAGCTTGAGCTATTATTCTGTGCCAAAGGTAAAAAGGGATTCTAGAATTCCTAAAAAGTGTTAAGTTCCTTTTCTTTTTAACACGCTTTTATTAGCTTGACTTGTAACATTGTAATGGAGTCTTACAACTCACTTTCGCCCACTTTTAATTTGTCGTATCGATTTGAAACTTTGCAAACTTATGCAATTCCGGCGACAATAGAATAATATGTTTTTTGTCTTTATTAAAAAAAATATACAGCGTGTCTTCGAAATGGAAAAAATTGTGTTATTGATTTTACGAAAAAAAGTGTCTCTTTATAAAAAGTTCTGCATCGTGAGAAAATAGCATTGTCAATCAAAAATTTGATCTAGTACATACAGGGTGGCTCAAAAATGTAAAAGTTCTAATCCACATGAAGCTAAAAAGACATAAAATCGTTATTTAAAGGTAAACTGCCACTGCAAATGTACCTACTAGAGCAAATTTTTTTATGTTAGGGAATTAGGTTTGGAACATACAGAAGGTCCCAATAAAATAAATTTTTTAATATCGCCTTTACAAAAAAAGTATATATTCATAAAAAGTTATATATTGTAAAAAAAGAGCATGGTTATTAAAAAATTTTATCTAGGGCATACAGGGTGGCAAAACAATTTAATTTAAATTGTGGCTTTCAACTTTTTGCGCCACCCTGTATTGTTTGTTGTCCTACATCAAGCTTTTGAATAATAATGCTTTTTTACAATGAAGAACTTTTTATGAAGATATAGGTACTTTTTTTGTAATATCGATAATAAAAAATTAATTTTATTTTTGGGACCTCGAGTATGTTCCAAACCTAATTCACTAAAAAACACGCTTTTATGAGTAGCGCACCAAAAAGTTTTACAGTTTAAAAAACACGCTTTTATGAGTAGCACACTAGATAAGTTAAAAATAAATATTTTCTTTTTATAGTTAACCAAAAACCGGTGTGTGCAGTGCGCGAATCGTGCGGAAAGTAAAGCAACTTACAAACTGCGCCTCCCTTTACTCCGCACATATGCATACTCCGGTTTTCTGTTAACTTGTACAGCTATAAAACATTTGGTCTTTAAATAGGTAATTAAATTTAAAAGCGTGGGGCGCAATTATATAGCGGTCTAGGCATAATAAACAAAATGTAATGTATGCCTAGACCTAGACCTAGACATATATACAAACACTAAAAATACATAATTATATTCAAAAACTGTTTATATATTGTTTTGTGTTTCTTAAAAACAAAAAAAGGGAACCGTAAAACGTGCTTCGTAGAAGACAAAGATTATAGAAAAGCAAATAGGTATATTAAAACACCTAGACTTTCTAGATACCGGTTTTTGGGAATCCGAACTTTTTTTGGCCACTACTGTGCATATTTAATTTCAACAATGAGCAGTTGCGTAGGACATTTTCATCAATCTTTACTTACATTGGACAGTATAGCTAGCTAACAGTATGGCAGTAGAAGAAGGCAAAATTAATTTTTCCTCTAATATATCACGTCTTACTTGTAAGTAGAATTGATACCTAGTATACTCTTCCTGCAATTTGCTTGGATCAGATATATAAAATTTTACCCTAAAATATAGTGGATGTTGGCAGTTTCCTAGCTGTTTTTTAATCGATTTGGACGGATCAAGCCATCGCTGAAAAAAATTAAATAAAAACTATCAGAAATGCTGATGTAACGTCCAACTTTAAATAAAAAAAAATTATAAAAAAAACTCACTTAACCATTTGCTCTAGACTTGGAGGTCAAAGAATAATAATGAACGCTAGCTGTGAAATCCCGCGTGATACAGCTTTCTATAGTACAAACGAAGCTACCGTATTATACGTAACCTTCTTAATGTGCTTCGCCAGACAGAGCCAAATTTGTCACTGTCTAGCGAAGCACATGGAGGAGGTTATGGTATTATTCAATTTTGGTAACTTAAGAGATAATGTTTGACCTAAAAAAGTTGCTACAAGTTAAGGGCATGCTATTTGGAGTATTACACTAATGATTTTCTTCGACATTTTTTCAGTAAAATTTAAAGTCCATGTTACCATTTTAGAGAGCACATCTGGTTTAATAGCAAAGTTTAATTTATTTTTAAATTTCATGCCGTATGTCCGTTTGCCATGCTAATTTACAAAAAAATACGTGAGTAAAAAAATCGCTTTTATTTTGTATTTTTCCCTTGTCACAAAAAGATATGCATTTGTCCATTTGGAAATAAATAGAACTTTGGTATTAGACCAGGTTTACTCTCTAAAACTGCAGCGGATCCTTTTTCTTCTTTGTACTAAAAAAATATCGAAAATCTCAAAAACAGCCAATACATGGTCCTTAAGTTGACTGTGATGTTACAGTAATAATAGTCCAGCACGGGTCGTCGTCTACCTTGCAACAGAAATGTCCATTGCTCTTGAATCTCCCTGTAGAAACCCTGATAAACTATGCTCTTTTAAGACTTATCTTTATATTGTTTCATCATTTTACAAGCTGAGTAATTAATCAAGACATTAACACAGACATAAATATTATATTTATAACTATTCACAACTTTTATGAAGGTGTGTTAAAAACATGTAAAAATAGATGGCGATAGGTGATAAATAAATAAAAACCCTCGTTTCGACCATATAAAATTTTGATTTTTGTCCAGTTTAAAAACGCAATCTGCAATTGCAATCTCTTTATGGAATACTTATTGGATTTTCAAACACATACATATACAGGGTGTTTCCTAATTGAATTTCGATATTTAAGGGGGCGATTTTTGGGTCCATTTTAAAAAGAAAACTTCATATGAACGTATGTCCTAAACGTCTTAACTTTTGAGATACAGGGTGGTAAAGTTTTCAAAAATAAATAGTTTTTTATTAATATCTGTAATACCACTTTAGATATTTTAATTAAATTTGGCATACATGTACTATGTATCAAGGGGCATTATTTAGTGTACCACAATTTTTTTTATTTCCACCAGTGGCGTTCGTACGGAATTTCACCTGCCTATTTTGGCAGACATTGATGGTACGCCACTGATTTCTCGTAAAATTAAAATTATTCCTGAAATCCCAAATCATTTCTAAGCAAATTTGATCTCTTAAATTTATTCACTCCGATGCACGGTTTTCGCTTAAAAAAAACCTTTTCTCTGCATGATCATAACAATATCTGCATGAACATAACAATATCGTTAATATGACAATATCACCATGCAGAGAAATAGATTTTATTTTTTAGATCAAATTTGCTTAGAAATGAATAAGGAAGTTAATTTTTGAGATCCTTATTCATTTCTAAGCAAATTTGATCTAAAAAATAAAATCTATTTCTCTGCATGATGATATTGTCATATTAACGATATTGTTATGATCATGCAGAGAAAAGGTTTTTATTTTTTTAAGCGAAAACCGTGAATCGGATTGAAAAAAATCAAGAGATCAAATTTGCTTAGAAATGAATAAGGATCTCAAAAATTAACTTCCTTATTCATTTCTAAGCAAATTTGATCTAAAAAATAAAATCTATTTCTCTGCATGGTGACAATGTCATATTACGATATTGTTATGATAATGCAGAGAAAAGGTTTTTATGTTTTTAAGCGAAAACCGTACATCGGATTGAAAAAATTCAAGAGACCAAATTTGCTTAGAAATGATTGGGGATTTCAGGAATATTTTAGTTTTACGAGAAATCAGTGGCGTACCATCAATGTCTGCCAAAATAGGCAGGTGAAATTCCGTACGAACGCCACTGGTGGAAATAAAAAAAATTGTGGTACACTAAATAATGCCTCTTGATACATAGTACATGTATGCCAAATTTAATTAAAATATCTAAAGTGGTATTAGATATTAATAAAAAGACTATTTATTTTTGAAAACTTTACCACCCTGTATCTCAAAAGTTAAGAGGTTTAGGACATACGTTCATAAGTTTTCTTTTTAAAATGGACCCAAAAATCGCCCCCTTAAATATTGACATTCAATTAGAAAACACCCTGTATGTATAACCATATTAGTTTAAATAGTGGCTAGAACGCCACGCGTTTAGATAAAAATGATTTGTATAAATTTTGAATAAACAAAGGTTTAGAGAAGTTAGTACTTACTATACATTCTGGATTCCGATTATAGCAACCATCTTCCGACAATTGTAAACTAAAATAGTCTTTTTCGATTAATTCTAAATGCTCATAAACTTGTTCAAGAAGAACAGCACCTTTAGATCTCTTCTCAATTAGAAATACATGTTCGGCATCATCAAGAAACCTGCAATAGAAAATTTAAATAAGAATATGAAAATGGAGAACTTACGAAATACATGGTGTTAAATTTGTATAAGAACAAATATGTAAATCAAAACTGAATATAGAAATAAATTTCCATAAAGCTGTTACCAAGCTAGATTTTTTTATTTAAGTTTAACAAAACAAGGCAAAGAGAAATACAGAATTGTCTAACATGCAACAATGTGAAAAATAAATCATATTCTAAGTTTTGAAAAGTAGTTAAATAGAGGCCTTTCGAAGGCGCGGCCCGTGAAATATTAAAGTTGCATATCTCTCTTGCTACTTATGGGACCCATGCCAGGTTCAGGTTTGCTTGGTGAGCCTACTAGGAATGCTTTCGTAAATAAAAAAAATATTTTGAAATTTGCGAAAAAAGTTGAATTTTTGAATTAACCCACTTGGGAAAAAATTAACACGCTTAGGTATTTTATTTATTATTTTTTCTAAAGAAATTTTACATCATTTTGTCGACAATTCTTAAATTTTTAGAGAAAAAAGTGTGTTAGTAGAAAGTTATAGTCACCTGAAATTTTTTAAACCTAAAAAATAATATAAAAAAATTAAATGACTATAACTTTCTACTAACACATTTTTTTTCTGTTAAAAGTTAAGAATTGTTGACAAAATGATGGAAAATGTGTTTAGAAAAAATAATAAATTAAATACCTAAGCGTGATATTTTTTCCCAAGTGAGTCAATTCAAAAACTCACCTTTTTTCGCAAATTACAAAATATTTTTTTCTTTATCAAAATATTCCTATAGGCCCACTATTAAAAATCCTGAACTTGGCGTGGGTCCCATAAGTAGCAACAGAGATATACAACTTTCAAATTTCACGGGCCGCACCTGGCATTTCGTAAAAAACACCATCAGTGCCGTAGAAGAATAACTGTTAAATATTAAAAAATTCAACCAACATCATCTTTCTAATTTAATTTTTGTCCCTTTAAACCAATGGCGACACAATAACGCCAAAGGTTTTTTGTTTTTAAAATTGACAGAAAAAATCTGTCAATTGATAGATGAATGTGATAATTATCAGAAAAAATGTGTTAATGTTAATAGCAAAAAATGTCAATTAATTTTTTGTCTGTTAACAGATTGTTTAAACGAATTAGCGGATTGGCAGATTCCTTTCTCTATATTGGCAAATTTTTCTGTCTACATACATAGATTTTTTTCTGTCAATTGACGGATTTCTTTCTGTCAGTTACAGATGCATATCTGCTACTTTCCTTGTTATAAACAGATTTTCTTATATTTTCTTTGAGAAAATACATCATCTTCAGCTACGCCAATGTCCATATTTTCTCCATAGCTGACTTGGCGTCTGTTGTATTATAAATTATAAGGTGCGATTTATAACTGCGCACTGGTATGTAAACCACATACATATTTAAAATAAAAAATAAATGAGGTTATAAGGAAAATGACGTGAGCAATGAAAATAATTTGTGGACAGCTTTTTCATTATGACATTGCATTAAAGAGGTGTGCGTTGCATAGTTTATTTTTATGTAGTATTCGCTGACACAAATGACTGATCTGACTCCTAACACATAATTCAATCAATTATAGTGGGTACGAACATTGCGACATTGACAATGTCGAATATGTTAAAATATCATAACTCGTTGTTCTTCTGTACTTCAGTGGAAATGTAGGTGTACTACTTTTTTTTATATCACAATTTTGTCTTAACTTAATGCTTATACTTTCTACAACCGCCATGCCAGAGCGATAGACGAGCTGTCTAAAGCGCATACGTTTTTATACTTGAAAACCCGAATTTTAAATTAGGTTATGTATTTTAAATACTAGCGCGCAAGCTTGAAGCAGCTTTTTTGTTCATCCTGAAGAGGTCATATATTTTAAAACAATATTAATGTTATAGAAAAAAGTATTTCGGCCTTTCGCTTAAAGCAGCCAACTTAAAGCGAAAAGTGACGAAAGGCAAGTGTCATTATCGGAAAAACTAACTCAACACTTAAACAAAAACATATCACTTACACCAGTAATGCCAGTATTCAAAACTCAAAGTTTGGAAGTTAAGGTATCTCAAGAAATAAAAATATTTTAAAACGGAGGTCACCGTGGACCTAATCTACAGTTAGCATATGACATTCTATGTAACATACCTCCCACAAGTGTAGAAGCGGAGAGATGTTTCTCGACAGCGGATTTGATTTTAACCAAATTTCGTTCTTCTATGTTAGACGAAACATTGGATAATATCATTTTTGCGTTATTTTCTTAAAGAAAAAGAAACTGATATTATATTTAAAAAAACAAACCTTTGCATATTATTATACTTTTATTTTCTAAATCTAAACAATTGGTCTCTTAACCTGCGAAGTAACCCGCACAAGCTATTTAATTTATTTTCTATTATGCCTATGTGCTTACCCCAACCAAGGCAGGAATCAAGGTTAATTCCCAGGATTTAATGCTGTCCAATATAGGAACAGATTTTTTGCCCAAAGTTTCATAAATGGATTCCCCCATTTCAGGAAGCTTGCTGAAAGTTAGCATCATCGTTTTGTCAACATTTAGTTTTAAGTGATTTGTATGGCACCATTTCCTTATTTGTTCAGCACCAGCTGAACAGCCAATTGAAATATCTTCCAAGGAAGATCCAGACAGCATAACTTAAGTGTCATCCGCATATTGTCAGATAACACCTGCCTACACATCATCACTGAGACCATTTACATATTAATTAATTAATAAAGCAGGAACAAAATAGGGCCCAATATAGACCCCTGTGGAACTCCCTGCATCATTGCAGTTGTTTTCGTAAAATATTGCTGCCCTTCATTGGCGACACAAACAGTTTGCTCTCTGCCCGACAAATAAGACCCTAGCAGTGCCGCACAGGCACTCCGGATTCCGTATCTCTCAAGTCTCTCATAGAATTTCATGGTTAATTGTATGGCATTCGTTGTTGTTTGTTGTTGTTTTTTGATTAATGGCTCTGGTTGAAACCAAATGGCCAATATGGCATTCGAAAGGTCAAAATACAGGCCAGCTACTTTTTGATTTTCATCGATTTGGTCTACTATAAATTCTATGGCCTTCTATTGCCAGCTCAGTTGATTTTTTATGTCTGAAACCAAACTGAACCTCTGTGAAAAGATTGTATGTCTCAATAAAGCTCATTAGTCTGTTGTATATTGATCTTTCGAATTGACCTTTGACACCGACGGCAGCAGTGACACTGGTCTGTAGTTATCAATTTTCTGTCAATCACCCTTTCTTAGTACTGGAACAACCTTGGCTTTCTTGAGCGCCGTAGGAAATATACCTGTTTGAAAAGATTGATTTATGATATGGTTGAGGGGTTTACTTATTGAGCCAACCACGTATTTCAAAATCAAAAATCAAAATCATTTATTGGTGTTAACATACAACTTTGTACTTACACAAGTCAATAATATATAGACCGGAACTTCATCGATTCCTGATGAGAATGTATTGGGTAAATTCATGATTATATTAAATATATCCTGTTCATTAGTTGGGTTAAGGAATATACTGTTGTTACACATTTTGTCAGTCATCGACAGGCTCTTTTTTCGATTCAGCGTTAGAGCAAGTTCAAAATGTTTGGCAAATGTCATGACGGTTTGCTGGGGTCAGTAATACTGGAACCATTTTCGGTTTCCTGGGAAATAGCATGTGAAGATTTAGGTTTGTTTATTTGTGAATTTAATAAAGTCCAAGCAGATTTGGAGTTGTTCCTTGAATTGACTATTTTGTTGTCGTTTATAGATTTTTTATAGTTAGATAAGTCACTATTATTTTTTCTTTCATTTTTATATTGTTGGTATAATATCAAAGAGTTTGTCTGTTTAGACCAGACAAATAAGTCTTTAATATATTTAGAGTAGGTTTTGATTTCAGTAGTAACCCATGTGTTTTTGTTGTTTTCAACTTTTGATGTGGGCATAGGAAAAGCCAAATCAAAATAATAATAGACGATACGAGAAAAGGTATCATATTTCTGGTCTACACCCACCGAATTGTTAACGTTAGTCAAAGTTTCGTTTTTAATATAGTTAGTAAAGTTCAAATTATTTGGTTGCGAGTAATAACGTCTTCTTATGTACTTTGCCTTGTTCTCTTCGTCACAAGCTCTGACTGCAAATAGTTGTCCAAAATGGTCGGAAATATTGGAGATATTATGTACCTTGCAATATGATTGGTTTTTATCATAATTACTGAAAATATTAATTTATTCGTTCATTAAATCAACAAGTTTAGTGTTAACCTTCAAGCAGAACTCCGCAGCGAAGGAGAATAGTCTGCAAACAGCTGGTGTGGTGGTTAGGTTGCTCATTTGGTGTTTGTTGACAAGTTTTTTAAGCACGATCATCCCCGTCGGATTATTGGCCCTTTTTGTTAAAATATAATGAGAGTTAAAATGGATGTCACAGTGGGGTCTATTAATGTGGGTAGTCAAAAGAAGCAGCCTAAAACGTCAAAAAAAGAAATTATGAAACGACAAAGGTAAGTTTTTACTTTATTTCGTACTCAGCCGAGGATCTAAAATCGTGTTTGTTTGTTTTTAGGTATTCTGATGACGATCCCAATTTAGGACGTTTTGTGAGGCCGTGTAATCATAACATGAATTCTCTAAAATGTGTTCTTGTAAAAGCTTGACCTTTTGCGAGCCAGAAAAAAGTTTTTCGAGGAACCTAACAAGGTAATACAAGATCAGAAATTATGTCATCTTCTGTCGGTTTATCAACCTAAAAGAAAAAGACCAAGAGATGGCGTAAATGAAGAGAAACGAAAGTCAAAAACCATGATTGCCTCTTATTTTTTTCGAGTTTCTCGTGGACGGAAAACCTCGATGTTGCCAGTTTGTCGACAGTTTCTCACTTCAGGGTTGAGTGTTTCAAAAAGGAGAGTTCAGACTATATTAAAAAATGGAAATATTCCTAAGGAAAATCGTGGTGGTGACCGTTACGTAAACAAAAATTTAGAGAGAAACACAAAATTCGTGACTTTTTGAACAATCTGCCAGAAAGCGAAAGCCATTACAATGAAGTAAGTCTTGTCGTGTGTCCTGTGAATTGAACCTGGAACAAATATGGAAAATGTTTAACAAGAATTCCAATTTTCATGCGTCACAGAATGGGTCAGAGAATTTTTTATCATGAATTTAACATTTGATTTTCATGGCCTGCATCCGATGTTTGTGGAACCTGCATAAAGTTCAAAAATACTGTAAAACAAAATACTGAAAGCAAATCGAAGCTTATAACGGATCTGAGAATACATAAACTGAGGGTCAATGCATTCTACAAATTACTTAATGAAACACTGCACAAAAGTGTAACATTTTACTTTGACTTACAGCAAGTACATCTCCTCCCTAAGACTCCCATTCAGGATGCGTTTTACTTAAGGCAAATTCGTTTTTATGCCTTTTGTTGTGTTCATGTAAAATCAAGAGTCCCATTTTTTTACACCTGGTGTGAGAATCAAGGAGGATGTGACTCAGTTGAAACAGGCTCAGCCTTACTTACCCATCTGAGATACATTAACCTGGACGGCGTGGAAATTGTTAGATTGTTTTGTGACGATTGCGCCGGTCAGAACAATTGTTCATATATTGTCGTATTGGCTTCAAAATGAGTCCCCTAATGACGTCAAGGAGTTGATATTACATTTCCCTGTCGCACCTGCCGGCCGACCGAGTGTTTGGTCGCGTCGAAAAGGAATTAAAAAAAAAAGGTTGTTATTGCTAACTCCAAAGAATACAATTGAGTATATTCCAAAGTGGGTGAAGTAAATGAACTAGGATTCGATTGGCGTTTATATAATATAAAAAAACTTCAATAAACCTACGACAAGGTAACAGGAATAAAGGATTTAAAGACAATTTCAATTAAGAAGTTCCAATCTAAAAGTAACTGTGCAGTTAAATATAAGGGATCTGCGTTGTTCCGATACGAATACGTTTCAAATTCGTATGCGTCCTTATTAAAAAAAGGAGACCGGAAAACCATAAAATTGAAAGAAAAAATTTTAGAAAATTCAATAACAAACGAGAAAAACAAAATGTCAGGACCCTTCTACAAAAATAATTTGATAGAAAATAAAGTGGCAGACTTTACCTGAGTTAGAGTTTTTCAAGAAAATTTTAGAAGATAATGTAACAGAGCAGGATACAGAAACGTGCGATTGCTTAGAAAGTGATAATTAACTACACATTTAAAACATACGCTAAGCTTATTTATTTGTTGTACTTCTTTTATTAAAAATTTAATACGTAACCACTGACTAAACACTATTTCCCCTACAGACAGACAACAAAATGGATTTAAAGTTCAGACAAAATGAGATATAAAGCTTTAGCTCAAGCAAAAGTGGGCATGTCCAACTTTTTTTTCGATTTTTTCATTTAAACAATAAACTATAGTCAAAAAAATTATTTGGAACTATATTTTTAATCAGAAAACAAATCGTTTTATCCCATTTAGAATTATAGTTTTAACGGTCTCAACGTCAATCGTTTTTTACGTTTATCTCAAAATCATTTTAAACGGACATGTCCCTTTTTGAATTATCACTCCTCAACTGTACTTTCCACAACAAAGCAACATAAGTTCCAAGATATCTTTGGGAAATAATAGAATGAACCATAAGTGTTGGGGAAACCCAACCATTCATTCAATTTCTATAACTCTATTTTTATTTCGAAACAAATATTAATATCCAAGCAGGTACAAAATCCCTTTTAAATAAAACAAGCTCAAACTTGTCTCCTATGTAAATTTAACTGCATAAAAATACGCAGTCATCGGCAAAACCCAAAGATTATTTCAGCTAAAATAACAAAAGAAAATCTTTCCTTTAATTTAGTTCTTCAAAAGCACCGGCATGTTGTCGGCGACCGTCAAAGGCTTAGTTCCCTTTGAAGATTTCTTATCCTTTAGTTTTACTACTGTACTGTGCTAAAAGTGAGTTCCTGGTAAATGCAAGATGGCCGGTGACTACCACAACAAATATCAACCCCTTTACCAACTGCTTAAATATGATTCGTAAACGTCATCGCGAAGACGACTATTATTGGCTGGACTCGCGGAGAATAGTCTCCGGAAGGCGGTCCATATCACTTCGACTTGCTTCCCGTCGAAGAGAGATCACTCCAACAACTACCACAAAGCGTCCCTTGACGCAACAGAATCTCCAAGGTCAAGTAAGACCCAACCACAATTAGTGCGGGAAAAGGAATCCCCCTGTTTCTCTTAGGCATAGTCCTGTAAACCTCAATTAGTGCGGGAAAAGAATCCCCCTTTGTTTCTCTTAGGCATAGTCCTGTAAACCTCAATTAGTGCGGGAAAAAAATCCCCCTTTGTTTCTCTTAGGCATGGTCCTGTAAATAAGTCATAATAAATATAAAACAATAACATCTCGTAACACCAGAATATGAAGAATATATGTCAGTTACTAGTGTCAAAACCAATAGTTGTGTATACCTTCAACCAAGGAATAATGGTTGTATATATTTACCAGAAATAAATACCGATTGTTTAGTGAGATTGATGTCTTTTACTTCCAACAAGTCGCGGCTGCCAGAGATCGCGCATTAGGATGAAAACTGAACCAGTTACCTATAGAAAAATATTATAGTAAGTGTAGGTAGGGTTTAAACTAGAGCTTTATCCTTCCAATAAGTTTTAAATGATTTTACTAATGAGAGGACAATAACTTGTCAAAACCTAAAGGAGCAACTAGATTTAAATTTAAACCGCCACTAAGTCTTAAAACTTTTTAGTGAATCCCGGGTTTATTTCTTAGAGTAAAACTGGCAGAAGACAGTGAATTTTTCCCATGAATGATGCTTCTAATAAATAGGAGTTTCTGGATACTGTGGATGTTATATTCCGAATAAACTGTCATTTTCTCTTGATAGTAAGGTATTTAATACAACTGATCAGGCTAAGTTCTTGGATGTGTATATCGACAATCACATAAGTTTCTTTTTTAAAACATTGAATCTATTTCTAAAAAATAAAACAGCATATATTTTGCTATATCTGTGTTAAAAAATTCCCTTAAGAAATAAAACCTCTTAAAAACTTATTATGCAATGGTCTACTGAAACCTATCTTATAATAATATATCGAATCCCAGGTGCTTCTGGAGGTTTGTCAGCGAGCGTCGTAGTAAGAGTAACTATCCTAGTTCCATGTTCCTACCAGACGCACAAGGATTCTCTGGAAAGGGTGCAAAATAAATTTCTCAGATACTCGGCTTACAGAATGGGCATATATTTTGAGGAATACCACAGGTCGGATATGTTGATTAGAATGAATTTGGATTCTCTAGAAAGTAGACGTATTTGCTCTGACCTATGTTTCATTTATAAACTCATTCATGGCTTGATAAACTGCCCCCGCCTGCTTGCGTAGGTTCAACTTAATATACCTTAAAAAGAACTGCGAAACTTCTCTCTGTTCCATATACCTTTTCATTCCACCAATTATGGTCAAAACGCTCCTATTGACAGGACTCTAAATTTATTGAATAGAATGAATATAGATATATTCAGATGCACATTGTTGGGTTACAGGAGATTGATTAAATCATGTAACTTTTAGTGTTCCTTTGTTGATTGTTGAGATGTTTTTGTACACTCACTCTTGTTACCTGTTTAACGTAAATTTTTATGTCGGCTACCTATTGTTAACTATCTGAAGATTTGTTATATTGTAAAAATGGGGATTCCCCGTAAATTTAATAAATAAATAAATATTACAGCATGGGGACGATGTTCAATAGACTGTTTATTGTTCAGAAACGCACTATTCATCTCATTTTTGATCTGTGTTGTGGGGAGTCTTATAAACACATTTAAAAAATATAAACTCAACTTTGCTTTGGTAGAATTTTTTTCAACTGGATCGTCCAAATCAGTTTCTATAGAAAATAAAGAAATCACCAATTTACTCAGGTTCTAGTCTCTAAAATGGATTAAACCATTCATTAAGACAAGAAACATCTATTCTGTTATTTAGGAAAGGATTAAAGGACATTTTTGTAACCAACTGTTTTTATTTGATTGAAAAATTGATGGTATACTATGACAGTGCTGTTAATACAAATGTTTAGTATATTTATGTCCTTAGTTGTTTACTTGTTTCCATTTTTAGATTGTGATTGTTAATTTTATGTATTTTTGAGTGAACTGTCTTATCTATATTATGTATATAGTAAAGGCTGAATAAATATTCAAATTTGAATACCTATATTGGCAAGTTTTTAATATCCCAAAGTTTGTTGTGAATTGAATAACAGACCTGACCTAAAAATCTGAATTTTTGAGTAGACAACCCTTCTTTTATGTGTACTTAAACCTTGTACCTAAATGTTGATACTATAAATAAATAATTTAGTGTCATTCACAATAATTTAATTTTTGAAAATTTACATAGGTACTGTAGTAGTCCATCTATTTTATTACACTATTACCTAGTTACGAATCGTACAGCTGGGTAATTATTCCTTTATACCATTTTCTTTAAAAAAAACATACTTATACTTTGAATTCTTATATATTTTATGTAAAATTCTTTAACTTTTCAATGTTACCCTTCATTTGCGGTACCAGAACATTTTTTTTTTACTTTTCTGTTGTCATTACCTTACTTAACATCCACATTAAGATCTTAATTATTACTATTAATTGCATTAATTACATTAATACATTACTCCAAAAAAATTATTGCTTCTGTAGCAGTGGGTTATTTTTGACACAATATGTTCACTTAAGTCAATAATCTATTATATGACTTCACCATGTTGTTATACAAAATTGGAATTCAAAATAATAATAATAATAATAATAATAATAATAATAATATTTATTTATTTGTGCCAGTAAACAATAAACGGTGCCGTTCTAATATGCGGTCTACCGTCCTACATACAGTCTATGTGTGTACGCTATTATTCTAATATGCGGTCTACCTGCTAATAACTTTAACATAAATAATATAAATTGTGTTTACAACAGTGAGGAAGGAATATCTTTGAGAAATTATCAATGTTTACACTTTGATTGTACTGGTAAGAAACAATCTTAACAAAATCTAACATTGATAATTTCTCAAAGATATTCCTTCCTCACTGTTGTAAACACAATTTATATTATTTTATTACTTTAATACTCTAATCGGATTTTCCCAAACTCGCAAAAATAAAGTAAATACGCTCGGGGCGGAATTGGGGTGCAGGATTAACATACCTGAGAGATCACTATTTTTGGAATAATTATGCGGGCGGAGTTAGGCACTGCTCACATTATAGATATTAAATGTTAAAGTTATTAGCAGGTAGACCGCATATTAGAATAATAGCGTACACACATAGACTGTATGTAGGACGGTAGACCGCATATTAGAACGGCACCCAATAAACAGTGTAAAAAGTAACAATATAATATCATGCATAAATATTTTACAAAAATGAATAACAATAGTAACACACTAGTTGGCACAAAAAGGTAGAATTTTGATTATATATAATCATTCTTCCAACTCCACCCCGATTAAATAATTTTTACAATAAGTTTTAAAAGTTGAAAAAGTAAAATATTTTAGATAGAAGGGAATGCTGTTATATATGATTGCACTATTATATTTAAAAGATGTTTTATACTTTTCTGTTTTGTGTGATGGTATAGTTAAGTTGTTTTGATTTCTTGTATTCACGTAATGAACATTATTACGAAATTCTAATTTTTTAAATAGATAATCAGGTGTTTTAGTGTTTATGACTTTGTAAATGAAACAAGTTTGATGAATTTCACGTCTAGTTTCTAATTTAATTAATTTATACTGATTGAATGTTGAGGTAATGTGATCATATTTTTTAAGATTTACTGAAAATCTTACACAGTTATTGTGTAGGATTTGTAGTTTTTGTTTAGAATTGTAGCTGATATTTTTATGATATATAACGTCACAATAATCTAATCCACTTATAATGATCGAATCTACAAGTTTAAGTTTTGTTTCGATATTTAAAAATTCTTTAAAATGATACAAGATCCTTAATTTATAATATCCTTTTTTTACTATGTTTCTTATATGAGCATCAAAGTTTAGATTTTGATCAAATATTACGCCAAGATTCCTTCCTAATTTGATAGTTGGTAATATAAAATCATTATTGAGAATAATTTTGAAATCAGAATTATTTTCAATTTTTGTAACCAAAGTTTTAGGACCAATTACAAGAAGGTTTGTCTTAGTTTCATTTATTTTTAAGCCATGATGTGTAATAGTTTGTGAAATATTAGATAAATCCTTATTTATTAAAGATACATAATTTTTTAAATTTGTATAGTGAATTAAAATATTAAGTAATTATTTCTTATATGTATTTCTGTCTATCTATTTAAGTAAAGCGAATTTTATCAGGTGGAGTTTTTGAGTTCATGAAGCAAGAAAACAGTAATTTTATTTAGCGCCAATTTTGTTTGCACAAACCTAAAATATACCTTACCTAATGGTCACATTCAGACCTTTAAGTTTCCTTTCTCTTGCTGCAGCCAGTTCTAAAGCATGGACATTATAGGTACCACTAGAACTTCCGAAAGTTCTCTTTGACACACTCTCGATCATACTCTGTATTACTGGTTTCTTTCTGGAAGCACATTATACTAAAATACCAAAAAAGGATTACTAACTTTATCCATGATGTGAAAACATTTAGGTAAATAAAACTAGGTAAAATGAATTACTTATTGTTTATTTCTCACTGCTAAGTGGTTTGTCTAAAAATCAACCCACTACAATCACAGCTAAAACTTGCCTTTTTTAGAGATAAGCTTTTTAACAACAGACAATAAAGATGATAACAATTAAGACCCTGATAACTTGATAAGGTTTAATACCAATACTAAACTTAATAAAATATAGGTAGCTTTTTCCTTCTTATATATGAATTTTGTGAAAGACTATAAAGCTCAGCTTGCGAAGTAGGTATATTTAATTACTATGCAAATTATTTAAAAGGGTTATACTAAACAATTACTCAACGATTGTTTAATTTGTTTGTTTGTTGTAATGTAGTATGTTGCTTACAGCTATCCTATCTCCTCCAAATATAGTATTTCATAATAAATGGAGATCTAAATCTAGTTGCACTACACTTTAACTTAGTTTAATACAATGTGATTCTAAAATTAATTTTAATCATAAAATAGTTATTGTTCTCATCTGTTAATTTAACGAAAAAACTAAAAAAACCTACTGAGCAAAATCAAACCTTGCATCACCTTTGACAGCATAGTTTGACAGATATAAAATAAGACACATAAGTGACTGACTGTTAGTGATGTAAAAAAAGTACCTACCAGTTACAAAGTAACAGGTATTTGCCCAATACTGAAAGTACCGATTCCCTGTTCTTCGAAATACTCCTTACTTTTGTACCTATTCCATAGATTTTTATATTTTTTAAATTTTAAAATACTGTTCATTTCATGGATTTATTAAGAATGGATACGGGATGATTTAACATTCTTTGAAGCCAAAACAAACCATTCTAAACGACACTGTAAAGACAATTTGTAAACATTGGCCACATCATGGATCTATTATAATATGGATTCGATGTTCCGTATACTGTGACCGTATCGAATCGAACGTGAAGCCTCATATTTGTTGTTTGTTTTCTCTTGGGGGAACAGTTTACAAACTTTAAGGAAATACCACAGGAAATACGTAATTGAATCAAGAATGGTAGTAGTAAGAGATAAAATAGTATTGGAGTGTTGGAGCTCAGAAGTGTTGCTGTCTGTGCTGGATGCTTAGGAAAACGGCTGAACTTCGGTCTGAACACTCGGTTACACGTACGTCTTTGTCTAATGAACTAGAAAAGAAAAAGTGCGACTTATAGATTTATAAATGACTCGGAGCGACTTTAAATAAACACCTTTAGAAATAACATAACCTATAAATAATAAAACCTTTTTAACTTAAATTTATTATTATTTCGCAGAAACTAAAGTATTTTAGGGCTTTTATTACTTTTAGTAAATATTGTGATGCTTCTAACGTATTTTTTGTACAAAAATTTGAGGTAAAATAAGATGTGGCCAATGTATACAAATTGTGTTTACAGTGTCGCTTAGAATGATTTGTTTTGGCTTCAAAGAATGTTAAATCATCCCGTATCCATTCTTAATAAATCCATGGGCCACATCCGTATAAAAAGTACGTTAGAAAGTCCTCGTCTACGTAGCATTTTTTGGCGACTTAAAACCATCAAAACTAAAACCATGTGCTCTCTTTGTTTATCCGACGTTATTAAACGTAAACAAACAAAGATAGTGCCACAAAAATCAAAACCATATTTTTATCCTTATTTGTACAATGCAGTCAAATGCAAATAAATAAAGACAACAATGGTAAACCTTGGGTTTGGCTTTGATGGTTTTGAATCGCCAAAAAACGTCTAAGGTTTTGATGGTTTCAAATCACCAATAGCATTTTTTTGGCGATTTAAAACCATCAAAACCAAAACCATGTGCTCTCTTTGTTTATCCAACGTAATTAAACGTCAACAGACAAAGATAGCTCCACAAAAATCAAAACCATATTGTTCTCATTTGTACAATGCAGTCAAATGTAAATAAATAAAGACAACAATGGTAAACTCTTGTTTTCAGATGGCTTTGGTCATGGTTGCGGTTGACATTTTAGTCAATGGGTTAAACATCATTTGTCAACCAATCGGTTAACAAATGAAGTGTAAACCATTGTTTAAATGTCAACCGCCACCCTAGGGTTTGGCTTTGATGGTTTTGAATCGCCAAAAAACGTCTCAAATTCTCTAGCAACAGCAAATTCACAATTGAGTGAGTGCGCGCACGACAACAGTGACAGAGTGACAGGGTTCGCATTCGCAATCGCAACGTCTCCTAGGTGTATTTCCATCCTATCCTTTTTAACCGTTTAATAAAAGATAGCTATTTTCGTTTGTAAAAGACGCAAATGTAAAATTTTGACTGCCGACAATTGGCTGTCTAATTAGTTCAACAGTTGGCTGGCAGGTGGAGTGGGAATTAAAGAAATATTTTATTCAGAATTTTATTTTCCGATTTTTTACCTTTAATTTTTGTTATGGGGACTTTCCTGTGAAAATTGTTAAAAAGTGCCTGAAAACATTGGTTTACTAAGTTTATTACTGCACAATTGTTGTACCGATATAAAAGTGATTTAAAATTTTACCTTAAACGTGCGTAAAAAATGTGTTGTTTATATTTTGGTTGCAAACAATATTACTTTTTCCTGAATTCTAGGCGAATAGATGGTAGTTATCGAAATATTTAGGTAAGTATTTTCTTGGTTATTCTCGCAAATAAAGATCTATAATAGTATATTATTTACTTTTACTAGATAGGTTATAATTTTGACTACTTACTGCTAACTGAGGGTAGATGAACCAATTACCTTTACGGTAATTATTTAGATTAACGTAAACAGCGAATTTTTTCATGAAATTGTGCACAGACCCTAATTTTGGGTGGTAGAACACGAATCCGAAGTCAGTTTTTGGCGGCCTCGAAAAAAAAATTTTTTTTACTCACCCAACCTGAGCAAAAAGGTGGTCAGGTTTGCTCAGTTTTGCTTGATATAGATACATATATATCTATATCAAGCAAAACTGAGCAAACCTGACCACCTTTTTGCTCACCCAACAAATTTAATGAAATTCATTGAAATTAAAAAAAAATTTTACGAGACCGCCAAAAACTGACTTCGGATTCGTTTTCTACGACCCAAAATTAGGGTCTGTGCAAAATTTCATGAAAAAATTCGCTGTTTACGTTAATCTAAATAATTACCATTTTGGTAGAGTAGCTACTTATATCTTGCACGTTTTTAAAATGATATTCAGATAGTAGACAAGTCTTCAGACTGGGTGTGCTTTTTGCGAGGAGCTCCGAGCTTTTCCAATCCCATTTAATGATGTTTTTTAACTTTGCAAGCACTTTTTATATGGGCAATTCTCCGAAAAAGAGGACATTTAACTTTTATCTAGCCCTTTTAAAACTTACGAGTTATTTTAAGTTATTTTTATGGTGATATGAGGTATTTTAGGTTACAGTTTACGTTTCAGTATGAATTAAGAGGAAAATAAATCAAATAGTACTTAAGAACAATTAAGTTTCTAAAAAAGAACATTACCATGTCATGGTCGGTCATAGTATTAGGGCTAAATGTGAATTTTTCTGAGCTAATACATATTTGTTGTAATAATTGGATATCACAATACACTCTCTCTTGCATGCGCTTTTGACTACAAAACTTGAAGACAACCCTGCCCTTTTGGTAGTAAATCAGTTAAGTATGCCCTAACCTATGGTTTAAAAAAAAAATTTGCTCATTACCCTGTTTTTAATAACTCTTCAAAAATTGGCAACACCTGACAACATAACTTGAAGACACACACTTTCGGCAGTTCCCCTTTATAGGTGTGTAATAAAGAAATGTTGAAAATTTGTATGCAGTACATGTTAAACCACCGGCTTCCCCCTAACTAACCCTAATCTATGCCAACGGCGGTAAAATTTGTGTAGTAATGTGACTGGTGTTATCAAATCTTGAACGTTACTGTGCATAGTGTTGTGATTGTTGCACAGTTTTGGAAAAACTAGAATACACTTGATAATTTTAGTGCATTGAGTGCCACAAGGTAGGTGATAAAAGAAATTATATCTTTTTTGCAAAAATATTTGTTATTTTGCACATTACCATGTCCAATATCAAGTAATGACATTACCATTGATTTTTCATGACACAGTAATGTCTTCACGACGTGGTAATGCTCAGAATACCTTTTTAAAATTACTTACTGATTTTAGATGGCCAAATTAAGGAGAAAAAAAGAACAAAAGAAGAACAGAACAGAAGGTAGAGCATTGTACATTTTTATTTCACCATTGCATTTATTATGGTGAAGCCTGTTCCTTGTCAAAACCAGACTATGTTTATTTTGAGTATCATGTAAATTATCTGCAGCCACAACATAATTATCGTCAATATTATTTTTAACGTGTCAACTTAGTACTTATTATTACACCATATACGGTCAAAATTTTAAGATTAGTAAAGAATGGTTTACAGCACACATCTGAAGAAACATTTACTAGGGCTCTTTATAAGTTAGACTTAGCTGCGCAACCCCAAGCTTGTATCCCATACGTCATCCCTTCCCTCATGCCTTCCTGAATCCTTCGGTCAGGAAGGATTCAGGAAGATTCCTGTCGCCATTTTTATAAATAGGGCAATTTTTTGCCACTTTTAATAGAGGAGGAAAGCAACCGTCCTCAAAACAAGCGTTAATAATCGTTACTGGTGATTCAAGTAAATATTCTGATACCTTCTAGATTCTAGACTATATGCATTTACACCATAAACGTCTTCGCTTTTTATATTTTAATAACATGTCTAACTTCATAAATATCTACAGGTTTAAAGAAGATTGAGCCAGATTGATTTATATTTTGATTTATGCATGTATGTCTCAAAACAACATTGTGGAGACAGGAGCTCCTCAGTTGGTTGTACTGCATGATTAGCAAAAAAGGTGTTTAATTCATTGGGAGTCAAGTTTTCTGGTTCAATTTTTTATTTTTTCCTGCCTGTTTCTAAGTTTACAATATCCCAGGTCCCAGACGGTCTTACTTAAGTTATCAGAAAAGCAAGTTATTCCGGGTGAAATAATCATAAAGTTGAGTACATACAGCTAATTCCAGAATCTTTTTCATGACAGTGAGAGTATTTATTGCATGGTAGCTAGAGGGATCTGAGCTATTAGTGCTTTAGGTACATGTGTTACTATACTAGTTTTTAGATCTTTTGGAAACTGCCCACTTAGTGTTGTGTTTATTATTATAAATTATTTTTGTGTTAAGTAAATATTCATTACTATACTTATTATCTAGGAGAAAAACAATTTGTTTCAAGTCATTCATACTTAAGGATTTAAATTCAAAAAATCTCAAGTTACAGATTGTTAATTCGTCAAATGTCAACGAATTTACTGTGGGGATTGATGTTTGTATTTTCTCTATACTTGATATAAAATAAATATATATTATTACTATTATTATTATATATATTATTGTTAATAAAATTTTATATTATTTTGGGTAAAACATTTACTTGTAATATTAACAAGTTGTTTCAGTGTTTTCCACATTAATTTACTATTATTTCGATTTTTATCTATTTTATTATAGTAATATTGTTCGTTTTCTATTTTTACGTAAATTTACAAAAGAATTTCTTGCTGTTTTATATAGTTCCCACATAGCATTTTTGTCGGAGCTGTTTATACATTTTTTAAAATTGGAATAGGCTCTATCTTTTTGTTTGGCCTTATCCCTTAATTCAGCATCGAACCACGGCACATCATTATTTTCGACAGTAAATTCCTTCATCGGAGATACATCATTTATAACAGATGGACAATTATCTAGGGTTGCTGGTAAAATATAATCTACATCTATAGAGTTTAATATTTTAGACCAATCAATACTTAACAGCTCTAAATTAATTGTGTCCAAGTTAGTTTGAGATAAATTCCTACATATTTTTTTTCTGACTTTAGCTTAATGCTTAATTTTTTAATTTAAGAGATATAATTCTGTAATATTAGGTATGTCATGAACTTTACAATGTAAAGAAGACTAGATCAATAAGGGTACTTGAAGCATAATATGTAATTCTAGTTGTGTTGAATATTTGGTCCAATCCCAATACCTTAGTAATATAGTAATATCTTTTAATTTGCTGCTGCAAAAACTATTTTCTAGAGAATTTATGTTGAAATCTCCAATAACTAATAATCTGCTGTTGTTACCAAGGATGTTTTCCCAAAATTCTTCCATGCCATTTAAGAAATAAGAGTGACTAGCATTAGGAGAATGCGAGGGGCGGCTCACTCCCTTAAATCTGTGTACATACTATTGTTAAATCACATTAAATCATTTTAAATCTTTCTTAAATCATTAGATTTTTTGATTTTCTTAAATCACTTAGATCAATTTAAATGGCTTTAAATCATTTGAAATCAAGTTGATGAAGTATGATTTATATCAAATGGAGTAGTTAGCTCCCAAAATTATCGTTGGTGGAGTACAGCTAAGCCGGGATTTGTTATCCAGTGGCGAGATTAGTATTATTTTAAGACAAATGTGTGTTGTGATATTTTAGATCACCAACTGATGGGGCCATTTTTCTTCCGAGGCAATATAACGCCGGATATTTACCTTCAATTTTTGAGAAATCAGCTGTTTGGCTTTGTTAATGGCCTTCCACTTAACATTAGAAATACTTTATGGTATCAGCATAATGGTGCGCCATGCCATAGTTGCCAAGCTGTTAACGAGTTTCTTCAGGAAAGTTCCAGGGGCGTTGGATAGGAACATTTCTAGAAAATCATTGGCCAGCGAGGTCGCCGGATCTAAACCCACTCGATTGCTGTCTTTGGGGATATTTAAAGAAAAAGTGCATTCTCACCGACCTTTTGAAAAAAGGAAAGAGGAGTAAATTGTGTGCTCTAGAAATTCCTCAAGTTGTTTTGAGAAAAGCTGTTTCAAAATTCTCTTAAGTTAACAATAAAATGCATAGAAATGAAAGGTGGCTATAATGAAGTTTGACTTTTGTAAATTTATTCTTTCTTAATAAGTAGTAAGTTTTATATTAAAACTCTTACGCCCAGATTCTCCAACGCTAGTTCGGTCTAATTTGCCAACCAAAAATTTTAAAGTAAAAAGTGTAAGGATAAGACAACTAAGTTTTATACTATGAATTTTTTTCTGAGGTTTTTCGTAAATTTATAAAGAAATGGGCAATTTTAGTGCGTACTTTTGACAATAATAGAACTAAATTCATTCTCGCAACCCGTTCCAAGATAAAATCATTGGGAAACCAAACAAATCGCTGAAATATCAGAAAAATTCATGTTTTTAATGGCGAGTTATTAATAATGACAAAAACCTGTCAAAACCTAAGTGATCAACTAGAAGATCTTAATTTAAGCCAGCACTAAATCTTAAACCTTCTTAGTGAATCTGAACGTTCATTTTTTTCGTAGGTTCTTTGTGGCTTGCTAAATAAGGGTAAGTACTTTATTCTTGGGTATATTTTACGTTTTTGTCGTACCCTGTATATTATGGGTATTTTTAGATTTTTCCATAGGGATTATTAGTTTATTAATATGAAGAACTTTTCTACACCCAAGTGATTTTTTTGCAA
Organism: Philopedon plagiatum; assembly: GCA_963971165.1. NCBI lineage: Eukaryota > Metazoa > Arthropoda > Insecta > Coleoptera > Curculionidae > Philopedon > Philopedon plagiatum. Next base: position 33,653,303 of record OZ020196.1, on the reverse strand, counting down.
CTTTCAGTGAAAAAATTTCGCATATGGCAAGAACTCCGTGTGACACGCTGTATATATGTATACAGGATGGTCCATAAGTAATGGTACACAGAGCAACAGCAGAATCCTTACGTCAAAATAATGCGATTTATTTAAACTTGCCTAATTCCGTTGATAACCAAGATACCTACAGGGTATCAAAATTTTAATTTCGATTTTTTTCAATAATTTTCCAACAAAACGACATAGCGGCGCGAAATTAGTGATTTGGGGGTTTCTTAAGGCGAGGAATTCAAATTTGTCCATACTTTTGATGTCGGTAGTAGAGGGTGCCTCCTACCGCATATCCCACTTTTTTAAATGACGTAACTTTTTTTAAGCTTATATCGATCTGACTCAAAAAGGTATACTTTATTGAAGTCACTAGGCGTAACCGTTTTCGAGATAGTGGCATTTGAAATTTCCTGTGCAATGTATGTAATGGTACATAGTGCAACGGCAGACTCTCCAGGTCAAAACAATGCAATTTTGTTAAACTTACCCAATCCAAGGGTTGATTCGGTTGATAACCAAGATACACGGTGTCAGAATTTTCAGTTTGTTTTCGATTTTTTCGAATTATTTGTTAATAAATCCAGATAACGGCGCGAAATTAGGGCTTCGGGGGCTTCTTGGAGCGAGAAATGCAAATTCATCCAAGTTTGAAAGGGTCATTCAACTTAAATACGACTCTTTGTTGCATTGTAAATTTCAAATGCGATTACCTCGAAAACGGTTAATCTTAGCGACCCTAACAAAGTAAACAAAGTACGCCTTTTTTACTTAAAAAAGTAGGAGAATCGGTTTTTTTCTATAGTAAAATCGATACAATAAGCCGCAAAAAAGTTCTGTCCTTTTAAAGAAGCGCGATGTGCCGCATGTGGCGCTCTCTACTGGTGAGATAGAAAGTATGGATGAATTTGCATTACTTGCCCCAAGAAGCCCCCGAATCCCTTCGGGGGCTTCTTGGGGCCGTTATCTGGATTTATTTAGAAATTATTCGAAAAAATCGAAAATAAAATCAAAATTCTGGTTATTATCAACCCTTGGATTGGGTAAGGTTAACAAAGTTGCATTGTATTGACCTGTTCAACCGAAGCAAACCCAACCCAACCTGAACAAATTTCTAATGTGGGGAAAAAGTGCGGCGTAGCCGTACCATTCATGTATCTCTTACACGTTTTTGATATGAGATTTTTAACAAACTGGCTGGTTTAAGAACTGATTGAATTGATAGGAAAGGTAGACAGTTCAGCCGAATAAAAGAATCGCAATAAATTGAAAAATCAAAGAAAACTTAAATAGGCTGAAACTCCAGACATCTGTTAAAGACGTCCGTAAGTCTAGTTCGGCTAGGAAGAGAATTTTACAGAGTTGTTCAAAAATTCGTATTGCTTAAAGAAGTTTATCTATGACTGGTTCTTATGGGATGTTTTAATACGTTGTTTACCAGGGAATCACGAGAAACCTAAGAAATTTGTTTGTAGACAGGTTGTCATTAAGCAATATTTTAACATTTTAAGCACATTTTTCGAAAAAAATTAAAGTTTAAAACCTAACTTTTTTGTTTGGTGATGTTTTTAAAATCTCATCTAATTTTTCTCAGTGACGCCTTCATACACATTTCTTTGGGTTTTAATGATAACAACAGTTTTATTTTAAATTGTTTCTTCTATTTACAGAAATAGTGAACCATAACCATTATAAACTATGCTTGAAACACAAGAATAAATAAATAACCAGAAGGATAACTCTCGAACGACACGTTTGTTCTAAGCCTCTAACGCCGATGGACCTTGAGTCAGTGTTGAAGCCAAATTTTATGATATTGCCATAGGCGCACCTGGGAAATAATATGTTGTAATGTTAGATTAGTAAAAAAAAATAATTTAGTTAACAATGTGATTAGTCGGTTGTCTTAGGTAGTGCGCAATGCATTAAAATATACTGGGTATATCCCACGGTATTTTGACGTATTTCACACAAATTGCTCTTTTCACAGAGAAGTTGTTGCCTTGCAGTTATATGAGGAATGAGGAAAAAATAAGAATTGTGATTTTTAGAGATGAAATTGACAAAAGCGGATGGATTGAAAAATGCAGGAAATAAAGTGTACTTTTTTATTTTGAGCTATGCAGGAGTCAGCCATGATAAACAAATTATTTGAAGTTAGGTGAATAAAACAGGTGTTAAGATAATAAAATAATTTTATTGGTGTCTCCAAATCAACATCTTACTATTTTGTACAGTCCTAAAACTTCTATTTATTCTTTAGGAAAGGAATAAAACATTTCTGTACTTGAACAACTCCTATTATTGCAATCACTGAAACTGCAAACATGCCGTCCTTTGCGTTGAACGTCGTAAAGGTAGATTTCCTCAGGCATAGTTTACTGGCGCCACTTTTGATGGCATGTGGAAACTAACATAATGAACAGGCGCCAATTAACTGGTGCCACTAATCCATGCGCCAGTAAAGTAGAAAGGGGTTCTACTTTTTGGCGCCAGTGGCTATTTCTTTGACCCAAAGAAATAATGTGTGGGTGTTTTATCTACATGAAGTACTAAATTTAATTAAAATGTCAAAATACTTTTAAGCCGTAATTTTTTTGGTTAAAGTTTTTTTTTATCAAACTGCAGTTTTGTTTTCCATAAATATGTAGGAAGTACCCTTTTTTCTATCACAAAATAAAGTTGATATTTATATCTTACATTTGTTTTAAGTTAACCCAATTATTGTATTTGTCAAAATACTTTTGAGCGCTACTGTATAATAGATTATGTTAAATTAATTTGTCTTAAAAGCTTGTCGCGTGAATAAAAAAGAAAAAAATACATACTTAGGTATATACTTACAGTTTCTGCCAAACAAAATTAATACCTTTATGAACTTTTCCCGCGCGACGAGCTTTTAAGACAATAAATTTAACATATATAATGTTTCACTGAAAATTTTGACACCACTTTTAATAGGATCAACCCACGCGAAATGCGTCCACTTATAAATAGCATATAGCATTGCCACATTAATGAAAAAACTATACTATTTTTTTTTCGTTTTAGTACATCTAAATAATGAAAGCTTGTTTTTTAAAGTATTTTTTACAAGATTGTTACCATTTTAATCAGCGGAAAAAATGCTACAATTTTGCTTGGGTTAACAGATGTCGTAACCCGTATTTTTTTCGATATTTTTAGTCTACGGCGCAACAGTGGCGCCTGGGGCGGGAGGCGGATCTGCCGCCCCCTCTTATTATTAAAAATAAAAGTAATTTCGCGTGCTGAATGAAATAGTGGCACTACTCAAAATTTATCATTTTTGAGTCATCACGGTAAATGATTTTTAAATGAGCTAAGAATCCAGGTTACAAAGTCAGTTTTACTAAAAATGCCAATTTAAAAACGTTAAAATTGGCTTTATCCAGCAAAGCAAATGCAAAAAGTTTTTTTTTTAATTTCAGATTCAAAATTATAATAAAATTGTAAAATTTAATAAAAAAAATACAATTTTTTATGTAAATATGAATCTTCAGCGATAGCAACTTTACTAAAAAATATATAATTCCACATAGTAAATTTTAATATACCTAGGTACTGTTCTGCTATTTTACATACCCCCAAGAACAATTAGATTCTCTGATCTCAATAACCTCGAGGATAACATATTAGCCAACGTTTTTGGAAAAAAAAATTGCAGCCAGTCTGTTGTATCTCCTCTTTCCCTCCCTTTATTATTTTTTGAAGCCAAATATTATCAGGACCACAGTGCCATCATTCTAGTTTTACTTATATAACATCTAACCTAAGCAAACCCGTCGAGAAATCAACGGTGCAGTGTTAATTTTTTTTTAAATTTTTACACGAGTTTACGACGCAAATATGCCCAACTCACATCAGGACGAATCGAACATTAAGTACGTTTTACGAACTAAAGCCGACGCTTTCGCCATCTAATCAGGATTTTATTTGGACACTAAATTGAGGGTAGCTTATCCCCCGGATGGAGAAGGAAATCGACAAGGTACTGGTGCACCCCTTTGGGGTAAGGGCTACCTCTGTAAAATTTCAGCTTTGTAGACCTTACGGTTTGCTTGGGTTTATAAGATTTTTTTGCCGGAAATCCGATCTGACTGGTAATTATAAAGGATTTTCTTTGTTACAGCGACAACATGAAGAAAGCACGCCACGAGTCTTAACTTATATTAACAAGGAACTCGCCCGCACTGAAGATATTTGCACTATACACAAAGACTATACATTTTTTTAAAATATTGGTAAGTAGAAATTTGAATTTGTAGTATTCTTGGACCACTTACAAGGAAAATTCAAAATAAATAAAAATTTGTTATGTACCTCACCGATGTATTTTATTCCGTGATATGTTATAGTACTCAAGGAGTATTAGACACGTATTTTTTTAAGTGATACTTTCCCAAAATAAGGGAGAAAATCATGTCTGAAGTTCACCCCCAAAAACGAATTTTGATCGGTTCCACCTCTAAGAAGATGAAATTTTCAAATCAACCAACAAACCACTAACAACTTATCACATTCCTATAAACAAGTCTAATTTTATCTTCTTATAGGTAAAATTGACGAATATTCGTTTTTGGAGATAAACTTCAGGGGTGATTTTCTCCTTTATTTTGGTGAATTAGCACGTAAAAAAATACGTACCTATCTAATATTTCTTGTTGTACTATAACATATCACGGGATCAAATATATGTAGGTGAGGTACACCTAGGGTACTTTCCTACTTAATAGGAAATGATATGTGTTAAAATATTATTTTTATATTAATTCATAAACAAATTCTTTAGAAATCCACACAATATCTTCATTTGTTTTATCCTTTAAAATTTATGGTCGCAAAAATGTGAAAAATTTGAAGCATTGATTTCCACACCGGTAATATCAAGAAAATTTTAAATAAATAGATAAAACTAAAAAAGGGCATACATGCCATTTCAAAAACAGTTTTATTCGAAAAGGTCAAACGTCGACAAAACCTGCACTATTACTAACTTTATACGTCCTCTTTAAGGCTATATATACATATATATATATATATATATATATATATATATATATATATATATATATATATATATATATATATATATATATATGTATATATATATATATATATATATGTATATATATATATATATATATATATATATATATATATATATATATATATATATATATATATATATATATATATATATAAGTTATGTATTCACTACCCCATTATCTTATATAAGTATAATTTCCTACCATAAGAAGATACCAGAACAACGACCCGAGCGATGACCGCAATAGCGACCTAGCACCGTCAGCAAATTACGTGTCATCAATTTACGTTACATTTGTTTTATTTAATTTTATAGAAAGCAGTCTTGTATTAGAATCAATTGTAACAACTTGTAATTTTGAAATAAAAATTTTTTGTTTTTAAAAAGGACTTTTTGACAAAAGTATTTTTAACTGGCGCAGTCGTTGTAGGATGTCCAAACGGCTTTAAGCACATAAATCCGGTTCGTGTCAACGATTTATTGGGCATAAGAACTTTTTCGGGAGTTTCGCGAAATTTCGGACTTTTACGTCACGTTACGCAACCCCCGTGAACAGTGATCCAGTTAGGTGAACTGAGTAGCCTAACAAGAAGATTCTTCAAGGTATATGAAGAAAACTTGTTGCTGAACAGCTCAAACTTCTTCGAAGCACATCGAAGGACGTTCACCGCAGATCCAAGCATATGGAAAAGATACTGGTTTTACTGTAAGTACTTTTATGTCATTTAGAGGTTCTTTAAACATTTCAAAAACAAGTATATCTGAAAACTCAGACGAAAATACAGATTCTGATTCAGGCTCACCCACTCACTTGTATCGCACAAGATCTCCTTTAAAGAAAAAACCAACGCCAAAAAGGCGAAATTCTTTAAATATTACTAATAGTAATTTAAATTTAAATTTAAAAATGTCTTTAAAATCAGAATATTTGGGAATGATCCCAGAGTTTTATGGTGAAACAGAGCTTTTACCTAGATTTATTACCATTTGTGAAAAACTAGTAGCAAAATTTTATAATACGACTGATTTGACAGATTTTCAAAATGAATACTTAATGTCAAGTATTCTAGCTAAAGTAAAAGGTGAAGCCGCAGTAAATATATCCTCCTGTCTCATAAATACATGGGATGATCTAAAACAGGCGCTTCTCAATGCTTACGCGGACAAACGCGATATTTATACCTTAAATATAGAAATGGCAGGGTTGAAACAAAATAACGAGAGCCACTTCGATTTTTATAACAGAGTACAACAACTTTTAAACTTGCAAATTTCTTTTATTTCTACACATTCTAATGCAAATGAGGCTCCGATATTGTCTCAATACTGTCGTAATTTAGCACTAAGGGTATTATTACGAGGATTAAAAGATCCCGTCGGATCGCTGATGCGTACAAAAAATCCAGGTGATCTTAATACAGCATTAGGCATGTTAACGAACGATTTCCAAATTGAAACGGTTTCTGCAAACTTGCAGAAAATAAAAATTTCTCAAAATATGAAACACAATAGGGCATTAAACCAATTTAAGCCAAAATCTACTATGCCGCCTCAATTAACAAACTTTCCAAATAATTCACAAATGTTTTCAAACAACAATCAACCCCACTTTAGTGGCAGTTTAGGCCCAAGACCCAATGTTTTTAGACCTAACCAAAATCAAAATTTTCAAAAGCCAACGCCCATGACTGTATCAACAAAAAACACCTTTAATACTGTTAAACCACAGGGCAATATATTCCAAAATTATCGACAAAATTTTAGTGGTCCTAACCAACAAAAGTATATTGTCGAAGAACTTTATAACATTAATGACCCACATAATGTAGACAACCAATACGAAACTGATAACAAATATGACGAAATCAATGCTCAACCTATAGTCGAGCATCCGGAAGAATATGATCTCGTCGATGACGAACAATTTTTTCGAGAGCCAGCCTCGGACACGGATTACCAAACTTAGAACTTATGAACCTAACAAACAATGAGAGTAAACTACCGTATATTATCCATCCTGAATATAATCTTAAAATTTTGATTGACACCGGTAGTACTAAATCATTCGTTAAACCAGAAATTGCCAATAAATATTTTAAGAACTTTGTAAAACAAGATCCTTTTCAAATTTCAACTGCACACGGCAGTTCTATCGAAAATTTTAGCACTACTATCCCGTGCCCAAAAAATTTTAAAATAAAATGTAAACCGTTAAAATTTTATTTATTTAACTTTCATAAATATTTTGATTGTTTGTTAGGCATAGATAACCTCAAGTTTCTCGATGCTAATATTAATTTACAGAAAAATCTTTTAATAACACGTAATGCCGAAATACCACTATTATTTCATGACGTAGGGACTTCTGCGAATTGCATCACGGTGCAGCCGAGATGCGAACAAATTATAAAAATATCTGTGAAAAACATCCGAAACGGCGACGTACTAATCCCATACAGAAAATTCGCTGAATTAGAAATGCCTGAGTGTATCGCTACGGTTCGCGATAATCAAGTTATTTGTTCAATTTTAAATCCATTAGAAACGGCAAAAATCATAGATATTTCGGAACCATTAGAAGTCATAGACTTAAACAATTACGAATTTCAAAAGGAAAACTCCGGTAACTATAATAATTTCAACGTGGAAAAAGTAAAATTTGACAAAATCAAATTGTTATACGAACAACTAAACAATGACATTCAAAACCAAAAAGAACGCGTTATAAATAAAACTAACGAAAATAAGAAAAGTATACCGAATAAACCAGAACAAGAAGTATTTGTCCACAATAAACAAAAACAAAACAAAACATCTAATAAATACAAACCAGGAAAAATTAAAACTATCGACAAAAATCTTAAAATTGCACAAATCAATACTATACATGGCAACACTGCCAACAAAAGATACCTATTTTATATCAAAAAACCGAAAAAGAAAAAAGGAACTTCCAAATTTCAAAATATTTCGGGTTCCTCGCCATCGGACAAAAAAAAAAAATAAATAAAAATAAAAGCACATAACCCAAAATCTAAGGAGCTTGACAAGTAACCTCGGTACCGCCAAACTTCAGGGGACAAGCATATATTATTATAACCTAGAATCTATCTAGCGCTTAGTAATCTGAATAAGCAATTTAGTAACCTTAAGCTTATTTTTAGCAACAATACACTAATAGATATACCTACAGATCTTATTGATTATTATAGAATTTCTAATTTCAATCAAAAATTGATTTCGGAAAAAATAGAACATAATATAGGAATCATACAAAAATAGGGTTGATTAACGGACTAGAGTATATTATAAAAAGGGTTACAGGTAATCTAAATGCTAACGACAGAAAGAAATCTATAAAAATTATAATCAAGTACTAGATAACGAAAAAGCATTGAGGACCGGCTAAAAATGTAATATTTTGTCAATGACGCAATTTTGAAAAAAAAACCAACAAAACTATTAAAGTTTACAACATAATGAATATGTTTTAAACTGAAGAATACTACAACTTAATCAGATTGTTGAAGATGGTGCAACCCATCAAGATTTGCTTTTTGCTAAGGGTTTGTTGAATCGGCTTATTATACGAGGCCAAGTGAAATTTTTGTGTCACAAAAAAAAAAAAAAAAAAAAAAAAAAAAAAAAATCTACACCCCAGCGTAATAAAAAACAAAAGACCTGTTTCACAAACTACAAAAAAAATTCAACAACACTTTAAAAGTAAATTTCCTTTATAGCGAAAATTTAAAACTATACTTAATTTTGGAAAAAAAAAACGTTACTAAATTAATTATAATCGAAATTCTTAATTTATGTCATTACAATTTCGAAATATATTTTAACCTGTACCATTTTATATTTATTCCCAGTAAAATATGGATCAGAATTTGTAACAATTATTTCCAATGTAAGATATTTTCTTAAATCACAATCTGGTAACCTAATTAAACCTCTAAGTGATATATGTACCAAGGTAAACCTTATCACTGTCCCAGCGTTTTACAAACAACTAGCAACACCAGCTGTGAAAACGAAGTCCTGCTAAAAGACAACCCGAACGAGTGCACCTTGACAAAATTAAAGATCCTAGAGAATCACGTAGAAACTGTTCCGGAATTAAACCAGTTTTTAGCAGTTTTCCCAACTGAAGAAAAATTCAAACACACTGCGAAAATCAAGTTGAAACCAAGGAATTGCAAGGAATATTTCCTAAAAGAAAAAGTCAATGTACATTATTATTTAGGAACCAAGAACTGTTCTTTCATGAATCAAGTTTTGGAAGCCCGCTGGTGATAAATACACCAAACCTGAGGATTAAGCCAGAAAACATATTTAAATTCCAAATCGAGTTAAGGAAACTAAATTTTGCATCTCCTCACTTAAACCAAAGTTTACAGAATATATATTCTTTAAGCTGTGCTTAAACCCAGTCAGTCTCATCTATGATGAAGCTGCAGAGAAAATATACACATCCAACTTATGGACCATGGCACTATACTTAGTTCCAAGAAATGCAATAGGCATTTATTGTATTGTACGGCGAAGAAGTATTCAAAAATTCCTTATAGCCAGAAGGAATTCTAAGAAAATACACCAAGCTCCCGCAGACATCAAGATCAATCTTCCCAACGATGCCTCATTCTAAGAGGGGAGGAGTTATGTATTCACTACCCCATTATCTTATATAAGTATAATTTCCTACCATAAGAAGATACCAGAACAACGACCCGAGCGATGACCGCAATAGCGACCTAGCACCGTCAGCAAATTACGTGTCATCAATTTACGTTACATTTGTTTTATTTAATTTTATAGAAAGCAGTCTTGTATTAGAATCAATTGTAACAACTTGTAATTTTGAAATAAAAATTTTTTGTTTTTAAAAAGGACTTTTTGACAAAAGTATTTTTAACTTATATATATATAGTTTTTGGGGTATTTTTTGGGTCAGCGGTCTGTAGGTCACTGAAATAAACTCATTTATTCATTGAATCCTCTATATTTCGTTATTTATTTATGACTTCGTCAGGCGGCAACGAAGTAGAGTCATAACAGCCAACCAACATACATTTAAACTTATTACAAACAATTTTAAAACTTATTATCTACTGCATTCTGTGTGATTGCTACTTCCTAGAAGTAGCAATCACAGTAATATATATATATATATATATATATATATATATATATATATATATATATATATATATATATATATATATATATATATATAGGCACTTTTTTTCATAAATCAATCATAAAAAGTTTTCCATTTGTTAAGATGAATTCTGAACAACCTGTAAAGTAGACGTCTTTTAATATTCTATGCAATAATTCATATTTTTCCACGTCGCGTTTTATTTTTCGCGATTTTAAATAGATTCACACTTCTGACTTTGTCAGGGGTGGCCAATGGAGGCCAATACTTTCGAAATAGAAGTATATTCAAAGAATAATAATTAATTATTATGTTACATAAAAGCGCGTTCATACAGAACTAAACTTCATTCCCACTTGAACTCGTACGTCCTCAAAAAGTTAACATTCACCTTTCACTTGGCTGTCAGGTCAACACTTTGCTATTAATTTATGACCACAGGCTTGTGGTTCATCCAGTGAAATAGATTTGGAGCAGTTCTTTCCTAACACATAATCCAATTTTATTCAGAACATTACAAAGACCAAGTAGTTTTACATTTTTTATACAAACAAAAAATATCCTGAATATGTTAAAAGCATGACCCAGCATCTTTATAAATAAAACTTAAGCTTGGTTTATTCTTAAAAGTTATTAAATTCAAGTGGTGCCATCGTTAACTGTTCAATTTACAAAGTGGCTTGGCGCGAAAAATGTGCTCTCGAGTTGATAGGCGGTCAAAGAGAACAAGCAAAACGTCTAAAACGATTAAAAAGGAAGCCCCAAAAGTCGACAACAAATACTGCACCGGGGCCTCATCAAAGCGCTTCATAATTTTTAAGTCGCGCTGTGATCTAAGCATTTGTTTGACGCAGCCGCGAGCGGTGCCTTTGATGTCAGAAACCGCTGTCCGCCGATCTCGAACTCAAGGGGGGTCCGCATCATCTGTTGTTGCGGAATGAAACAACAAAATTAGTTCCGATTCTAAAACATCTTTTCCTAATGGCTACTTTTATAATTCCCTGAGGAGTATTACTATTTCTGCTGCAGACTTCCGAAAATAAAATTTATTTTTATTTTGGAAGTTATTTTTTATTAGTGGCAGTGGAGATTATATCGTCGAAGCTATTTTTTTCAAAATGTGACTTAACTAGCAGAGTTTGCTAAGTGTTATCGGAAATTATATCATTAAATAAATCTTTTTTAACATGTGGCTTTCAATATAGAGACTTTGCAAAGCGTTATCGGGAAATATATCACCAAAGCTACTTTTTATTCCAAATTCGCAAAGCGTTATCGGAGATTGTATCATTGAAATCAGTTTTGTTTTTCTTTCAAAATGCGGCTTTCAACAAACCGAGTTTGCGAAACGATAAAGGAGATTACAATAACAATAATTTTATTATACAATGCAAAACTAGTCACCATAATAAAGAACGTTAGGAGATTACAGATTACGTTACATACCTAGTCTATTTCCCCTTTTCTCTATTGAAATATTAATTATGCACTCACAATTAATTGCTCTCAAAAACCATAATGACATCTAATTTACCTATGAAGTAAAGTAAACATTTAGTTTTGGGAGAATTCCCCGGGTCAGACCCGAAGCATGTACGCCAAGATTCGGTATAGATTCAGTCAAGGTCTTAATATCAGGAGTACTGCAGTACTGCCCGTAATTCCCATTAACAAATAAACCCTGTAGCTTTTTTGCGTAGTAATATTAAGAGTTGTTTGTAACTCGGCCATTCTGACATACCGCTATCACAAATGATAGTTTTTATCCACGACTCGTCTATAATTTGGTTATTATACATGAGTTTATGAAATAATAATAATATTCATTATTCACTAGTGAATAATGGTTTCATTATTCACCGCTTCCACGGATATCTCGATCCAAACTCCAAACAAGAGCTGTGCTCGATCCAAACCGGCTTGGAATGCGATTGTACGCACAAAATAAAAAACAAAGGTGGCTATGAAAACATTAGCTTCGTCACGTTACGTTGTCGCGCTGTTGTGGTTACTTTAATTCCGAGTTTAATTCAAAACGTCAACATTTAAAAATAAAAACATATATTAATATTATCTAAATTTTTTTGATAGTCCTGGATAAAGTATAGTATTCTACTCGCATATAATGGCTGTTATTCACTTGGATGATTTATGACACTCGCCTGCGGCTCGTGTCATATGTCATAAACTTCATCCGCGTGAATAACAGCCACCATTATATGCTCATTGAATAATATACTATTGTAATGCCAAACACTTAAATATAATCTAATTGTCAAGGGCGGATTTAGAATTTCGTCTAGGGGGGGGGGGGGGGGGGGTTACGTCTAGAGGGGGCAACGAGAAAAAAAAAACGGGCAAGTTCGCCTGCGATATTATTTTTTTATTGTTTAGGGTTCCAATAAATGAACACTATTTTATAATGGACGAAAAATCTCCAAATTTTTCGAAAACAAATTTTTTGAAAGTACGTTTTTCGCAAATATATATTTCTCGAAAACAGAAATTTTTCCATAATACAGTTATTCGAAAACTGGGGGTTTTCCAATTTTTTTTTTTTGGAAACCAACTTTTCGATTTTTTTTAAATACTTTTCGATACTACATTCTTCTTAAGAAAACATATTTTTTGAAAGTACATTTTTTCATTGTTTCGAAAAATCTTCGAATATTCATATTCATATTAAAAAAAGGCTTGTTTACTACAAAGTAACATAGCAGACACAAGGAAACAAACCTGACCGAACACAAAAACGGTTCGTTGATGTTAAATAGTTCAGGATCTTGTTGTCTTTTTATTGACATTTTCTACGCTTGTAGAGTTCATAATTTAATTTTTGAAAAACTACGTTTTCGGAAAATGTAATTTTGAAAGATTCTTCTTTGAAAAAAAAAATATTTTCGAAAAAATTTTGAAGATCCATTTCCGAATATCTTGAACTCAATAGCTTGAACTCAAGCCAGCAGAGCCACAATTTTTTTTAATCGAAGATCAAAATATTTAAAAGTAGTCATACATTAGCAATAAATTAGCCTTAAAACTTGGTAGATACTCATAGGTTATAAAGTTATTATTTCGCGGTTCAGATAATATTTAGTATTGGATTACTGTAATGACAAAACTGAAAAGCTGTTTTTTTTTTCTAACAGTTTATTTTTTGTCAGTCTCTGTACATATATCAGGGGCATTTAATTGGTCAAAAATTCCAGTATTAAAATATTTTGGAAAATAATTTTGTTTTGTGGTTGTTCAGCGTAGCTCGGCTAGCTTGAAGTCGAGCCACCAGAGCCACGAGTCTTGTATTTCTTTAGAACTGACAGCAACAATTTTTAGGCTGATCTTGTTTTCGCACAAATCCAAAAGTTATAAAGCAAGAGATGTTTATCTCAATCTGTATATTCGAAGCAAAGCATTTCTTGAAGTTTTTTTATGGGAACTTTGTTTCTTACTTTTTCATACCCTGGATTTTGATAAACTGGCAAATTTTGACAACTTTTAATTTTTCGGTTTAAATAATATGGCGCCTGGTGTGGTCATTTTGCTTTTCTTTAAATCAAAGCGCCAGGCCAAGTTCTCGCAAAACCGACCGGGCGCGCACTGTGCAATATTTATACGAACCATTTCGAGCACTTTTCGACCCCTTCGAGGCTAGTTGTGTTACAGGACTGAATTTTTTCAGGGGGTTAAGGTACTAAAAAGAAGCAGTATTCCACATTTCATACGTCTAGGTGGAATAGTTTCCAAGATACAAATGTCCAAAAATCACAATTTCGGGCACTCACTGACTGATAGATCATCATAAATCTAGGGTAGTTCCAATCGAGCTAGAGCGTTGAAATTTGGAACGTAAATAGTGCTTATGGTGATAATTACGAGAAAAATCCAACATGGCGGAAAATTCAACATGACGGATTCTGACACGAAATATACTTCTGCTTTAGAAAGTTACGTGTGTACGTAGTGTAGTGGTTATCACATTCGCCTATCACGCGGAAGGTCCCCGGTTAGATCCCGTGCGGAAACAGATTATTTTTTAAATTTCTGATTTACTTTCAAATACTCTATTTTATGATAATCGCAGCAAACAGAGATACCAGGAATGCATGCAACCTTACCGACAAAAAGCCATTATTAACAATTCTTGCTTGGAGTATACACTACACATATACTAATAATAAATAAATAAATATTCAGTATCTGAACAAAAAGTTATGAAATCCCACCAAAAACAGGCCAAGTTCTCGTCAGGACTGTGTGTTTTGGTATCTGAAAAAAATAACTGAAATGTAAAAATTATGCCACGTTCCTTGCCTACACGTTATTAGTAGTGTTTTGATAAGCACAGAAAAATATTGTGTGAATTAATAAATTTACAGACCAAACTTGGCAAGTTTGTATTACCCACCCCAAGAACTGAGCAATATTGAGACCCTTGAAAACTTGCCATATTTGGTCTGTAAATTTATCAAATCACACAATATTTTTCTGTGCTTATCAAAACACTGCTAATAACGTGTAGGCAAGGAACGTGGCATAATTTTTATATTTCAGTTACTTTTTTCAGATAACAGAACACACAGTCCTGACGAGAACTTAGCCTGTTTTTTACATGTATGTTTTTGGTGGGATTTAATATATCCTATGTTACTCGCGGAACTGAGCCGAAAATTTTGCTACCCTATTTTTAAAAATTGGTCCAACCCTTGTGGAGTTACCAGGATACAAACGGACAAACAAACAAACGAATATACTACCTAAACACAATACCCTCCTCCTTACGTAATCTGGTAATAGTAATTGGCATGAAGCTTTAAATTTTTAGTTGTATCGTTGTATTTCTATCTATACAGGGTGAGTGGAGAGGAACGGACCAAATTCTAGGAGTGTATTCTACACGTAAATATAAGTCAGAAAAACCCAAAAGTTTGTAATCCGATTTCTATTTGTTTTTAACGTTGTTACAACGTTTTAAAAATATGATAAATATGCTTTATTTTAATTTTTTTTGTTAGTGAATAAGTGATAAAACAAATGTTGGGCTCAGAAAACTGCTCTGTGAAAGTCTTGTTTGGTCTGTTTAATTATGATGCTCTTGTGTATACCAACTACCTCAATGTTTTTAACAAGCGACGTATACAAAGGAACAGAATGCCTGTTGTCGATACATTTATGGCTTGCGCAAATACGAACATGTTTCTCCCTGTCTATCCCAAATCCCAACTAAACTGGCTTAATATACAAAACCGCAGAAAACTTCTTTTTCTATCTTTTGTATACCGAATTATAATTACAAATAAACCGTCATATCTTTTAAATAAATTCACTGTCATTCCGTTAATGTTAGATCCCGCTCTTTATTCCATATTTTTCAACACCGAATCGCTATGTTTTAGAAGTGATTTTCTTACTGTTCGGCCACTTTATACAATATACTATCTTCTTGTTCCAATAACTTAGGTATAATTACATTAAAGAAAAAATGAAACAAGCATTGTTATTGCAACAATCTTTAAAATAAATGTTCTTCACTATTGTTACCAACTTCGCAGAAGTTTATATACTTTTTAGCTTTAGTTTATGTTTGTGTGTTTTAAAATAAAATTTTAGGTTTTTTTTTACTAGTTTCAAATTTAATATTTAATTTTCATATGTTACGCCTATGAAAGAAGGTCTGGATCTTTGCAGAATATTCGATTCCATTATTCTCTACATGGAACGTCTATTATAGAACACCTAGAATTTACCACAGACTTCTATTTTCTTCTTTTAATGCTACTTGTATCCTTTTAGGATAGTTCGAAATTCTACAGGACCAGTAAAAGGGTATATAAAGGATTGTTTAGTATTTCGGCCGCCCGGTAGACTATCTAATTTTGTAATGTTATCCTGTACCATACTTTTCTTTTAGTAGACCCACTTTTGCTATTTTACTATTTTCGCGTTTTAGATGAACAATATCCTGGCAACGCGGTTTTGCAATGATCGGTGAAAATTGTAGGCAATTAGAGCCTACTAAACGTTGGTGTCACGGTGAAATATGATGAAATCCGTTACTTTTTCGTCAAAATAAAATCACCGGAATTCTATGTGTTGGTCTATGTTCGTTATAGTCTCTGCTAATACTAAATCAATCGGAATTTTTAAATAGTGAATATAGATTATTGTAAACAAGCAAAACAAACATGTAGTGCAAATAAAACTATTTATTGTGTATTTTAGTCTGGATTTTAATGGAGTGTTCAGGTGTTAACATTTTAAATACATGGTAGCGGCGCAATGCTTTAATCTTCAAAGGGGCCGCTCGATGAGGCTTTTATATTTGCTTAACTTGATGAAAGCGTGTATTAATATATTAAACGGGGTTTTTTCTATTATGTTATATGTTTTTTAGTCTTATAAGTGATTGAAACTGAGTGGTTGATAAAATTCAGTTTTTATATATCTCCCTAGTCCATAGGCCAAAATTTGTAATTTACTGATTCAAGTATATAAGTACCATTAATCATTTCATATTGGTTTTGTTTAGTGTGTGCCAGTTTAAGGGACAGAGCCCTCAGGGTGAAAGAATCGGCATAGCCCGGGCAGTGTCAGTAGTGCTGTGTAGTTTTGCTCAGGTGTATTTAGGTTTGCTCAGGATCATTTTCTGTAATGAAAAAAGGGCAGAAAATCTGCAAAAGTCTACACGGAACTTCCATCGCGAAATGAAGTTAAGTATAATAAAATTTTAAAATGCACAAATATTTCGTCTTTCCTTAACAGTACCACGTAGGTTACATTAACTAGTCCGTCAGTCATCCAAAAAATTAGTACCGAATACTGAATATTGCTCTTAAGATGCCGTTGAGTACTGATGAGAATAAAACATGTTTCACATAAGTTTAGGTACATATATTCCATTGAAAAAAAAAATAATTTTAGTCATATCTTGTAGTCAGTTGGGTGTTTCCCCTGCAATTATAACAATTATTGTTTGGCAATACACAACAAACCGGTATAGAGGTCAAAATGATGCTTAAGTGCTTCTCGTCTTTTTTTTATTAATTACGCCAGATCTACCGTGTCGGCAAAGAAGTCCTTTAATTTACTAATTAAACGGCATATCGTTGCCATCTACGACCCACGTGTCTCTTAAAGACCGATTATTTAGCTTTTTTCTGCGTGCAGCCGGCTCTCGGTAAAATAACTGATTTAAATGTATTATTTCCCTGGCTTTGTAAAAGGCCGCCTTTCAGTCGGAGCCGAATTGCCACCTACTAGACCGAGACAGCTTTCAAGGCTTTACGAGGTACTTAATCCCGAACAGGGTAAAAACGTTTATTTGTCCATTTTCTGAAGTTTGTTTTACCGAAATTTTTCATTTTCTTGCCGTAATTAAAGGATAAGTCAGAACTGTAATACGTACCCAGTTAAGCGTACCTTACACGGTTAATAATACTGACAATATGTTATTATATTGACACACATATTGACCGTGTAAGGTGGATATATTGATGGTTTGATGGATTGAACTGACGCGAATTCGAATTTCCGAATATCAGGCATCAATATCAGCGAGTAGAGGGATACTGTCAGTATTACTGATCGTCTAGGGTGCGCTGTCAATATTGGATCAATCCATGTAACATCAGTTGTAGTGATGTAAATTGATAAAAAAAAACAATGTTTTTTTTTCAAAAACTGTGTTTTTTTTGTGAAAAAAACATAGAGCTTGGTTTTCTTCAAAATCGCGATTTTTTTTCACAAACTGGAAAATATTAAAGTTTTAAAGGAAAATAATTGAAAATTCATATGTGATTTCATTTTTAATGATAAAGTAAATAATATGCAATAAATAGGTACTACATATATTAAAAAAAAAAGAACAAGGAAAACCACTTAATATTTATGATCAGGAACACAAGAACAGCTAAAACGCATAAGACTAGTAATTGTAATAATATTACTCGAAATAGGAACAATAATAATGATAAAGTTGTTGTGTGGTATTGCCTATCCTATTGAAGCCAAAAAATCTAAATTTAGAGAAAAATAGAAAACGAATTAGGTACTATATGTACTATCTAAAAACTTTTTGATTCGTTTATAAATGGGATATTTTTTTTATCTTCTGACAGCCCACGAAGACCGAAGTCTAAGTACTAAGAACCGTGGGTGTACTAGGGATCGACTCACACATCCAGAGCTGGAAACATCCGTAGGGATTTCACCAGCCCTTTAAGAGGATGTGTGGGGTGGTACCACCTTCCATAATAATAATATAATAATATATCAACACTAATAAAAAACTCCAAGCAGATCACCTGTTTGGATTGCACACTAGGATTGCACAGTTGTTAAAGTGGTGTAGCCTAAGTAATTTAAGCCCAAAATGAAAATCCTGTATCAATAGTTGAAAAGAAAACTTGATTTTATCATTTTTTTTAGGTTAAGTGGCTTTATTTTATGAAAACGAGTAGTATCAAAATTTTTCAAGGCGTATAATCATCTTTTAAGTCCTGGAAACAATATCTTGTTAGGGAAAATATTATTTACTATTTTTAAATGGCGTTGATAATCCTGAAAAAAAGATGAAAAAATTCGTTTTTCCTCACTTTTTGGTACCTATTTCTTAAATGATGCTTTCAAATACGATGGTTTATGAATTCATTTTAACGATAATGCAATTATCTACAAATCAAAAAGAAATTGCCTCTCTGTCTACATACATCTGTTCAAAAGATATAGGTAATAGAAGGTTGAAAATTCGATCAAAAAATTATGGTATCAGAATGTTGTGATATCTTAATAAGTATATGGGTAAAACTGTTCGTCATTTTCAAAAAGCTGACTTAATTTCAAGCAAAATGAAAAAAATCATCTTTTATCTGGAATAAAACCAAAGATATGATCGTCGTAGAGCGCTGACGAAATGCATTTAATAGCTGTATTATGAGGATTTTTTTCGAGTTTGTCTTACTTAGTGAAAATATAAAATTGATTGCTTTTAATATAATTTCCTTTAAATGAATTATTTTTAATGTATTATTTTGTATATAGAATGATACATTGAAAATAATTCATTTAAAGGAAGTTAAATTCAAAGGAATCAATTTTATATTTTCACTAAGTAAGTAAAACTCGAAAAAACCTCATAATTCAGCTATTAAATGCATTTCGTCAGCGCTCTACGCGATTGGCACTGTCAACAGCGTCGCGTCGGCGCGGACATGCAGTTTCCCACGATCCTATCTTTGGTTTTATCCAGATAAAAGATGCTTTTTTTTCATTTTGCTTGAAATTGTGTCAACTTTTTGAAAATAATGAACAGTTTTAACCATAACTTATAATTATTGCCATATAATAATATCACAACATTCTGATTCCAAAATTTTTTTGTTCGAATTTTTCATCTTTCTATTACCTATATCTTTTGAACAGATGTAGATAGCGAGGCAATTTTTTTTTTGATTTGTAGATAATTGCATTATCTTTAAAATGAATTCATAAACCATCATATCTAAAAGTACCATTTAAGAGATACATAGGTACCAAAAAGTGACGAAAAACTCATTTTTCAACTTTTTTTTGGATCATCGTCGCCATTTAAAAATATTCAATATTTTTACTAAGAAGATCCTGTTTCTAGGACTTGAAAGAAGATTATACGCCTTAAAGAATTTTGATACTATTGTTAGGCCACACCACTTTAACACAATCTGAAAATAAAATGCAAATGGGAAGACCTTTGAGTTAAACTTAGTCGTGGCACACCGTGTATAGGTCATAGAATAAAAGGAGATTGAAAATACAAAAAATGAACCTTTGAGTTAAACTTAGTCAAGGCACACCGTGTATATGTTATAGAATAAAAGCAGATTTAAAATACAAAAAAATTAATTCAAAATTTTAGGGGTTGTTTTTTGGGGGGTAAACGAGAGACAACTTTTTTTACTTTCAAGCTCAGTGTCCGGGGTATCAAATAAAAGCCCACAAAATGGAGAATACAACTATGGTATATATAATTTGCTTATTTATTGTAACCCTTGGCGGCATTCTCCAAGTGGCGTCCATGTTGGCCAACCCAATTTTATTTTGACGTGGTTTTTCGGCTTTAAAATTTTTAACAATAACATTATAAGTATATTAAGTAGGTATAGATTCATATCCTGCAAGCAATTTTCCTTGTCGAAGCGTGAAAATATATCACGATGTTGAATATTGAAATAGTTCATGGCCGATGAACTTCGTAGCATTTGAATGAACCTCTTATGGTCACTTTTTGCTTGCATGTATGCCGTTACCATATTACATTCTTATGCAGTTGACCGTAACTGCAGAACCTGCAGATTTGTACATCACAAAAGCAGTAATATAAATCATGCGTGCATTCATATCGATTTGATTTGGCAAATCCGTTTTCTGTGTATTAATTTTTTTCTTACAGAATAATATTTAACTATCTCCCCTTGATATTTTTTAGGAGGCATGTAAGGATAATTGTGTGTGTCATAAATTTGTTGCAAACCCAAGCAAAAAGTCCAGGTCTATATTTGAAAAAAACAAGTTAGTATCAGTAACTCAATAAAAACAAATGGTATAAACAAAACAATAACGCTACTTTAGAGAAGGTAAAAAATCGTATGATTTTTGTTAAAACAATTTTTTTCTGACTATAACAGTTTTCGAGATATTTAAGAATTAATTTTTTGACTATTTTTAAAAAATCCCCTGTAGATAAAAAAAACTATAGAGAATTTGGCAGCTCCGTAAATGGACTATGAGTAGGGACTAAAAATGGCACATTTTTTCTAATTTAACCGACCTCGTATCTTTTACCGTTTCGTAGATAGCAATAGTGGTATCACCTATTTTAGACACCCTGTATATTATTTTTGGTGCCGTTCTAATATGCGGTCTACCGTCCTAACTCTGTTCTAATATGCGGTCTACCTTAAAGAAGATTACAAAATTATTATATGCATATTCTACTTAATTGTTAAGGAGGAAGGAAGATTGTTTCTTACCAGTACAATCAAAGTGTAAATTTGTAATTTTATATACATTAAAGGTTCATATTAGAATAATAGCGTACACACATAGACTGTATGTAGGACGGTAGACCGCATATTAGAACGGCACCTTATTTTTTTACGATAAACTAAATTTGTTAAATTAAACCATCAATTACAGTACAATACACAATCTCTCACGCGCTTAATATGTACTTACCGAACTTAAGAATAGTAAAATCGTGATCAAGTGCATATTTACTGCACAGTGTTAAAAAATATTTCAAGTCTTCTGCTGGTCACTCTTTCTTCACAATTCGCTTCAGTACACCTCTGAGATGCTGATATTACAGGGTCGAAGTGCGGGGGGTAGGGTTCTGAAAGGCGGTCGGCGTTCTTTTGAGGCCCAGAGAGCTTAGTGGTACCGCGGTTGCTGACCCCTCGCTGCGGTCTTATGGTCGTACTCCGAAGGGTACCCAGTGGTCTTAATAACAACTCGTTTCTTGAAATTCTCTTTCCTTGAAATAAGAATCGGCCTTAATAAAATATTTGTTCTGCAAAGTCTAAAAGTGAATTTGTTTTCTAATTGTTTGAAAAATAATTGTGTTTGATTGTTTTGTTTTAGTTCAACCTGTGTATGTGAATAAAAAATTTTTAAATAGAGTTGTCAGTTGTTTACTAAGTGTGTTTTGGTTGTGTTGTCGGATTGTCATTCTTCAAACCTACATTAATGAGGATACCTGAAATGGATATTTGTTGACGATTCCTATAACTAGTAAGTAATTGGAAACAGATATTTATGTATTAAAAAATAATTTAACGTGATATACGTACACCCTTTATTTTGTAACTAAATTCGTAAAAGTGTGTTAAAATTTGGTTGAGTTTGATATACCCAAACAAATTTCTGCTTTTTATGATAAAATTTGCTCCACTGTCACCCGGCTCTAAGATATAAGTAAAGTTAAACGACTTTACCTACTTGCAATTTGATTATTAACGGCGTAGTCTAGTTCAGAAAGTTGTTTTTTTTTAATTAACAGTGACCTTTCTCACAAAGCTGATTTTTGTAAACGTTATTTAACATTCACGTAAATCAAAAGTAGTATTAAATTTGTATTATAACATTCGTCTTCAAAAAAACAGTGAGCGAATTAGTGAGATTATGATACGCGATGCATTTAATCAACAGTTAAACTTAATTGATGCTTAGAATTTTTTTAAGTTACATTTATGGATATATTCCTAGTGTTTAATTTTTGTTTGAAATGATTTATGGGTAAAACCATCTATTTCTTTTTGGAAACATAGAGTTTCCTTAAAAAACAATAAAAAAATGAGAAACAGGACCGAGTTTTACTTCTAGGATATTGTAGTGGATCATGGTTTGGCGATTTCCCGGTTTGAACGTTCCCCTTTCGGTTCAAAACATTACTGAATGATGAACCTGAACAACGCGTGATTTGACCCGTCAATTTTTTTTAAGTAGTATGTAGGATAATCTTTTTTTCTTTGAATATTCTTTGATCATTGTATGATTGAAGGTAATAATAGGTGACACGGTGACACTTTATTTAACATTTAACACTTTTGCCTATACGATATCGTTAATACAGGACGAGAGTATATATTTGAAAAGGTATTTTTTTAAGGGACAAATCTGATTGTAACAATTTTCTAGCGAGTATTCATCATCAGATTATTTTTCTTATAGTCGCTAGTTGTAAAATACATCATTTTACATATTATGGGGTCTATATTAAACATAAGAAAATACGATTTTAAGATTTTCGTTTAGTCATCGTCAGCATAAAACTGGAAATTTGCTTAAAGTTACTGACAGTGTGGATTATATGCTAGCTTGCGCCCGCGACTTCGTCCGCGGTATAACAATTTTACTCCATTACAAACATTGAACCCCCAGTCCACCCCCTTACGGGTTGATTAATTAAATACTGTAAAACACGTGTTTAAATATTTATTTTTTAGAGTACTAGTGCACGCCGAGGTTATATAAGAAACCTCTGTGCAAAATTTCAAGTTTCTAGACCCAGCGGTGTGGGCTGTGTGTTGATTCCGTCAGTCAATCAGTCAGTTCTTGTTTTATATATAGAGATAAAAGTACTTTTCATAAGATAACACAACTACATTTTTTTGCCAAATACAGTAGGTATATTGTAGTTATCGGACACAAATCTGTAATCTGTAACGCTTTTTTCAAGTAGAAGAATGAACAAATTGTTATACGGCTGAAATAATTTCAGTGACGAAGTGGCAGGTTGCACCGAGTTCGCATATTATAAATTTTTTTTATTGATTGTGGAAAAAAATCGTATAAAATATACCTTTGTTAAGCTTGTTGAATTATATACATAGGTATATTTTTTAGATAAGAAACTATGCTAAAAAGATAAACAAATACAAAAACTCAAATTGTTAAAACCATTACCGTCTAGATGTGCTGACGCAAGAGTATCACTTCATTCTTGCCTGTTCAATCGATCGAAATTTGCCGTTGAGGGCGCTTCTTTACGGGGATCAAATACACGAACCAAGATTACAGGTTTTACAAATTTTGTTTGAGAAACGCATTTTTGTTTTTGGTGGCTGTCATTGTCAAACTCATAAATATTTTCATCAGAGAGGTATTTTTAAAAATTTAAATTAGAAACTAAAGATAAGAAGCATAAAGAAGTAGTTCTAAGGAATTAGAGATAGGCCAGAGAATAGCCCTGCGAGGTTGGATCACATAGCGAGAAAAGAAAAACGAATAAAAGTGAACCTAACCATGATTGTTGTGCGTTTCGTAGCTTCTGCGGTCTTTTACCTTCAAATAATTTACAAATCATTTAAATAAAGAGCGTTTTAAGTGCAATTAGTAGTATGATAACATGCAAATGAGAGGCACATATAAATATAACTATTACAACTGGAAAGTGCCATACACTTAACCGGGAAAATAAACAGTAAGTAAATATTAACACTTGTTCAGGGATATTCTCTGATCGACTTATTTCATTTCAGATCAAAATAAATATGAAACTGAGGTCTTTTATTGCTACAGAAACACCCATTGGCGCACCAGGGGGTGGGGGGGGGGGACTTGCGGGTTAACCTCCCCCCCCCAACCATAACTGGTTTCTTGCAAGCACCTATTTTTAATTTCTTTGTGTAGGACTGATGGAACTGCAACACAAAAGAATAAATCTATGTATACTTACCAAGGCAGAAAAAAACAACTATACTTATTCAAAACTATATTTATTTATCTATTCTTTTCTCGCTATGTGATCCAAACTCGCAGGGCTATTCTCTGGCCTATCTCTAATTCTTTAGAACTGCTTCTTTATGCTTCTGATCTTTCGTTTCTAGTTTAAATTTTTAAAAATACCTCTCTCTGATGAAAATATTTATGACAGTTTGACAATGACAGCCACCAAAAAGCAAAAATGACAGTTACGCATCCAGGGTTTCTCAAACAAAATTTATAAAATCTGTAATCTTGGTTCGTGTATTTGATCCCCGTAAAGTGGCGTCCTCAACGGCAAATTTCGATCCATTGAGTAGGCAAGACTCTTGCGTCAGCACATCTAGACGCCAATGGTTAAAACCAGAATAACCAGATACATACATACTATATATATACTGCGGGTTGTCGGGAATTCTCGATGCCAACAATATGAAATGGAGATATACAATCTCGCATAAGTATATCCTTTAGTCTGATATTTCTGTATATGCGCATGCGTTAATACGATTTTTTTCATTGGTCAGAAATAGTACAGAATTAGATGGTGAATTGTACTAATCATCGGCTGTTGTGCGTATATTTCGGCTTCTTTCAGCTTTTTTTTTTTTTTAGTTTACAGTTGGATCGCCATTCGCCATTTTTTCTTTGTCGTGTTGTATTTTGTATTCGGTGTTCTTGTGGTTGATTTTGAAGTGTGCTAACTTATGCCCTGATGTACAAAAAGTAATAAACTAGTTCAATTATACCAAAAAACCAGCTCTGTCAAGAAACGTATGAAGCGTGGCGCCGTTAGATGGCCAATAGCAACACAAGATTTAGCGCAATCGCAGTTTACGAAATATCAGACTAAAGGATAGACTTATGCGAGATTATATATCTCCATTTCACATTGTTGGCATCAAAATCCGCACATTGCGTAAATGGGGAACCCGCAGTATATTATATGGTATGTATATGGTTAAAACTAACCTGCAGCACCGACTGTTAAATAACGAAATAACTCGATCAACAGCTGTCATTCAAATGCCAGTGCCGGGTTCTAATTTTTGAAGGTAAATAATTAAACATAATAATTACCTGTTCTGCGCCACATATAAAATATAGTAAAAAATACGACTGTCTCGGCCTATTTTAATTAATTAATACATAAAGTAAGAAATAGATATTTTAAGTTATTTAAAATAAGTACCTATTTGAGTTCGTCCAGGCATGATAGATTCACGTTTTTAGCAATTTCCACCTAGACGAGGAAAGAGAGTTACCACCTATAGGCCACACGTCTGTCTAATGCCGCACCCACAGTTTGATAGAAGGACACAGAATTTGACCCTATTGCATTTTGCCAGGGTTTGTTCAGGTTTAAATTAGGAATACAACTGATACCGATATGATAATAATATATCGGCGATATATTCATTTTGCCGATATATCGGAATCTCCGATAAATCAGTGGCCGATACACCTATACTATAAAGTTTAAAATGCCGACGTTTTCCAAAATAGTCGCGCAGAGGATCTGTGCCCTTGCCCCCACCCCATTCCGCTTCTAAATATCTTGCCCTCGCCCGCCGACCTCCGCGCCTCTATTACTGATCTTGACTTGTTATACTAATTGCGTCATAAGAGGTCCAGTTTACTGTGTTTTTTACTTGTTTGCATCAATATTTTTTTGGGTTTATTTGAGAAGATAAATAAATAATGTTTAGCTATGGTCTATTCAGTGTGAATTAAGAACGATGACAGAAACCCGTTTTACAAGGGAGAGATAAATTATGTCTCTCCCATCTTCTTTCTCTTTCATTTGCTTTTCTCTTCCGTCTCTCTCTCTCTCTCTCTCTCTCTCTCTCTCTCTCTCTCTCTCTCTCTCTCTCTCTCTCTCTCTCTCTCTCTCTCTCTCTCTCTCTCTCTCTCTCTCTCTCTCGCTCTCGCTCTCGCTCTCGCTCTGTGTGTGTGTGTTTTTTTGATTTGTTCCATCAAGCTTTGTTTGATTAATTTGAGAAAGTAAATGTTTAACTGTGGTCTGTCCAATTTAATTTAGAACCATGACAGAAGCTCGTTCTACAAGAGAGATATACACACTCTCTCTCTCTCTCTCTCTTCCTCTCTCTCCTTTCTCTTTCGTTTATCTCTCTTATACTTTGTCCCATAACTTGTTTTTGTAGCGTAAAAAATATACCTTATAAGCTTATAGAAAACATTTGAACATATTCTTTTTTACTGGTAACAACATCGTTGTTTGTCTTTTTCTAATTCACCTCTTGCGAACAAGGATAGAAATAAATCGGATTGCTTTGGAAATTTTATCAGGAAAGAAAATAATATTGCGATGGCTATTTGAAATTGAAATACTTTCACAAGCGAAGAGGCTGCGATTAAAAATTGATCATATTCTTTTTTTGCCTTTTCCCAATGCATCCTGCCAACAAGGATGAAAAGAAATCTGACTCCTCCGTGATCATCAGCAAAGAAATGATGAATCGGTATCGATATCGTATCGGCAAAATTGCGTATCGTTGCATCCTTAGTTAATATACACCGGAGCAAACCTCATCCAGCAAAAATTCGATTTGTCTGTCCAATCTTCACGTTGCACGGTTTTAAGGAAAAGTACAAAATAAAATTTGGATTTCTACCAAAGTTTTGATCTTGATATATGCTTCAGGATATTTGATAGTCTCGTTCTAACAAAACTTGAATATCTCATTGGAATATGGTCACCTCAATCTGGGGTTTGGTGTGCTATTGAGAGAATACACGGAAAATTGCTTAGGTGGGTATATGTTTTTTTAAAAAATATGGGTAATAATAACCAGAGAGGGGTTACTACCATTTGGCTTTACCTAAGGTGTTTAATAGGTTGTATTTCAAAAATCGACGAGTTAAAAAGCAATCTTCTGGTCATTTTTAAAATACTTAAGAATATAATTGACTGTCTAGAACTCCTACAGCAACTCTACCCTATTCTATTCTGTGAAAATAGTTCAATGTAGAGCCAAACCCATTAGTTTATTAGGTTTGTTCTAGAACCAATCTATACAAAAATTTTCCAGTTTACCGAATGTTTGATGTATTTAATAAAGTTGCATGTGATATGAATACAGATTCAATTAGTTTTAATTCTTAAATCTTAGTTATTTATAAGTGTGTATCGTAACTGGTATTTATACTGTTCATACACTATATATACATAAATAAATTTCTTTAATACATTATTATTTGTCTTTTTTATGTGTCTTACAACACCGGAAAGTCGTTCTTTTTTAAGCAAACAAAATATTTAAAAAACCGAGGTAATAAAGATGGAAGCTGATTACTCTTCTTGGTAGTTTAACGTTCTACCTTCCTACAATATCGACCGTCATCTTCCAACGGTTTTTTTAATATATGAAAGGCCTCTCAACAATCTTTATACCTAATACGAGAGCAAACTTTGGAACAAATGGAACAATAAAACGAGTTTTAGAAAATAAGGAAGTTTTAGACACTTGATATCCCTCGAGGAATCTGCGTGTTCTGTCATTACCAGCGGCGTAGTTAAACATAGTGTGTTGTAATCGGAAAATAAATTTGTTTTTAGTTTATGGCAATAGGTACTATATAAAGTTACAGTAAAAATAAGGTAAGTGTTCCATTGTCACTGAAATTGAAATTTGTAGATTTTGGGGCCTTGCAGTAATTAATTCAAGTATTTTAAATTTAGTTTTGCGCCGGACAAATCAAACAGTTTGAGAAACATTTTTCGCAGTAATTTTTAAATAAAAAAACAGCGAGATTACAAATGTTCAGTACGATACCAATGACTGTTTTCCCGACGATATTAGTAGGTATCTACGACCGCTCACGACAATCGTAGATGTATCGGAAAAAGCACCAATTTTGATATAAGTACATGGTCTCTTGGAATCGCACTGCAAAAAAGGAAACTAAATTTACATAACGGGTCGTTGGTAATTTTGCTACCCTCGACTCGCTGTATTTAAAACTATATTTTACAATGTAATCTACATAGTAAGATCATTTAATAACGTATGATATTTTTAGTATTACTTGTGAAAACATGGAATTTTTCCCAAGATATTACTTAATATTTTATTGTGTAATGTAATATTTCCCATTTTATTATTACATTATTGTGTAAATTTACGATCTGATATTCGGTATCAACCTTGTAAGACATATTACATTGTGTAATGTAATTTCAAATGGCCATTTTACCCGTAACACTGTAAGTTTACAACGTAAAATTGCATGTTACAATGTAATCCTACATATTAATATTTGACATTGCATTGTATATTTATTTACTCTCAATAGCAGCGAATACTGCTGAAATTTCAGCACTCTAAAGCCTCATTTGTAACCCATGGGACCTTTTTTTTATCTAAGACATCCCACGTAGACTTCAAGCCTAAGTACTAACGTATCGTGGGGGCCTGAAGAGAAGGGAAATGTAGTCTATTGACACGGGATTTGAAGGATTGGAGGTTGGGACGGGAAGGGAAAACATCTGCAGGCAATTTGTTTCATAATCTGGAGACCCTAGGTGTGAATGAGCGAGAGAAGTGGTCTGTTCTAGGCTTTTGCAGCTGGACAGTAAAAGGATGCATACGTAACGCGCCTCTTGTTGTTCTGTTAGGGACATTCAAGGGGGAATAATACCGGCTAGTTTTGCAGAGCAAAATCCGTGGAAGTAGCGGTAGAAAAGGGATACGTCCCCTACTGCGCGGCGATGAGCGAAAGAAGGGAGTTTTCTTGTGAGGGCTGGGTCATTGATAAGTCGGATGGCTCTCTTTTGGATAGAATCAAGGATCTTAAGTGTCGAAGGTGATGCCGCTCCCCAGATGTGGGAGCAGTACTCTAGGTTAGGTCTTATTTGGGAAACATAGAGAGTGTATAAGTTGGAAGGGGAGAAGTATTTTCTGGCTCGAAAGAGAAAACCAAGCTTTTTAGCTGCCGATGTGGCTACTGAAGTAATGTGTTTGTGCCAGCTGAGATCATGTTAGAAAGCGACGCCAACGAGATCGAAGGTTTCGTTGTTTTGTAGGGCTTGGCCATTCATGTGGATGGGGTAAGCGTTGCCAGATTTTTTGCGTGAGATGGAGCAAGACTGGGTTTTGTAGGCGTTGAACTGAACAAGGTTCTTGACACCCCAGTCTAAGATTAATTGAAGATCTTGGGAAAGGGATAGGTATCTGCGTCTATAGACCGTACATAGACCTACATCAAACTTGAGAATAAAACAGGATGAACCCTGTGGATAATTTTTTTTTATTTAAAATCATTTTTTACCCAGTGGAAAGCAACAAAAATGTATTTTTTTTCGATACAGAAATTATTGTTTCCTTACATAAAGATGTACTTACATACATAGGTATTTATCCTTTTTTAACTCCCTTGTGTTAGGTCTCTTGTGCCGTAACCAAAAGGTGACGGTGCGAGTTCCTTGAGCCGCAGCTTCTATTACTTATCTGGCCTATAAGGGGTGTAAATTGTATAATATTTTTTGCAATCAGTTTTGACTGAATGGACGGAATATGGGCGGAGTTGGTTGTCGCTCTGTTTAATCTTTAAGGATGTCACGACATATTTGCTACTTAGTCGGTAGTTAGTCTAGGTTAGTGCATGTGGACGTACTATGCGTTTGGGGTCCAATTTGACATGGAAATTTCGTATGTGCAAAAATGGCATCAACTAGCAACTGTCGGCTGATGAATTGCAGCAAATGTCTAATGATATTATTGAAAAAGGAATAGAGACTGATACTGACTTTTCTTAGCGTGATAGTGAGCATAGCGATCATGAAAGTGAGCCTGAGCAAGAATGTAGTGATAATGAAGTGGAAAATTTGGCGGTACCAAGTGATATTAGTGAGTCTAGTGAAGAAAGGGAGTCAAATTATTTTTATGGGAAAAACCGGCAGAAATGGTCAATAATGCTCCAGGTCCTAGTCACACACGTGCTACAAATTTAATTTCTCATTTACCTGGATTGAGAGGAGAATCTTTCTTGAAGCAACCTTGTGAACCAGTAGTAGGTTGGAATTGTTTTATTAATGACCAAATATTAGAGATTCTAGTTAATGAAACAAGTCTCTTGTCAGTTTACCAGTCACGTTGATAAAGTGGAACTGATAGCATTTTTTGGACTTTTGTATTTAACTGGCATCTTCAAATCCAAAAACGAAGACCTTCAATCGCTATTCGCAACAGATGGAACTGGCTGCAACATTTCTAGAGCGACAATGTCTGAAGCGCTTTTACTTCCTTCCCACTGCCTTGCGTTTCGATGACAGATCCACGAGGAAGGGAGAATCAATAATGATCCTTTAGCTCATATTTCCGGAATTTTTGGAACATTTATTGATAATTGCAAATCAAATTACAGTTGTGGGGAATACTTATTGCATTTTGTGGACGGTGTAAGTTTCGTATGTACCTTAAAAATAAACCGGACAAGTATGGTATGAAGATGCAGTGCCTTTGTGACGCAAATACGCATTATTTGTTCAATGCATTTATTAATGCAAGAAAAACCATACCTACGACCGTAACAGAAAACTGGGCATACCTACTTTGAATGTATTAAGATTAATTGAGCCAGTTGAGAAATATTACAGGGGATAACTGGTATGAACTTTGTATGAACTAATAACTGAATTTAAAAGACAAGGATTAACTTATGTTGGTACCCAATAAGAGGGCCCCCTGCATTTCTTCCTCATAAAGACAGGCCCGTTAATAAATGCATCTCTATTTGGATTCACCAGTAATGAAACTTGTTTCTTATGTATCTCATAAAAATAGGGCCATTTTACTGATATCTTCGATGCATCACACCAAAACTATAATAGATAATAAGTCAAGAGATTTTTTATAACGATACCAAGGGCGGTACGTGTGGATGTTCTGGATAAAAAAAGCGCATGTTATAAAATAGGGAGAAGGGAGATGAACACGAAGATGGCCGCAAGCAATATGGTTTACACTAGTGGATGTAGCTGGTGTAAATTCAAATGTTATTTTTAACTGTGTGGCTGGAAACCAAACGATGGATAGAAGAAACTCTTTAACCAAGTTAGGGAGGTAACTAATTCAGGAACACTTGAATCGCCGTGTCCAAGAGAAAAGTCTACCAAGGAAACTACG
Source organism: Philopedon plagiatum (assembly GCA_963971165.1). NCBI lineage: Eukaryota > Metazoa > Arthropoda > Insecta > Coleoptera > Curculionidae > Philopedon > Philopedon plagiatum. The sequence continues at coordinate 33,621,661 of OZ020196.1, read as the reverse complement.
CGCTCTCATATACAAGGTAGGGAATATTGAAGAAAGAGAACCGACGCCAGGTCAACAACCTGAACATGTTCAAGGACGAAAAAGGGGAGGATGTCAGCTATGCCCTTATTCACAGAAGAAAGAATCGATGATATACTCTTTCTTTTTATCCCCGCCTCCTCGTTATTTTTTTACCATTTGTAAGACAAAATTAGATTTTCGGACCTCAATAACCCCAAAAATCTAACATTTTTGGAGAAATTCCCAGCCGCTCCTTTTTATCCCCCCTCCCGTTATATTTTTTAACAACTGTTGGGCAAAATTAGATTTTCTGAGCGCAATAACCCCGAAAATGACATATTAGTTACCAACTTGGAAAATTTTCCAGGCGCTTGTATACCCCCCCCCCCCCCCCCCCACGTTAATTTTCTTAACATTCATTATACAATATTAGATTTTCTGACCTTCATAACCGCGAAACTGGCATATTAGTTTACATTTTTATAATAAATTGTCAATCGCCCCCTTTTATCCCCCCCCGGTTAACTTCTTTTTAACATATGTTAGATAAAATTAGATTCTCGGACCTCGGTAATCTCATAGTCTTCTTAAAAATATTTTTAATTTTTTCTGTGTACATTGTCTTTCCAACGGAGACCTGGAATGTTATATTATAATCCAGCCTCTAGATTACACACTTTGAACCCCCATTTTATCCCCTTAGGTGTTGATGTCTAAAAAATTATAAAACATGTGTTTTTTAGAGTACTTTTACGTAGTTTCAAGGTAATAGAACCGTATAACACTACTCCATTACAAACTTTAAACTTGAACCTCCATTTCACCCCGCTAGGGGTTGATTCATTAAAAACTCTAAAACACGTGTTTAAACATTTATGTTTTGTAGTACTTCTATGAAGCTTCGAGTTAATAGGACCATCTAATACTTTTTCTCCATACAAAGTGTGAACTCCTGTTTCACCCCCTTAGGGGTTGAATTTAGAAAAACCCCTTCTAGTGCACGCCTACGTTATATAAGGAACTTCTGTGCAAAATTTCTAGTTTCTAGACCCAGTGGTGTGGGCTGTGCGTTGATATGTCAGTCAGTCAGTCAGTTTCTTCTTTTAAGTATATATAAAGATAACATATTGAAGATTTAAGAAATATTGTGTACAGTTTGTTTTATAACTTCTCAATATATTAAAGAAATTAACTTTATGTTATGATACATAAATTAATGTTTAAATATATTTTTCATTGTTGTCGTTGGCTAGAAGTTAGTACGTCGATGGCTATCGCGTCGAACATGATACATGATTATTTAATACATATATTTTAGGACCAAAATATTTGATTAGAGATAATGATTTTCTTTTTAGTCAGAACCATTTAAATCGTGTTAAAATCCTGCGGCACTGTGTCATCCTATTGCTTTTATTCCTGCGCGGGAACAGTGATATACCTACTCGCGGTTGGGTTCGAAATTTTTCTAATGCAGTTTTCTTGTTTCTCTCATCCCATTTTCTTACAATATAAAAGCGTTTGAATTCTCAATGAAGTGTTAACTTTCTACTTAGAAGTGATTGGTTAGTGATCCACAATATGTTGCCAAGCTGGACAAAAACAGTGTTGCTTCTTCCACCGTTAGGATAAATTTTTTAATACAAAATTTAAGTTTAAAAACTGGGATGATTAAAACATGTAACTACGTATAATAAAGTCAGAAAAATTCACCATGTTCCTCTTGTAGTGCGTGTGTATGTTTGAGACACAACGTTCGCATTCCGTCAGCCTTGCAAGGCACATAATATGTATTTCATCTGTGCCTCTATTTTTTTTTTAGTTTTTGTCAGTACCCTTAGTTTTAACTAATATTTATGACACCCTATATTACGTTATTTATGAGATAGGCGTTATTCCTACTAGCTTAAACTTTCTGCCATCAAAAATCAAAACGAAAGATACTAATTGAGCGCAACTAATTGTTTCACTCAATTTTTCATAACGGGAGCATAAAAAAGAACAACCATGAAAGAAATATGTTATAAATTAAACCCTAAGCCGAAGTACAATATTCCATTAAAACATTTATTACAGCCAGATTCTCCAACGCTAGTCCGGTCTAATTTGACAATCAAAAGTTTTAAACTGACAAGTGTAAGAATAAGACAACTAAGTTTTATACTATGAACTAATTTCTGATCTTTTTCGCAAATTTATCAAGAAAAGGACAATTTTAGTACGCACTTTCAACAATAATAGAACTAAATTCATTGCAGCAACTCGTTCCAAGATGAAAATCATTTGGAAACCAAGTAAATGGCTGAAATATCAGAATAATTCATAACTTTTTAATGACGACTTATTAACAATGACAGGACAAAAACCTGTCAAAACATAACTGATCAACTATAAGATCTTAATTTAAACCAGTACTAAATCATACTTTCTTATTGAATCTGAACGGTAAATATTAAAGGTGACAGGTTTTATCCCTTTATTTTTTTAAAGCTCCAACTATTCTCTCTCACACTTTTAACCAGAGTACTAGTTTCTACAAATTAAACAATAATGACACCTATGGACATGTTTGTCAATGTATTTATTACATGAAGCAATTATTTAATTCAAAATACTTATTCAGGTGGAATTTTTTAATAATACGAACATTTAATTAAACTTATAAGAATATGACAATCTAAGCAATGCAATAAGAATACCAAAAACTCCACTCCCATATTTAACACCCCTTTTTTCTAATTGCTCCCTTAGATATCTGAATAAATTTCTGATTTCTTTCTGGGATAGGGGAGAGTGGTATATGCAGGGACGTTTTTTTACTTTATGTTATTAAAAAATTATTTTTTCTATTTCATGAACAACAGTGTTTTTTTCATTTTAAATCCACATTTAGTTATTCTTTTTTTCAACTATTAAGAACTATTGTTCTATCAAATTCGTTCAAAAAGACTTGTCCCTGGATATACCATGTGTCCCAATGTGTACCACCCTATGGTCTATAACGGGACAACAGGGAACTAATAGAGAAACAGGATATTTATGCATTTTAAATTCATAAAAAGGGGAAAAAAGAGTTTAATACTTAGGTACTAAGACAATTTTATGTTAATAATGAACACATATGATCCTCTGATTAATAGGTACTAAACAAAAATGACTAAACTGAAAAAATCAAAACATCTTACTATATAGATATTAAATTCCGAAAAATTAAAATTAAATTTAAGCTGTTTGGCACCTCTTTCAGTGCCTCCTACTACAATTGACTGAGGTAGCTTGCATACAACATCCATTTTATTGACTATATCCTCGTCCTTTTTTTCACGAAAAATAAATGTAAACTCTGAACATTTTCTTAGGAAATTCACAGAGTATTCTTCAGAGTCCACTGCATCTACCTGGCCAACAAAAAAAATATTGTCCTTTTTTACGTCTTTCTTTTAACTCGCTAGAGCAGGGGCGGACCGTGACTTTTGGTTGGGGGGGGGGGGGGGGGGGGGTGTTGGTAGACAAAACCATTGTTTTTATATAAATATGTATATACTACCGTGCTGTATAATGTTTATAATAACTACTATAAGAGATCAATGGGGGGGGGGGGGGTTAACCCCACCCCCAGCGGTACGCCTCTGCGCTAGAGTGAACGGTTGTCCAGTAAAAACCTCAGGTAAATGCCAGTGTTGGTTTTAATCAGAATGTACAGACTTTTTAACAAATTTTAGAAACTTACCATGCATCACTTAACTAGAATAATATACCAAGCCAGCCGCAAAAGTTTTCCAACGAATTCGGGAACAAACTTTCATTCACTTGTTTTTTTAATAGTTCAAAACTAAAAACAAAATGTATACATTTAGTTTATTAGTTCATATGTATAACTACAATTAGACGTAATTTTAACCATTCTTGAAGGGGAGAGGGTTCTGGTATGCATCCGGTGTATAATAATCGAGCGTCCATAAAAGTTAACTTTTGATGATTTGTTAATCTTGTTAAATATAGGTGCTTGTACCGATCGAACCGAAAACGCATAGTCCAAAGATGATCCTATAGTCGTAATTTACTTCTCAGAATATCCCTCCCAATAACATACCCATGGTGTCAGTTGCTATTTACATAAATTAAGGTTTTTTTACCTGAATAAGGGTTTTTCTTCGAACACGAACCTACCCCGTCTATGGGTTCGGATTTTTAATTACCGAGTAATAGGCAAAGACCTGAGGTTAACTTTAATATTCCATTATTAACTGTCGGTCGGTGTTACGTCCCCTGTCATTAGGTCGAATAGAATTATGTTTTTCTATCTGTATACTCTGTGAAATTATATCGACAATTAGACTAAATAATTTTTAGTTTTTAGCTATTTCATTATGGATCGAGTATTTGGTGCTTTACACCGATTATGTCTTTAGACATTTTCTCAGCAAAGTACATAATTAGATCATGTATGAATCTGTGCCATTTTGAAGAGTAGATTGTCTTCAAAAACTCTATTTACTTTTGAATTACAAACCATATTATAGTACCGATTCGCCAATAATGTGTGGAAAATGCGTAAATGCCTGTTTTTGTAGTGGCGAAGCGATTCCTGGCTATTTGAAGTAAATAGTACTTATTGATAGCTTTTAGAATTATACCAGGTCTACTGTTTAAATGGGTCCCAAATAATTGCATAATATTTTTATTTATTTACTAATAAAGAAATCTCGAAAACTTAAAAACAGGAAATATCCAGACCTTAAACGATAAAGGTGTTTTATAACAATGGGGACGGTGAACATTTTTTTCTCATTTGCAGATTATCAAAAAACTGTGAAACGGGTTTTTTATTATTGGATATATCGTTACCATTTTCTTCTTGAATTAAATAAATATTGGTGGGGGAAGATTAGTCGTTATATACACTTTAGCGCTAAAGTTAGCTAAGAAGTTTATGAACACAGAGCCGACACACCAGACCATTTATATTTTGACACGAAAAATATAGGTTATGTTACGGTTCTATTTATTTAGAAAACAGGAATATTTCAGTCTGAAATCAGATAATTACTTACTGTTAAATTTAAGGTAATAGAGTATCCTAATATTACAATCGTACATTATAATACCCCACCATGAGTGCTAAAAATGCATAATAATATAATTAAAGTAGGTAAAACAGCCTTTCTGGTCTATTAGGATGTTTTTTGCATACATTATCCTTAATTCCTTTATATTTTATCATTGTCTTTGTAAGCTGAATAGTAGGGATGTGTTGGTATTTGAGTAACGCGATTTTGGAGCGCTATTTTTTTTTATACCGCTCCGTCGCGATCTACAACGACCAAGTAACTAGTTCCTGTGGCGCGGCAAAATAGCCTCTATTCTCGGAATCGAAGTATCGAATCGGACAACGTGTTTTCCGAGGAACGAGTATGGAGCGTCAGCGAACAGAGGAACAAGTTATTTATTGTGTCACGTCTAGGGATGGGCGATAATGGGTTTTACCTATCGATACCCATCGGCAAGGTACCTATCGATAAGTTTTAGTTATCGATATGCCGATATTTATCGATAACTATCGATTTATCGATAACTATCGATATATCGATAACTATCGATTTATCGATATATCGATAACTATCGATATATCGATAACTATCGATATATCGATAACTATCGATATATCGATAACTATCGATATATCGATAACTCTCGATATATCGATAACTATCGATATATCGATAACTTTCGATAACTATCGATAACTATCGATATATCGATAACTATCGATAACTATCGATATATCGATAACTATCGATTTATCGATAACTATAAATTATATATAATAATACTTATAGATACATTAATATACATTTAAAAGGTAGTTCGTAATCGTAAGTGTTCGCTCGAGCCGATATTTACCAAATTTCTGCTTTCTGGAGGTTTACGAGAAGTGCTTTAGCAGTATATTATAATAATTAAAAAATTAATTACTGATAATGCACTAGGTGTTCCGAAATTAACGTACAATAATTCTAAGGCAGTTAATTAAAAATATACTGTAAGTTCATTAAAAACATCCTTTGAAAAACTAATAATAAGGCATTAACTCAAAATCGGAAACACATTTAAAACTAGTAATAGGTAAGCGAACTTCTGTTTTTGAGTAAAGGAAGTTGTGGGTAAAAAAATTACCATTTTTTTTAATGTACTGGTTTAGAATGCACAGTTTTGAGTAAAACTAATTCAACAGTGATGCAAAAGCTGGGCAATTCTTTCAGATAGGCAGCTCAAATTACTTCTGTATCTTGAAAACAAAGCTGAAGGCCCGGATTTATATATCTTTTTCCCACAGTTATGTAAGAAATCACATTCTAAAATTTAATACACCTAATGAACCCGCTTTGTCCTGATTTTTATCATCTGATGGTTTTTGTTGCTTTGAAGTTTTACTACCTACGTTAGAAGAATTCTTATCAAGAGAATAGTATCATACAGAGCTTTGCGAAGGTTTTTTTAATAGGCACAATTACCTGTTTCGTTTTACACTATGTGGAAAGCATTTTTCTTCATTACACATGGGAAAGCGATTTGTGTAACTTAAGCAAATTATTTAATACCATAATTTTATTTCACTTATAGGCTCTGACAAAAACTAAACTGCTGGCTGTTCGAACTGCATAAAGGTAATCGAATGCGACTTTTAACATTTTCTTGAAATTTTTTTCGCTATGCCTTCAAGGCCATGCTGATTTTCATGTGTTCTAAGACTTTTAAATACAGGGTGGTTAAACTTATCTATTTTCTGCGCCTTTGGGACATTCAGTGGGCAATTTGCGAAAAACAATTTTAAGGATTTTTTAATACCTTCCCTAAGTTTATAGATATATATTTTTTTTTATAGAAAAAGGGATGTTCTTTTCACCCTGTATCTTACCTCTTTTTCCACTAGTAATTATCACTTCAGCTAATAATTTTAGAGAACACCTCATCTTTAAATAATTTTCAAGAAACACTGATCTTTGAATTATTTTCTAGAAAAACTTTGTGTGGGGTGGAGAAATATTGTGAAATTTATAGTAATTCTAAAAAAAATAAGAAAATCCCAGAGTCAATATTAGTGACATGTTTTGTGAAACAATTGCTCTTTTAAAATTTTGAGTTAATTGTTTGCATGTTTTACGAAAAAAATCTCCGGAAGTTTTTTTTTAATTTTTTAAATAAGTCGTTGAACTACAAAGTCAGAGGCGTAGCCAGCCTTGCGAGGCGGAGTGGGCAAACATATAAGGGGGCGCTTCATAATTTTTTAGAACCTTAATAAAAATACGGTATTACGGTAATAACAGTTTATTGTGTGAATTCGCCCGAGCGGCAAGGGGCGCCAAGCCAGGGGGGCTGGGAGGGCATTCGCCCCCCTGGCCCCCACCTGGCTACGCCACTGTATAAAGTTACAGCGGCCCTAAGGCTGTTCCCCTGGATGTATAGATGTTTAATATTTAAATCCTCCAATCGAGAGAAAATTTATATTTCAATAAAAAATAGTGCCCACTAACGAAGTGCCCATACATCTAATATAAACAATTCAATTGTAAATTCAAGCTATTTTTGATTGTTTTCCAAAATGGTCGTTAGATTGTACCGTATTAGTCAGCGATAGATTGAAGTGGCTTTAAAAAAAATCCAAAAATCAATTTTACGATATTGTCTGGTAAGTAAAGATTCACATTTTAAATATATTAGAAATATACAGTACTCCAGAAAAGTAAGACGACACGGAAATATATTTTCCTTAAAGGAACATCCTGTATACTATCTTGTTATATAATATTAACGTCAATCCTTAATACACCTCAGATGCTCAATACTTAGCTCAAATAATTTCCTAGATATTTACTTCTGAAAAGTGGCATTTTTGGCTGTTTGACAGTCTGGAGCAGCCAAATGGTGTATTTTTGAGCAAGTAATTTGCTTGTTACTTAGTTTTTTATCATTTAATCAAGAATAGCTAACGACTGGATATCAAAACTTCCGGTTTTAAGTAATTTACGGTCAATTTTCAGGAACATGCAAGTCGTTTCACTGTAAGATGCACCATTTGGCTGCTAAAGGCAATCAAACAGTCGAAAATGCGACTTTCCAGATGTCAATATCTCGGACATTATTTCCGCTACGTATTGAGCATTTGAGATGTATTAAGAACTGACCTTAAAATCCTGTAACAAAAACGTATACAGGAAGTTCCATTAAGGAAAATATGTCTCCATGTCGCCTTACTTTTCTGAAGCACCCTGTATATTTCTAGTATTTTTAAAGTGTGGATGTTTACTTACCACACAATGCAGTAAAATTGATTTTTGGATAAATTTTCTCTGTGAATCACAAAACCTCTTCAATCTACCGCCGACTAATGCGCTACCATCTAACCACCATTTTGAAAAACAATCAACAATAGCTTGGATTTAAAACTGAGTTATTTATATTAGATGGGCATGTTCAGTGGGACTATTTTTTATTGAAATATAATTATTTTCTCAATTATATGATTTAAATTTCAAACATCTATACCTCCACTGGAACAGCATTAGGACTGCTGCAACTTTGTATTTCAACGACTTATTTAAAAAGTTAAAAAATCGTCTATAGCTTTTGCGTCAAGCATACAAACAATTAACTTAGGGCATATTTTCGCGCGTAAGACGCTGTAAGCGTCTTTAAGACCGGACCCCAATTCCGCCTAAATACGGAACAGAACTAAAGATTTCATTGGTTCATTTGAATCACGTGACGTGATTTGAGAATCCGGCATTAAAATGTGACATAAGCTGCTGAAGCGCAAAAAGATGCCCTTAAAATCTTAAAAAAGCAATTGTTGCACAACAAAACATGTGACTAATATTGACACTTGATTATCTATCTTTTTTTTTCTTTTTTAGAATTACTATAAATTTCACACTATTTGTCCACCCCGAGGTCCGCCCTGTACAAATATTTTCTTAAAAAATAATAATCGTTTTCCTTTGGACAAGGAGGTACCTAACTAAAATTAAGATACCATGGACTCTTCCTAAGCCAGCGAAAAATGAATAAAATTTGCGTAGGTATATTTAAAGAGTTTCACCACGTACTATCAGCAAGTATAACCTATCGATATATCGATAACTATCCATATATCGAGTAATATCGATATATCGGCAGTTATCGATAACTATCGATATATCGATAGTTATCGATATATCGATAGTTATCGATATATCGATAGTTATCGATAGTTATCGATATATCGATAGCTATCGATATATCTATAGTTATCGATATATCGATAGTTATCGATATATCGATAGTTATCGATATATCGATAGTTATCGATATATCGATAGTTATCGATATATCGATAGTTATCGATATATCGATAGTTATCGATATATCGATAGTTATCGATATATCGATAGTTATCGATATATCGATAGTTATCGATATATCGATAGTTATCGATATATCGATATATCGATATTTTTTAAAACATTTATCGATTGTCGATATATCGATAGTTATCGATAACTATCGATATATCGAAAAAAATTCCCATCCCTAGTCACGTCAGTGTTGCCAACTCTTGGGAAACTCGATTCGTGAGAAGATTGAAGGTCCAAAGGGAAATTTTCACTCAAAGTACTATATTCGTGGGATATTCCATAATTCCATAATATCCACTAATTAATTCAATCAATGTTTATAATCAAGAGTATCCTGAGTATCATATTGGCGCACAGCAGAGGAATCCTATTGGTAACGCAGCAATTTTTTGTTGGCAATACAGCAATCCAATCAGAGTATCGTATTGGCAACGCAATGATTTTCTGTAATTAACTAACTTCAATATATCAATATTATCAAATCAGCATGACCTCTCGGCAAAATATGCGCGACAGAAAATGCAACCAATTACTGGAATTACTCGTGATCGCTAAGAGGTCGTTCTTTGTCAGACAATTTCTAGAAAATCTTAATAATTTTTCAAATTGTATTAATTTGTTTGTAGTGGCCTTTCCCGATAAGGGCGACGGAAATGTATGGTTGTTTTACATTAGTGCTTTGTTTTACTACAACAGTGAAGTAAAAAATGACAATGTGGAAGATTTTAAAAACATAATAAGAAAAAAGAGATATGAATATATTTCCTGTGGAAAAATAAATCAATTTTCAAAAAAAATATATGGGTTTTAAGAGGCAATGTTCTAGTAAGGAAAGAAAAGAAAAAGGGGGAAAGGTAGTTTATAAGTAAAGGGTAACATAAAAGATGTAGAAAGGTAGCTGTAGATTTCCGCTAGCTCCAGTTGCGATAAGTCCACAGGAGATGTTGTTTTTTTTTTGTTTTTTTATCATTTAGTATTAGGAAAAATTTTCCCTTTATTTTTATATGGGTCTGAATACTAATCTTATTTTTGGACACAAAAAATGTAAACATTTTTGTATTTTATGTAATATAGAGGTTTTTAAAAACAAAAAAAAAAGTTCAACCAATCAGTCGTCGTGCGATACTAAACAAAATTTTATGCCACTTCACAGACTTCTTCCTTGTTTGTATTACTTACGTATTAGAAACATTTAATCTGATGTTATATCACTATTATCACCGATTCCGTTGGCATTTGCAGCTTTTACTTGTGGGTTATTATTAATTTTCAGTGAAGATCAACTTTTTTTTTGTTTTAGATAAACTGATCTTGCCGTTGGAAGAAGAGGCCGGCATAACCAACTCCAAACCTATAAATGGGATTAAAATAAATACTTCTCGAATGAGAACCACTTCACCTGGTTAGTCATGAACACATCTATAGATAGTTTAATATTTTGATTTAGTTACTCTTCTACTGTTCGTAGAAACAATAGTTGGCATGATAAAGGCTTGAGGGAAATTAATTAGGTAGAAGTATATTTTAAAGAATACGTTTTAGATAACTCTCACTTGTCTTAGGAATATAAAAATATCAAACATAAGAAAGTCTTCAACAGCACAGATTTAAACGATCGAATGTTTTGTTCGGAAAGAAAAAAATTCCATAAGCCCTGGGGGCATATAAGCGGTAAATAGGTCCTAAGCTGAGTAGAATTTAGAAATGTCATGGGTAAAGTTTTAATTGCTAAATTCCAATGAGCTGTGGAGCAAAATACAAAAATTGTAATTTATTGTTACATGTATTGTGCCAACAGAATCAATCATACCAATAATGAGAAATTAATTAAACTGAATTGGATTTGATTTATCTGACCAATGCTATCAAGTACAGATCGTGTCTGGAACACCTTATTGGAAGAGTAAATTATAATTTTAACTTTCTTTACTCCAGGTGCCAAGTCAATTAAATAAAAGTGTTTAAAAATGATTTCAGGAAGAAATTTCATATCACATGATATTACCTACCCATAAATCCCTAAGCCCCCCCCCCCCCCTCCCAGCGAGGTCTACGTTCCCATATATAAGGATAACAATACCAAAAAGTTTTGAGCATTTTTTCAGATTCAATCGACTTTAGGCATATCAAAAATAGTTTTTAGTTATGTACAAATTAAAGATAATTAAACTCTGCAACTTGCAATCTTACAAATTTAATCAGAAAACACTCGAGCGCGCGAGACTCAACTTGTACCAGGTTTATTTTAACCTGCGTATCGCTTGCCTTATATGGTTTATTTTTTATTACATTCTATAAATTTTAGGAAAACGTAGCTTTGTTCAAATTTGGATGATAAATATGTTGAGAAATACGTATCTGAGGAAAGAAAGGACCTTTTCAGCATATTTTGTCTAATTATAGAAATATTTATGTCACCTCATACTTGAATCAAAAGTTATATTAATTTATCATAAAAGATGATTTTTTAATCCTAGTGTTTCTTTTTTGTAAAACACTGGGGCTATGGCTTTTAAAAGGTTAAACGTATCAAATAAAATTATAGGGCCAGATTTTCCAACGCTAGACCGGTCTAATTTGACAACCAAAAGTTTTAAATCGACCAGTGCAGTGTAAGAATAAGACAAATAAGTTTTAAACTATGAATTTGTTTCTGAGTTTTTTCGCCAATTTATAAAGAAAAGGGCAGGTTTAATACGTACTTTCCACATTAATAAAACTAAATTCATTTTATCAACACGTTCCAAGACGAGCGATCAACTAGAAGATCTTAATTAAACCAGTACTAAATCTGAAGGCTTTTTAGTTAATCTGAACGATAATGTCTTAGATTTAAGAACCGCATTTCTTGTTGTTCTTGTTGCAATTATTGTTTTAAGCAAGAAAAACTATAAAGTAACACTTTTTTAAAAAAAGGGTTACATTTTTTGATATATCCTTGTTTAATATTTTTAATCCGATACTTGCAATTTAGCCTCCCCCTTCTGTCGTCCCAGTTTTCTTCAGCTCACGGTCCACTTTCTTAATTCGTTGACTTACTCACTATTCATTTTAGTTTGCTCCCCTACACTAAGCACTTAACATGTATCTACACTACTCTACTTACAGTACTTACTCTACTTTACAAACTCTTATTTATTCAAATATTTTCACAAGTCTACTACACTTCTACAGTTAATTATGATACACTACAATGTAGGCATGCATATAATATTTAGTTACATTACTTACGTTAGTATAATAAAATAATAACCAGCAAGAAAACGCGCCCAGACATCCGTCTGGGACAGTTGATGGCCTTGGGTAGTGGTTAAAGATGCAAGCGTGCAGGGCTATAAGGGGATTGTTTTACAAAAATTTGAATTTAGTTAAAAGATGCTGTTCTATAAATGTTAAATTTTTTAATTTATATTTGCTGGACAAAAAACATGAAAAAAAAAACAGTTTAATATTTCGCACTACTTTGCTACTTACTTACTTTTAAATGGCTTTATTATCGTACATAATTTTACATCAGCTTAATCTACTAATACAATGTATCTACATACTTACATAATATAAATACGTGTACAATACACAAATAGTTACATGCGTAGCACGAGTTGCCATTCAGAGGTTTATCCAGAGCACGCAGTTCGGTGGGAAAACTGACTTATATACCAGTAATCAGTAATATAATAAATAAATAAATCTCACTATTGTAGGTTATTTATTATATTTTTTCTCCAGATCAAATAATCTGATAAACCTACTACTTACTTACTTACTTTACTTTAAAATCTCATTATTCATTACATATATTTACATTTATCTATTTACAATAATTATTACATTGCTGTGTATAATATTGACATATTGTCTAGCAAGACAACGCGGCCAGGCAATAAAATAAATTTCAAAAATAACTCACAGCGTGACGTCATGCGCGATCACGGACGCATTTGACACGGTTTGGTATCATACCTTCCTTTTATTGTATCATGGTTGATTCCTTGCCTCTTCACCCCGGTTTTTTGTTTATGGTATATGACAAACAATGGCCGTGTTTTTGGTATTGCTGTTAGGTATCTTCGGTAAAGAAACATTTCGTCTGAGGTGAAAACAAGTTTGTTTAAAATGTATCCAATGTTGTATTGTCTTTTGTTGTTAACGCCAATTAAGAGAAAAGAAGAGCGGGCTAAATCTATTTGTTGACTGTGAAAAAAAAGGGACGCAAGCCTTGTCTAAGGACGCAAGTAACTAAAATAATCTTCATTTTATTTAATTCGTTATTTCAGTTAGAAATTAAACAGAAAAATGCGTATATCAAATCGGTGACGTTTTCTCATTCTAGAAACGAATAAAAAAGAAAGATCGATAATATTTCTGTTTCAGTGCACCAGTCATTATTGATTCTTAATGTTTTTGAAACCAACAAACAACTAACATTCCAATTGGCGTTTTTGAATTATGGATAAGTAGCTAATACCATACAGAAAATCAACAGAAATATGAAGCTATTAAATTTAATTACCTTACGGATAAAAGCGCCTATTTTTAAGTTGGTGACCGGGTAATTTTTATAACATGTGTTGGTAACAGTGCTCTTCGCTTTCCGTTGTCGCCGCCAGTGTTACCAACTTAGCTTTAGCCCTTATAAGTCTGTTCCTACACGTGCGTACAGTTTTCTGACCGTCAGAAACAATCAGTCAGTTACATACACTAAGCGCCTGTCGCTGTGCAACATGTAATATTTATCTGGGCAACTCTGTTTCTGATCGAAACCCGATCAAGGACTCTTTGTGGGGACAAACTGAAATATCGGGACACCATTTAAATGCGGGACTGCCCCGCCAAAATCGGGACGGATGGTCACTTTATCTATTATTAGGCTAAATTCAAAAAATTATTCTTCTTGCTTTGAATTTTGGACAGGCCCGTGATCAGTTGTATTAATTGTACCATCAAATCACGTGACTCAAAACTTCTGAGCAAAATATAAAGTGATCCGTACCTAGAATTTTTATCAATCGAATATCATAACCAAGCACATTTATGACGTCATAGGCGAGAAATTTGAAACTTAGGGCGTGTACCGTTATCAGCTTCGGTTACGGTTTTGTGACCCGTAAGTATCGGAAACCTGAAAACTTGGTAACGCGTTCCTGAAAAATATCTGTCATTAATGTCACCAAAGGAACCGGTGCTTCCCCGCTGGTTTTCCAGTTTGTTATGTCATTTTGTTGTTTATGTTTTGCTATTTTAAAAAGATGATATCCTGGCCCGGTTGACAGCCGTGCGGTTCCTAACCAAGTAGAGTGCTAGTGGAAGATAAAATAAAAAGAAAATTGGGAGTCTTCGGGGGTTTCGGTCCGACTATCCGGAGGCTCTGTTACGACACCTAAACTGGAGGACGTGTAATTTGCCACGGAGGGTCGCCCGAGTAGCCAATAAGCGCCAGACCGGGTGTTTAGAAAATAATTGGCTGTATGCCGATCAGGCAAGAGGCCATGGAAATTGTCGAACAGAACAGAACAGACAGTAGAATTTTAGGGATAACAAATAAAAATGTTTTTAAATTTTTAAATGAAATTGGTTCATAGGTTAGGTTTAATTAAAAAAAAAGTTCACATACCCCAGTGAGATTTTAATAGCGTTGAAAAACAATTCCAAAAATATTAACACTGAATCGCTGATTTTTCAGGGGTCTTCAAGCTAGTTTCTGATAAACAGTAGAAACTGAAAACGTAAGTTTATTTTAACTAACAATCCGATTTTATTTACTGGATAATGCGCATATTTTACTTTAAAGTAAACAATCGGTTAAGTTCAAGAATAAATATAAAAAAATTGCTTAATAAATATTTTTCGTATTATAAAACGATGAAAAATTTTTAATTAAGTATCCATTTAAACAAACAACTATTTTTTGAAGAACCTATATTTTGTTTAAAAATATATTTTTTAGTTTAAGAAATCCTTGTTAACCGTTTGGGTTTCCACAAATGAATTATTTTGCTGTTGTTAATTGAAGATCAAAAAATAAAACGAAATATTAACGGTTTTATATTTTTAATTAAAATAGTTTAATTTCTAATTGATAATTTGGAAAATTAATTATGCTCTATTTTGTTTGTACTTTTGGCGAATGCGCAGATTAACCTAAATTATAAGTAAGATATTTACTAAACCCTATCTTTAAGTTTCTGCTGGTAAATAAATTCAATTAACTGTATGTTTTGTAGGTCCATTGGTTTAAATGGGGCTATTACTTATCAACTCGCTATAATTAATTTAATTATGACAGATGGGTTCTTTCTTTTCAGCCCTTACAAAATCAAGCAAGTATTCCTGTCAATCACAATACACCTCCCAGTTATGAAAGATTTTTTCCACCAGCTGAAACACAAAAAAGCAAATACCCCCACCATATTTCACGAGCTTCGATCGAAGAACTTGTTCATTTGTCTGACTACGCATTTCAGTTACTCTCTATACGAAAGCCTGTAATATCATATGTGAATTATTAAATCTGGCAGCTTTTCATATTCTATTATCAAAAAATAATAGACATTGTGTTTTTTACAATATTAATATTTCTCCTCGAGTTTGGTATATGGTATATTTTGTTACGATGGGGTAGGTTACGTTAAGGTGTTGCATGGGATTTGTATTCTTGCTTTTGTGTTTATATTAATTTGATATTAAAGTACTTCAGCAATATGATGTATTTTTCTTTTCATTTGAAGCATGCAGTCTTACTATTCTTTGTTTATATAGGGATTATCCCCCAGGCTAACTTTATTGTATATATACATATATAAATATTGGTAATCCATTTATGCTGTTACTTCATATTTTCTGCTTCAGCTGGTACATAATACTTATATTTCATTGTGCTAGAGGTAATTTTATACCCATGAGCAATTTTTACCTGGGTCTTTATTAATTTCCTACCTGTGCATTTATTAAATATGGTTTAATAATTCTTAAAAATACAAGTCAAATGCATTGCTCTGTCCAATACATTCTTTTGTCTAATACAAATCAATATAGGAATATGCTTTTGCATTGTACGCAAGGCCTTTTTATATTTGAAGAGTGCCATATCGATCGGAAGATATGGTTTCCATTTTGATGTGTGTTTCTATATAGCCATTTTATTTCATTCCCTTAGTTTAAAAAACATAGTTCAAATAAAATTAGAATTTTTCGAAAATACATCTATATCATTGAGATAATACATAATTGAGATTCAAAAAAACTCAAATCTCACATTCTCCTTTCTAAATCAGTTTTGAGAAATAACTTTATCCTCTCTAAAGTAAAAAGCACGCGTGAATTACAGAAAAATGTCATTGCCAACACATACTCGGAATGGGTTCTAAAAGGGACAGATAATATTAATCATATTAATGAATATAACTTTTGTCACATTGCCACTATACATAGCTGAGTAATGTAAATTTACAATTGTTTATTGTCTTGTTTTTACAAAAGTATATTCATAGGAAAGTTTTTTTGTAAGCATACCTATAAAATATTCGTTTTATTTTTTCTGTAAATTGGACAATGAAATTTTAAGTCTAGGCCCGTGAACTGGCACTTTTGTTAAATAATGTAATAAATTTGCACACAGAAAAAGGAATTCCAGTTAAGAATAAAGCATTCTGCTTAAGTATATTGCGACTGGTATATATCTGCAAGATAATGTGGCTCATGGCAAGAATAAATTTTTCTTTTTATACTTTGTTGAGCCAAGAATACGCGTTTCTTGGGATAAGAAAGTAATTTCTTTGACAGAAATATGTTTCCCAGAAGAATAAAACCAGACCACCCCCCCCCCCTATGTCATCCCATTTTCCTTCACTTTCTTAATTCGATTGCCCACTTTGTTTATTATTTCACTTGATTTCACAACACAAAGCCCTTTACATGTATCTGGTGTCACACACACATCAAACTGCACTACCTACTCTACTTTTATTTATTACTACCTTATCTTATAATTGTACAAGTTGGATCTATTATTTGAAATTATTTGGCATCAGAGAATAGTAGTGTGGGTGTGGGCCCTCTTGTTTATGTTTTATTTAAATTATGGTTGGGTTATTTTATTTACATTACTGATACCGATGCTCAGTTAAAAAAAGAGAAAATAAAACGGAGAGTTTAGGGCAATGCTTATTGATTTCTAAAATCCAAAAGTTAATTATGACAATTCTGGAACACAACCATCTATAGGAACCAGAATAAACTATGCTTATGTGAAGAAAATATGCTGTTTAATTGTGCAAGAATTATTATTAAAACCCGTGGGATAGTTTTGGTGATTACCTTGGACACACAAACCTACAAATTAACTATTCCTCATAATTTTAGTATATATTTAACAGACCGCGCACCTTTTATAACACATCATACTCAGTTATCACTTCCTTTTGTTTTGTTACAGTTCTGAAAACAATGCTTCCAAATCGTAAGCACCGGATTCTGTTAATTGGTAGTTATAGAAGCAGAGGGCTTAGAGATAGGCCCATTCCAATATGAGCAATAAGGAACAGCAGCATACCCATGAGGGCGCATTTGACTACAATTCCCCTCGCCCCCCAGTACCGGGTGAGGAGAAAAGCCATTTTCTGTCCGACTGGAGACCTGAAACGGCAGTACTTCCACAGATGGAGGATACCAAATTTGTCAAACCGAGTTCACCAATTCCAAAAAGAAAGTTCAGTTTTCCAAGTCGTAAGTAGAAATATAATTATTTTAACTTTTCCTTATTTAGATATATTACATACAGGGTGCTCCCAATTCGTGTCTTATCGTTGAGATCTGAAATATAAAATGATGGTTCTATAGCCAATTTTGTTTTGATGTTTGTATAAATAATAATAAAATCTGACCAAACTATTAGGTAAGCACTTTTTCGTGTTTTTTTTATCTTCTGGCAGCCCACGAAGATCAATGCTTAAGTACCATGTACCGTGGGTGTACTGGGGAAGTCCGACACACACATCCAGAGCTGGAACCATCTGTAGGGATTTCACCAGCCCTTTAAGGGGATGTGTGGGTTGGTACCACCTCGGCCGAGGAATAATTACTCTACCACCTTCCTTGTTTAGACCGGCGACACACGGCGTTCCTAAGCGGTCACCCAACCAAGTACTAACCCTGCCAGGCGTCCAACCACCGAAGTTAAACGTCGCAGTTTAACCCTATTTTAAGGTCAACATTTTTTATTTGTCAGTAGGGAGGCAACGATACATGATTTGGCCGATACGGTACCGATAATTGGAATAAAATACGGCGAGACCGATACCGATGCTCCAGTTTGAGAAAATAAAACAGAGTTTAGGGCAGTGCATGATTTTTAAAATCAAAAATTTAATCATACCAATTGTGAAACACAAGCATCTTCTGTAAAATGAAGAAACTACAATTACCTACCTAATAATTCTTTGGAAACAATAAAAAAATTGAGAAGTCTTATCAAACATGGAAAATCCTTTATAAAAGTGACAGATTGAAACAACATTTTTTATAGAAGCAACTAATTAAATATTTATTTTCTCCAAGCGACAAATACAAATTTTGGGAACAAGTGAAAAACAGAGTAAACATAACCTCTTATTAGGTAATTAGTGCAACGACTGGGTTCAAATCAAAATAAGTACTCTTTTGTAAACCGCACGAATTTTAAAAGGCATCGGTGAATCGGTAACTAATGATTGGCGATACCGATATATCGGCGATATTATATTCATTTTGCCGATCGGTATCGGTGGCATTCTATTTTGCCAGTTTTGTTAACCTAAGGAGTTTCAAATTCTGACTTCCTGGAAAATGGGGAAAAACGAAATCACACATTATGAATTTCTGATTTTCCATACAATTAGTGTTATTTTTTCGCATAATTTATGGAAAATCTACAAACTACTTATGTAAAATTGAATAATTTGTGAAAAAAATTAAACCAAACCTTTTCTGGTGCAGATTCATATAGAACTGCTCAAAAAAGGTGTATTTTTCTTTCGTATGCTTTCCTTTGTAAAAACAAAATTTCTCTTCTGGATATTTTTCTTCTAACCTTTTTTTCCAAAATAAGGTTCATACTTTGTGGTTCGTTTCAATTTTAATGTGAAATGAATAATTTATTTTTTTCTTTTCCTCTCACAAGAATTGCATAGGTAAAAAAGAAATTTCCTTTTATTCTCATCAAAAATTGATATTTCTTTAATTGAAATATATTTTTTATATTAGAATATTCCTTTAAATTCTCCAATTTTTTTGAAATTAACTAGCAAAAAACGGATTTTTTTCTTTTTTTTCAAATCATTGTATCCCTGAATGATGGGGCTCAAGTTTAAAACATCGTGTCCATTCCGCAGAATTTGTTGAGAATTAAGTCTGACTCATACATATGTGCTTTACAGAATGCCAACAATTAAAATATCTTTTGTATTTCAGACTCGGCCACCTCCTCCATGGCGTCCATGGAGGCATCCTCCGCATGCCGCGCTTCCAGTCGCTCAACAGATCCCCAAGGCGGCAGTCGATCTCCACCCACTTGTTTGCGATGGGCCCAGTCTCTGCATGCCCTTCTGCAAGATGGAGATGGTGTCAAGCTGTTTCGTCAGGTAATGGACTTTGCTAAAATTTATAACTAATTTTTGAGTAGGTTTACCTTTTACATTTTTTTTTTTTGAGGCAACCACAAACAAATTAATTATAAACCAGTCTTCTCTAAAATTAACATTTTTTCACATGCAATGGAAGGGGACCCTTTCTTCAGCACTTGCTACTTTCTTTCATTTTTTGAACAGAGAAATATTTTAAAGGAGTTGCATAAGCGAAGCATTAATGTAAGTACACTAGAAACCGGTCTTGTCTAAAGCTAAAAAAAATCTCATCAGTGCATAAAACGGGGAATCTTTGGTACGATTCAGACATGGGAAGATAATAAGTATCATTTGTGATGTTACATTGGGGTAGATATAGAGGTAGATTTAAGTCCCACCCTTAAAAAGGTAATTAATTTAAAATAACTCATGCCAAATATATTCTAGAATGGAGGAATAATATTTTTGGAGTTTCATGTGTCCAACAGTAAAAGATTATCGTCACGTTCAAAATCCGACCTGGATTAACGCAATCATTGTTAAGGTTTGACAAATCCACTTATTTATTAAAAATCCGGATTTAAATAATGTGACTTGGAAAAGACTGCTGCTTCCCCTCCATTTTGTAAATATTGCTACAGTAATATATTCAGTTAGCTTAACGGCATTTTTATCATATTTGGTTCTAGTACACATATCGCCAAAATTCTTGATATTAAAAAAGCAATTTAATTAATTTAAAAAATAATTTGCATAGAATTGCAGGTTTTAGGTAGATATTATTTTAATTATATAAACTTAGGTACATAACTAATATACAGTGAAAAACAAACAAGAAAAAGAAATATAAAAATTAGGGATGCGCCGAACCATCGACTCGACTTCGATATTCGGCCGCTTCGGCCTACTTTTTTACTATTCGGTTTTGACCGACGCGGTGAAAATTTATTGTCAAGACTTGTTCAGTTACGTCGTCAAGTGCGTTTAAAGTGCAAGATAGCAGTAGCTTAAGCAGGTTAATTGAAACATAACTAAAAAGACAAGTGATATTTCGAATAGTTATTTATACTATAAGGGATGTAAGTAACATTTACCAGTCGAGGACGAATTTTGCGCCCGAGCGATAGCGAGGGCTGGCAAAAAAGTCCGAGACTGGTTAATGTACTTACATCCCATATAGTATATAACATTTTTCCCCCTCCCTGAATTGTATGTTTACCAGAAAATGCTGGATATATTTTTGGATTTTTATTATCATTACATTCGATAGCATTCTCATTAAATTATGAAGGCAGCCGTGATCCGTTGCCAGAGCAATATAAGCAGTTTTTATTTTATCAACAACGTCAAGTTGACAATTCATAGCGAAAAGCTTGAAGAAGTCGAATTATTTGATTCTGTGTGGACAAAATGGATGTTTCAGACAGAAGAATTAGCAAATATTGCTTGTTTATCTCTACTACCGGAAAAGTCGAAAAAAAGGTATGAAGCAGCATATAAATCCTTTAAGAATTGGTGCCAAAGCAAGACGGCTACTGCAGTCTCAGAAGCCTTGTTTTTGGCGTATTTCCACGAGAAAAGTGCTTTACTGAAGTCCCCATCAAGCTTATGGTGTGAGTATTCGATGTTGAAGTCCACCCTTTTTATAGAGGAAAATATAGATATTTCTAAGTATCCAAAACTTCGAGCATTTTTGAAAAGAAAAGATGATGGTTACAGACCCAAAAAATCGAATGTGTTTAACAGGGAAGATGTGAATAAGTTCATGCTTGAAGCCCCCGATGATATGTACTTATTGATGAAGGTCGTAATGGCAATGGGAGTTGCTGGGGCGTGCCGTTCTAATGAACTCTGTGAAATGAAAATGGACAATGTTAAAATAAGTCAAGAAGTCATAATTGTGACCATTCCTGACTCCAAAAATGGAATGTCACGTACATTTACAGTGACAAAAAGTGACGACACTCAGGTTTGTCATTTCAAAAGAATTCAAAAGTACATTGATATAAGATCCCACATGACGACTATTAATCCGCGCTTCTTTATGCGATATCAAAATGGAAAGTGCTTAAACCAGCCTGTTGGGAAAAATACGTTTTCGTCAATTCCAAGTAAAATTGCGAAATTTCTAAAGTTTGAGAACTTCAAAATGTATACTGGACACTCTTTTAGAAGAACGTCGGCAACTTTATTAGCAAATACTGGAGTTGATGTATTAGCTATCAAGCGACATGGTGGATGGAAATCCGCTACTATTGCGGAAAGTTACGTATCTGAGAGCCTCAACAATAAAAAGGAAGTAGCGAATAAAATTTTATACAATAAGACCCAGCCAGAAGTCTCTTGCAGTGCTTCAACAGTGACAGAAACATTGGTTAGAAATGAAGGATCTGTGGAGTCAGAAAATGTAATACACATCAAGAAGAAACGACAAAACGTGTTTCCAAATTTTGTTAATAATGTGAATAATTGTAATAATTGTACCATTAATATTCATTTCAATTAATATCACCGGATTTTTGTAATATGTTGATGAAATCAAAAATTAAAGTTATTCTTATAATAATTTCAGATTATTATTTCCCTAGGGATGTAAGTTGACTTACATCCTGTCGTTAAGGGCAACCAATACCTTGTTGAGTAACTTTCACTTCCGTCTGTCAAAGCAGTGTCAAAATAGGTTGCTTACAATACAGGGAGGGGGAAAATATTATTTATTATGTGGCAATAATAACTATTCAAGGTGCAACAAATGTTCATTTATGTACCTGATAAGTTTTTTATTAAAAATTTAGCCATGCAATGGTTTAGTTTGTTTTTATTTTCCCGTCTTCGCAAATAAATGTACATCGATAGCTTCAATTCGGCCTCGCCTCGGCCGAATCACTGTGAAATTCAAACCGATTCGGTATTCGGCCGAATCAAAAAAAAGTTGCTTCGGCGCATCCCTAGTAAAAATTAATTTATGTACCTATATTATTTATAGGAAACAAATATTAACAATATACATACAGAACTTAATAATTGTCTACCCTATAATAGGTAATATGCGTGTAATTTTTTATTTCATAAATTGTTCAATCGAGTTATTACAAACCCAAGAATGATATTTTGAAGAATATTACTAGGATAATTTAACTATTTTTTTTTGTTGCTTTTCGGTATAATTTATTTCAATTGAAAAATCTGCCATTTTGAGAAACGGCTTACCAAACAAATACGTAGTCGTGCCATAAGTTCTGTCCCCCAAACGAAAATGCTAATAACAACGCCCAGCGATCATTATAACACTCCCAAAGTACTACGTTGTATTAAGTAGTCCGTCTATTGTGCAAATGTGTTAGTTCACCGCTGGCATTCAAATGCAAAGCATGGAGTGGGGCATGAAAGAAAATCGAATTGCCGTAATTGCACTGCATAAATGCAAAAAGAAGCCAAGAGAAATTTTTGATCTTCTGCGGCCACTGCACGTTACGCAGAAATTTGTGTACCGTACCATCAAAAGGTACACTGAGGCTTCCTCTGTAAGTGATCTACCCAGGAGCGGCCGACCACGCACTTCAAGAACACCAGCTGCCGTTGAAGCTGTACGAGCGAGAATTCGGCGAAAACCTCTCCATAAGCAAAAAGTAATGGCCAGAGACATGCATATACCGAAAAGGACCATGTCGAGAATAATCAAAGAAGACCTCAAGCTTGGAGCTTTTCGGAGATCTACTGGACAAAAACTTACAAACAAGCTTCGTCAAATTAGGGCCACTCGATCCAAACGGCTGTTAGCAAAGTACGCAAATAACGAGCACCGCCGAATTCTGTTTACAGATGAGAAAATTTTTTACCATAGAGGAGAAATTCAATCGGCAAAACAACCGAGTGTATGCACACAGCTCTAGAGAAGCCGCTGCAAAAATTCCCAAGGTTGAGAGAGGTCACCACCCGCTTCAGTCATGGTGTGGTGGGGTGGTGCCTATAACGGGACCACAGAGCTGCATTTCTGTGAACAAGGCGTGAAAACCAAAGCCAAGACTTATGAAACAGACATCTTGGAGAAGATTGTGAAACCGTTAAACACGGCCATGTTTGAGAGGCAACACTGGATCTTCCAACAGGATTCGGCACCAGCCCACAAAGCAAAAACCACACAGGACTGGCTTCGAGCGAATGTACCAGAGTTTATCGCTGCAGAAGATTGGTCTTCCGGAAGCCCGGACTTAAATCCTTTAGACTTTGCCTTTGGAATATTTTAGAAGAGAGGGATTGCTCTATCCCTCACCGAAATATCGAGTCGCTAAATGTTGATTTAATCAAAGCAGGCATGGCCATAACTTTGGAAGTCGTGCGTCCTGTGATAGATGCGTGGCCGGATAGATTGAGGAAGTGTGTAAAGGCGCAGGGAGGACATTTCGAATAATTTTGTAAATAGTTGTATAGTTTAGTGTCTTAAGTATAAAAATAAATAATATGTTTCAAACTACTTGTTCTTTTTGAAATATTTCAAAAAATGTTAGGGACAGAACTTATGGCACGACTACGTATATATATAATAAAGAGCGTCTAACAATTTGCTCTATTGCCATGTCAGGGACTTTCTCTGTAGTGTCAGGGAATTTTCTTTCAGCAAATCGCTAGGAACCTTGTCTATTCCCCCACTGGCAGGGCGGTAAAGTACTTTAAACACTTGTTTTTCCGTTAATGAAATAAACACCATTGTGTTTGTAATATTAATACCTAATAGAAAATATATTTTAATTTATAATTTACAGTTAAACTGAAAAATGGCCCATCACAGTTATCCATTTCATCAGTTAAACTTAAAATCGCATTAACTGGAACTTATATTATCTAGGCAACCCTATTCTCTTCCTGGCATGAAATAAATGATTCTTGTTTTGGATCCAGTTTTGGTAGTTTTCTCTTATTTGTGTGCTGTGTGCATACATTTTATTAATACATATATTATTTAAATGGCATTTGTTTTCAGTATCTAGAAGCAGAAGGCAAACAGCATGCAGACGCGTTAGATTTTTGGTTTGCATGTGAAGGTCTGCGCAAGCAGCACGGAGTTGACAAAATAATGCAACTTGTTAAGCTAATTTTTAAGTAAGTATTTTAGTAGTAAGTATGTAAAATTAACCGGATTGGTCATGTAATGCAATAAACCATATAATTACAAAAATAGCCCTAAAACTGTTGCGAAAATTACCACATTTGCCAAGGATATAATTGTACGTATTCATTAACATAAAAAAATTATTGCTAAAATCACCAAGTTTAATTATTGCATTGTCGAAGTTTATATTTAAAATTATCAGAAGTTCTTATTTATTGCAAGCTAATATTACTGTTCTTAAAGGAGCATGTTTATTAAGAATGCCCGATATGAGCTCGGTAAAATACCGGATTTTGTGCTCTATGCCCTCCATGTAAAAATGTAAAGAATATCATCAAAAGGAAGCACAATCATCTCATTATAGAACACTGTAATATCAAAATCTAAATCTATCAATCAATCTAAAATTCCTGTAAGTGACGATTCTAGGTTTGAATTTAATCACTTTTACATTATATCGGATCGGCGTTCCTGTTACTCATTCCCATAGCGCCCGGTCCAAGTAATGTAAAGGAGAACAAATATGTACCTTGCGTAATATTTCAATAGTTGCTAGTCAGTCCCAAATTCATAGAAACAGGAATTTAAGCTGCTAATACTTTATATAAACTTTTTAAGTACATTTTTACACTGCAAAAACAACTTATATCATGGGACAGGCTTCAAATAATATGTCATGTTTATCTTTCACATAACCTAACTTTCTACCAGCTGTAAAAATTTTACGAGTATGATAAAGAAAGAAGACGAGGGAGAGAGAATAATGAGAGAGAAAGAACATAAGAGAGAGACATAATTGATCTCTCCGTTGTAAAATGGGTTTCTGTCATCATTCTCAAAATTAAATGGATACGGTATAGTTAATATAACTTACGTGTTGATGTTGACGAAAGACGAAATAGTGTACATTTTCGCATTTTATTCCAGTTACCTTCATTTCGCGAGGGATTTTTTAAAAGTGTAATAAAAAGTATTGATTGAAAATAGCGGATACAACGATTTGTCTTGAGATAATATTCGCTTTAGTCTCTCGGTATTATAATGTAATATAGTATTTTTGTGCCAAATCTTGCTAGATAATGGAATAAGGCATGTTGAGGAAATCAAGATCAAAAGAATTCTTAAAACTTTTTGTTAATGTACTCGTCTATTGAAAATGTTGCATAATATATTATTGTTTAAAAGTTTTAATCAAGTAATAAATTTAGTTGACGTTTAAAATTATTTTTGACAATGACATTAACAGGAGTTCTCTCACATTACAAGTGTCCAATTGGTTTAATTCTTGATTAAATTGTTTGTGCAACTGAACGTTAGTTAGTTAACAATTTTTATTTTTAGGAAATTTTTTGTAAAATCCGCTCTTCCTGTATCCGAGGAGTTACGAAAAGAAATCGGAAAAATAGTTAAGTCTTCCCAGTGCCTTGAACCTCCTGTGACTCTATTCGACAAAGTGCAAGAACAAATCGAACATTTGATCGTCACGACGACCTATCCCAACTTCCTCAAAAGTGAGATGTACCTGCAATTTTTAGAGGTAAATTGTTTTATTAATCCATCCTTTGTTCCCTTGATTGGCGATGTCGTTTATTTTTTTTTTCTTGGTGGGGGGGAGGGTTAATTCTTTTAAATTTTAATAAGCATAAAAAAAGGGAACCTAAATATATAATTCTAAAAATAGATTGTAAACTTTAATAATGCTCCGATCTGGAAACTTTAGACCAAAATAGGTTCCTTTTTAATATATAGTACGCGCGGTGAACGTGAATAAAATTTTGTTTCTGTATATAAACAACAATATGAGAGAAGTACTCTGTAGAATGAATATGTTCTTGTTTTTATTTAACTTAATTCACTAAAGATAGCACTATTGTTACAATGTTACAAAAGAAGCCTATATTTAAATACAAAGCATTAAATTTACAATATTAGGTAATGTTGCCGTTTTATCTTATTGGTAAACTACCAGCCAGTTTCAGCACCTGTTAATTTACTGGTAGTTTAGAGCAATTTTATCTGCGTGTTAGGACTACCAAGGGAATGATATTACCATTTCTTCAATTATTAACATTAGGATAAATTTAACATACGCCTTAACAAGCAATTGATCTAGCAAGACTAATCGTGTGGTGTGCCTGTCCCCTGTTCATAAACCTTAGTTTACTTCAGCGCCAAAGTGTAAATACTGATTCAAACCTCACCCCACCATTAAATTATTCATTTAATTCTTTAAAAAATGGTTTTAAAAAACTGTTTCTGTATTTTTTAATTTCCTTCCTATTAGATTAAAAATTAGGAACAAAAATTTGTTCATGCACAGTTTCCATTTTTGACAGCTGCAAAGATATTTTAATTTTTTATGGTGTTGAATTTGGGAGTCAGTGGCGTAACGTAGACCTCCGCGGACCCGCACCCGGGGGCCCAGCCATTTGATGGGCCCAACAATGACTAGAGCAGGCCATTCATAACTACACATCTTGGCCCAAACTTTATTTTGCGGGGAGGCCTTACGATTTTGCGTTACGCTACTGGTGGGAGTAAATTTACCATTCATAACTAAGTTTTTTTTAGAACGCGCAAACCTCTAGTAGTAGTGGTAGCAGTAGTGATTTCAGCAATGATCTATCGAATATGGCAAGTGGCCTAGATCCTCTTCCAACATTACATGAAGACATGGAACTAATCATGAACCCACCAATGCATATCAGTCACACTTCAGGTAAATACAATTTAATTTTTTTCTAACCTGAATGCGGGTTACCAAAGCTGGACAAAATATTCTTAGGCAGGGTAGTCGTTTACAGGTAGTATCTATTTACTTCCCTTACATTCTGTGTAACGAGGTACAAGTGGACGACGAATAAGTAAAGTAGAAAAGAAAATAATTCAGAGCTAGCCATGAAAATTAAAGCGCAAAATTTAGTGATATTGTGCGGAATTCTACAGCCATTAAGGAAAATAACCTTAGTGGGTGGGTCTCAAGTGAGCATAGTAGCCATGTCACCTTCATACCCAAAAATGGGTTTCTTCCGAAGACAAAACAACCCTAACCGACCCAAAAATCAACATGACGTAAAACAAGCCAAAAACGGTAGAAATATATCGAGTAGCATCTAAAATCCATTATGTGTCCAAAAGGTTTAATTGGATACCCACTCCTACTGTCTGAGGCTACTATCAACAGGAAAATGGAGGAACGGACCTACGTAAGACAAATTCTCTCGTTTTTGTTTAATTTTTTTGTACCGGCATGACCCATGATGGGACATGTCAAATTGTAACAACCACAGAAAAATAAAGTGTAAGTTTGTCTTGTCTTGTTTTCAGGTTGTTTCCTAGAAGTGTTGATTTACTTGACTGCCTTTTTTCCCGTTTCGAGAAAGTCATCCCCTGGTGCTGCATGCCTGTAGCTGCCCTTTTTGCTGGGATTTGTCTCATTGAATTTAGCATCTCGAGCCCTCTTGAAGAGGGTTCTTCCAGGGGGCGATAACGAGCCTATGTTCTTCCGGTGGGCGTTAACGAGCCTGTGTTCTTCCGTAGGGGTTAATGAGCATTCTATCTTGTCTTCTGTAGGGGCTAACGAGCACCCTATCTTGTCTTCCGGAGGGGGCTAACGAGTCGTCCTGTTTATTCCTGGAAGAGACAACTTTCCCAGGACAAGGTAATCGACAATTTCGTTTCTTTTTTTTTCGGAATCGCTTCAACATCAGTTTATTAATTAGTTAATTTAATTAATCTTTTTGTGTAAACATGTATATTTGTTCATGAATTTATGTCTGAATATATGTACCTATATAGGGTTAATTGTATTTACGTTGTTTCATTGAGCTCGCTACGCCTTACGTTTTGATTTTAAGTTATGAATAACAGGTTTGTTGTGTGTGAAGCAGGTTCCTAGACCACCAAGGCGACTTCCAGTTTGCGTCGGTGTAAAAAAGCTGTTGGCGTCCAATTGAACCTATCTGGCTAACTGAGCTAAGGGCTAAGTTGCACTCGCTCTGCTACAAGTTGCTTCGCTCAGAACACCTTGTGGTTTCTTTTTTTCTCTAGTGTACCAATGAATTATTTGAATGATATTTTCTTTTAAGTTTTAAGCGGTAAGTACTTGGTTAAAGATACTCATCATAGTATATTTGACAGTTTTTAACTCAAAGCTTTTTCTTTAACAAAGTTCGTCGCAAATTTTTGTCAAGCAAACAGGCGTAATTAGCCAGGGGCGACGGATATTTTAAGGTGTTTTTGACAATTTTTTAATTTTTTCGATTTAAGGAAAAAAGTGTTAAATGGGTCTCTAGACGACCCCAGGATTTACCGGCTTCAATAATATGTTATATATAACACCTTGTATAATAGTGGCGTTTTTAGCAAGCGATTTAGGTTTTAATTTATTTTAATTGTAGGAAGTCTAAGTACTGGATACCATACACCAAATGTGGGCGCCCCCCCAGTAAGACTGACCAAAGACCTCCTATTGTTGTCGCAAAATCGTCGCGCCATTGACCGTTCAAAATCGGAAACATTTGCTAGGTAAGTACTTTTTGTATTATATTATTCTTGCTTATAGGCTGACTTTTCAGCTTGCTTCTTTTTTAATTTCTCGTAGGATAAAATAGCGATTTGAAACACTTTTTCATTTGGCTCAAAAACTGCTTAACGATAAAAAGAAACGATGCTTTGCATAGAGAGAAGACACCTTACAAGAAAGTAATTTCTTTTTTGCTTTAAATATCGAGCTACATGTTTTTGTTAAAATTAAGTGCCTACATACTGCTGTATGAAAATATTCCTTTTGAAAGACGCAGGGAGTTTAAAGTGAACAATAAAAAAGTTAGTTATAAAATATCTCAAAAACTGCATAAAATTTTGAAAAACATGGGAATTATGTTTCATTAACTACCATAATTTGATTAGCAAACCCCTTTATTTACAGTGGCGTATTTTAAGGGTTAGGATAAAATATGTTAACCCTAATTTTTCTTTGGTAATTGGGCCAATTTCTGAAAACATTAAAAAATATGCGTTAAATATTCTTCATATTTTTTTGTCTATTTAGATAAAACACATTCAGTAAAGAAATAGGTAAATCTTTAAAAAAAATTGTGAGTAATTCTTCTGGGCATTTCATAATGGTTTTCACTATTTAAAAGAAAGGAAGTTACGAAAAAGTTAAATACCGAGTATTTTAAACTAATTAAAAAAGTTAAAATACTGACGTCTAACCCTGTGACTACATCACTGGAAATAAACGGCATAAATAGGCCATGTAGGTTTGTTGCGACCGGTTAATTGTTTTTGTGTAGTTCGCTACTTTATTTAAATTATAATGATCAAACAGATACAATTAAGCCAAAGAATATACTATAAAAACTATAAAATGCAGAGTCCTTGGAAAGAATGATGAATATCCGTTTGACCGAATGGAGTCAGCAAGGGACCCAGTAGTCTTTAGCCTATCGTTGCCTTCTCAAGAAGTTTGGACTGCTGGAGGAAGGCTTCCGAAATGATGCAGCCTAAACAGCACAAACCTATTTTCTTTAGTAGCAAGAAAACTTCGAATCACAGTTATCCTGTTGGCAGATTCTTCAGGACACCTATGAACAAAAAATCGTACATCTAATTCATAGTCTAAGTGGCAGTTCCATAAGAAAGTCCATTAAAATGTGTTCATATTGCCACTCTTAACTGACTTTCATCAAAAATGGACATTTGTCGTTTGTTCCTTGGACTTTGCAGATCTGATATAGTATAAAACTACTAAAGAGCAGTAAAACTAAAGCTATATGCAATTTCGTTTCTTACTTTACTTGGAAGTTATTTTTCATAACTTATCGTGATTGATGTTGATAAATAACACAATTTTTTAAGTGACTCCAGTTTTGGTTGAACCATAAAAGTATTTCAAATCATTACATGCTTCCTTAGTATTATATTTTTATATTATTTTTTTGCGTGTGAAATAGTATGTTTGTATATCGCGGTGGTGTTGCTCCTCATGCCGCGTACAATTCATACAACCCCGTTTCGAGGCAAGACAGTGAGCTCCATAGCCTTAGTAGCCATTCAGATGCCAGGACCGAGTCAGATAACATGTCTCTAACAGACAGTTCTGTGTAAGTATTATTTTTTCAAGAAACTACTAAGTCGGTGTTGGGTATGATGACGTTGTTAGTAATCCAATTAAAATATAAATTTGTTTATTAATGTAATAACTAATATTTATTAATGTCAGAGGTAACATTTTATTAGCGTCGTTGTAACTAAGTAGTACTAAACCAAAAGTAACTAAAGTCGTGTATAATATATCAGAATATTTCGGTTTGCTCAGGTTATTCCCTCGGAGTCGGCAATTTTTTTTACAAATGTAAAAAAGTGATGTTTTACTGTATACTATAATAGAAAAGTGGAAACCTGAAAAAAATGACTATTCTTGGCCTTCCGTGCATGTAAGCTTCTCTTGACTTTTTTGAAATTTAGGTCTCATGTCTGAAAAGAAACTTCCGGTTCAATAAATTTTCGGTAAAATGTCTTAAACTTTACGCTCCTGTCTTAGTCGGCATTCTGCTCAAAGCCGACTTTCCGGGTTGTAAATATGACCAAATAGAAGCTTAAGCTTTCCCCTTTAATAATATCTAAAAGTCTAGGAAAAGTGGTCAAATCTTTGTAGCTACTCTCCTTTTTCATCACGACGCGGCGCGTCGCATCGCGCGCTCAAGTAGCTATAGTAATCTATTGGCTTCTATTCTCATTTTCCTTTCCTTCCAGTCAACTTAAGGATAGCGGTTGGTTAATAAAAAAATTTTTGGTCTTGGGCGTTTGTCCTAGAAATGTAGCCCATAGTTCTATTTCCACAAAATCACTAAATTAAGCTAGCTATTTGTCACCAATACACATCTGACAAGTAGCCAGAGCTGGTGATTTTTCACAAAATCGGGTGAATTTTTGGTGTGATGATTTGGTGAGAAACTTTTTTAAAATGTTAGAATCTGGTGATTTTTGCGATCAGTATTCGAAACTCAGGTTAATTATCGACCAACTTTATTAAAATCGGGTAAAACCATGAAACAATACTCGTTGGACTCGCAAAAGTAATAATAAATAAAGACAACCTAACCCATTTGGCAACACCGTGTCATATAATATTAATATTTTTATTTAAGACGGGTTTGTTACTTAATTAGAGGTGGTCATGTGATTAGTAACATTCTATATCCACGTGACCAGCTGTCATTAGTGTCAGCTAAAGGCTCGGAGGTGTTTATTCGAACCCTTCGTTTTGTAGGTAATGTAGGATATAATATATTGAATACATACGAACATACGCTACTCAGCCTGTCAATTTAATCAACCCATCAACTCATATTGAAGAAATAAGATTAATTGTTAATCAAGTTATTATACCTTATATACACAATGACATAATGATTAAAACGGTATAGTTGCAAAAACCTACAAATTTAAAAAAAAGAAAATCAACCAAAGATACATTTCCAAACTGACAAGCAGAAATGATGACGTGCAACTACTGATCTTGACAGTTATGAGACCACTTTATTAAATTTAAACACCTTGGTTTACCTATTAAAGGAACTGGTGATTTCTGATGAGTTTTAATGAAATAATCTGGTGAAATTGTTTTTGTTCTTCTGGCAACACTGCAAGTAGCTATGTCAAGTCAGCAGTGCTTTTTAAAAATAAGCGGCATAACGTTTTGTATGATTTTGCAGAAAAATTTTTTTGCAAGTTTTGTAAAACTCGAGAACAACAAACGCAGTGAAAATTTTTCTTCGTTGTAAATAAATTTATTAATGACATGTATTTTGCTGCTTGAAGTAATAAAAAATAAGTTAACGGACTGGGCGTCGCAAACAAAATACTTAAAAAATTGTTCACAAAAGTGATTTCTGAATATTCCATAGGTGATTATCAAGTGTTGAGTAGCTGTTGAGGTATCCGTACATTAATTTTGTATAAATTCTATTATTTACTCGTTATTATCATCAGGCATAGCAACTAATTCGTTTAACTCTATTTTTAATATAATTCATGCTTTTGTTGATAATAAATATGTTACATTCATAAAAAATGTAACATTAACATTTTTGGCCGCATAAAATGTACCAAGAATACATAACAAAAAAGTAAGGTTAAGAAAATGATTAGTTTTTAATCGGTGCTTGAACACGCCGTCAAATTTGATACAGAGCACACCCAACTTAATCACTGATTACTTTTTAACCGTATTTGAAAGTAACGAAAAGGGTCGGATTATTGTTGATCAACTATTTTTATTTAATCGTGAGCGAAAGTACCGACCCTTAACATGTCACAATTATTTTGAACAAAATATTAAAAAGGGTGCTTTTTAGTTAGAAAAGGGGTAGTTTTAGTTCACTCGTTATCCTCAATATACTTATTTTCCAAAAGGGTTGTAAAAAATTTACGATGTGTAATTATCCTAGGAATACCGTCCTAACATACACAGGTATAGTATTATAGGAATGTTTTTTTATTAAACTAGCTTTTATTTTAACCATGCATGTGTAGTTTTTTTCATTAACCTATTTCTGTAGGAGCTGTATTATTTACGCTGTAGTATTTACACTTGTACGTATAATTTCTTGTTAACTGCTGAAAACAACAGAATTTTTATAAAAAATATAATCAGAAATACTTGTAACAATTTCAATTATCTGTAATAGTAACATTTAACTAATTTAAATATATAAAATTCAAATATATTCATAGTCTTTGATAACAGCGATAACATCATGCTGTTTAGTTACAAAGTTACAAAGAAATATCAGTAATTACATAAGTATTGTTACGAACTTTCCAGAAGTTGTATAGCTTTAGTTTATGTTTGGGTTTTGAGATTTTAGGTTTATTTTCTATTAGTTTCTCATTTAATTTCTTAGTTTATTTTCATTTGTTACGCCTATGAAAGAAGGTCTGGATCTTTGCAGAATATTCGATTGTTTTCTGCTTGGAACTTCTGTGGAGGAGAGTCTAGAATTTACCAAAGTCTTCTGTTTTCTTGTTCTAATGCGCCTTCTAGAATGTTTCGGAGTTCTCCAGGACCAGCAAAATGGTATATAAGGATCCAGTCATGCTTTCATTATTGATTTTGTATTCAGTCTTAGAAAAGTGATAAGTTGTCAGTAAAAAGTTTATTGCGACATTGACAGCCAATAAAGGTGTAAATAAGTGTGGTCAGTATTTTGGCCGTGCGGTACAACAAAATTGATGTCAGAACATTTCAGCAGAACCCGAAAGTGAAGTTATTGTCAAGTCAAAAAGCAAATATGGAAAAACAACTAAAAGCTATTATGAACCAGTTAATGATTATGAAACAACAAATGAAACAAGAACTTAAGGATAACCAAGAAAGCGTGAAAGGAGCACTTAAGAATAGCCAAGAAATTATGAAAGAACTCGAGAATAACCAAGAAAGCATGAGACAACTTAAGAATAGCCAAGAAATTTTGAAACAGCAAACCCGAACAAATAGAAGACGTTCATGAGCAAATACAGCAGAAAGTGACAAAAGAGAGGGCTGAAATAGACCAGAAGTTGCAGCGAGTACAAGAAGATGTTCAAGGTCAGGTACAGCAACTGCGGTTTTAGATTGAAAGGATGGCTAGCACAGGTATAATGAATGTAGAAACTGCCCCGTCGACAGGTGTAATAAAACCACCTATGTACATTCGACGGCAAGGTATCCTGGTTTACCTATTTCTGACAAATTGAAGCTGCTGGGACTGGTAATAATTGGAATCCTTCAGAAAAACCGGTGCTCTTATCCTGGCTTTAAGAGAAGAAGCTATGGAAGTCTTGTGAATCATCCATGAAGAAAAACAGAATGACTTTGAGTCTATTGTTGCGTTTCTGGAGATGCGATATGGCGAGGCGTACCTACAAGAAGTTTATAAGGCGCAACTCCAAGCAAGGAAACAAAAATACAATGAAAGTCCTTAATGTATGAATCAGATATCGTGCGGCTTATAAATCAGACATACAGCTTATCTTGAAGAAATTAAACAAGAGTTGGCAGTACGCAGTTTCACTGGAGGATTATGCAATTCAGAGGCAAATCAAGCTGTAAGAATGGTCAAATAAAAAAGGATTCTCTGAAGCTCTTGCTTATGCACTACAATTTGAAACCCCTACACAAACTTTGAGTGGTCAGAGAAAATTACGAAGCATAAATTACCCTCGGGAAGATCGTAGAATAAATAATGAAGAAATTTTAACAAATTTGATGAGATTGCAAAACAATGGCTCCAGCTTGGTAGTACCTGGAAGAATATGCGGCCGGGTGTACGATATGGTGTTAGATACTGGTTCTACATTGTGAGGTCGACCATCGTAGCCCACTATAAAATACGCCATTCTGAAAAGACTTACGTCCTGAAAGCTGCCAACGGTGAAGTCATGCCTGTACAGGGAATACATAAAGTACGACTAAGGCGCAGCAGCTCGGTTACCTTCCATAGACGTCGATTGTTTGTGAACTGTTTTAAACGGTATATTACACGCACTCGTCATAAATATCAAGTCGAAAAGAAATGCGGCCGAAGGTCTTTGGCGGCTTTTTTATATTTGTAAGATGTACTGTTAAATATGGCGAGTGCACATTTGCCTCCCCCAACAAAGAAGTTTTGGATATACAGGGGACGTTCGACTCGCACATCCAGAGCTGGAAACATCCGTAGGGATTTCACCAGCCCTTGAAGAGGATGTGTGGGGTGGTACCACCTCGGCCGAGGAAGAATTCTTCTACCACCTTCCTTATTTCGAGCGGCGGGACACGGCGTTCCCAGGCGGACACCCATCCAAGTTTAACCTCGGTGATCGGGCGGAAAAAGTTCGACCAGCGAAGTTAAACGTCGCTTAACAACGCTTCTCAACAAATTCTAAAAACTGTAGTAGTG
Organism: Philopedon plagiatum; assembly: GCA_963971165.1. NCBI lineage: Eukaryota > Metazoa > Arthropoda > Insecta > Coleoptera > Curculionidae > Philopedon > Philopedon plagiatum. The sequence goes on along the minus strand of OZ020196.1, from coordinate 33,585,627 downwards.
GAATGTTTAATAACATAATCCAGAGAATAATTTTATTGTTGTTAGTTACTAAAAATACTTTTTTTTCGTCTTTTTATTTATTTGTATCGTCTTTTTATTTACTCTTTAGTATTTTTTTAATAACATAACTTTGCTAGATAGTCTAAAATATGGCTAAACCGAGGGGCGGCTCACTCCCTTAAATCTGTGTACATAATATTGTTAAATCACATTAAATCGTTTTAAATCCTTTTTAAATCATTAGATTTTTTAAATCACTTACATGAATTTAAATGGCTTTAAATCATTTTAAATCAAGTTAAATCACTTTAAATCATGTACAATCACCATAAATCATCAATAAATCACAAAAATCACCTAACACTCGTTAAATCATCATCACAATTTGGCATCACCTACAGTGCTGGGCAGCGCGTTACAGCAATTAAATCGTGTTAAATCAGATTAAATCAATACTGATTTAAAAACTGTGTACACCTCTTTTGAAAGTTAGCCGCCCCTCGGGCTAAACGTAAACTAAGAGCTAATTTAAAGCTAAAATTTTTATAAATGTATGTCTAGTAACGGTTAGGATTTAAAATACAGGTTGATAAACCTTTTTTTAGTTTTTCAGATTTATTATATTTTTATAAAAACGGTTAATATCTAACCTATTACAACTTTTGCGGTTTGCAGTACACCAAGTAAAATTATTACAATAATTCAAAATAATCTTCAGAGTATCTTTCCCAGGTATCCTGTGGCCACCTCAAATGATTTTTTCGGACAACACTGACTTAGATTAATAACTTATTTTATATTCCTCACTTAATATAAAATCTTTCTTGCCTTTTATTTTTTTCTCGAAATATGGTACCATTTCAAAATTATTAGACAAAATATCCCTTGTACATATTCTATTAAAAAGTTTTATTTTAGTCTTTTTGGCATTAAAATTACTTTTTTACTTTGTGTACTGCAAACTGTAAAAAATGTAATATGCAAGATGTTAACCAATTTTTTAAAATGCAGTAAATTAGAAAACAAGTGAATATTTAATTCTTAGTGATGGCCGTTCCCTGGGTCGAACCACGCGACGTCAGGCAGCTTTAAACAGGGAAATTCACATGAACCAGATTGTCATTCCCAGAACGCAAAGGGTGGAGAAATCCCAGTGTCAACCAATGGATCCGTACAAATTTGCCTCTATCCTCGTAGAAAAGTTAGAAATTGTTAAGAAACACCAAGATGCTCAAGAGTTATTGGAAAAGAAACTGAAAGAGGTAAACTACTTAAATTGTATTCTAATAGTTTGATAACGTATAGGGTGTCTCAGAATTTTCTTAACAACCAATATATCAGTTATTATGAAAGTTAAAAAAGTGATCTAAACAGGGTTGGTTAGGATATCAAATGGGCTTCCACAAATGTCCTTGAAACCATTTTTCATTATATCAACCCCCAAAAATCCACCCCCACGTTGCAAATTAGATCCCCAATTTTTTTTCCACAAAAATACAAATATTACTTTGTTTTATATCTGGTAATAAACTTATTTGGGATATTTATTCCTATCTTTTATGGAAATATCGGGAAACGAATAAGAACATCTTTTTTAAAAGTATTGTTTCACCGTTTAAATTTTTATTTTTATGGCAAATAATCTAAGAAATTTTCTTTCATACTAACCCAAAGTCACCATTTTCAAAGAGACAAGTTAATAATTTATTAAAGCAAAAAATCTTCCAGTGTAAGAAAAACGACATGTGATGGGGGTCAGTGGTCCGGGAACCGCTCCTGGTATAGTCTGACTGCTTCCCTAGTGTTTTTCTGACACTCTCCATAAATAGGGACATATGAACATATTCATTCGCAGTGAATGTAAAGGCATTTTTGGTAGACCACAAATATTATCCCGAAAAGAAACACAAACCGAAAAAATAAAAAATATTTGATCTTCTAAGCGATAAGAAGTAGGTGCAAATAAATAAAACCACAATCATTTTTTGGGTACCACCCGGTCGAGGGAATTTTAGCACGGTATTCTCAATTTGAATTGATATTCGTCATTCTATTATCCGTAATTCACAGTGATAATACTTCTTTTAAAAAATTTAATTTTACCAACTTTTCTATCGGGAACCTCAAAATTGAGACACTGCATGTTGTGAAATGAAATAAGGATTCTATTTTTGCAGAGAAAAATAGGGGGTGCCATTTGGAAATAAAGGGGTGAGGGTGAATTTTTAGGGGTTGAAACAGTAAAAAATATTTTGAAAGCATCATGTGAAAGCCCATTCGAGATCCTAAAAAATACAGATTTTTATAGTGTTTCCAATAACGGAGATATCGCTCGGGTTCGAATTATTTTTGGCCATCCATTTCCATCACTTGCTTCAATATTAATATTCTCCGTGTTAAGAAAATTCTGGGACACCCTGTATAGATGTAAGACATAGTTAGATGAATTGCGAGTTACTGTTAATTTTAGGTTATATTTTACATTGTATGTTTATTTCCCGGTAGAGGAAGTATTGTATTCTTGAAAAATCAAAAGATTTTTTCAAATCTTTACCTTTCAGGGTTTTAATCACAAAAACTGATTCAAATTTCTGTCTTTCGTCTGCTCTGTTTGTTCGCACGAAAACTTAAAAGCTACTTGACCAAAATAAAACGTAATTTTCATATAGATTAGGCTACAAACAATTAGCTATTATTTGTGATTACCGATTAGGCTTTATCCTAGCTCGAGACGGGCTACATTTTCGGTGAAATATGTACTACTTTACGGTGCCTTTAGCGTTTCTTTTCCTACAAGCGTTTCCTAATAGTGACTTTTGTTTCCTAAGTACTTTTAGGCACTAGTGCTTAAAAATATACTTAGAAGCAACATAATTAACTCTTTAACAACTGGTAGCAGAAGCTGTCACCTAACTATTCTTAAATTTTGTTAATTTTCAAGTCGTGATCGTGATAATTTAACCTATATTTTTTGATAATGTATTTATAAATTGATCGTCTGTAATAAAACGCTAATATAAGAGATAATATTGTACTTAGTATGTTGCGAAATCGAAGTGTTTTAAAAGGGGTAATCAGCTTCCATCCCTACTATTTTGGTTTTTAACATTCTTGACTTATTGACTATAAAAAAACAATAACTTTCCGGTGAATACAGGTAAAAACGACATACAATTTATTTATATTATATATATTAAGATGTTTAGTACTTTTCCTTTTAAACTGCGGCCTTCAAAAATTGGATGCGTTTCGATATTTTGTGTCTCGCGGTCTTAAAGGATAAATAACATTTTCATTTCTTGATAAATCATATGTCGTGTTTCTTAGTCTACACCGGAAAGGTATTGTTTTTTTATAGCAAGACGACTAAGCGACAACAATGTTAAAAAACAGCATAGTAGGGATGGAATTTGATTACTTCTTCTCAGTACTAAACAACTTTCATGTCACTTACTTAAAGCACATTCATATCGCCATTTGCATAAATGACAGTATAAAATCAATTGCATGTTATTAAAAATGTTTAATATCTTTATTTACAGAGTGAATCAGTGACATCGATAGGTGATCAAAATATCAGAGACAAACTACTTCTGGATGACGAAAATGATCAATCAATTCTTGATGATCATGTATCATTAGTATTTCCAGATACCCCTGCTAGGTCTCCTGGTATTACCTCGCCGCATAAAAACAGGTTTGTATGGGCGTTAAAAATACGCGTTTTACTAAAAATAATTTTAAGTCACATAAGGGTATGAGGTGCATTTCGCTCCACTGAAGTTATGATCTTATGCAACTTCAACGTTCACAGCAAGGAATGATTAGGTTCTACACAATTATTCTCGGAAGACAGAGCGGCAGGAAACTTCGCAATCAGCAACTTAACATCTGTATGCGCTCCCCTTGGTCGGACAGATCGCTGTAACGTTAAAATTCTACTTTTATGTTTTATATTTTGGCGAATGTGCGGGATATAATTTTTCCTTCTTAATTTCCGTAATTTAAAAGCAAATAAATAAGTAACCATTTGATTTGATTTGATTTCTCGGGATCACTTTTGTAATAATTTTTTTCCCGAAAGCTGCAGGGGAAATAGTTTCCTAGATACAGCCGGTGGCCGACCTTAGCGGGACACCCGGTAATATATATATATATATATATATATATATATATATATATATATATATATATATATATATATATATGTATATATATATATATATATAAGCTTCATTTCGCAAAGGAAGTTAGTACAAAGACTTTTGCACTAACGTGAATCGCGTATATGGATTCTCATCCCCCGACGGGACAGCTTTGACTGTGATTAGTGGTGGGGACGAATCACCACATTTTTTCTCCAGCAATATCACATTAATCAAATTTCTCGATTTTAATCAGCAAACTGTTTACCTTAAAGGTGATTGGCTTTAATTTGTTGGAAATTACTGCAGAGAATATACATGTCAGTTCTTTTTTAATTTAATTTGGTCTAATATCCTCCGTTGTAAGGAATTTTAAAGTCGCGTGAAACACTGGACGTGGTCGATTTAGTGGTACCCTTATTAAAAGGAAATTTTATTTTTATCACTAAAGGATCTCTTTCTCTGCCATTTAAATATTGATGAGAAGCCACTACAACTCTTAGGCGGGAATACACTACGTAGATCTAGTAAACATCACGTCAGTCTACAGCGCACAGTCAAATCGCCTTGAGTATTAGATGCTCTGTCTTGATTGCACAATCGCCCCTTTGCATTTTTGATTGTGAAATGTATTACTTAAAGTGCAAATATTTTAACAATTATATGAAAATGAATGAGATAACTTTAATAATTTTATTGTCTCATTTTGATTGCATTTTTATAGACACGTGCAAGGATCCCGGAGACGAAAAGACGGCTCTATCTTTAGCAGTGATTCTGGAAATGTTCATGATTTCGCCGAGGGATCAGACCACAAATTTGGTATGGTTAAATCAAAGAGCATGCCCGAATATCCAGATGACAGATTTGTACGTGGAGCAGTTGGAAGAAGGTTAGTTGATGATAATTGCCAATAATGTAAAGTCCATTGATTTAATCGAGTTTATCCTACATTACAATACTATGGGAAGAGCTGTGCAAATACAAGTAATTCCAGCGGCGTAACCGTTTTACTTATTGGGTTGAGAAGATTTAAATCAGTTATTGTGCCTTAAACTATCACAAAATCACACTATATAAATCTCTTGGGAACTAGCGCTTCCAACAAACGCTAAAGTCGGGCTAAAATTTAGGCGATAACAAGAAATTATTATAGGCTTTCGCTATTGTTGACGGGTAGCTAGAGCATCCTTCTACCTGACCCCATAATAAAAATTCTTTGAATCGATAATTGCGATTTTACAATTATGGCCGGGTTCTGGAAAGTTGGGACCAGTGTGCGGCGGCGTAATTTCCAGACGCGACCCTGACGCTTACCAAACCATGCCTATCGCACACGAACAATTTATTATCCTACGTCATTGTCAAAATGTTTTAAATTCAGTAAATTTTAATATGTTTTTATGTTCTCGGTTAAAAATTGTGGAATCCCTCAGGATTCTTGTTATAATCTATCATAAGGCACATGTACAGGGATATCCAAATAAAAGTGAACAGGCCTTATAACTTTCTTATTTTTGAAGATGGGACAAAATGTTAAATATGAAAGTTTTGGGGATTTCTATGGATCATTCATATATCTCAGCAAAACAATTGCGTATCGAATAAAAAAAATAATGTAAAACATCGATTTTGGTACGATTTTTATATTTTTGGATTCTGGAAGTTCTAGACATATTTTGTATAACATACCCTATGCGGTTTTTCAATCGTTTTTGAAATATTTCAAATTAAAAATTATTTCGCCTCGATATACTTTAAACGTAACTATCCCGGTTGCAAACGAAATACCTGCTACCGTTTTAAATTTCCTTCGTAGGTAAGTCGTCAAAGTTGCCAAATCTTTAGTCACCTTGAATTTATAATCTAATTTTTTTTAATTTTTTTTATTTAATTTAGAACTTCTCCCAGAATCCAACAATATTATAAAAATCATACCATCCAATTTAAAATAAGTGAAAAAATCGATGTTTTATACAATATTTTTTTTATTAGATGTTCAATTGTTTTGCTGATAATATATATGCGTGATCCATAAAAATCCCCAAAACTTTCATATTTCACATTTTTTCCCATCTTTAAAAATAAAAAAGTTATAAAGCCTGTTCACTTTCATTTGGAAATATCCCTGTACATATAATATACCCTGATTGAAGATGTTAGTATTAAAATTATGAATTTAAGTTGAGTAAAAAGCCCATTACACTCTAACTTACTTCAAGAATTAAGTAGCATTTGAGGTTATACAACTTAAGTTACCTCAAAAATTTTCCAAATTTGCTGAAAAAAAGTTCCCCAAATATTTTCTATTTTTTTAGAGTTCCCTTATACTCTGTAAAAAGGCTAAAGTTCGTTTCTTAAAGATTTTCATAATTTCTTTAAAATTTCTAGAAATTTCTGACAATAGGTACCCCCCCCCCCCCCAAAAAAATAAAAATTTAAATGTAATATGTAATGTTAATATATAATTTTTTAGGTCATCTTCCAAGAAAACGATAACGGACCTAACCGACAGTGGTGTATCAGTGGTGTCAGATACGCCGCCCGCAATAGGCCCTGTAAAAGACAGCAGAGTTTTAGCTTGGTTAATGTCGGGACACAATGAAATGTCCGTTAAACAACGAAACAGTAGTTACTCACCAATTTCTAGCAGACATAAAAAAGGTATATTTTTTATTTTTAATTTTGAAATGTATATGCAGCGGTGTACATGATGTCCTCGAAAATGTAAGGAATTTCTCGGGTGTTTATAGGTGAGGTTAAAATACTAAGGATCAAAATTTTATTTTTTACTTTCCCTTTTTCGACCCGCGTTTTCTGAAAAGATACAAACCATTTTTTCAATTATGTAAAAATAAACAGCTATTTTGAGTTTACAAGACCGTTTTTTTTCCTGATTTCCCTCTTAAAAGCTCACGGAGAAACCAGTGTGTGGTCTCTTTAGTGGAGGAGTCCTTTAGTTTATTGTCAACCGAGTTCCGCAGGGTAGCATTTTAGTACATCTCTTCTTTTCTCTGTAGACAGCTGATTTTTCTACTCACCCTCAATACTGTTTATCACATCAGTGGCGATCTAGTAATAAACTTAACACTGGTTTAGAAACATCACAAATCTTAAAAGTTCATAAACTAATTCTTAATAATGCAAAAACCAAAATGCTTTCTTTTTACAAATTTATGAAGAGAGGGACATTCTAAGTATATATTTTCCATAATGATAGGTCTAAATGCAATTTAACAACACCCTCCAATATAAAAATAATTTGGAAACCAAACCAATCGCTGAAACATTAGAAAAACTCATAAGTTTTTCATGACGACTTATTAACAGTGAGAGGACAAAATCTTAGAAGATCTTAATTTAAACCATTAGTAAATCTTAAAACTTTCTAGTGAATCTAAAGTTTTAAAGACAAATGTGTTGCATTTGATTACAATATTTCAAATTTCTTGTAGCTCCCCGTAGAAACTTATTAAATACAGTTATATGAATGCTTTGTAATTGGGTTTAACTTATTTAACAATTTTCTCCTTCAATATCAAGCCATGGGATAGTTTTCGAGAAAAACTGACTACCCTCGTGTATTACATGATGTCCACTCCTGTTAACAATATAAATACTAGTTTAATTTGATTAAGTGGTACAGGTCCATTAAAATTTAGTGATTAACGGTCTGAAATTGACAATAAATTATGTATGTTTTTTATTTTTGTATGCAATGATTTTAACTTTTTTATTAAGGCTTCGGATCGAGGTCTAGTTCGGTGGAGAGGAATAGTGTAACTGGTGCCACTTCAGTACCTGCCCAACCCTTCGTAGCTGATCCGTCTATGCCCCCATTACCTTCGCCAAACACTGTTACACAGTTAGAGGAGGCCAGAAGACGATTGGAGGATGATGTCAGACCTAGATCAAAACAAAGGTAATGCGATTTTTTGTTAAAGATTATATGATATTTATTATATGTTTAATTTTAGGTCGTCTTCAAGTCGCCACTATCCCGACTTGGCTCAGAGTAGCCAGTCGACCTTGCGAAAATCTCAGCGGGGTCAAAGACTCGCTCTACCTGCAATGCAACAGTCGAATGACGATCTTACCACTGTGGTATTCTCGTTCTGCGACGAACAGTTCCCTTACAGGACGAAGATACCAGGAACTCAGATAACCTTAAAGCAGTTTAAGGATTACTTGCCGAAAAAGGGAAATTATAGGTAAGCACAAATATCATTTAATTTACCTACCTGTACTATTCTTCTGGCCCTAACAGTAGCAGCATTACAAAAATTACTTAAAGTAAGCTTAAACATTATTTTAAAAGTAGAAAATATGACAACCCATTGAGTAATTTATTTTTAATCATAAACTTAGTACCTTTTCCTAATGACTTGATTTATTAAAAAGTAATCACTTTTTGACTTTTTGATATATAGCAAATTAGGTAATTTTTTATTCGTTATTTCAGATTTTTCTTTAAAACGGTGTGCGAGGAACTTGGCAACCAAGTTATTCAGGAGGAAGTTAGTAACGACAATGACATACTTCCTTTATGGGAAGGAAAAATAATGGCTCAAGTTAAGCCCGTCGACTGATATTTTAATTTTTTTAGTATAATCCATACAATAAATATGTTTCCTTACCGTAAAGATACAAACATTGTATTGTAGAAAGATGTAGTCCTCTTAAGATTAAAAAAATTATTGCGATACTCTAAATATAAAGTTATTTCACCATTTTAAGTTTAAGTATAAAATAGGGACTACTTTAAAATTTTAAATAATTTTGTACTGTTTTTTAGTACTAACGGCATAATTTTAATTTTTTGATTTTTTAAATTTATTGCTAGTTTCTATCATCAAGATCATCATCATTATCATTAAGCAAATATTTCGGAGAAATTTATATAACTGGCAGACAACGTTAATTAACTGTTGTACACGACTTTAGAAGGAAATTCATGTCACAAGAGTAAGTAATAAAATATTTTATCATTGGGAGTCCGAGAATCCATCGTTTTCGATATATAGGCTGAAAAAAAATGTTTTTTATCGATTTTTAAAAATAAATGCAAAACAATCTAGAATAATTGAAAACAATTTTATGTGTTTTGGGGTAAATACATTATAATGTTTTCTTTATTTTTAAATTTATCTAGTGAAAAAGATCAACATTTTATTTTGCACCTTTCCTTTTAAACCGCGCGCCGCAAATATTCGATACGTCTGTCGAATTTAGCAGAGGCGGCCGGCACATAGGGGCTCTAGGGCGCGAGCCTCCCCGACAATAGTCAAAAATAATAATAAACTGTAATAAACAATATTTATTTATTTTAAGCATATCTATAACGATTTGTCCTTAAAATATTCTAAATATTTGTACTGATTTTACATTTATTTGAAAAACAATACGGAGGTTTTGCGCTTATCCGCTAATTGGGTTTCTTTCGATCCCGCCGTTGCATCGAGGCTACAATTGTTTGAGCCACAGAATTCAGTTTCGTTGACGTTCTTTCGGTTTTATTCGAGTTAATTCGATACTTCATAAACGGGATTTCAGCACGCAAAAAGGCGCTCGGTCGGTGAGCCTAGCCCCAGCAGCCTATTGTTTTATTCAGCGGTGTTGGGGGAGATTTGCAGTGTTGCCAGACGTACGATAATTATCGTATTTGTACGATTATTACGTGTGGGATAGGATGTACAATCGATAATGGTAAATGTACGATAATTTAGTTATTACATTTGGAAGATAAAAATCTGGAAGAACTAGAAAAAGAGGATATTTTTGATAGTGTAACTCGAGGGTCTTCAACTTTTTTTATTATTGAAGGGCCAGGTTTGGGTTTCCTAATCGACCGGCGGGCGAGAAGTGGAAAGCAAAAAGGTGTAAAAGGGCCGCAGGGGAAAAATTTTCTGGGGCACCCTCGAATTTTGCCAAATTTCGTCAAGAACTCGCCCAACTACTACCTATTTTCGTAAATTAAATTTTTTTTTCGTCTAAACGAGGTAATATATCTGAAGTAGAAAATTTTTTTAGTTTTATTATATATTATTTTATTCTTATGTATTTATCGACTTGTTTTTTTTGTATGCGGGCCGCAAAAAAATGAAAGGCGGGCCGCCGGGTTGAAGACCCCTGGTTTAAATGAACAAGAATAGTTTATCAAGTATTATTTTTTCTTTTTATTTTTAAATATATGTACCTTTGAATTTGAATGCATTTATTTTAATAATAAATCAGTAAAAATGTCCTTTACCTAGCTTTACTGAATTATCCAGGTCAGCCGGATGACGTCATATTAGTGAGATCATCTTGTACGATAAAATATGACAATTTTAAAAGCATTTTAGGATAATTTGCTTTTGCTCATCTGGCAACACTGGCAATTTGAGTTTATATTCGTTTCGCGACATTTTTCGGTGTCTCACTGTGGCAAATAGCTTGCAAAACATTTTAAAAAGTGATTTTTCGAGGCTTTCGTTGGCTGAAAAAATTCAGATCAAATCCCTTGGAAGACCTGCCCTGATTTAAACCTTTCTCGATCGGATAAAACAGCAAATTGTTGTTTTACAAAACATTTCTCCAAAGAGACGTATAAAAAAACAGTGGATATGCGTTGTGAAACTTTGTATACTCTTCATACTTATTGTTGTATTCGGAAGGTATGGATAAAACATGGACAACAAAGGCAGGATACACAGATTTGAAACATTTGTATCAAAAGATTAATAAACACGAAGTTTCGGCACGGCACATGCATTGTTCCTCGTACCGTCAAAGTATCAACAAACACAACGAACAAGTGGATAGAAATAGATGTGTTTCAGTAAACGCATGTGTGGTAATTAAAGACTAACACCAACGAACCATTTTTTTATTTTATATTTATTTTTGGACAAATATCGAATGCGATTTTAAAAAATTATCTGTAGCCCCCCTATGCTCTAGGCCACAAGGCGCCACTGGGTTTTAGATTGAAAATACAAAACAAAATTTGAACTTCTTTAATGGTTTATACCTTTTGTTAAGGTATCTACACCGGAAAGTTATATAAGTTTCTTACAACAGCAGCAGTGTTAAAAAAAATAGTTATAATGCTGATTCCTCTCAAAAATATACTCCTACGACTTTTATAAAAACTTACTTTTTAAAAATATTTTAAATTTTATTACTTAAATGGTTTCGTGCCTAATTTCTGCCTATTAATAATTGGTATTTTTTTAATACATAATAATCGTAGTACTTAAATATTTTTAAAGCGATTTTAGTATTGTAGGATTATGTAATGTGTCTAATTTTATATTCCATTAGCGTAGTTGTATATTTTAAGTACTTTTTGACATGGTACTAAAACAACTTTTTTTTATCCTATAAGGGGAATTTTCTTCTAAAATCCAGTACCACTATTAATTAGCGCCCTGTTTACTTATTGTCCTGTATTTTTTAACGTTTTAACCAGTGCTGAATTCAGGCATGTTTCTCCGGTGGAGGGGAAGTACCCAGATTATTTGTTGTGAGTAATAGTTTTTGAGCTATCTATTTAAATAGATTTCTTTATGATCGTGCAAGTAAATACTTACAACATGTTTTATGTGTTGAAACCACATATATACAGGGATATTTTTTTATTTATGTAACTTATTTATAGAGATAGACCTATAGTTCTAAAAGCGAAATTTTAGAGAATAGTTCAACTAAGAAAAATACGATATAAAATTTTCCCCAGTGTTGCCAGTTTGTCAGTTATTTCAGAAAAACCTTTTCTTCAATGGCAACAATGCATTTTTTTTAAATTTTAATACATCTCGTGATTCTAAAAAAAAATAGAATATCAGTTTACAAGCTATTTGCGTTTAAATTTTAATTAAAACCATATGGCAGTTAATGTAATAATTATTAAAACTAAATAAATTTTAATTTATTTAGTTTTCAGTAATTTCAGAGCCTTTGTAGAAAAAGTTGTTTATTTACAGTTATTTTGTCTTTAACCTAAGAAAACAAAAAAAAAGTTATTTTTACAAAGGCATTTTAAATTTAGCCATTTTAGCATTACGCCAATAGCTCTTAAACTGCTATTCTAATCAAAAAAAAATTACTCTGCGTTTTTTTAGAATCCCGAGATGTATCAAAATTTAGAAAAATGCATTGTGGCATTTAAGAAAATATGTTTTTCTGAAATAACTTAGAAACTGGCAACACTGGAAAAAATTTGTTTTCATATTTTTCTTAGTTGGGCTATTCTCTAAAATTTCGCTTTTGGAACTATAGGTCTATCTCTTTAAATAAAAAAGTTAGCCTATGTCAGGATTTAAAAAATAACCCTGTATGTAACCAATATATTGCGAATGTCATACCTCAGTTATGTCCCCAATGTGGACATTTGACCGAGGCTCGTCGAGTTTGCGCAGTTCGGAAAGTTTATTGTCGATGTCAATATTGCACAGAACCCGCTTACAACTATTCACTAACAAAGTCTATACAAATGCCTAAAGTAACGTACATAAATAACACCTGAACCTTGCAAATAATAACCACAATCACACTGAAGATCCTAACCAAATAAAATCTGGCGACGAGTAAGCTACCAAATAACGGTAAACAAAAACAACGCCGGGCCGGTTCTGGTCACTTTCTGTTTACTTTCGTGGCGATCGATACGATTGTTTTTAGTACATGATATGGGAAATTAATAATAAACATTAGTATGATTTAATAAATTTCGACTTATCATTTTCGAGTTTTACTTGATGGTTACCCCCTGAATTCAACCTTCCCTGGTTATAACGTTCTGAAAACTGTAATGAAATAGAAGTATATTTAAGGTATTTTAAGGCCCAATTTAAACCATTTTAAAGTAAATGTAACACATCCTGGCAGAGATAAATACGTTGTAGTGTTATCATTTAAAAATATCTTGTTTTTTAAACAAAATAAGTACAATTTTTAAACTTCTTGTCACATTAATTTTTTATTCGCTATTTTTAATTATTGCCCAATTTTTGAATAATGTAATTTAAATAATGTATTGTAAATTCTTAATATTTTCAATTTTGGAAATTCACATTATTTGTCTGTTTTTTGTGCTTGCTCTTTATCTTATACATACTAAATTGATATGGGCCAAAACAAGTTTTGTTCAAGCATCATAAATTTTTCATAATTGTTTTTTAAAAAAAAAGCAAATTTATACAATTTAGGTCTTCCTAATCGTTTGAAAAATGCCGTCTCTCATGAAACGTAAGTCGTGAACCATAGTTCACGGTTTACAGTTCCATAGAACTGCTATCCGAATTGTAATGTTATAAAAATTTCGAAAATAGTATATCAACCAAAGCAGTTCATTAGAGAGTAGTTAATGTACTGCTTGGTATAAATATGTAAAGCTATTTAGAAATAAGTCACCGGCGAAATAATTGTAAAGGTTTATTTTAGAAGCAAAATTTATTACACTAGATACAAAAGAAAAAAGAGTACTAAAGAATAACAACACTACTTAATGAGTAATGATAAGAGTATTAATGTATCGGAGGTTGCAAGTTATGTCTCGCATAATAATTTTAAATTTTTAATTTGTTTTATTTTACAGAGTATTATTAAGAAAGTTGGGCAAATTAGGACATTTATAATTTTCTTTTTTTTTTTGCGTTTAATAATTTAAACACTATCGTTTGTGTATATTTAAGAGTTAGCTTATATTTCAAACGAAAGATCAATTTATGAAGTTATTAAGATAGGTCCTAAGTTATGCCTACAATTTATAATAATGGCCTATTTAATGCACGACTTATATTTTATAAGGCAATACACATTTTTGACTTTAAAATAATATTTTAAGTGCAGCCTAATTTTTATTGTATTTATTTTATGAAAGGCCTTTAAGAGTTGCTTTAAAAACTCCCGACTTAATATTATTTAATTTTAATTGCAAGAAAACATGGTACATGACAAAAGTACAGCTTATACAATAACACACAGCTCGGGCACTCCGCAGCTGCACCTTTTATCTGGCAGACTTCGCTCGACGCTCGCTATCTCTCTTGCACGGAGGTGAGAACTCTGGATCGGATTTGAAATAATTTTATACTTTTAAATAAAAGATACATCGCACGAAGCAGTGGCGGACTAGCAACTTTTTCAGTTGGGTGGCGATGAAGCCTGAGGGTCCCTGACTTATCATTTTAGAGACGATTTAAGACATTATTATATATTTGGTGAAATTCATCCGTAACAGGCAGGTATTTTCTGAGGATTAATTTTAAATAATAATATATGAAAGTTACTTAAGACGTTATTTACGGTATTCTCAAACACTGAACTCAGTTGATGTTCAAAAAGGAAAAATCAATAAGGGCCGGTTGGCGATCGCCAACGTTGCCAGTCCTCCACAGGTGCGAAGATTTTTAAACCAATATTTTTTAATTTCGAGGGCCATTACGATCAATACATTTTATTTTGAATATTTTGTTGTAATTAAAATAATTGTTTTACTTTGCCTTAATATACTGTTTTGGAATTTACGTTCATAAAATCAGGTACTAAAATAAATTTAACCAAGGTATGTGTTTAGGTATAATTGAGATTTTAACCGATTTGAGGTTTTATTACTTTGTATCATGATACGAATAAAAGAAGATCTGATACCGCGCAGGTAGGCGTGGCCATTTACGTCTTACGTCACGCCGTGACCAATTCCACGATATATTGTTTTCAACTATTTTTTGGTGTTTTTATATTACTTTTAGGAGTTTAAAAGTAAAAATGAGTTGTGCTGTGTATGGTTGTGATGTGGACAATCAATCAATCAATGTAATCAATCCCTTTATTTATATGATTATTTTAAATCATATACTATAAAATTTGTATTATAAGCAGGAGGCAAAGTATATTGCCAATAGAATTTATATAAAATCGCCTTTAACTAACGTAAACTCTATTATTGCGCGTTATAAATTTCAAAATAAATCACGGCATGACGTCATGCGCGAACCCGGACGAATTTGACACGGTTTGGTATCATACCTTCTATTTATTGTATCATGACTTTGTTTCTGGTTTTATGGATGTAAAAGCCATTGTGATGAATACATTTTATTTTGGATATTTAGCCCCAGTTAAGAACAAGGAAGTATGGGAAAGGTTTTAAAAATAAAACTCAAATAAAATATTTGTATTTTTATTAAGGCTTTCTCTTTAAACCGGAATTATTTTAGCCATAAATATACATATTACATAATATCTATTGGTTTCTACGTATAATTAATTTGTTTTTGTTAATATTTTAAAAATTATTATTCTTTTAAGGGTTAAATAAATTCTCACCCTTAAATATAATCTTTAAAAAAAAAATTGGAAAGATTTGCATGGGTGAGTAAAAGGTAAAACATTACATAATTCGACAAATTTACCGCATATAGTATTGTTTGTAATAAACTTTTCAAAATGCTCTTGAAATATAAGTTCTATTTTGGAAATCAATTCCACAAATGCATCATAGGGTATTTTAACTACGCCGATGACTTCTGATGACAGTTACACGAACAATAACCCGACGCCGGTGCCTTCTTTTAGCCTGAAAGGCGGGGCTAAGGCAAAGTGCGCAAGAATCGGCGCTAACCGTTCCCGCCAACAGAGTGCCCGAGCTGTATGTTATCGTAAGCTGTGACAAAAGCCTGTATAACAAATACTTTCTTTAATCAAATAAAATGTATATATTCTAGAAGACAAACTAATTGATTTATTTGAAAATTTGTTTTAATTTAGTGACATATCGTCATAGATACTTTTATTGCTTTTTTTGATAGTGTGTTTAGGCTAATCCAGATAAAAAATGTCTTCATTAGTTAATACCGTCATACTAAATACAAATTGCATATTTTGTAAGTAGATATATGTTGAAAATATCTATTTCGCCAAGGTTCCAAGAGTAATTAACTAAAATGTTATTCAGACATAATAAATAACCAAAAATATTTCTCGACGAAACAGTCTTTGAACAATCTATTTTAATTTTTGTTAGTCATTTATTCATATTTTTTCAAATAGGGAACTTCTATACCTTCATTCTATTTCGGTTCCGGAATTGTTCCGGAAACTGTACCGCTTAAGCCGGAAGTTGAGATTTGTGTATCAAAAATAATATGCCATATTAAATTTTCAAGTTGCTATACGTTCAGCTGACCTGAGCCATTCTGTATAATACACAATTTTTAAAAGATGTATAAAAACATAAATTTGACGGACTTGAGCGTTCCAATTTAAAGAAACGTATACGCATATTTACATACGTGTATTTGCTTTAACTTTTTCTTTATTCTATTATGTTTAATAATATATTTTAATAAATATTAGCTTTGAATTATTACAAGCTCCGAACTGCAATCTAAACTCTAAACAGACCAAGAAATTAGTCGTATACTTGTAAGAATTTTTGAAATCTATCTGGATTAGTCATTGTGGATGATTATGGTAGATCTGATTAATGTAATTAAAAATTATGGATACACATTTTGTATGTTTAATAATTTGCTATAAGGCTTTATGTATTTTTGTTTTTCATTTAAAGCGTAAAATAAATGTTAGGTGCATAAAGAAAGTGCCTTTTATAAATTTTGTATATATCCGTCACATATATTTATTACTACGTTTTATGAAGAAAAGGCAGCTCTTCTTTTTGTTTTTTAAGTTAAATATTAATATACCTCATTTTTGTATTATAGCTATTATTAATTTGAAAACTAATTTTGTAAGTTTGCATAGGCAACTCAAACTTTATTAATTGTACGAAATAAACTCCTTAGTTTTAATATAAAATAATCATAGCTAGAATTTTTAATTTGTTAGTTTGAGAAGCAATAGAACTGTATATATTTATTATCAATTTTAGTTGCTTGATTTATCATTTTAATTCCTATACCGTATCGTTTTTTTATTATTTTTTTAAATTTATTTAGTTTTTATATTTTGATAATATGGTCAGTAGTTTGAAATTTTAAGCTCAGTTTACCAATGATTTTATTAATGGCCGCTCGCACCGTAGTCTGTTAAG
This sequence comes from Philopedon plagiatum, assembly GCA_963971165.1. Taxonomy (NCBI): domain Eukaryota; kingdom Metazoa; phylum Arthropoda; class Insecta; order Coleoptera; family Curculionidae; genus Philopedon; species Philopedon plagiatum. The sequence continues at coordinate 33,568,443 of OZ020196.1, read as the reverse complement.
CAGGTTTAGGCTTGAACCTCACTTAATATGTGACAGTTTATGCCACAGAGAGAGCTGTAAATCATAGTCTAAGAACGACTTAAGTCTAAGCCGATTTAACAGACCACGGTGCAAACGGTCATATATGATACAGCTAAATATAAAAGAATTGGTAAATTATGTGCTTTAGTTTCAAGATACTTAGTTTTCAAAAAAAAGAGCGCAAGGAAGTCTGAAATTAGCTGATAAATTATTAATATTTTGATCATATACAGTGTGTCCATGGATGGAGTTGACAAGAGGAAAAAAAACTTTATTATCGATTTTACAAAGAAAAGTCATTCTTTATAAAAAGTTCTGATTGTCCAAAAAATGAATTTACCGTATAAAAATTTTAGATAAAATATACGGGGTCTTAATAAATTAGAAAAACATGAAAATGCTTCAAGAGAGAAGTACCATTATTTATTATTTTATACAAAATTTTTATAAAACAAAATTGTTTATAACCTAAAATAAAGACTAAATACCAAATTTGAAATAAAAATTCTAAGATTTAAATTTATTCTACATAGCTTCTATGGTGAACATTTTTGAAAATACCGGCACGAAATCAGAATACTGATAGACTAAATAAGATGCTGACGTAACACTGACGTTAACTAAATCGACTATCTTGATTTGTTTGTCAAATGCATTGTAATTACTTAAAACCGCTATTATTATTCCAAATTTAAATTTTAAAATTTTTATTTCAAATTTTGTCTTTAGTCTTTATTTTAGGTTATAAACAACTTTGTTTTATAAAAATTTTGTTTAAAATAGTAAATAATGGTACTTCTCTCTTGAAGCATTTTCATGTTTTCCTAATTTATTAACACCCTCTATATTTGATCTAAAATTTTTATATGAAAAACTGTTTTTTTAGACAAGCAGAACTTTTTATAAATAATATAAAGAATGACTTTTCTTCGTAAAATCGATAATAAGGTTTTTTTCCTCTGGTCAACTAAATCCATGGACACACTGTATTTACATTTTAAAAAATCTTTAAAAAAATAAAAAAATTCCTAGTATCGGAGAGAACTAAACAGAAATGATTGTATGTTGTTCGCTTTAACCCGTTGAAAGTGCTTATTTTCACCGTATAACACCAAAGCTGTAGATACATAGATTACATACATATGTATTTCCAGTAATTAATAATTCTTAAGTAAGAACAAAGATAAACAAAATTTATCCACTTTGTATTTGGAGGATGAAAAGTGCTCTTGTTTATTTCGGTAAGGTTTATTTTCGCAAAACTGATTGGTTTTGCACAAAAAGATAATTTTTTTATGTTTCTGTACTAAATATTGTATTTTTTATAAAGCATTTTTAAGGTTTTCGCGCTAATAGACTTTCGAAATTAACAGTGTATTCTCCAGTCTGAAGAATCGACATCGATAAAATTTGGCTACTGTTATCTAAGTTCAAGAATAAGCCCGCTGGAAAACATGAAATTCTGGTAAAAACGGATTTTTTTACACATACCAGTACTTTCAGCAAAACTTTCTCCTTTTTCTGCGACAGAGAAAATCAATGTTAAAAAGCTATTTATATGCAAACAGACTGACACTTGCTCTGTCAGGTATAAGATTACAATTTAATAAAGTTTGTAATTTAAATTTTTAGAATTGTACGCGAACAAAAACAATATTTCTGCGTTTTCTTGAGGTTTTTTTTTGACTAGATCAAAATATTAATGAATCATTTGCACGTTGCTCTTAAAATCATCAAGTAATTAACTTATGGTACCTGTACCTACTTAATTAGAAATAAACATGTAAGTTTTTTTTTTGTAACTTTTGTTAGTTGACGTTATTTATTCAGTGTTAGTACCTAATTTTACATTAATTTATTGTACATATTAATTGATTTTAAATAATTATTTTTTAATAATTATTTTTATAAGATATTTTTTAGTAAAATAATCCAGTATTTTAGAAAATCCTTCATTGTGTGAGGTGCCATAAAATTGAAAATGAATTTCAGTTGCCGAATACCCAAGTATAAATTTTACTAGTCAAAATTATTTTATTACTAAATACTATAGGTACAGGATGTTTCACGTAAGCAGTTCACTTCGATTTACTGTTTTACTGTCGAGCTAGGAACAAATTAAATATATTTAAAAGTCCGCAAGTGAGCAGTGTCAGCATTGCCCGGGGAAAGTTCACAATACTGTACAAACTTGCTGTTTAGGTTTACTCATACTTTTTTTCTGTAACGAAAGACAAAAAAGGATCCTGAGCAAACCTGCACAGAATTGCGGATTTTGCTTATGCAATGTCAGCAATGCCCACTCTGTGGAGTTTGCCCATAACATACATATTCAAAAAGTGCCAGGAAACGTGATCGTTTTCAATTCACCCTGTATAATGATAATATAATGTATTTTAGACATAATTTCTACATATTTACCACCTAATTCACAAAGCTTAGACCGGTTTTAAATTTAAGCCCTTCTAGTTGACCAGTTAGGTTTATTATTGTCAGTTAAAACATGCGTTTTCTTCTAACTTTTCTTCAATTTGTTTTTTAAATGAATTTTTGTATCTATTGCAAAAATGATTTTAGTTGCATTAATGATAACAGACCTATGCAATTTTTCTTTGTAGAAAATAAAAAACATTTTTTTTTCAAACATGCATTTTTTTTTTAAAATATGCTTGTTTTAAAATGGATCTTACGAAAATCAATTTTTCTAAAATATGGATATGCACACAGTCGACGCACATTTCTGAAATCACATTTATTCGAAAATAGATCCTCCGGAAACTTAAACGAACCTTTTTTGGATTTGAGCAGGTTTCCTTAGGTATGCTGTTACTATACAGTCGATTTTTTAAAAACGCATCTTTCAAGAAAATAAATATCCGAAAGAAGTGTTTTTTAAATGTTTTGCGAGAAAAATAATTTCGAAAAATTGTCTTCGAAAATTTTATACTATAGCTATAATAAAACCAATTTAGATCTGCGACTTTAATATTAACATATCTATCTGAATATGTTAAATATTAAGTCTATTGAACAGAGCAAGAACTTCAGAATTAATTTGTTTTTTTAGTATGGCATTTGGGAAACCCATATAACACTACACAGAAATATGTTTCATATTTTTAACTGAACAGCCAAGAAATAAATTAAAGTAGCCTGCTTGTGTGAAACTGTGTACTTTATATATTGAGTCAGTCACAAAAGTCTACATCCACCCTTAAAATATGTAATATTTTAAAGCTGTTTTTTTTTAGGTATTTTATTTTTACAGAATAACATAAATAAATAAATACCATAAACAAAACGTTTAAAAAGAAAATCGAACTCTATAAAAATATTTAGTGCAAAAAGAACTAAATAAATTTAATGTTAAATAGAATCTCACAAAAGTAAACATATAAATAATGTGTTTTAAAAATTAACTTTTTAATATTTTGTTGGGCCACCTTCTAAATTTATGACCGCTTCGAGTCTTCTAGGCATAGATAAAACTAAATTCTCAGTTATGCTGGGGGTAATTTCAGCCCAAGCCGACTCCAAACCATTTTTTAGTGTGTCTTTAGTGCTAATGTCATATTTTCGTACTCTGCGCTCTAACTCATCCCACAGGTGTTCTATAGGGTTTAGATCCGGCGACTGGGAAGGCAAATGTAGTTGTTTCGATACGTTATATAGGATCCATTCCTTAACAAGTGTCGCATTGTGTTTGGGATCATTGTCTGGTTGGAATATCCATTGTGAATCCCAAACATCCAACTGAGAACAAAAGATTTTCACGCAAAATATTCTGGCGCTGCCGGTGGCCCATTACACCCTCAATAAACCCTAGATTACCCACCCCAGCCGCCGCACTGCTATGGAGCCCCAAACTATAACGTTCCCGCCTCCATCCTGTACGGTGGGTACTAAATTTTCGGGTTTTAGTTTTGATTGACCTTTCGCCATATTTTTCCTTACCGTCTGGTCCAAATATGTTATATTTACTTTCATCAGTAAATAGGACCGTTTTCCAAAAATCAACATCCTTATCAATGTGTTACTTGGCAAAGTCAAGTCGTTTCTATCTATTTTTCGGGGATATTATTGGCTTTTTTCTTGGAACCCTGCCATGCAGTCCATTGGACCTCAAAACCCTTACTACCGTTTCGGCACTTACAGTCTTACCTGTTACGTTTTCAACACGAACGGCAAGTTTTGGAGCACTAGTTTTCGGAACACACTTAATGTTTTTTGTTCGAACATCTCGTTCATTCACTACCTTTAGTCGACCAGACCTGGGCCTATTAAAGACGTTACCACGCGTACTAAAATTTTTTATAACTGTATTGTTGCGCGACAATACCCAACGATTTTTACTATATCAACCATAAGATTTACCGTCCTCACGAAATTTTACTTTAAATTACGAATTTCCACTGAAATTTCTTTTTTAGGTGGCATTTTTGAAATGTGTAAAATACATATATTTGCTCTTTGATGTCTTTAATGCAATAATTAAAGTATTAGTTTGTATTTTTAAGAAAAACAATTTTAACACAAACATCTTTTTACAAGCTTTTTTGCGTATTATTGTAGCTGTATGTTTACTTTTGTGGGTTTGCGTGGGATATATATATATATATATATATATATATATATATATATATATATATATATATATATATATATATATATATATATATATATGTGATTGTTCAGTGGAAAAAATTTGGCCTCTCTATTACAGTTTAATGAAATAAGTTCAAAAACTACTAATGGGTTTCAGGTCCTAGTTACGGTTGCTGTTGACAGTTAAACATATAATAAACTTCATCTATCAACCAGATTTTTTAACAAATGAAGGAAACTTGTCAACCACAACGGTAGCCAAAGCTACGTGTAATATATTATAAGAGTAGCTTAACATGATTCGGTCTGTCTAAGTGTCAAAGGTTTTGGCACCGCAGCGTTGCTATAGATCGTAGACACTTTAAAAAGAAAATGTAACTTTTGTAAGGCATGAATAATTTGTAAGTATGCAAAATATTAAAATTTTGCTATACTAAGAATCTTTTTGACCAGTAAAATTATGCACAATTTAAAATTAAGTTCTGTATACACATTTTTCTTTGCCGCCAGTTAAAAATAATAAAAGTTAGTATTTTGTATTTATTCGTGTTTAATTTTATACATACATTTTCTTCTTAATGTTAAGAGTTCACTTTCTTATACTACTTCGTTTGTGTGACTGAATGTCATATGAATGTCATAACTAGAGCAGGGAACTAGCACATGTGGGATGCAGTTGCTATATTCGGTAAATGTTTTTTCAAGAATTAATAATAATATCCTTTATTGCTAGCAAATCAAAAAAATTGACAGCAACGTTACAATTATACAATTAACCTGTCATTAAAATTGTTAATTTACAATAAAACAATCGTTCTCTTGAAGCGAATCAGTTTAAGAGAGTCATATAGTTTTTTTTGTGAACATACCGACATTTTATCCGGGTGCTTCTAATTACTCTCAAATAAATGATAAAATATGAGAAAACATTACGGAATGATCCATTAAGTAAATGGTGGCACGTCCGTAGATAAAAAATAAGTTTAAAAAACTAAGATCCGACAACGCAAAGTAGCAATTGAAAACTTAGAAACAAGTTCACAATATTAAACAATGGTGCGATGCTAACCAGCTTACTTTCGATATTACTAAGACCAGTGTTAAGTCCTGTACATGCGACTTGAATGGCTTATTTTCAGAGAATCATTTTATGAATAATTACACTGAAAATAAATTTGTATAGCTCTATATAGATAGTAGACTTAAATTTGAGGGACATGTACAGAGACTAAGTGCCAAACTTGCCTTAAATTACTATTCAAGTAGGGTAATTTCTTAAGAATTGAATTCTGATATTGTACTTGATGGTTATTTTTCTTTAATAGAGTCACATATATGGTATATATTTCTGGGAAACATGTTCAAGACAGTTATTCGCCATTGCAAAAAGACATATAATTCATTAACAACACCAAATATTTTGTACCTTTCCTTTAAAACTGCACCCCGATAAAATTCGATAAGTTTGTCCAATTTTTACGGCGCGCAATTTTAAAAGAAAAACGCAAAATATTTTGATTTCTTTATTGAATTGTGTATGTGTGTTATTGAATTGTGTATGTGTTATTGAATTGTGTATGTGTATTATGAATATGTGTCTTACATCAACAAGTCATTGATTTTTAATAATATAGAAAGATGCTGGCCATTCGGTTCTAACCAGTATCATTAACTTACACACACACACACACACACACACACATATTGGTTTTAATAGCAAATAATTAAACAACAATAATATTAAAAAAATGATAGTAATAATCGCTACTCTTAATGCATTTTGTAGTTTTCCTATTAGGGTGTTAGAATATTTGTACTGTGCTTTTTGGAGTATAGTATAACGGAGTTAATAAAAAATATATGTATGTTATATGCGCTTTTCACCACGTGCGTTGGTTAAGTCTCACGGGTTCTAGCGGTCACATTGCAACACCACTAAGATTGCATTGTAATCAGTATCTTCGTTTCGCAATTCTCACAAGTCGGAGGTACTGAATCAGCATTATATATATATATATATATATATATATATATATATATATATATATATATATATATATATATATATATATATATATACATATATATATATATATATATATATATATATATATATATATATATATAATATATATATATATATATTTATATATTTATATTTATAAGGTAAAATGAAAAGTTGTGTTTGTTTTGTGTTATAAAGAAATAAAGTTTTTAAAAAGAAAATTTGTGTTGAAGTGCTCTACAATTTGGCGCAGTTGCTGTAGGATATGTCAACACTGTTAGAACACGAAGCCCTAACTGGTAGCAGCGGATTCCAATCTCTCAACAGAAAATGAACCTGCAAACATCAAGACCCCCTCACTTGGTAAACTACGGAAGGAACGCCTGCTGGAGCCCCTGGTAGTCGAGATCAAAAATACGACGCTTCGACGCTGCTGCTAGAATTGTAAGTAATTAAATCATCCAGTTTCGTTTTTAAACTGTTTGATTTTCTTTTGTGCGTTAAGTAACTGTTCGATTTTCTAACTTCCCTGTTTTGCGATATTTCCTGTATTCTTACGGTAACTTTTTGGTTTTTTTTTTTTCAGAAACTAAGTAAATCTTTTAGAAAATAAAATATAAAAATAGCTCTTCCAGCAGATTCCCAGACAACTTCCGCGGCTAACACTAGCCAACATCGAGCCTTACAAGCATTCTGAAATATTTTCAATCGTTCGCCAAATCGAGGATGACCAGATGTTTTTAAACGTATTCGTTCATGCATATAATATGGCATAAACCAAAAAACTTTGTTAGTGATTTACGCCTAAAAAATAAATTGAGTTGCACAGCTTATAAGTTCTAGAAATCCTGGCTCATATTTCGAAATGAAACAACTTTTAAATCTTCATTTTGAGAATTCTAGGGATCTTTGATCCCTTATACAAGATTTACCATGGCGTCAGCAAGTGCCATCTGAAAATGGCACTTGCAGACCCATTTTTGGTACTTGTTATGATGGGCGACTACTGCTGGTTTTTGAAACGAGAAAATTCGACTTCACATAAGAGAAAAAATGAATTATTCTTGGCACTTTTTGCTAAACTTATGTAACATTTTGTACTTCTTATTTATTTTTGTATAAAACATCCTAATTACTGTTTAAAATTTTCAACATATAAATGTGTTTATTTTGTTTCAATAAATATGCCAGTACCAAAACATGTATTGAATGAAATAACCCCCCCCCCCCTTCACTCTGTAACAAAAATACTATAGGTGATACAACTTTTTGCGTATTATTTTTGAATTTAGGGCTATAAAATCCTTTTGGACAAGCACTTTTCATCAATGTTACTAAAAAAGTTTAAATTTGTTGACTAGTGGCAAGCGTTGATTTCTTGCATTAATTCGTGTGTTACTTACATTACTGTGTTGTTAGTGTATATTTGTTAACCTAAAACATTTTCAAAAGAAGTGTATTTTAAAGGAAACAGGTAACAAAAACATTATTTCTTATGCTGACCTGTTGCATAGAAAAAAGTATTAGTATAACTTTCAACTTATTCGGTATCATGTGTTTTTTGCCAGTGGGGTACCGTTGGTTAGCGAAAGTTTAAGGGGCGATTACCAGCTTATTATTGGCAGCGTCATTTATAAATATTTTTCTTCAGTCTGAATTCCCACCAGGATTTACCGGATTCAATATCATAAGACCCTATACATATATCAAGTATATTGCTAATACTGTTTTGCCTTATGCCCCGCCCCCAACATGGACCTTAGCTATGTAGCTTTAATCTTGGGCAGTTCGAAATATTTTGTATTTACAATAAATTTCAAGCAGGACCCAGACCTACAATAGGGAATATGCATATATCCCAAATAAATCTGAAATATTTTTGTTATATTATCTACATAAATTAAATGTTTATGGCGGTTGCTGTTATTCATTTATTTTGGTCTTTATTAACAAAAAAAGGATTTAAAACTGCAAATTTTCGCGCGAATTTCGAAACTTGTAAAACGTGATCCCATTGGCTGTGTCGTCAAAACTGAACTTATGACTCATCATGAGTATATGGCGAATTCCAGTGTTGTAGAGTCATCGACAACTCAATAAAAATGCTATTTAATGCGTAAATCATCCAATGAAATATCCCTGCACTTAAAGTAGAAGGTTCCTAAAATCTTATTCATGTATACTTCAAGCCGAAATCGGTCTAGGAACCTTTCAATTTTGCAACAAAAATTGGCATTTCTGCGAAATTTTGACATATCATCTTAATAATTTCGAGTAAATAAACTGCAATTCTTTACTTTCAAGGCAATCTTCGAAAATTCAAAAATTTTCAAATTTTAGATGTCCCCGATACAAATAAACCTATTTATTTATAACTTCACCGAAAAAATAAGCGATTTAAATTAGTGGGAGATATTCCTAGATAATTTACGGATAACATAAACCCAAAAATAATCACTAAATAGGGTAAATAATGTGGAATAATGTCGCTTAAAAATAGGATTTGTCGGAAAAAATTAAGAAAATCCTAATTGTACCCCTTAAATACGCTCCTGGATGACCCATTCGGTATTCATTTTACAGTGTGATTATCCCTTTATAAGATAGTGTTGAAAAATTGGGGAAAAAATAGATAGGAAAAAATTCAGAGTGATTCAAATGTACCGATGTCGAGGGCAAAAAAAGTAAAAAAATATAAATTTAATCGGCGATTGCTCCCTTCCTATAGAGAACGAAGAAACTAAAAAATATGGGTATCACATACTTTGACGAGCTCTTTCCGATGACGTATGTGGAATTTTAATTTTAACCATTTTGGCCCCACAAAAAATTAAAATCCGTGAAATATTTGGGTCAAAAATTTATATTTCCAGTTTTTTCCAAATATTTCCATTTTCCAGTGATTTTAGGTTTAGGTAAATGTATTGCAAAAAAAGTATTTAAGATTTTAAAATTTCACTTATGAGTCCGTTTTTCGATCTGACATTTTGTTTTCGAGTTATTAGGTTGGGATGGGTTTCAGGGGTCTGGAAATGGCATTTTTCGACCTAAAAAAATTCAAATGAATTACTTGCCATTTTCTGATCCTCACCAGTCTCAGTGGAGTTCTGAAGCTCCGGGTCCCCTACAATCTCCGAAAGTTTACGTCGATTTAATACACATTTGGGACCTGTATCCGATTTCAACGGAAATCGCGGAAATTTCGACATTGACGTTTAATAGCTCCGAAATGAAACATCCTGTGTAACTGAATTTTTTACCGAAGCTAGTTGAACTATTCCTCTATCAACCCAAAAAATTCGATTTCTCTCCCTCTGACAGTTTCCGAGAAAAGCTTTTGTCAGGTGCTTGATTAAAACTACACGCGAGCGCAATTTCGTAATCCGAAAGGAGTCCACGTTGGGGGCATTTTTTGATTGGTCGGAGACTTGTTACATTGGGTGGAATTCTGTGCTTTAAATATCCAACTAATCGTTGCATTGTATAATCTATGTTCCAGAAGTTCTAAAAACACACCTAACATCAAGAATACAAGTTTATAAATAATTTTATAAATATCTTCACAATATCATACAAAATTATGATTTCCAATAATTTTGATTAAGACAACCCCCCTATAGCACTGGTACCTCCAATACCTAAAAATTAATTTTTGGTTGGTCTTCTTAATGTGGATGAACGAACCTCCAAGACAATTGGTCTTTCTTTAGTACTTGGCATAAACGAGTGAGCTCTTCTGACTCGGTCACCTAAATAAAAAATATATACAATTCAGAAGATATTTTAAAGATATTTATAGATCAGGACTAAATAACAATATGCGGAGGTACCCATACCTACCTATCGCCATTTTTTTATCAAAAGAATTATTTTAGTCATGGTCATATGTTTATTTAGGCAAAGACAGATAAGCATTCATTGGCCAATTTATAGCTAATTTAACTAATTTCACCACAACCACCTATTAATTCCCCACTTAAATTATGTAGCGAAGAACAGATCGAAATATTAATTCCCAAATCATTTTGTCGTAACTGAGAAAGCCTAAGAAAATTACGCATATGGGAGAATGAAAAACTTCACACAAGCAACTATGCGTCGCATATAAGCAAATGGTATGTAGTTTTTTTACCAAGTCAGAAATAAACAAAACCACTAAAAATGAAAATAATGTGATGAATGTTCGTATTACGCACATGGCAGATTAGAGACTCAGCGTCCATTGTGACAAATGGATTTTAATCTATTGTGTAAAATTTTACCATGTACAGATGTACTCTCAATTTGACAAAAAAAATTCTCCATGCACGCCTACTCCAGTCAAGAGCAAATTAATATTAACTCGATAGCAAAGCCACAAGTAAGTGGTAAAAAGGTGAAATGTCTATGGGTGCAATCGATAAAATAAGTGTCTGCTTAGGTTTATGTTTTATTTTAATATACAGGGTAAGTCGAAGAAACTTGATGATTTAGAAGTTCTGTTTGGTTTTAAATCAAAGATTATAATATGTTCTAGCCATATAAAAAGATATTATAGAAATAACAATTTCTGATTAAAATTGAATTTTTATTTATGCCGTAGTAAATTTGTTCGTGGGAGCATTAATACCTATTCTTAAATGTAATTTGTACAAGAAAAAACCATTAGAGATATGTATTGGGGAATTGTATTTTCCAATGTTACTTAAAAAATTAGTTGTTGTGTGTGTCTGGCTTGTATAAAAAAACATACAACTCATGGAATTTTAAATAAAATAAGCAGAAAGATTGTTAGTCTTTGCATGTGTACTGCAGATGAATAATTCCGCAAAATAGATATATTTTAATCCTTAAACGCTTTCTTGAGTTATCTACCTAAATAATGAATGATTTTTTAATAGAGAAGAATGAGTTCTGGAACATAATAAAGCATGAAAAAAACACAACAATAAAGCTTTATTTACCAAATATACATAAGAAGCAGCTTGTTAATTTAAAAGTTAGTTACAGAACTGGTTACTTACTAAATGTTAGTAGAATTTCCCATTATAATATATTTTCTTGTTAACATCTGCCATAAAAAAAATAATATTAGTTACATAACCCAAACCAGTGGATGTTTAATTTAATTTGGTCTGTTTTTTTTCCAAACATCAAAAAATTTATAACTCAGAAAATATTAATTTTAGAGTAAAAAGACAAAGACATTTGTTGTTCGTACTTCATCAAAGAATATGGAAAAAAAGAACCTTGAACAAATTATAATTGTTTCCTTGTTTTAAACCATTTCGGTTTAAATAATACTGACCAGGTTTATTTTATTTAATAATAATTTATATAATAAGTGGTATGTATTAAACAAGAGTATGTAAAAAATTCTGGGGAATAATCTTCGGAACTTTTGCGCTCATACATACTGGACTATACAGTAAACTCAGAATATATTGATGTACTGTACAGGTCACTAACATGCAAACACCACTGTCTCAAACTAAACAAAAGGTATTAACCGGGAATTACCTCCTTAGAAAACTGTGTGGAAGTAAATCCTACTGTTTAAGGCACTATACTTCTCCACCTGTGAATACGCCTCGCCACGTTGGAGTAGGTCATCATCTCATGCAAAACATTATTTGCTGAAAAAATTTAATACCTATTCCTAAATGTAATTTGTACAAGGAGAAACCATTATCTATTGGGAAATTGTATTTTCCAATATTTAAAATATTAATGTTGTTGTGTGTGCCTGGCTTGCATAGAAACATACATCGACGTGGCCCGATTCCAGGCCAAAAGAATGTAAATAGATTAGGACATGAAAAAATAAAAATCAAAACGAAACCAATATGAAGAATTATCACGAAGTTTACTCCATCGAAGAACCTACAAAAAGCTACCGGTTTTGCAGCCTCTTCTTCTCATAATATTTTGAAGACGGACGGACGGACTATACGGGATCCAAGCAACGCATTAGCAATTAAAATCACGGAGCAGCGACCTCACAATGGTAAATGTCGAGCCCCAAGACGACTACTCCTAGAAACACCAACCTTCACCAGACACCCACTTTGATTGGAAGGTGAGAAGACCCTAAATATTGTAGAATCAGATCTGAAGTGGCTCCAGTGAAGATTAACCTGACAAGATGGGGCTCAAACAACCAGAAGACACCCTTTGCGAACGTGGTGAAATTCAATAAAAGGAACACCTATTCAAACTAAAGGGCTTATTCTTCACCACGAAAAATGAAGGAAAAGTCATGAGACTCGAACGCAAACAAAAATAGTTTGGTATTCTTAACGGCATCCATACATAACAAAGTCTTAGCATTCCATTTACTTTTTATAGTTAGGTTATCAGAGACGACACGTTGCAAAAAGCATACGAAGTGAAGAATAAGGGCCCTGTTCTCTCGATGATTTCAAGAGAAAATATAATCGACGTGGCCCGATTAAAGGCCGAAAGAATATAGACAGATTAGGACATGAAAAAATAAAAGTCAAAACGAAAAATAGAAACCTGATCATTTAAAACGAAACGGTTTTTATGAAGTTATTTAAAAAAATTTACACTTTTCCGTTTAGCATATTTTCGCTTCATTAAATCATAGAAGCAGTTCAGCTAAATTTTAAATCGTAGTGCTGTTTTAAAAAATATATCAAATACTGATTTTAGTAAGAAAATTTTTTCGGCTATAGATTCGTACTAAACTAACGAACATTTTCATAATATTTCGGGTAAGTATTACCGATCTGAAAATTTTGTATAACTTTTAAACTTTCTTACAACTTTCAAAGTAGCAGTTTTACCTTCTCGCAGTGTTGGGGCATACTGATACAGTTGAGCTTCTAGGAAATCTTTTTTGCCTCCTGATGAGACTATTTTTTCTCGAGCGTGTTTCAGTTCTTCATCTAAAGCTAATCTTTCTTTTTCTAACTGAGCTAGTTTCTCTTCAGCATCTAGTAAAAAACAATATTAAAAAAAATAATGTGATGACTTGAATTAAAAATCAACCCTAAGCGGTAGTCCAAATCGTTTTATAATATATCGGACGACCGAAATACTAAATAAATTTCAGGTTTTCTAATCTTTATTCGCTTTATTCAACCTTCTTTTCACTGTCAATATCACAATAACTTTTTTACTGATAAAAAAAACTATACCGTATCCAATTTAATTTGAGAATGATGACAGAAACCCATTTTACAACGGAGAGACCACTTATGTCTCTCTCTCATGTTCTTTCTCCCTCATTTTTTTCTCTCTCGTCTTCTTTCTCTCTCATACTCGTAAAATTTTTACAGCTGGTAGAAAGTTAGGTGTATGAGAAACATAAACAATCATGACATATTATTTGAAGCCTGTCCCATAATATAAGTTGTTTTTGCAATGTAAAAATATATTTAAAAGGTTTATATAAAGTATTAGCAGCTTAAATTCATGTGTTCTATGAATCTGGGACTGATTAACAACTACTGAAATATTACGCAAGGTACATATTTGTTCTTGTTTACATTACTTGGACCGGGCGTTATGGGAATGAGTAACCATGAACGACGACCCGATATAAAGTTGAGAATCACAGAAGATTTCTTTAGTTATTGAGGAAGGGGTGAAAATTGCTCCCTAGAAACGTTTGGTTTCAGTTTATAGCTGAAGTCACAGTGCTAATTTAGTCGAATTCGTAGCTTTTATACTAAGAAAATTAGCAAAAGTGCCGACTTCATTTTGAACAGGCTGTGTATTACACTGTAATAGGAATTAATTTTTTTATTATTATTTGTCTTACTTCTTAATTGAACTTCTTTTTCTTTTTGACGTTTCTCGTATTCTTTCCGTTTCCCTCGTTCCTCTTCCAGTAACAATCTTTGTTCTTCCTCCAACCTCTCCAACTCTTCTCGTTTCTCCCATTCTTCTGCTAAAACTCTAGCTTGAAGAGTTCTTACTATTTCTTCGTCTCTATGGTAAAAAATATTTTTAAATTATTTATTAAAGGATAGGAGAGAGTAATAACCAAGGTGCCTAGTTCCAATGAAAAATTAAGAAAATAAACAATATTATGGCTATTCTATATACCTTTTTGCTTGCGTTTCTTCCTCCAGCAGTTTCTCTAACTTAAGTTTTATTTCGGCAAGTTCTAATAACTTTTTCGATTCTTCTTTTACTGCGGCTTCCAATTCTTTTGCCTGACCTTCTGCTGCTTGCCTCGCGTTTCTCTCTTGTTGAAGCTGGGCTCTATAATTGATAAAATAAAAAGAGTACGTTTTGATGTAATTTGTATTTAATTAATTATTAAACCAACTTTAATTTTTTAATATAAATATCAAAAATTAGCAGTATTTCAGTCAACAAAATTATGTAGTTTAAAGTCTAGCCTCTCTTAACTAAACTACTATGACTATAAATCAGTCAAATTTCTTATCAATTAAATTAACAAGTAACTTTGGGCAAATGAACTTTAAATGTTTATTATTTTTCTACCTGAGATAATAAGTCCTACTAGTTTTTATAGTAAATCACATTAGTTTGATTGTAAGGTAACTA
The DNA here is from genome assembly GCA_963971165.1 of Philopedon plagiatum. Classification (NCBI taxonomy): domain Eukaryota; kingdom Metazoa; phylum Arthropoda; class Insecta; order Coleoptera; family Curculionidae; genus Philopedon; species Philopedon plagiatum. The sequence goes on along the minus strand of OZ020196.1, from coordinate 33,553,289 downwards.
AGATACTTATAATACCTAAGCAGTCTCATTAATTTTCATATTATAATACCACGGATATTTGGCAGATACACGTTTTCGCGTTATTTTTTAAGAGTTTATGGCTTTTTCATGGCTATGCGGATCCGCATAGCTGGTGCGGGATCCCGCAGGCCGCCAAATGATGCGGGATCCCGCGGGATTGCGGGATCCCACTTCGCGGGATTGCAATCCCTAGTCACCGCACGCAATTCAAGCGTTAGTTTTAAGTCAGCAGCTTTAAACACTAATATCATCAATTTAATGTAACTTACTTAGCCCTTATCATTTCTTGTATACGCCCTTGTCTTTGTAGCCGTCTTTTTGCTGCTTGTAACCTTTGATAACTTTGTTGGCTTCCAAAATGATCAGCAGCCAACTGAAGAGCTGATATCCATTGTAACCTTGTCATGTGATCGGATGCTCCTAAAAATATAAAATAGTTAATTTTTAAGTGATAAAAGAATTGGTGAATAGATTATATTAACAATAATCAGGTTTCAAATCTGCAAAATTTCCATTCTTAAGCTGAGCAGTCTAATTTAAATTTGCATTTTTGTAACAGTTCTAAATGAGATAATTTGAGTAAGTTTAAAAGTGGCACAAAATTTGGTGGATGAAAAGGTATCTATCGTAACTATAAAGCATGCACAATATTTAATTTGATATACAATATTGTATAACGACATATTCGGAGCAAGACCATCGTTTACTGATTACATTGATGCTATCGCTATAAATTACAATGTAGTGATGAAACTCTCATTGGTGAGTAAATCTGAGAAAAAGGGTAGATTACAGGATAGTTTTGAAAACTTCCTGTTTTCAAACTGTGCGAAGATAACAATCCAAAATTGTCAATATGTCGACCTTTTTTTGCATATTCTCTCGGAGCAAAACTGTATGTATTTTTTTATGTAGCTAGTCTTAACATTTTTTACGTTTGCTGTAATTAAAGTGACTCGACGTCTTTTTAGTACGAGGTCCAATAGCCAACTGGTATTCTAACACTAACACTTGCAGTACATTGACACCTAATTCGGTACCTAAGCTTCCGTGGTTTGCCGTCGGGGGGTCTAAGGGGCGAAAGCCCCCCCCTCCCTCTTCGTAACGGCGGCCCTGTGCCCCTGGAGATTCAGTGCCTACTGTGACCACATACTCCCCAATAAAAGGAAAGTAATTTTCGGCGCCCCCTAGAGATTCACTGCCTACTATGACCACATACTCTAGATAAAAGGCAAGTAATTTGACGCCCCCAAATCATGGTGCCCCCTCCGCCCCTAAAGGCACGGCACGCCACTGCTAAGCTTAGGATGTAAACAGATAAAAAATAATAGTTTTAACTACATTTTTAATTGGTAGGCACTAGGCAGTAAATTGAGGCAGGTGTTATTCGATTAATTAATGATGATTTTTATTCCTTCATTTACTGGTATAAATTTTACCACGCCCGAAACGAAAACACTTTATGAAACGCACGATAACTCGATTGTATCGAGAAATACTTTTGCTAATTTGTAATATAACATACATAATACGTACCTAACTCAAAATTTCTCTCTGGAGTATGTAACGTAATTTTAAAGCCAGCCGCAGGTTCCACCCTGCTTCCAAATTCGATTGGTAAAGTTCCGCATTTATCTCTTTCTGATCTGGTTTTAAAATAGGTCAGTTCAGCAGGTCTTAGTACAAACCAATACTCTCTCATTGTAGGAAAAATATATCCTCTCTTTGTCAAGTACCTAAAATGCAAAATATTTATAGTGGATTAATTTGAGTTATTTTAATAATATAAATAATAAAAATGACTATTAAACCTTTTGTAAATACACAAAACAGGAATTGCGTATCTGATAGTCTATACTGGCTGGTTATAGTGGCTTCTTAAATCTTCCTAAATTTTTTTGAGGCGTTATTTCTAATCAAGACAAAAATTCTTCTCTTCAGTGAAAATTTACAGATTAGAATACATATATGTGATCTGAAGCGTTAGAAGGGTGAGCCGAAGCTCTACGGCACTTAAGCCTCATTAGACTCATTATGCATCCTCCCAGAATACATATAGCATACATACATAGCTTCGTATTTTTCGGATAATGTATATTTTTACATCAGAACATAAAAATTACAAAAAGTATTTCTAATATTTTAATAATATTTTTAAGGTTTGTTGTTGCTGTTTTGTTCGCTATATGTTTTCCAATTTTCATGTAGAAAGTTTTTAAAATTTCTAGTGACCTACAGAGCAATGATAATGGCGAGAATAAAGCCAAATAGGTTTTGTATTTAAAATATTTTAAAATTAATTTTTCATTTCTTGTTAGAGTACGTACAACAAAGGGCAGGCCAAGCGAATACCCCTTAAGATTTTATTACTGCGCTTGTGAATTTTTCGCTAATCTGTTACTGCCAATTTCTTGTTATGTGCAGAGTTGGTAATGGGGGCCATTTTTAAGGGTTCGAATATCAGGCGCGGCCCGTGAGTTTTTTTACAGGTGGGGTAAATTTTGTGGGCAACTAGTGATATCAACGTAACAAGCAAAATACACTCTTTTAATTAATCATGTGCCTATTTCTGAAGAAATTATTTACCTACAGATAAACACCGCAAAAACATAAAATACTAAGATTGCATTTATGCTGTGACTTTTTTAAAATTACATGCAAACAGTTTCTTACACTGTTAAAGCCATTGTTAACACAAGTACTCAAGTACTAGTATTACACTAGTACACAATGGACACAACACAAATATCACATAATATCCAAAAACATATTACACAACAAAATTAGGAAAGCCGAAACACCTCTTAAACTAATAGTATCTTAATAAGTACCGGCGCGACGTAATGAAATGTTTGTAAATGTTATGCAAATACAATGCGCATATTGGGTAATTAGTTTTGCTTTGTCTAACCCAAATGTTTTGCAATAGTATATTTCACGGAGCGGTTCGAGTGTATTTCCATAGTGGCCCGGGACAATTTTATTGGTGGGCCGTCGATAATTTAGTCATATATTTGTCTCTTTTTAACGCCCTAAAGCGCTTATGTTTGTTTCTCTCGTAGTTTCAATGCAGTTATATGGTTTTCTATTTCCAAATAAACCTACGAGGTTAATTTAAAATACGGCCGAGCTCGGAGCAAGATTGGCTTGATTCTTTATTGGGGAGTTTTCGCATGGAACTTGAACTTTTTTGAAAGAAAAGATAATTATTTTTTGGTTTTAAGAAATAAATCATTAGGTAGGTCATTGAAAATAAATTATTAGGTCATTGACCAAATGACCTTATGGACAAGTCGCGCCTGTCGAGTATGGCATTTTGTGACAAACATTTCTTAAAGGAAATATCTTCGGGTTCAGTGTCCATAGAACACTGGAACAGATTTTTTTATATTAATATGCAGGTTTTGTGCCATTATATTTAGTTCAGTCTGCCCTCTGCGTTTCAATCTGTGTCATTTTCAAGTTTTCGAAACAATCGTGGTAAATATTGTAAAAAAGGCTTTAAGTAAGATGTATGCTAGTTTTTAGATTAATTTTATTATTAATTTATGACTAAAAAACAAAACCAGGGCTTATTATGACCTTTTCCTGTGTTTTCTTTGTTGTCAATAACAATCTCAATATTTTTGAGCTAAGCTAAGTCTGTGATAACCCGGGATAAATAGTAAACAAGTTGGAAGACCAATGCTTTGCAATACTATCTGTGTAGTGTAAATTATATTGTAATCCTAGAATAAGCTACAACTTACCCTTTTTTTATAACATCCTCTACAATTTTTTGATAAATTTCAGTAAGGGCTTCTTTTATAGCTATATCATCCTTAACTCCAGCAAAGCACTTTGATTCGAGAACAGCAATAAAAGGCGTTAGTCGAAAATTTCCCATGGAAATACTTAGATTAGTAAAGTCTTCCTCATCAAACACGTCACCTAAGGAACTGGCAAGTGTTTGAGCTATACCGCAGACCTATAAGTCGAAAGAAAAGTAGCAGTGGTATGCTGCGAGTGCAATAGAATATTAAGTATTACGGTCAGTAAGTGTACTTTACTGGTTAAGGATGAAACCAGTAAGACACTTAAAATACGTTTAGATTCACTAAGAAAGTTTAAGATTTAGTACTATTTTATTTAGTAAATATTTAAAATTGCGGTTATTGGTTGGCTTTAAATTTCTATCTTCGCTAAAAAAATTTGGGAAATGATTTGGCTGTGGGAAGAAAACACGAACATTTTTTTCTGATAATGAGCAATTTAATTTAATGCACAAAATAGGTGTTTTCCCTATAGTTTTGTCGATTCAACAGAGAAAATAAATCATCCAACTCTACCCACAAAAATCCGTTTTATGATAGTTTGTCAGAGTAGCACATTAGCGATAATGATTACGATAGAGCAAAAAGTTATGGTACACATTTAGTTGTAAGAATTTCGGGATATATTCGGATTTATATCTGAAATCTGACGTTTTGTTACTAACCAATGTTCTCGAACAATTTTTCGATACTTGTTTATAAACGTATGAATTCGATATTGCGCTTCCAAAGTTTTCATTTGATTCATGTCGATATGTTCTACGAAATTTCCTAGAAAAAAAATTTCCTCGAATTACATTTCCTCAAATTACAATTCCTCGAAAAAATTTTCATCGAAAATACATTGCATCAAAAATTGATTTCCTCGAATTCCTCGAAAAATTTTTCATCGGAACATTGAAAATTAAGGTAAAGTTAGAGCTATTGACTGAATCGACTCTGTATATTTTTTTAAAATATATTCAAGGCTGTATAAGTCAGTGTCCGGAAAGGAACCACGTTGCCAACAACATTTATGTACCAATCTACGATCCCAACGAACCATCATCTTGATTGTTCGTTACTGTCGTATTTTCTAGTAGTTCAGTTGCTATTTGGGTTTTGAGTATTTTCGAGCAGTTGCGAATGAAATGCGTGAGTTCGCAAGATCATGAATTCAAGCTCAAGATAGAAGTATCGGTCATACCGTCTTGGTTGACTTTTATGACTTTTGAGTTGTCAGTTGTCGGATGTCATTCTTAAAGGCTGGGTAAACAAAAGGCCTTTTTTGGAAGGAAATTAAAATCTGTTTCATCCCTCCTGTTTAAACAGATAGTCCTTTGTTAGGGACTCTAAAAGGGTGAGTAGTGTTGATTTTTCTGATTTAGAATATATATTGTATATGGGCGTAGATTCTAATCAGTGTTTGGAAGTCAGCTTTTTGACGTTTAATGGTTCGGAGAAGTCCGTGTGTTTCAGTCTCAGCCTTTGGAGTGGGGGAGTAACCCCCACAAATAATAATTTTCGATCTTGGAATCGACATTAGTGTTCCAGGGTCCAAGCTTTAAATGACATCAAGATTAGTACCTAATTTTATAATCGCCATGAAAAGACAAATGTTTTGAATGGACATTTTTATAGGGATAACTGAATAAAATAGTGTTCTAAAACTCAGTAAAGGCGCTAGAACCTTCTCGAGCTAGGTACAAAATTATCATTTTCTTTTACATTTAGTCCATATTTTACGATCCTTTTTTTTAAATTAAACATTTAATTTACTATTAACGTTGTTTCATTACGATGTACGCTGTTTAAATTTACTTACCGGAGTTTTAATTATTAGTAGTGGGCTGTTTGACACACTTATATTATTATAAGTGGCGCCAAGTAAGATCTGTTTTCTGGCTCGTATCAATGCTGTTAAGAAGTGTACACCTTCTTTTGGTAGGCACATTGATATGTCATTAACATCTGGCATTAATAAACTAAAATTAGTAAACCTCTCTCAAGCGAACTGCCCCGCTACATTAGAGCTAGTCGATGGCTTGTTGTCATACATTTTGGCCTTTACCATAACAACTTCGTATTATTTGATAGCAGCCATAATTGTTATAGTTAATCTTGATGTTACAAATCTGTACGGTCATAGTATGTCGCAGGCATTACCATTCGGTTGCTTTAGATGGTTATCAGAGCATGCAATTTTAAATTAAAATATTATGGAAGTGGACGATTACGGTTCAGATAGATACGTTTTGGAAGTTGACGTTTATTATCCTGATACGCTATACGATGATCATTCTGACGTACCTTTTTTAGTTGAAAGTATTGTACGACCCAGGGAATCGGCAAAATTATCAAAGTTAATTCCAGATTGAAAAAATAAAAAGAAATACATCGTTCATTTCCGAACATTAAAACAAGCAATTACTAATACGCTAGCGCGGTCACATAATTTTGAAATTTATTCAATCACCCTGGTTAAAGACATAATAATATATCGAGTTAAATACAGATTTGCGCAACAGGGTAACAACAAAGTTTGATAAAGACAACAATTGGTAAGAAATTAATCATTAATGCTGTTTTTGGCAAGACTATGGAAAATGTGGAAAACCGCAACTATATGAAACTAGCTACACGACGGGCAAATGATAGGAATAAAGTTGGGGCAAGAGCATTAATTTCTCGTCCCAATTTTAAAAGTTCAACTGTTTTAAACAAAGAATTGGTCGCCATTCATATGCCCAAATACCGGCCCTTATCCGAGGGTTCTGAAGAGTCTGACGTCACATACTCTAATATTATAAAGGGAAGACAAACGATGTTTCCGCGGCATTGCCAAACTTAAATATTATCGTGACATCATTTTTTTAACAGTTTTAGTGAACACTGAAAATAATCCAAAGTATTTTTAATTCCAAAGACGCATTTTACCCAAAATGTGTATTTTAATTTAATGACAATTTATTTACTTAATATGGGAAAGTATGGACCACTCGTGAAATCGTTTGAAATTGTATCCAGAACGAAACAGGCTATGTCATACCGTTAACACAGGGAATTATGACTTTTATTTGACAATTTTCATTAAAATACACATGCCTTACCTATTACGTTATTAATCAGATGAGCATTATTCCTACTAGCTTCTGCTAAAAATAAGGTTAAAAATCAAATCCAAAAATACTAATTGAGCACAACTACCTACACAGTATTTTAAAATTATAACCAAAACCCCTTCATTACAGCAGGAAATTTTGTAGAAAAAACATTATTCTGTTTCACGCAGCACTTTCAGAAAGTGTTATTCGGCCTTTTGTCGATGAATTAATCGATTTTTTGAAAAGGTCCCCTAAATGAGTTTTCTAAAGTCGAGATGTATCTAAATCGCTTTCTTTCACCCGCAAGCGTTACATAATACGTATATATTATTAGTGTTAAATTTAATTTAGTTTTCAATCCTATTAGGCTAATTTAAGAAACACTATAATCAAGGCACAAACTAGATAAAACTGTTACCATACTTACCGGAAACTTATGTGACGTGTGGTAACTTTTCTGACCCAATGTCCTTGTATTTGACAGAAAGTCAGATAGCTCTTTATATAAAAACTGTTTTTAATAAATCTCTAATGCTCAGAAGCTGTAAAGATTTTTTTCTTTACAGAAAATTAATATGGGTTTAACTCCTGCCGAATAACGGAAAAGATACAGGGAGAGAATTAATGCCGATGCTGAGAAAAAGACAGAATATTTAAGAAAAATGAGGCTACTAAATCAATTTTTTTATAGTAACCCATATTTCTATTGCTAAGTAACTTATGTGACAGTCCCATCAGTTACTAGTTTACTTTTTGTGAAAATTTTTTTAAAAAAAATTAAAGTATTCACTCTCTTGTTATTATTCTAGGTACGTGTATGTTTTTGTTATGAAATACCCCGATATTAAGTTAATTGCTAGAAATAAAATTCGAAAAAAACTAGTATCTAATCGGCACAAGTTACATGAGAATTACCCCCATAAACAGAGGATGTCAACTCCTAAAATAAACCATTTTTAATCAAAAAGTGGTAACGTTTATATGAGGATCATAAAATCATTAGCTTATTGACAAGCTAAGCAAGTTTCGATGTTAAAAATCGTAAATTTTGATTTTTGTTAGCTACGTATATATGTTATTATGTCAAAAAACTAAAAAATGTTCCGAATTTTTATTTCTATAGGTTCTTATTATGAAATTACGTAATTAGCTTTAACTAATTTTCTGTGTAAACAAAAACTGCTCGCTGGCTCGTTCTTATTATTCGCTTCGACAATACTCATCTGAGATAATTTTTTTAAAGTTCATTCAAGAAAAGCAAACGTAAGAATAAATTTTACATATGTAAATATTTATTTACTGATATACATTGGGGAAAAACCTTGATTAATTATTTATTTGAACAAACTTAAGCAAGTAAATATTTAATATCAATCAAACCCAAGCAACGATGTGAATATCGATATTTAACTTATTAATACCACTATTAGTGCCCCAGCACAATTTGGGTGGTTATAACGACTGATTAATACCAATAATTGTAATTTCACGTATTAAAATAAAAAGATGCTCCCCAAGTAAAAAAAATGTAAAATACATTTTAGATTGTGTCGAAAACTATAATAAAATACAGTAGCCCTGATATTTACATAAAAATAGAGGTATCTGCCCAATGTCATAGTAATAACTAATGGAACTCAATCAAACACTCAGAATTTTTGACAATTTTACAATTCCTGTAAAAATGGTTATATTTTGCCTTTAAGCTTAAATTCAAAATCAGTGATTCAACGACTGTTTTCCGAATCGCTGGAGTGAGCAAAAATATGTAAGAAAACTGATAACTAGAGCTGTGCAACTGAACGGGAACACAGTGGCGTTACCTCTTTATTTATATACTTTAAGAGGTGCAAAAATAAAACAATTACGTATTGCTGCCCTGGATGATCTGTCAATATTTGTAAAGCCGAACTTAAAGTGTCCACTATCTCAAAGAATTCTGCTAACGACAAACAACTACTTTGAAAGTTTTCTATAGAAGTTAACAAGATTCCATAGTTTTTATGTATAGTAAGTAATATGTGTACATTCATATTACATCCATATGATATCCAGAATAATTAGGGTTGCCAGACGTCCCGATTTTATCAGGGCAGTCCCGATTTCAAACGGTATGTCCCGCGTACACTTCAAATCGGATGGCGATTTGTCCCGATTTTTAAAATTTACTAAACAACATTTTTTAAAACTCAATAATTTAAATTATTTATCATAAATTTATAATAATTATATATATTTATAATGATTATATAAATTATAAATTTCTTGCCCCAAGTCCCAATTTCTAAGCAGCTTTTAAACGCTGATAGACGATTTTGAAGATGCTGGATCTGGCAACCCTAAGAATAATATGTTATTTATATGCATAATACCAGAGGCTATAAAGGATATAGATGAACACTGGCGTGCACCGATATCGGGTCTCCCTTGAGATCTCCAGAGAACAGCTGTTTAAACCAAGAGTAAAATAATAATGTTCAACTAGGCCGACCAGAAATTTTTGGAGGAAAAAGACTACCTATACAAAAATTTTAGTTCAAAATTAGCTTCAAACAAAAAAATCCTAATACTTAAGCATGTACTTTTTTTTATTTACCTACCTATTTTTAATCATAATAACAGAAGATTTGGCTTTTATTAACAGGTTTATTTATATCGTCCTTAATTTTTAAGCGAAATTTCGCACAACTTAAATTAATAATAAACTTTACCTTCATAACAGTAACCTCTTTCAGTGGTAAAACAGCCATTCGACTGTTTCCATCTGTCCAATAATTTTTAATTTCGCTAGTCTTTCACAGTCTACATTAGTAGGTACCAGATAACGCAAAAATATGATTTTTTGATACAAGGAAAAGTTGTTTCAAATGCATCTTTGTATTTACACTTGCCTAGCGTACTCATTTCCGACAAAATAAAATTCAAAAACTCCACAAAATGACTATAAAAACAAAAATGAAAAGCGTTACTATTCGACGCCAGAGGAGCTGACGGTAGCACTGCACGAACCCATTATGACTTTTTGATGTTGCGCAGTCACTTAACGCGCCGCTACGCCAACCAATCGTAGCGGTCAGCTTCTCTCGGCTCAAAAAATAGATGAAGGGAGAAGAGCGGTAAAAATGGGAAGAGGAAAGAGAGAGCACTGCATCCGAGTCGGCGGCCCACCAATAATATTGTTTTCTGCGCGCGACGAAGTCGGTTCTCGAGTTGTCCCGGCTAGGCCACTATGGAAATACACTCGAACCACTTGCAAAACATTTGGGTTAGACAAAGAAAAACTAAGTACCTAATAGGCGCATTGTATTTGCATACAATTTTGTTTACATTTAATTTTACGTCGCGTGCCGGTTGGCGGCAAACATTTATTAAAGAGGTTTCGGCTTCCTAATTTTGTATATGTTTTTGGATATAATTTGCCCCCCCCCCCCCAACTAACATACCAGACACACAAAAAATTTAAAAAAGTGTACTTATAATTGAAGAAATCCACCGAATTGCATTATTCAGCCACCCCCAAGACACATCAGCCCCCTCCCCAAGAGTCATCAGCCTCCCCAAGACAAAATCCAGGGTGCGCCCATGAGGCACATTATTAGAAAAATCTTCATTAATTAAAAAAGGGTATTTTGCTGGTTACGTTGATATCACTAGTTGCCCACAAAATTTGCCCCATCTGTAAAAATCTCACGGGCGGTGCCTGTTGTGGGGTACGATGAAGGAAATAGTGTATAGCTACCGTGTCAATTGAAAATGTGAAACAATTGTGAAATCGTGTTGAAATGGCAGCAAGCGCCATGTGTTCGCTCAGCCAGGGGCGACGGATATGGACGGGTTTTAGGGTATTTTTGAAAATGTTCGATTTAAGAAAACAAGTATTGGGTATGTCTGTAGACTACCCCAGGAGTCACCCATTCCAATATATGCAGTTAATTTCATAACATCCTATATATATATATATATATATATATATATATATATATATATATATATATATATATACATATATATAAACGACGCTGGTCGTAGAAAGTAAACTGAGGGTAGCTGCCGCAGTGCGTGGTTTTATATATACATTAAATAAACAGTAAATATGATGTAAATAATAATTTAATTAGATACATTGTTATTAAAGTGATGTTTTATAAATGTATCCAAAAGAACATACTTGTCTAGACATCGCATGCATACAATGTGAATATCCATCGGCTGTTATGTAGGATGTAGCAAAGCTGAACATTTGCTTTTTAGACGCATATTTGCGGCCCCATCAGTAACCAGTAAATTCGTCTTCTGTATGCAAAATTTGCCCCACAAGCACCCAGTACTAACTGTTCCACAAAGGTACATAATTTTAACGATTGATTTGAGTTTAAAACTTTTACTACATTAGCCACTACATTGTTTTTCGTGTCCGTCGTTTCGTCGACCGTTAGCCATATTGGTTTTTCACGAATTTCGCTTTTTATATTGTTTTATCTGTATATATCTGGGTCATATGTTTATTTTATATATCACTACAGTACCAACCAATAAACAAAACGGTAACGCCACTGGAATCACGCGCACTTTGCACAGCTTTACTCATAACAAAGTTTATTACAATTTGAAGCGTAACCAACATAAATTCAGTTCGGTTGTGGTTTGCACTTCATGAAAGGAGGGGTTGAAGGGTTGCGATTTCCTATCAAAAATGGCTCAATTTTTTTAGTACCTACTTTAACATTTACATTGTTATATTATTTGAGGTTTAAAACGCATTATACTAAAGAGTTGATGTGCTGATAGACACCGACAAAGATTTATACTCTATAATGGGCCATTTTTCAAGAATAAAACGTAAATGTTATTTTGACGGATTTCTTTGACAAGTAATAATTGTTATATAAAATGTTGGCATACTACTTTATTCAACAAAAGCTTTTTTCTACGATCGTGCAAAAAGTTAGTACTTTTTGCACTATTTACTGTGCCAAAAGCTTAATTTTTTGCACTAGTGCAAAAAGTAACTTATTTTTTGCACTAGTGCAAAAAACACTTTGATACCCTAATGAATACGAGTATATTAAAGATAAAAATTTTTTCTTGTATATTTGAGTATACGTATCAACGTGGCAAAAAGAGTTTTAAATGAAGAACCTGAGACCTCTACAAGCAAAAACGAAAACAAAATTCAAAAAATTACTGGAAATGAAGTTTGTCCATCAGTTACCATAGTAAATTGCTCTAACTGCGATATTAAAATTGAAATTAACTCGAAAAAAGTAAACAACTAGTTTTGTAAAAATCACGTTAGTTTAAACTGTTTATGTTTTTGTTAGAACTATTTTAATATTCCTTGCATTGTAAAATATTTCTTAAATTGTAAAATACTGTAATAAAAAATAAACCGATCGTAGAAAAAATATTGTGTGTAACATGTGCAAAAAGTATATTTGTTGCACTCAGCATGATTGCAGCTCTCGACTTCGTCTCGAGCTGCAAACTTCATGCATCGTGCAACAAATATATACTTTTTGCACTAGTTACACAAATAACTATTTACTAGCCTGTCACCATTGGAAAGCATGGTTGGTTTGACAAAATAATTAAAAATGGAACAATAATATTACCACCAAAAGAGGGTATTTAAAGTGTACCGAGTTTTATTCCTATACCTTAATTGGTGAAAAACTAACAGAGAGGATAGAACCGCACTGTATAAAGTTAATTTAATACTTTCTAAAAAACAAAGTCGAGTAACTTTAGTTTGCCTCGTGGTGTTTGTGATATAATAATTATATCATGTAATGCCAATAAATTGTAATAGCCTAGATTCGTTTTCATTTTACATTTATTACACAAAAATATTTTCACGCCGCCCATGACGCTCATACGAGCTCGTATGATTTTTCCGTTCTTTAGTGATATACTGACTAAGCTAATATTTGCGCTGACAAATAAATACGTACCTCTGATGGATGCAGCAAAGCCTGATAACTATGTTCGATATTTGTATCCGGTACGAGTTCGGCCAAAACGCAAAATATCCTAAATATCTGAAATACTGTTTCGTCGGTAAATACTTTGTAATCTCGATGAAGATATCTTTTTCTACAAACTAACCAGCAAACCTAAAAATATGGAAATATAATATTACTGGTAGGCCTGTAAAAATAATTTTAGGCACACGAAATATCAAAAAAAGTTACTCAAAAAAATTCAGATATATTTAAAACAAAATTAGGGACCACATAGGGGATAGCTCCTTTACAGATATTACTGCAATCGACTCCCCTCCTAACATTTATTAATTTTTTTGAGGCCATGTTTCAGCACCTTTCCAAACTAAAATTCTGTGTGCAATGATTTAGCTCGGAAAAACATCTTGAGTGTGCCTAGCGACAGGCTTGTACAGAATAAAGAGTTTTTGCTATTGTAGTGATTAATTTAACTAACAACAAAACTCCAAATGTCACAAAAACGGTTTGAACAAAAATACATTAAGTATTCATATTATAGACTTTTGAAATAGGACAATTAAGTAGACTAGTAAGATAACATATCTACTATTTTGTATTTTACCATTGTTGCTGCTCCTTTACCTATTTGCTTTGAAAATACAATGATTTTTCGAGGAAAGCACTTTAAAAAGCCATTCTGTTCTGTTGCATCATACTAGGTACATCAAAGAAAAAAATAAAATTTTATTCTGTATTCTTTCTTTAAAAACGCGTCCGGCAAAAATTTGATAAACGTGTCGAATTTTTTACGGTAGACGTTTTTAAAGCAAAAGTATAAAATTGAATTTTGATTTCTTTGATGAGTTATAAGTATACATTTTTGTGTCTACCCGGTCTTATAAATAGCCAATAACTGAGCAATAACTATTATTGTAAAACACGCCAGTGTTAAAGAAACAAAATAGTAGAGATGTTACCTCATTATTATTCTTAAATTCTAACTTAATATGTAATAATATACAGGGTGTTCCATTTTAAAAAGGAACTATGTGTCGATATACAGCATTTCCGGAGGTCAATAACTGCTGTTCTAAACCGTATTCTTCCGGACTGGATCAAATCCTGCAACTTCTAACCAGAAGGAAAAACCTTGTATATCATACAGGGTACTCCAAACTCAGTAGTCAGCCAGAGTTTATAATGTTCTTCTTCTGTGTTCCCAAGCATGCAAAGATTTTATTTCTATTTCTAATTTCACTACTACACAAGATGGTGCACGTGGGTAGAAGCACCAACGAATACCAATACAGGAAGAAGACAAACAATCGTTTTTGTTATTATTTGTTTCAACACGGAATGCCATGAAATGTCAATTAAACGTCAAATTACAGCGCCATCACAAACTCCGGTTTGAGTAAATTTGGCACAGCACTGTGGGACAGATTGCTCAAAACATGGTCATAATGAAATTAACCAATAATCACGGCAAATTTGAGCGTAAACATTTCAGCCAGATTCTCCAACCCTAGTCCGGTCTAATTTGACAACCAAAAGTTTTAAACTGACAAGTGTAAGAATAAGACAACTAAGTTTTATACTGCGAATTTATTTCTGAGCTTTTTCGCAAATTTATAAAAAAAAGATCAATTTTAATGCATACTTTCGACAATAATAGAACTAAATTCATTACAGCAACTCATTTCAAGATGAAAATCATTTGGAAACCCAGCAAATCGCTAAAATATCAGAATAATTCATAAGTTTTTAATGGCCACTTAATAACAATGACAGGACAAAAACCTGTCAAAACATAACTGATCAACTATAAGATCTTAATTTAAACCTATACTAAATCTTAAACCTTCTTAGTGAATCTGAACGGTAGGGTTTATAATAAACTAAAACTTGTTGGAATTACATAACCATAATATAATCAGAAATAAAAATACTATAGCAAATATATATATATATATATATATATATATATATATATATATACAGGGTGTCTAAAATAGGTGATACCACTATTGTAATCTCCGAAACGGTAAAAGATACGAGGTCGGTTAAATTAGAGAAAATGTGCCATATTTAGTCCCTACTCATATTTCGTTTACGAGGTTGCCAAATTCTCTATAGCTTTTTATCTACAGGAGATTTTTTTAAAATTGTCAAAAATTTAATTCTTAAATATCTCGAAAACTATTAGAGTGAGAAAAAAATTGGTTTAACAAAAATCATACGATTTCTTACCTTCTCTAAATTAACGTTATTGTTTTGTTTATATCATTTGTTTTTACTGAGTTACCGATACTAACTTGTTTTTTTCAAATACGGACCTGGACTTTTGTTGCATTTTTTGAAATAATACTTCATACCCTTTACATCTGTATATCACTTGATTATGTTTTCCGACGTTTTGATGAAGAATAGCATCATCAGGATATTCTACCAGTACGGACCTGGCATTTTTCAAGTAAATGCGCCATTTCACAACCACAAAAACCACAAACCATAGCGATAGGTTATGAATTGTGCCTTAACATGGAAGATCCCAGGTCCGTACTGTTAGAAAATCCTGATGATGTTGCTATTCTTAATCAAAACGTCGGAAAATATTTTCAAGTTATACACAGTTGTAAAGGGTATAAAGTATTCTTACAAAAAATGGAGCAAAAAGTCCAGGTCCGTATTTCAAAAAAACAAGTTAGTATCAGTAACTCAATAAAAACAAATGGTATAAACAAAACAACAACGTTACTTTAGAGAAGGTCAAAAATCGTGTGATTTTTGTTAAAACAATTTTTTTCTAACTATAACAGTTTTCGAGATATTTAAGAATTAAATTTTTGACAATTTTTAAAACATCCCCTGTAGATAAGAAACTATAGAGAATTTGGCAACTCCGTAAACGGAATATGAGTGGGGACTAAAAATGGCACATTTTCTCTAATTAAACCGACCTCGTATCTTTTACCGTTTCGGAGATAGCAATAGTGGTATCACCTATTTTAGACACCCTGTATATATATATATATATATGTATATACATATATATATATATATATATATATATATATATATATATATATATATATATATATATATATATATGTCAACGTAGACTGTGATACTTCTCACGAACGAAAGACATGCCAGGTCACGTAAGTGGCTGAGAGACACCACAAACGCCTTGTACAGCGAGACCAGGACCGGATTCGAAACGTCTGGCGATGAAGCGGGTGAGGTTGGTGAGATCCAACCCCTTTGATGATGCCTACCAGAGTCCTATCTGGTAGGGGTGGTGATGTCCCTGTCATGTAATTCAATACGCGTCGAGGCATAGCCAGGGGAGTAGTTGTTTTGATTTGGATATAATCCACTCATAGAATACATATATATATATATATATATATATATATATATATATATATATATATATATATATATATATATATATATATATATATATATATGTATATACAGTGTCACACATAAAGTCCGCATCATATGGGAAATTTTTTTCCTTACAGGTTAAAGGAAATTCTGATTTTACTATTAGTTTTTGCTTTAAAAATGACGCCCAATGGCATGCACATGAGCAGTCACGTGACTTTGTTTAACTGTCAAATTTGACATTTTCTTCAAAAAATGTCCAAAAAGGCGGTTATTTCTTAAAATTTCGAAAAATGTTAAAGGAAAAAGTTGTTTGTTTTTTAATTTTCTATCCTTTTCAACTTTCTAGTACAAATTTCATTTTTTTCCAATTTTTTTTAAACTCGACATTTCTGGGTTTTTTAAATTTTACCAAACCAGTACAAAAATATTCCTTTATACCAAACTTATCTTTTTAATGTATTTTTATCACCAATTGTTGTTCTAAATACTGTTTTTTATTATAAAAATAGGAAACGCCAGCAAAAACTATGTCAAAGTTGATGCAAAGTTGACATAATTTGTACAAATAACTGAACATTTGACTTTATTTCGGTTTTTTACTAAGATGTTAGATGCATAAAACCGAATTAAAAACCAATTCCAACGAAAAATCTTTAATTTACCTTTTACTGCACTTTTTAAACAATAAAACCTTGTCTTAATAATAACGAATAATTACAACGCAAAAGGAACTAAGAGCAGGCCCACTCTAACCATTGGACCAATAGGGGCTGCAGCCCTAGGGCGCAGGGCGTCCGGCGCCCTAGGGCTGCAGCCTCTATTGGTCCAATGGTTAGAGTGTGCCTGCTCTTAGTTCCTTTTGCGTTGTAATTATTCGTTATTATTAAGACAAGGTTTTATTTTTAAAAAAGTGCAGTAAAAGGTAAATTAAAGATTTTTCGTTGGAATTGTTTTTTAATTCGGTTTTATGCATCTAACATCTTAGTAAAAAACCGAAATAAAGTCAAATGTTCAGTTATTTGTACAAATTATGTCAACTTTGCATCAACTTTGACATAGTTTTTGCTGGCGTTTCCTATTTTTATAATAAAAAACAGTATTTAGAACAACAATTGGTGATAAAAATACATTAAAAAGATAAGTTTGGTATAAAGGAATATTTTTGTACTGGTTTGGTAAAATTTAAAAAACCCAGAAATGTCGAGTTTAAAAAAAATTGGAAAAAAATGAAATTTGTACTAGAAAGTGGAAAATTGGTACAAGGGTAGAAAATTAAAAAACAAACAACTTTTTCCTTTAACATTTTTCGAAATTTTAAGAAATAACCGCCTTTTTGGACATTTTTTGAAAAAAATGTCAAATTTGACAGTTAAACAAAGTCACGTGACTGCTCATGTGCATGCCATTGGGCGTCATTTTTAAAGCAAAAACTAATAGTAAAATCAGAATTTCCTTTAACCTGTAAGGAAAAAAATTTCCCATATGATGCGGACTTTATGTGTGACACTGTATATATATATATATATATATATATATATATATATATATATATATATATATATATATATATATATATATATATATATATATATATATATATATATATATATTTATATATATATATATATATATATATATATATACATATATATATATATATATATATATATATATATATATATATATATATATATATATATATATATATATATATATATATGTATAGATATGTAGCCATTAGAAAGACTTGTAACAGAATTTTCTCTTGTTTTGTAGTCCTGATGAAGTCTATAATCATAGACGAAAGCTTGAACGTGGAATAAATAGCAATACTTTAGAAGCACCCAACATCTTTTATTGCTTCCTCCTTTAACCACTGGGGTATTCCCATAGTTATATAGTGTAACTTTGCTACCAGTACCCCGTTACTGTCCTTCCTCTATATATATATATATATATATATATATATATATATATATATATATATATATATATATATATATATATATATATATATAGTCGGTAAATGCACAAGATTTAATTCTTTCGCTAGTGCAAAACACAAGACAGTAAAATCACAAAATAAAGTAGAAGGATTATTCTTTTTGATTCTGGTCCGGGTGCCCTCCTGTTATCGCGATTTCTGGGCCCTTACCCTTCATCAGGCAGGTTTACACCCAGAGTGGCTGACGTACAGACCACGTGGTCTGTTCGCTACAATGAGTTGTCATCATTTCATCAATTTTCAAATATACCAGTCTATGTAAATGTACAAATTTTATTAAGATAGGTGAGCTATTTTTAGGTGTTGCACTTTTTATGATAAGTAGTATATAAAAACATCATGCCTAGGAAAACAGACTTTTAGTAAAAGATATTTTGTTTATAATCTAATTTACAATTTGTAACTTACATCTGCTATCCGGTTTTCGTATTCCCGTAGTTCTGACAGAGGTAGTTTAGTAGGCAAGGAGGAAAACACTTCATTTTGCAAATAATATTTATACTGATCGAAACTGAGAATCGGTGTACTTCGAAAGTGTTCTAAACCTTTTTCGACTCCATAGAGATCCAACAATGTTCCAATGTTAGCAGTAAGTACCTGAAAAAACAAATAAAGTAATAACTTTTCCTTCCCTCGCTAGAGGAAGCTTTGTATTCATCACATCTCGAGATTTTTTGAGATCTTGATTTTTTGAGGTCCCTAGATCACGAAAAACATGGTTTCTCATTTCTCATTTCCGTCTGTCTGTGAGCGCCTTGAAAACTAAATTTTTATTTTTTGTTGCTCTAACTCAAAAAAAAAATGATTTTAAAAAAATTATATTTTGTATTAAGCTAAGGTTTTTACCGCTGATATAATAAAGACACTTGATTAAGTTTTGTCCATTGTTTGCTCTAATTTAAACACTATCTATTTGAGACAAACATTACTTATTCACTGGTTATATTTTACATCAGTAAGTTGTTATTATCTCTATATAAAAGAAGAAACTGACCGACTGACTGGTTGACTGACGAAATCAACGCACAGCCCACACCGCTGGGTCTAGAAGCTTGAAATTTTGCAAAGGTTTTTTTATATAACGTAGGTGTGCACTAAGAAAGGGTTTTTCAAAATTCAACCCCTAAGGGGGTGAAACAGGAGTTCAAACTTTGTATGGAGAAAAATTATTAGATGGTCCTATATCCTATAATCCTATTACCGCGAAACGTCATAGAAATACTCTAAAAATAAATGCTTAAACACGTGTTTTACAGTTTTTAATAAATCAACCCCTAAGGGGGTGGAATGGGGGTTCAAAGTTTGTAAAGGAGTAAAATTGTTATACCGCGGACGAAGTCGTGGGCGCAAGCTAGATTTTCATGAAGTTAGATACGCTGTCAGGCAGGTTGTACAATTTTCAATATTTTTGTTGACCTTAATTCGATAACATACGTAAATTGAAAAAAGGTATTTTGATGACCGAAAAGTTATGAAATTCTCAGCATATATTGAAACCGGTTACAGGAAATAATGTTTTTGGTACCTTTATAGCAAAATCACAAATACCAATATACCAAACAACACTGACAACCAGGCGCGGCCCGTGAAATTTTAAAGTTGTGTGTCTCTGTTACTACTTATGGGTCTCATTCCAAGTTCAGGTTTTTTAATAGTGAGCCTACTAGGAATGTTTTGGTAAATAAAAAAATATTTTGTAATTTGCGAAAAAACGTTGAATTTTTGAATTGACCCACCTGGGTAAAAAATTAACACGCTTAGGTATTTTATTTATTATTTTTTCTAAACAAATTTTACATCATTTTGTCGACAATTCTTAAATTTTAAGAGAAAAAAAATGTGTTAGTAGAAAGTTACAATCATTTGATTTTTTTTTAAATTATATATCAGGTTTAAAAAAGGCCGACATAACTTTTAGGTAGGTTTGAAATTACTCTAATTTACATCGACATGTGTAAATAATATGTATTTTTAATATTAAAATGTTTTATATTGCTTGGTACCTAGATGTTGATGAAAGTGATGACTTCTAATCGCATCGCAATGATGTAACCAAATTCAGGTATGAAGCCAAACCATATTACAGATGTTGTTTCAAAAGATTTTTCCAAATATAGAGCGTAATACTGTAAAAGTAAGAACGCGGACAAGTTCGCCTTTAAATGTTTATTTAAAAATGCTCGAGTGTATGTCAAGGTTTTGCTGCGAAATTTGTACCAGTATGTAAAGTAATTATTTATTTAACAACGTTAGGTTTTAGGTACACGCCTGCGAGAATTTATATTATTTTTTAAATAAAAATAAACTTTTTAATAAAACATTATGTTTGCAGAAGACAGAAGACGGGCAAGTTCGCGTGACACATTATTTTTTTTATTGTTTAGGGTTCTAAGAAATGTAGGTACACTATTCTGCATTGGACGAAATATCTAAACCTATTCTTGCGAAAACAGAACGGTTTAAACTTACCAATATTCTAGCACTTTTTTATTTATACCTTCTGTCCATTTGGACTGATATATGAAAATTTTTCGAAAACACGTTTTTTAAAGCACCCTTTTTTCGAAAATATATTTTCTCGAAAACAGAATGTTGGGATGCATGAATGGGATGTTTGCCAATTTTTTTTTTCAGAAACCAACTTTTACATTTTTTTTAACCACTTTTCAAACCTACATATTTTGAGAAACCATGTTTTTAAAAAGTACATTTTTTCAAACATTATTGCGAAAATGACTTCGAATCTTCATATTCAAAAAAAAAACTTTTTTGAAAGAAATTTACTACACAGTAACATAGCAGACACAAGGAAAGGTAAACCTGACCGAACACAAAAACGGTTCGTTTAGTTTAGTTCAGGATCTTCATCAGGATCTTCCATCTTCATCCATTTTTTCATTGACATTTTCTAAGCCTGTAGAGTTCATAATTTAAATTTAGAAAAACTGTTTTCTAAAAAATTTGTTGAAAAACAAGAGTTGGTCATCTTAGCTTACAGGAAAAATTGTTGGATTAATATGAAAGTGTAGGATATTGCAGCATTTTTTTATTTATGCCTTCTGCTCATTTAGGGGCATATACGAGTACTTACGTACGAAAGTACAATTTTTCTAAAACCAATTTTCAAATATATAGTGCGCGAAAATTTTATAAGAATATTTTTTTAGCTACGCCTAGGGTTATTATTATTATACATTGAACTACACATTTATTAACTCACCTTTAATTTTGACTTGTTAACAAAGCCTGTTTTATCCCTATCCTGTTGTAATGCTTTAAATGCCAAAAAAACACAGTTGGTAATATTTTCTAAAAGCACTGACATTTTAAAGATTTATTAAGACTTATTTATTAAACTAAGAAATAATTATTTCTTTTAATTTACCACCATTAAGTTTATTAAAAGATTTTATTAAAAATAATTTTAATAACACGTATAGTTATTTTATATTGGTACAACAGTAATTTACATACATAATAAAAACTAGTTTTAAGTAGTGAAATTGATTTAAAACGGTCATTAACAAGTGCGATAAAATGAACTAAACAGCGGCAAACGCAAAGTTGACTCATCGACTATCAGCCGCAGTAACCGCAGGTCTCCGATCATAGTCGAGGCCATAGACGTAGGTGGTAGGTGGGACAATCTCTAAAAAAGGGCAGTTAATATAGTCTTTATAATAAAATTAAAGTTTATAAATAAATTATTAGGGCGTGGGTGAGTAGTCGACTGCGGATACTTTAAAAAGATAAATAAATTAAAGCGACGTTTAATTTCGGTGGTCGGGCCAGTTTCCGTTCGACCACCAAAGTTAAGTGACGCCCGGCACGGTTATTACTTGGATGGGTGACCGCCTGGGAATGCCGTGTCTCGCACTAAACAAGGAAGGTGGTAGAGAATTTCGTCATCGTCCGAGGAGGCATCACCCCACACATCTTCTTAAAGGGCTGGTGAAATCTATATGGATGTTTCTAGCTCTGGATGTGTGAGTCGGACACTCCTAGTACACCACCGGTTCATATACATATAGTACTTTGATGTAGACCTTCGTGGGCTGTCCAAGGATAAAAAAATGTAAAATGTATTTTTGAACAATTCAAAAATAATTGATAAAAACAAGAAAATAATTTATGTTTATACATGGTGTCCAAGATAAGAAGGGCCAGTATGGGGATCTCGTTTATAGTTAGAAATAGGAAATTGGTTAAATGTGAAAAAAGTTGCGTAATTATAGAACTAATAAAATGATGTTCCGAAATTTTTTAGATGATTTTTCATTTTCGAGTTATTTTCAAAAAACTGAATTTCGAATTTTTAATTCAATTTTTTTCTGGTGTTAATATGAAAGGTAGGTCAAAACTAATAAAACTTCTTTATAGCAACTTTTAATAAACTTAAAAGATTACTTTATCAATTTTTTTATTCGACATTTCGTCTTTGGGCAGCGATCATAAACTTCATTTGTTTAGATACGGTCCTGATTTTTTGATGTTAAATTTAAGAAACCTTTTTTATTCTGAATTCAACAGTTAACTACACATTATAGTTAAATTACGTTTTTACGTCTTTTTTTCGCCATTATTAAGATATTTCTGTGATACGGACCTGTCTCCCCAAACATTTCTTACATTGTTCCAGATTTTGTAATTTAACAAAAAAAAATAATGAAATATACTCAATCTTTTTAATTTCTTATTTTAATTAATTATGGATTGTCAAGAATTGAAATGCAGTTTATAATTAGTATGAAACATTAATTTAATAACAATAACCAACCAATTGCTTTAACAACACACGAACACACCACAAATTAATGCACAAAGGACATACATGGATGATAGGATTGATAGGTACTTATCACCCGTATTACCTAACACATTCGTCAAATTCTTGTGGTGCTATTTTAGAAATGTTTTTGAGGGTTAAAGCAACTCTAGATGTTTTTAATCCTTACTGATCATTTGGAAAACAAATGTTTTTCAACAGTAATTCACTGATTATTTTTTTTCTTTACAAGCCATAATTAAGATAAGAAATTTAAAAAATTGAGTATTGAGTATGCTTTATTATTTTCTTCATAAAATTACAAAATCTGGAACAATGTATACAATGGTCTAGGAGGCAGGTCTGTATCACAGAAATTTCTTAATACTGGTCAAAAAACAAGACTCAAACCGTAATTTAACCATAATGTGTAGTACACTGTTGAATTCAGAATAAAAAGGGCTTCTAAAATTTGACATCAAAAAGTCAGGACCGTATTTAAAAAAATGAAGTTGATGATCGCTGCCCAAAGACGAAACGTCGAATAAAGAAATTAATAAAGTAATCTTTAAGTTCATTAAAAGTTGCTACAAAGAAGTTTTATTAGCCTTGCCCTACCTTTCATATTAATGCTAGAAAAAAATTAAATTAAAAATTCGGAACGTCATTTTATTAGTTCTTTAACTATGCAACTTTTAACCAATTTTGTATTCTTAACAGTATGGCGAGATCCCCATACTGGCCCTGCTTATCTTGGACACCGTGTATATTTGTGGGTGTATATACAGGGTGGTCCAAAAGTAATGGTATACAGAGCAACAGCAGATTCCTTATGTAGAAATAATGCGATTTATTCAACATTGCCTACCCAAAGTTGATAATAACCAAGATACAGGGTATGAATTTTAATCTTGTTTTCGACTTTTTCCAATAATTTCTTAACAAAACGACATAGCGGCTGCGGCACGAAATTACGGATTTGCGGGGTTTTTTGAGGTGAGGAGTTCAAACTTCTCCATACTTTTGATGTCACTAGTAGAGGGCATACCGCACTTCTTTTAAATGACATAACTTTTTTTAAGCTTAAATGTCGATCTGACTATTAAAAATCTTTCGTTTTGCGAATTAAAATTATGACTTTTTACATGTAGAAGACTATAATGTCTGGCCTGACGAATGGATTGAGAATTGCAATTTTTAAATATAGCATTTGCTGAAAGATTTTGACATTTAAGATAAGTAGCATCGAAATTTTCAAATAAAGTTTTGTACTCATTCGAGACATAGACACTGAAGAATTCGAATTCTGTACCGGTGACCTCTTCGCATTTATGTCCACATCATCCATATTTGCACGCAGAGATACCAAATTTTGATATTTTTTCTGAAATCGGGTTGTATTGGTTGATGTACTCGTTCATACATTATCTGAAATTGAGTTTAAGGCTTATCTTTAGCACTTTCAGTAATTTCTTTAATTCAAGCGTTTCATTATAAGCCATAATATGACGTAAAGCTTTATAAGTCTTAAATTTAGCACTGGCAATAGACATTTTTAATTTAAAATCAAAATGAAAACTTAAAAGAAATTTGTAATTTTGTACAATAAATTAACTACACCCTTGTACAAATCAGCAAGAAAAAGGTATTAAAAATCCAGTCTACAGTCTACGTTTGCTTAACAACTACGATAAAATTCAATTTTTAAGGATGAAAAAAAATTAAATGATATAAAAAGAGATAAGATATATTTATAGCGAATTTCCTATGTAAAAACAAAAAATTAACTAAATTCTTTGTTTAAAAAACCTTTGATTAGCTTATATACCTAGGCACCAACTGGACGCAGTTGAAGATACACTTACCGGTTTCCTTCTCCCAGCTGGTGGGAGCGTGGGAGATCGACCTCGTGCTGATTTTCTTCTACCGTGAATAGCGTAGTGGACTGTACGCGGTGGTTACGCAATATAAGCACAAGTGAGTAAACGAATAAGCGGAAAATAGCAAAATTCGCGAAAAACGCACATAACACATTAGCGGTTTGTTCTAGTGTTGGGTATACTTGATATATTTCAGTAATCAAATGAATCGAAATAATCGCTTTAAATAATCAAATGATCACTCGAATAATCGATTATTTATGAATGATGCATAAAATTAGTGATTGTAGATTATTTCATTTTTCGTTTCGATTATATAAAATAATCACTCGAACGGTCAATTATAGGTGATGCGAGAATTCAGAATAGTATTTTATTTTTTCGAATTTCATTTCGTTTCGATACATTAATAACATTAACAACACATATCATAACACTTACCTTCATCATCATACTACCAATAAATACTTTAACAGAACTGTTGGTTGCATAAGGTGACTTAGGATCCTTAGAGATTGTCCTCTTGAATACCTGGGGAGCATTCACGAATGACGTTGGGTGCGCTCTGGCAATATTTGCATCTTTCTTTATTTGGTGATCTTAAAAAAGACCGAACGGTTCAAGAGTGCGCCCGAGCGTCTATCGTAAACGCGACCCCGAATCGAATTGTAATTCGTTTCTGTTTGGGTTTGAACCCAAGCAGTGCGTAATCGAGTCGAGTTATCGAATGTCGTTATTCGAAGTCATTCTTCTTAAAACAAAACACATTCATAATCGTTTCAAAACAAATGATCTCTCGGTTGCAATAATCGAGTGATCGATTATTCGGCCATAATCGAAACATTTCGATTATATCACTCATAATCGCTCAGCACTAGTTTGTTCAGTGGCGAGTATAGTCAAGAGTAGGGGTGCCAACCGTCCTGCATTTCGGAGGAGGTCCTGCATTTGAGGGGTGTTGCCCTGCGTCCTGTCAAGACCCCTTGCAGGACGTCATTTGTCCTGTATTTTAAGAATAATACCAAAAATACAATTATTTTAAATACTGTGTTTATACGATATAAATTCCATGTTTTTCTTTTTTATTCGTATATTCTTCAAAGTCTGGCAACATCGGCAACGTCGTACCGCCGATTGTTATAGTATTATTACCTCTAGCGCTTGCCGCATGCTGCATTATGAACCAATGAAATAAATCAACTGACTCAACTGACTGACTATTGAACATGTAAAGTCAGCTTTCCTAGTTCTTACTCCGCCGCAGGTGGTTATGGTTTTCTATAATCGACACAAAGCGATCGTGTTGTTTTTGTCTGCCGGTCATTCGACAGCGAACGTAAAACAGAGCTTTGTCTCTACAAATAGAATTCTACGACCTCGCGGAATCCCTCTGCACAGGACTCCAAATAAAAGTAAATTTTTCACATTTTGATTGCCATAATTTTTTGCATGGGTTCGGAGTAATAAAAAATTATTACTGGCTGCAAAATCTCAAAAATATATAATTCTAAAAAATAATAGTTCTTATTCGAATATTTTTGTTGAAGATGTTTTCTGTTAAATTTTTGCAATAAATTTTTTTCTTTGTATTTACTAAAAATTATGTTTTTTTCGTTCTCCTGCATTTTTATTGGGTGTCCTGCATCTTTGTCCTCCTTGTCCTGAAATT
Organism: Philopedon plagiatum; assembly: GCA_963971165.1. NCBI lineage: Eukaryota > Metazoa > Arthropoda > Insecta > Coleoptera > Curculionidae > Philopedon > Philopedon plagiatum. Next base: position 33,526,716 of record OZ020196.1, on the reverse strand, counting down.
GGAGATAAATATTTGGAAACCCTAGTCAAAACGTGATACGTACATTAAATATTTAAATCGCGGGAAACTAATCGAAAATTCAAAATAAAAGATATATGTGAATTATTGCTTAAGACTTAAAAATTAACTTAACTAAATTTGGTAACAGATTTTAGGTTAGGATATACATCTGATTGAACGTATGCCGAATTTAATACCTTAAAGCTTGTAAGATAATGATTCCTGAAGTAACTGTACTACAAGATTCAAAAGCCTCTATTTCCAAAGTATACATTTAAATTGTCTTCGCTTAAAGATTTCAAAGCCAATATTACTCCATATGAAAAAGGTAATGTTAATGTTAAGTGAGATACTTTGTCCATTTTATCAAGTTTTGCACCAGCGGCTAATAATTCATCGATAATCTCGATAAAGCGAGTAAAATGATTTAAAAGAATTTCTTCACCAGCTAATTTAAGACTTAGCAATTGTTTTCTGAACGCTAGCAGGCCTGGATCTACGAGGGGCGGGGGGCGTGTATATTTCAAAAGCTGTATCGGTAGATTTTGGTATTGGTCTGAGTCGTAGTTAAAACTTTAATAACTACTAGAACTGAATTTTTCTTAGACCTAAAGTAATATTGACGAAATGGGAGTGTGTTTATATTAACAACATAAAAATTCCTAGCGCAAGAAACCTATACATATGACTTATTATTAGTTGGACCATTAGGACATCGACTCAATTTTTGTCTCAACTTTTATACAATGTCAACATCACCCGGTATACAAATTAAGAAGTTCATTTTCCACATAAAATTGTCAGCTATGTATAAAATATTTCTTTCAAGTTGAAGCTATCAGGCAGCTAGAAACTTATGTCTTTTTTTGACTTAAGTCATTTCGGTGACTTAAATCACTTGATTTAAATCTCTTTTTTTACAGATGATTTGAGACTTCAGATTTAAATCATTTTCAAAACGATTTGGGTTAATAAGACAACTATTTAACTACATAAAGCCTTAAGATTTCAAAAAAGATATAATAAAAAAACACTGACTTAAATCTTTTTAAAATGACTTACAAAGTTAAAATAATAATTCAAGTAAAGGTATTTAGTAAGTATACTACAGTTTTGCCATCATCTGCTCCCATGGAAAGGATGTTTTCATATGCAACTTTTATAGATGCGCCAAGGCGACACGCATTGTCAGACGAAAATTTCAAAAATCTGCTTTTTTTAAAAGCAGGTAAAGTATAGTTTTGTGTCTTTTTTTTTCAAATGATGTTAAACTAATTTTTTAATTGTTTAACAATACAGACATTTTTTAATGTAGAATAATCTTTTTAGGCTATTGGATTTAATTACAATTCTTTAAACCATATAATTTATCTAGCGTTTATACTGTGAGTTTACAATTTTAAAATACCTGGCTTAACAAGTATACAAAATTTGTATTTATCTTGGAAATAATTTAAAAAATTATTTAACGACTTGTTTTGTGACGATTTTTGCGATCATTTAAGACTTTTGTTTCGATATGACTGAGTCACTAAAAACTACTTAAATCATTTTATTGACTTAAGTCACTAGGTATGTGATTTAAGTCTATTAATGATTTAAATCATGCTGCAAGACTAAAGATTTTTAAAAAAATTTCATTTTATTCTGAATGGCTTGCTTCTATAATTTGGCAACTGCGCTGAACAATAGGTTCGCTGAGGTGACGCTATTCACTAGTATTTTTGCCCCTAGAAAAATAAAGGGTTTTTTGAAGCCAGTTCTTACTAATTTTGGATAGATATTTAATCGATTTTTAATGTTTCTTAATCTCGGATGCCGAGAACATCAGCTAAGCTTATGGATATCGTTTTGTGCCACGGAGCAGCTAACAAAATCGCTCGACAAGTGCGACTCTTGTACAGGGTCTTCCAACGAGGACTGAACAGGGGCTCATTTTTGAGCTTCCTTGTATTTAAAGAAAAATCTAAAATAGCCAATCGATGTACTTTTTCCTGCAGAATTCAAAAATGAAACCAAAAATTTATTTGAACCAGAAACAAAAGAGTTACGCTATGGATAAGGTGTTTTTTAAATGGAACATAGCTTTTTTTATACGATTTTCGGAACGAGTGATTTTTTTTATGTCCGTTCTGATTAAAATATTTAATATTGTGACAGCTATTTTTATTAAATTTTAATGTTTTATCCAGTATAATTTAACTTCAACCTGTTTGAAACATACACTAGGTAATAAAGGTAAAATCACCTTGAAATCCTTCAAAGTCAAAAAAGTTGACAAATTTACTATAATATTGCCGAAATGAAATATTCATTAGATGAGAGATTGCTTCTCTTGCATTTTCTTGGCATTTGTAGAACAAGATAACAATCTGCAATCTCTCATCTAATGAATATTTCATTTCGGCAATATTATAGTAAATTTGTCAAATTTTTTGACTTTGAAGGATTTCAAGGTGATTTTACCTTTATTACCTAGTGTATGTTTCAAACAGGTTGAAGTTAAATTATACTGGATAAAACATTAAAATTTAATAAAAATAGCTGTCACAATATTAAATATTTTAATCAGAACGGACATAAAAAAATCACTCGTTCCGAAAATCGTATAAAAAAAGCTATGTTCCATTTAAAAAACACCTTATCCATAGCGTAACTCTTTTGTTTCTGGTTCAAATAAATTTTTGGTTTCATTTTTGAATTCTGCAGGAAAAAGTACATCGATTGGCTATTTTAGATTTCTCTTTAAATACAAGGAAGATCAAAAATGAGCCCCTGTTCAGTCCTCGTTGGAAGACCCTGTACATTGAAAGATTTTCTAACTGCGAACCTCCCAGTGAAAGAACATTTATTTTCTGTTGGTGGTACAGCAGCTAAGGGACCATGAAAGTTTTCATGGTCACTCCATGTGACTTCTTGTGGAAATAGTGTGCCAATTGAAAAAGTGAAACTGCGAAATCATATTGAAATGGCAGCCCAAGAAATAAGGGATAGGTATTATGGAGAATATCTTTCAACGGGTTCGGGACAATATGCTACGAAGAGTGCATGCTTGTTTGGGGGCAAATGGAGGACATTTTCAACATATTCCCTACTAGATAAGTGTCATTTTTTACAACTTATTTATTAAGTTTTACTTACTGATATTTAAATTATGTTAGGTCAAAACTAAGGCTGCTGACAAAAAGGAGTGATTTCGCAATGGCCTTTTTACTAAATTTTTTGTATTTTCTTAGGAAAAGGTTTAAATTTATTTTACTTTTGTCTTAAATTACGCTTAAAAACAGATAATAAATTATCCTTAAAGATTTATATGGCTGGCAACGTTACAACAAATTCAGTTGTTTTTAGTTTTTGCGTGCGCAATTTTCCGTCAAGCGAACACAATGTCAGCCAGGTGTGGCGAACATGGACGGGTTTTAGGTGTTTCTGAAAAATTTTAAAATGTTCTATTTAAGAAAAAGTATTGGGTATGTCTGAAGACTACCCCAGGAGTCGCCCATTCTAATATATGCAGTGAATTGCATAACACCCTGTATTTACAAGCTGATCCAAATTAAGTGTCCATCATTGGTAACTTTGATATTATTAAACATACAAGACTGTTTAAATTAGCACCCAATCAAACCGAACTAGTAGTATTTTTAACGTTTATTAAAATAAAAGAACGCAAAAACAATTGCGGATCGTGTTTTCCAGTTTGAAGGAAAACACAAATTTTTAAAAAAATTGAATGGAAACCCCTGTATATTATATATTTTTCTGTTAAAACTTCATATTCAAAACAAAAAAGTTTGTAATGAATTTTCTTTTAGTCAAAAATAACGACGATGTTACGCTTTGTAAATATTAAAAATCACTAAAAACGAACTTAATTGTTTCAGTTTGGGCTTCATAACCTCATTAATTTTCATCCTAGAAGACCCACCCAAGCATTTTTATTTAAAATTTAAAGTTTCAACAAAAAAAAATATACAGGGGTTTCCATTAAATTTTTTTAAAATTTGTTTTCCTTCAAAACAGGAAAACACGATGCTCAATTGTTTTTTGCGTTCTTTTAATTAATAAGCATTAAAAGTACTACTAGTTTGCTAATTTAAACAATCTTGTATCTTTAATAATAATAAAGTTACCAATGATGAACACTTAATTTGGATCAGCCCGTATATACCTTTTTTACGAAAAGAAAAGGAAGGGACTAAGAATTTCTATTCAGTAATTGTGTACACTACACTGCACAAAAAAGTTGAGATATTTTAAAATGGCGTTTAATGTCGTAGGTGGTGCCCCTTACAAAATACAGCAAAAGGAGGTTTTCTGTCAATTAACAAACTTTTTTTTGTCAATTTTAAAAGAAAAAAAACTTGTGTGGCCGTCGTAACCTATCGGCTTTCCAGTTAAACAAGTTTGTACCGCTACGAAAAAGAAAAAAATTATATAAGCTTAGTCTACTAGGCTATTAAAATAATAAGAAATGTAAGGAATTTGTAGCTTTTATTTACTTATTTAAATTTCTAAACAATATTCAAGATGGAACAAATAACCAACAATCAATCTTACATGTCATCGTAGTCACTAAGGTCAAGATCATCTATATCCTCGATCGTTATCATTTCCATGATGGCCCTAAAATAATAAATAAAATTATGTTGTTTGTAAGGAGACTGCTGTTAAGATAATATGAGTAATATAATATCCTTTAAAAATAACATTGATTATCTGTCACTGTCCAATGGACGCATATATCAGCCACTTGTACTACTAATAGATATGCTTAGTACATCCCCTTTTTTTATAACAATAATAACAGAAATACAAAAGCTTAACACCACGGTAAAGGCCTTAAATTATTTTATCTCTTCTATATACCTATATACTGTATAAATGATGGCGTCAAGTGCACGGGTGTGTGTTAACTGCTCCGATATTTTTGTAGTAAATAGTAAACAAGTAGTGTGTAAATATTGTCAAATATTGTATTTCATGCAGTGTGTGCGAGAGCAAAGGATACGTGTTTTTTTGATAATAGATGCAGAAAGGTATTTTGATTTTGCGATGATTGCGTGAATATCGTAACGCCACAGTTGGCACGAGCGGGGCCGGACGACATAGGAATTTACAGCAAAAAATATATAACCTTAAAAAATATCTGAAGAAGTAAACAAAACAATAAAAGAATGCTTGGAACGCATACAAAAATAATAAATCGTGGAGTGAAGTGGTCAAGAGCAAAAAAGTCTCCCGCTTATCCTTAAGCCTAAAAACACGTAGCAGCACAGTAACGGGACTAAACGAGATGGAAAAAATTAATATTGCAGATATGGATGTTAAGGTCAAAAATATGAAACCGGCCGGGCTGGGACGTATTTATATACAGTGCAGCGATGACGAGTGTCTTATAAAATTGCAAACAGCAGCCACTGCTTCTTTATCAGCAAATTATGACATCGTTGCGCCAGAATGAAAAATCTAAAAATTATTGTAGCCGGCGTAGATCATAAGTACCTTAGTACTGATGATAAATTTGTTGACGGATTAAAAAGTAAAATAGAGTGTCCTAATTATGGAAATTAAGTTCTTAAAAATATAGATATAAGAACAAAAGATTACATAGTGTAATATTGGAGGTATCTAGTAATACCTTCAAGTATATAATGTCCCAAAAAAGAGTATATATTGGATGAGACAGCTATCCTATTTTTAAGTTTGTTCAGGTTGGGTTTTTTATTTACCTCTTATTGCACAGAATAGAGTAAACGTAACAAGAGAGACCAAAGAGCTCACCGATAAAACAATAAATAGGATCACAGCTACTCAGCTGTAAACAACTTTGATTTCTGGGATTATACTTCGACCAGTGTAGATGATGTATACCAAGAGTTTTGTGCACAACATAATCTCAGCTGTAGACATTGTGGCACCAGAAAGGAGGTGAGGATTAATGTAAAGCCTTGGATGTCGTGTGTAGTTATTAGCGCTTAAAAACAAAGAAACTTAGCGTATACAAAATTTAAGATTACAAGGAATAAAGAAGAATGGAAAGACTATAAAACTATAAAATTCGTTTCGTTTGCATACAGTAAAGTACTTACATTTAAATCGACAGTAATGTCAATAATAAAAACTAAAAAGAATAAAGGTCCCAGCACCGACCGTTGTGGTACCCGCGACCCACCCAGAACTTCCCACGATATGAAGCCACGATACTCAACATACTGCTTCCTTTCTTTTAAAAATGATTCCAGAAAGCGAATTATAGAGATTAAGCTAAAATTACACAGTTTATTAAGAATATCGTGGTTCAACCGGTCGAAAGCCCTAGAGAAATTGGTGTAAATTCCATCGACTTGACCCACCACTGTCCAATATCTCTATCAATCTGGACCAAAAGCTTTTTTAAAAACAGATGCAAATGCACTAACAATACCCTGTGGGGTGTCGCATACATCGCCATCTCATATGATGTTGTCAGGAATAGATAGAGTCCCGCTTAATGTTTATATACTTCTGTAACTCCTTTGGACTGCCACAAAAACTGGCCTTAAAATTATTTAAATAGGTGCAACATGCATTATCGACTTTTCTTAAATTAGAAAATACAGCATATGCTTCTAACTTTGGTCTCCTTGTACTGCTTTCATTATCGTATTTTTCGTTTTATTTTTCGCACAATCTTATTTGAATACTAAATGGGGTATTTACGCTGTTTTAGATAGATTTTAGGTTTAGATGTAGGAACGTATTTATTAAAAATGTCATACATTTGCTCATAAAACATAAGGTATCACTGATATTTTTATAGTGTTTTAAAACAGACGTGAATGTTTTTTTAAAGACTATGGAAATCGGCAATTCTAAAGATATAAGTATTAACTGAATTACATTCAAACTTTTGTTTGGGGTTTCTTTTTATTTTAATGATAATTTCCAACGCAGTCTTCTATTATTAAAATATTTTTTGATTTTAAAACTTCGCAATAACTATTTGAAAGGACTAAATCTAACACACCGCCAGGAGAATTTTCTACATGGTTCAATTGATGTAGCTCAGAAAAATTACAAAAGTTAAAGAGTACCTCAGATTTGATAGTTACTGCATGCCAATAAAATGAACACTGGCGCTGTTAACATGGATTCGAGATACTCAAAAAAGCTCTCGAATTGAGGAAATGATATCCCAGGTGGAATAAAAAGAACAAAAACATACATTACCTTGAAACGCAATGTTATTTTGACCCCACACAATTAATTTCACCAAAATTATTACATAAATTCACACTGTATTGAACTCTCAGTTTGCAAAGTCAAAAGCTTTTTATTACTTTCTACTAAATTCCTGTCCTTTCGCACACTATACCGACTTACATTCCGCATTGCAACGCTGGAACTGAACCGAGTTTAGGTAATAGCGATACATTCATACTGATCACAAAAAAACGTGTTGAATCAAACAGTTGATGTAGTTTGGTTCTTGGCAACCTGTATAGGGAATCTGCATCCTACTATCTAATACCTATATATATATATATATATATATATATATATATATATATATATATATATATATATATATATATATATATATATATATATATATATTATATATATATATATATATATATATATATATATATATATATATATATATATATATATATTATATATATATAATATACATTATGTCATAAGGTTTTTACCTTAATACTTTGACTTCTGGTTTATTACAATTCCAGTCAACAAAACCAGGATTTGATATTTTGGCTTCCAAGATCTGATTAAGCCTATATATATATATATATATATATATATATATATATATATATATATATATATTATATATATATATATATATATATATATATATATATATATATACTATATATATATATATATATATATATTATAATATATATATATATATATATATATATATTATATATATATATATATATATATATATATATATATTATATATATATATATATATATATATATATAATGTACACATACATTATGTCATAAGGTTTTTACCTTAATACTTTGACTTCTGGTTTATTACAATTCCAGTCAACAAAACCAGGATTTGATATTTTGGCTTCCAAGATCTGATTAAGCCTTCCACGAAGTTGTTCCACAATGGAAGCGGTACTTTCTGTGCAAAGAAAACGCATTGTACCGTTAATAGAAACTCCAACAAAATAGTCATCTTCTTGGTCATTATGTATCCTAAAAAAGAAATACCTATACTAAAACCTCATCTTATAAATTGAAAAATATATAGGAGCACTATTTTTAACGTCTCACTTGATTTGTGAGCTCCTAACAGTTGAATTAAAAATAACCAAATAAATGTTTCTTTATAATTTTTGAAAAGTTAAATTTGCTGTCCATAACAACATCAGCGGTCAAATTTAACCGATAGCCGCGTTCTTTAGTTTTTTAAACAGTTCCCTCATTTAATTACACCGAAGAATTAAACTTTTAGGTCGTATTTAGTCGTTTCTTGAGGTTTCCTTAAGCATTGGTGAGGCATTGCTTAAATCATACCTGAAAGTCTAATATTCAAAGAACGACCATAAATACGACCCTAAAACTGGTAGTTCATGTTAAGAAACAAGAGTAGTGTTGATTCCTTGAAGCAGATTTTTAAAATAGTCTAAAATCTAAAAAAATTGAGAGCGGCGCGTCGCATTTGCCAGTGGAACATGTGTCAACTTTCCGACTCTCGATGGGTCGGTGTGCCGTATGTCCACTTGTAGTTATGGGACCGAGCTTGCTTACCCTATATTTAGTGTATTTCTGGTCTCAGATGTTTCAAAACTGTTTTAATGGATCCCGTGACTTCTCACTGTCATAAGCATGTCCTATTGTTCGTCATAGGTCATTTTTTGCATATAAGTGGCAATCTGACATAAAAAGCTTACAAAGATAAACGTCTTAGCTAAACTGTCAAAATTGATGTTTTTACAAAAGGATAAATCTTTCCTTGTTTTATTATAGACACAAGAAGCAGCTTACGCGTGCAAAAATGATCATAATTTTTTCCATCTGTTTGCTAGGGTCATCAAGTAATATCAAAGTCATCTATATGTTCACTGAACACTCAAAATGGGCTCACAAGCACTTTTAAAGGACTTAAAGCCTTTTTAATAAGCTTTCAATCAATTAATAATGACATAGTAAAGTAATTTAGTTACAAAGTTTCAATTATACCGGGTGTTACAAATTAGATAGGTTAGTATTGGCATCTCAGTAGCAATAAGAGATTGGTTCGTTGAACTGGGCTAAATTTACTTAATTTGATGCTGAATTAGAATTCATTGAGCAATTAAAAGTATTTCAAATATCGGAGATATCCGAAAAAAAAATCAGAATTTAATTTAGTTTTAATTTATGCCATGATTTTTCGAGTTACAAAAAAATTAAAAACACTTCCTTGGGGTACTTTTTTAAGCCCTTCAAAATGGCGGCTATCAGTCTTTAAATTCGATGTTTCATTTTTTACATACTATCAACAGGTCGATTACGTCCTTGATTGACGTTCGCTGTCACAAAAGCAAAGTGGGTCAAATCGCGAGTTTTCCCATTATTCAAAACGTGCCTATTGTGGCGCCACATAACGATCCGACCAAAAAGATTTACCTTGGGTTTATTATTCCACCGAAAATTGGGACTGTGATCCTTAAAGTTTAAAAGTAAGTTTTATAGATAACGCAATTATTATGAACTGATATATTTCAATTAATGGTATAAATTCACATTTTGAGGTCATGACAGTCTTGAACGAGATTTACCATAATTTTAGAAATTAACTGAAATAAATTTCTCGATAACAGGGGTGCGCCCAAAACTAAGATGAGAGGAGGGGTAGGGAGAACAGTAACATAATACCGTGACGGAAACAGTGATCGAGTTAACTCCAGTATCAGCTAATATCGAATATCCTTTTTTACTTGCTACCACTAGCGAAAGATAACAAATCATCTGATGTTTGAGTTAATCAGACCATAGTTTCCGTAAACGACTCTGGTGAACATCCCTGCGTTTTATTTCACATTTTTGCTCCATTGATAAAGTGTTCTATTATTTAAAAAAATGTTACTAGCCACCTGACTATCTGCCATCGAGGCCCCTAAATGCAAAGTAAATATTAAATATTATCTAGCTTGTCGAAAAAAAAAACTGCAAAATTTAAAGGAAAAAACACATATCATGGCAATTTATCATAGAGAAGAAGAATGACAGACAGAAAGAAAAATCGTGTAAAAGTAAGTATTTGTAACGTTTATCACTATAGGACTTTCCAATCCTAATCTGACCTGCGTTTACGACACATCTAACCACTTTCTGCCAGGTAAACAATCTTAATCTATTTTAGGAGGAATCTTTACAAAATATGGTATATATATGGTATGAAATTGGTATTTGGTAATGGAAGTCTCTCTAACACTCTCAATAAAGTTAATGTCATTCTACTATATGTTATGAAATATTTCTTTGGCAAATGGGTGTAGAAGTAGTAAGCATTAAATTTATTGTTGATTTTTATGTATGTATATCGACCGACATTATGTCCATCATCCATGGACGCCCTAATTCATCTCCAAAAATAATTTTAACATAATTGGATGCTGAGAAATTTCTTGTATGTTTTTATAGCTGTATCTAAATTTTTTGGTAAATCCCTAAATACTACTGCTTATATAAACAAACATACTTTGTAACCCTTAGTACTGCATATGTTTTATTATTATAAAAGTAACTGTATAAACTTTAGATTTGTACAAGACCAACCAATGTATGTTTGAAAGGCAACAAATACACATTTTAATCATATTACTTACTTTGACTTGAATATTATAAAAATAAAATGTAATTTATAGACTGTCAGGGATATACATATACAAATTTTGAGTAATACTATTAAGGACTATCAAAAACAGTGCATTAAAGAAAAACGAAAATCTGAAATTTCGTTTTTTTATCTTCGTACAACCCACGAAGGCAGCAAGCCATTACTATGGTACCGTGGGATGTGTATCGCAAAGCCGACTCACACACCCCATGCTGGAAACGTCCATAAGGATTTCACTAGCCCTTTAAGAGGGTGTGTGGGGTGGTACCTCCTCGGTCGAGAAAAAATTCCTCTACCACCTTCCTTCATTTAATACGCTTCATTCATACTGACAATTACGATATCTGCGTTATTATTCGAAATACTTATAATTTCTATGTGGCTTTATAATACAGTGTCGAATTACGCAACTTTACCTCAATTTAACCAACTCTCTATCTCTGATGGTTACCGAGATGTAAATGCTAAGGTTGTTTTTTGTAACACCATGAAGGTATATTTAAAATAACACGAAGCACAAGGCTCGAGGCACTAAAGAGGCTTGCAAGTCCTCAAGCTATATTAAGTTCTGCTGAAAATACATAAAAAACATTACTTTTCATGTAGTAATATAATAAAAAAAAATATAAAAAATATTTTGTGTAAGCTAATTTTTAAAAATTTAATAAAAATATTAAAAATTTAGTGGGCTGGGTTATGGACGTTTAATATAAAAGCCCATAAGCCAGTGCATACTACAAATTGATGATTTACCGTTCAAACTGATCTCCAAAAAAAATAATAGGCAAAGGAGATACATATGTTCCATCGTGAATTTGAATGCCGGTAGATTTCAGCCTCAGGTGATATACTAGCAATGGCGATGGATGACGGTCTCGATCATGAGCGATAACCGATTTCAGATGCATAGACATACGTTCATGTGTGGTGGATCTAAACACACTTCCTCTAACAGATCTCCTAGAAAATAAAAATTATCATCTAAAAACGTGAAAACTAATGTGATTCAAATAAACAATGAGGCTGACTAACAGTTTAAAATATTAATTTGAAGCCTGTGTACGGTAAAGTTACTGTTACGCATTTTTTATTTCATTTAAATACATGCAATATTTACGGAGTTATACATAGCCATGAGAAGTTTTGAGGTATTTTAAAATTTCGCAAGACTAGCGCCGAACTTCGCCGCGCCGTATCGCCGGCAGTCGAGCGTCAATAATAGCTCAAAATTTACCTTTCGTTGTGATTAAGTATGCACAACTGGGTTCAAAGCCACTTACGGCGGCGCATCGTATTTCCCAGTCGAGCTGGTATTAGTACTTGAGTTCTGAGTAAAGTATATTTCAGGATATTTGGCCATGACTTATTAACTGCAATAAAACTACCTGTTCGGCCCCGTTGTGTAGCCAAGTGCGTAAGCACTACTGCAAACTTACGATAAAGGGTAGGGTTGCGGTAGAGGTGTGATTATTTATTATATTAATATTTTTAATATTTAAATGCACAGAGTTAAAAACGCTTTAGTTTAAAAGTAGTTTAAACGTATCAAACTAGGTCTTATCAAGGAAAATGATGGGACGATATTCAGATCGGTATTGCTTTATGGATAATAGGTACTCATAACGCCATTTTCATAATCGCTGCTATTCCATCAATATTTGCCTCTTATCAATCTTACGATATCTGAAGCCCATTTTTGACAAAACTCTCCACAGGCTTATGTTTGTTTGGTCGACAGTGAGTCGTTTTTTCCGAGCGTGTAATGTAGGACAAGTTGATCTTCATACATACAATCTTTACGTTTTCTTCTTGATCTGATCGGATTTGATACGATTCTTCTCACAGTAGTCAGAGGAAGGTAGTTAAACTACACGTTTCGGCCGCAGCGGCATTGACATTAAGTCCCTTGTTAACCAAAGAACCATATACGTTGTTCACAATTTCCCTAGCATCGACGGATAAATGCTTTTTCTTCGGCGTAACACTAGCAGAAGCACTATCAATGTTTTCCCACGGACGCCCCATAATGCTGATTTCACGCAAATATGTTATAATACAACCGAAGTTTTCACGTGCAAAATAAAGACTGACTTATTTGCCTCAGTTTGGAAAAGTGCATGTTACCGCATAAAATTAAAAAAAGTTTCGGCCACCAAATTATGTTGGCTCTTAACTTGAAGGATCAAATCTTTACGAGGTGGAAACTATTAGAAGTTCATGACCTATACTGAATATTTGTTTTCTACTGATGTTATAATAGTATCACCGGAAAATATCAATGTTAATTTGTCGATTATATCTGCGTACTCTAAAAAATACATACAATACTGTTGAACTCGTAGTAGAAAATTATACTTACGCTATGGCAACATTAGGATACAATCCAGATGCTATCACGGCCTTAACCAGACTCAGGTTCTTACAGTTGTAATTATTTGCCGGGCTCCTGGGATCTGCATGTTTAATAAATTTCATATCGTAGAGTAACTGTGAAAATTGTTTGCGCATATCCACTAGTATTCGTAATATAGGTGCACTTAAAAAATATTTTCTACAAAAACCGTATTTGTTTGAGGCTTCTTCAAATCCACGTACCTGAAAATGTTCAACTAATGTTATATTTCGCAATGGTCGGCATAAGGTGCGCAAATAAAAGATTTTTTTAAGTTTCAATGAATTTACTTTACTGTGAACAAGTTCTGCACATCTCGGCTCAATACACACGAAGTCGGTAGCCGAGCTAGTATTGACTTCGCGTGTATGGCAAGTCCGTGACAAAGTCTAGAAAATAACCCAAGTCAAATTCTTTCTTTACTGGACGAGACAAAAAATTACTAGAAAACTGAACGTCGGCGTCGCAGCTTGATACAAAAATTGTTAATTAATAAGATATCATATTGTTACTAGTCGAGGTCAACTTTTTAAAGAAAATTTATTTTCCTTTTTATCGCGTTTTCTTAAATTAAAATGATTAAAGTATTTAGCGACCAGCTTAAAACTATTATTTTTAATGTTTTGTCCTACAGATGAAGTCATTCACAAAAAATGTTCTTGCGACTTTTCCTCGGGAAGTTTATAAAAGAAAACAGCATACAGCATATATCTATATTTTCGTATAAGGGCAGCGCTGTTTCTAAATATCTCTAATAAAGGTATTCTCTTAATAACAGGTTATCTTGATTGTAAAAAAATCAGAAGAATACATGTGCAAACAGAAACTAAAAAGTTGCAGTCATTTGTTTTTTGACTTGATGCATTTCCTCAACAATAGCACAATCATATCTTTAGGTTTAAGTGAACGACCACTCGTTTGCCCATTGGCCTGTCTCAGCAGTCAGACTAAATGCGGTGGCGCCGCGTCGTGTACATTCAATCACTTTCAACAACAGTGGCTCCTATCCAACCCTGCAGATATCCTTTATGAGGGAGAGTCGAAAATTAATAAATAAAAATACGTATGAGAATCTAGAATTCCCTAAACGACCTAAAGACGCCTTATACAATAAGGACTAACTAATAATGGTAAAATAGCAATTCTCTGGGCTATACGATCCTCTGAGCGCTGGATGGCATAGCAGAATTTGTCGTATTTTGTCGTAATACGATTAGATATCAAAATATTTTTAGAGACTGCAATAAACTACCACCATGGAAGCTTTTTATTATGATAGCATGTCGCTACCTGCAGACCGATTTTCCTTTTTAATTTTCGTACAGTATGGGATAAGCGAGTATCCAAAAAGTAAATCTTTAACGCTATGCAAATCAACGGTGCAAATCAACTATGCAAATCAACGATGAATGCCAGTACGCGTTATCACAATCATATCCGGGTTTTACATACATACCCTATGCACGGAAGAAAATCCGTTTAACCTGTATAATAAGTTTATCTTACCGATAAGTAGAGTTACAACGTTGCGAGTGAGAGCATAGGCGTGGGTAGGTCGATATTTAAAAATCTTTAAAATAAAGGTACCCCGTGTTAAATCTTTTAATTGCATTGTTATTGTATGTTTGGTTGCCTGTTTCGGTAGCTTTTTTCGGCGGCTTAACTCATTAGGTGTTCCTAATCTGTGAGAAGACCTGCTATTATTACGTTCGGCCGTAGTCATTGCCAAATATGAAGATGACTGACCGGTGAAAGAGTAAATAAGTTTGTAAATAGAAGTAAACAGTTAAATTAAAAGGTAAATAATTGAACCATTAGTTTGAAAAAATAGTTAAAATTAAAAATATGGAAATTTTAAATATTGAATAAGAGACTTATTACTGCCTATTTTCCTATTTTCTTGGGTCGGCGCTGCCGACCTTGCCGCCCCTGGCGAGCCGCCACTGCCCTACCATTTAAATTGTATAACAAAATTACAAATGCACGAAATGCATGGATTACTTTATTCTAGTTTTAAATTATAGTCTCAACAACGGCAATATCTTGGGAAATAATTCTTTACTACAACAGAAAAAGTCCAATTAAATTTTTAACATAATGTAGGATGATAATTTTGTGAGGTTAATGATACTTCCTTTGCGCAATTTTAAATTTTTGATAATGTATATCATACAAATTACCGATTTTGATGGGTGTTATTTTGCTATACAAGACATCACCACAATAAAGTATTTTTTAAATTAAATATACCTGATGCGCACTTTCTGCCGGTTAATGTATAAACAGCATAGTCATAAATGTTAAATGTAACAAATACACACATATTTTTAAAATGCTGGTACTGACAATAGTTTTTCTTTGAAAATATTTTTAATGAAATAACACATCTCTAAAAGAGTGAGTGTGGCAATTTAATTTTTAGAGTTCTTCACTTAAACGGTCTAAATACAATTCCTACCCATAGACTGATTGGAATTATATACATTTTTTCTATAACATTCGTCACTATGCATTACGTATTTACAATAAATGTAAGAGTTGACATCTGTATCAATTCAATTTCCCGCAGAATCCCAATGACCTGACATATTTAAGCGAATTAGTTGTATAAAATCTGCTAATCTATTTCTTATTACTTCGCAAAAAATATTGACTTTTCGCCTTATTTAACAAAACAGCAAATTGTAATCTGTGTTTGATGTATTGACTACGACTTACTCTAGGGTCTATATTTTTATTATTATTTACTTACAGCAAAATGCATTACAAGGTGGTCACTCTTTGTCCCGTCTGAAAGTTCAACTTTTCTCTGATCAGCTTCACTAGGTTCCATACTTAAGCGAAAAGCATCCTTGAAACCTATAACAAAAAGTAATAATAATAAGCGCTCCGTCCGAGACCGGAAGCCCTGCGACCACTAGAGGCCTATTGTGCCTACCCAATAACTTTTGTTACACCCACTCTGTTATCCCAGTTTCCTGCACAAGCCTGTACAGGTCCACAAGGGAGTGGGTGATCAATTCGTCCGGTTCTAACTTTGGTTGCCCGAATAGTTGGTGGCGCTTGCGATCTAGTGACTCGCAATTATAGATTATGTGCTGAACTGTTTCCCTGTCCCTACCGCATAGTCTGCAGCTAAGGTCTCCCTGGTACAGTTTCATTTTGTTGAGGAGGTCCTTTACAGCCATGTGTCCTGTTAGTACCCCTACGATTGTCCTCAACTGGATCCTGCTTAGATTTAGCAGTTGCCTGGTGAGTTTAGGATTGGGATTTCCTATAGCGGCCTTGCTATGGTTCAGTCCCTGTACTCCGTTCCAGTGGACTTTGTGTTGGTGTTTGATCCATCTGTTTACCGCCTCTCGTGCCGTGCACTTAGGCACCCCGAAAGACGGTTCTGGGCCGATGTATGGTGTAGCCGATCCCTGTCTAGCAAGTTCGTCAGCTTTTTCATTACCAGTGATGCCCTTGTGTCCCGGTACTGTACCCACATGAGCTTGACTGAGTTTCTGGCAGCAAGCGCGCCAAGATCGTTTATGCACTCCCATGCCAGTCCTGAAGTGACTCTGTGGCATGAGAGTGCCCTCAAAACGGCCTGACTGTCTGAACAGATATAGATCCGCTTATTTGAATAAGCCCGCCCATTGTTTTCCAGCGCACATTGTAAGATGGCGTAGGTTTCTGCTTGGAATACCGTGGGGTACTTTCCCAAGGAAAAAGACACGTCCCTCCTTGGCCCGACCAGATGTACTCCTGCTCCGGTTCCCGCTTCGGATTTTGATCCGTCGGTGTACCATATGATGGCCCCCGGAGGAAACTCTGGGTTTGTCGAAGTCCATTCCCTACGATCCGCTATTATTACCTCGTAGGGGATGTTGTATTGGAATTTTGGAGTCATGTAGTCCGATCTCATTTCTAAATCGGGCACTCCAATCTTCTCTCTTATGAGTTCATGTCCCGCCCTTATCCGTAATGAAGAGGGCAGAGTGTTTTGCAGTCGATAGAGACCCATCCTCGCCTCTCCCTGGATGACCAGGTGCAAGGGAGGAAGGTTTAGGAGATTCTCCATCGCTGAGGTGGGGGTCGATCTCATCGCCCCTGTAATGCCCAGACAGGCTAGTCTTTGCAGACTGCTGAGCCTGAGCATTATGGATTTCTGCGTTGCCTTGGCCCCCCAGACCAAGGCTACATATTATGTTATTGCGGGTTTCATCTCTCTGGTGTACAGCCAGTGGCCAGTGCACCATCTTTGGTGAGAGTAAGCGGAAAAATTACATTTGATCCTAAAGAGTGACACTTAACGTAGACTCTAATCATTTGATTTTCGCGTTGTCAAGTAAACACATTAAATAAAATCTACTTCTAAGTTCTGCACCAGAAGAAAATATTGTTTTCGTTCAATAATCACCTGTCGAGATAATTTCACGTTTTGTGGTCTCAGATTGCAAAAAAACACGGTTTTCCATTTCCGTGGGTTTGTCTACAGAAAAAAAATGTTTTGTATATAGACTGGGCTTTAACCTAGCTCGAAACCCGATATACTTCGAGTCAAATATACAGGGTGTTTGGTAACAAATGAGTCATACCTTAGCAGTGGCTTTCCTGGCTCAATTTAGGTCGATGTAACAAACTTATCTTAGTACTTTTTTATCCGAGACAATCCACGTAGACTTCAAGCCTAAGTACTAACGTACCCCGGGCGTCTCTAGAGAAGGGAAATGTAATCTATGGACATGGGATTTACGGGATTGGAGGTTGGGAGGGGAAGGGAAAACATCTGCAGGTAATTTGTTCCACAATCTGGAGACCCTAGGTATGAATGAGCGAGAGAAGTGGGATGTTCTAGGCTTTTTTAACTGCACAATAAACGTAACGTAACGTCTCTTGTTGTTCTGTTAAGAACAGTCAAGGAGAGAATTATAGCGGCTAGTTCTTCAGAGCAAAATGCGTCAAAATATCGGTAGAAAAGGGACAAATCCCCAACAGCGCGGCAAGAGGCGAGAGAAGGCAGTTTTCTTGTGAGGACTGGGACATATTAAAATTTGAAGCTTGTAACTTAAGTTGAATTTTTTTCTACATTTTCAAAAATATAGGGGTTTATGACGCGACCGGGGGAGACTTGCCAGGTCATTACTTTTACTTATGGTTGGTGTTCAGTCGTCAATATACAAATTTCCAGCTTTGTGCAAATACCGTTACTAACAGGGTTCAGTAGCTCTCCGATTATTAAGCTACATAACAGATTGGAACCGGTAAACAGATTATCAAAGAAAAAGCTATACTTAAGTAACTTTTTGTCACCCAATTCCTCTATCATCCGTACTAATGGAGCTGTCGGTTTATCGAATACTATCTCGTAGTTTGTGTTTGATCTAGGATTTTTATCCTGATAAATTTCACAATTTTTCACATTTGGAGCATTTAGACACCAAACTTTATAATCGAATCGCGGAGGTTTTCCACGGATGAATTGTTTAATAGGGATGGTGGATACAAATTTTTGGTTCTATTTTTCAGTCTAATGGTTAAATTATCAAAAAATAGTGAAACGGTTTTTCATTTTATTTTTTGTTAGCTCGTTACCATTTTTTTAATTAAAAAAATAATTCAATTGTAGGGCAAATGAGTCATTAGTAAGGCTGGCCACTTTTGGTCTGCTTGCAGTGGTGTTTCGGCGGGGGAAAGCATCTGAACCGAAAGCCGAAAAGCGAGGCGACTCAGATGACCGCGAGATCCGTAAACCGCAAAGCAAACAGTTCCTTTTTGAGAGCGATTGATAAGGATTGACGCGATGTTATGGTATTTTACGGAAGTTTCCTTTGTGTCCGCCGTGCATATAAGCATGGTGAAATTAGGTCGTAAGCGACTATTTGCTTACCATGTGCAAATGTTCTTGTGTGAATTCCCAGATTTGAAATATACCGGTGCTCACATTCTGAGTGTAGTGTATAACAAAGAATTGTTATGCTGTATGTGTTAATTGTTGTGTAAAAAATTTATAAACGGTGCAACTCACAAATATAAAAAAACCTGGCCAGAGAGCTATTGCGGAATTTATTTTCGATTCAATATTTACGTTAAGTGCTTGTAAAGTGCCGTTTAATATAATGGATAAAGAACCATTTCAGCAGCTCTGGAAAAGGTATAATTCCACGTGGGAAATGCCAAGCCGAACGACGGTACAAGGTAATTCCCATTTGTGCGTGAAAGACTTGAAAACCATATCAAATCCGCACAACACGATAAAAAAAAACTGTGGTTAACCGTGGATGAGATAACATGTTCTAAAAAACATTATGTTGCCAATGTTATGTAGTATTGCCTTTTGGGACTAAGATGACCAGGCTACTGGCAGAGATCCCTCTGGAAGATAGAACTGTCCATGTGAGAAACAGTCCTCTCTCAAGTCGATGCAGGCCATTTTCAGTGACTGTCCTTGAGATTTATTAATATTCATGGCAAAGCAAGCGGGGATCCAAGGAGGGTCATGGGGGTCATGACCCCCCCCCCAAATCATCAGTAATACATATAACTATTAAAATATAAATATAAAAAAGTTAAAAATATATTACTGTTCCCTAAATGACCCCCCATCAAAACGAAGTTCTGGATCCGCGCCTGTGGCAAAGCGTACCTTGAGAAGACTGTATTCTCTTAAACTCTAACGGATATTCCGTTGGCATTAACGGTATTCTTGGATGAAAAAAAAAGCTTGCTCCGGGCTGGGTCATATTTTAAATTGATCTTATAGGTTTATATGGACGATATAAATTCATTAAAACTACGAGAGAAACAGACATACGCGCTTTAGGAAGTTAAAAAGAGACACAATTGGTCGACGGCACACCAATAATATCTGGCCACTCCCACTATGGAAATACTCTCAAACCGCCCCCTAAAATATACTATTTCAAAACATTTAGTTCGGAAAAAGAAAAACTAATTAGGTACCTAATACGCGCATTGTATTTGCATTGTACTAATAATATTAATTAGCGGTTAAACATGAAAAATTATAAATACGGTTTCTGTCAGGCCAGCGCTAGGCATCAAATTTAACGGTATCGGACCAATTTTCTTACATAACCAGCGTAGTCCAGAGGTACAATCTCAGCGAGTTGATCAGAAGGTCGAGGATTCGAATCTGTGTTGGGGCAAGAACTTTTTTTTTAAATATTTGATATTAAAAAAATTAGATCGGCTCTAAAAGGTGTATTGGCAACAAGTTGTTCCTCGATAAAATATTTTTAAAATTGTTGGCAATCTCATATTTACTACAGCTTACATCCTGCACGTGCGTCGACAAATATCGTATTACGATGTCTAGTCGCCAGCATTGTATTTATTAAAGAAAACGGAGTTTCGGCAGCGTTCCTAATAATTTTATTTTACGAATAATCATACTTTTAGCTCAGAATTTTGTTCTGTTTATATTCTGGGCTTTTAGTACAAGGCGCGACATCTATTGAGGAGATGCTAAACTTATCAAAACGGAAGCCGCTAAGATCTACTAATCTAGAGTATTAAAACACATAGAAAAACGCCATAAACATCTAGAGTAGTAATGTTCAATATTCTGCAGTACCTATTTTATGATTTTTGCAGTGTTTATTTGTAGGTAAATAATTTCTTGGCGCATTAGAAAAAACCCTTTCTTAATTAAAAAAGTGTATTTTGCTTGTTGCGTTGATATCACTAGTTGCCCACAAAATTTTGACCCACCTGTAAAAAATCTCACGGGCCGCGCCTGCTCCAAACATATATGTAATTATACTCAACTCCCATCGGATTTCAATGTTCCAATGGCAGGTAAATTAACTGTACTAATGCACAACAGACAAGACCTTTTATCTCCGGGCAAATATTTTAGTACAAACCTAGTGAAGCTGCAACCGACAGAATCGGATCAAGACAACTAAAAAGCGCTCCCATCAGAAGCATCTTGGAACATCGGGCACCAACTGGTAACTTAGCCATGTTTAATCCAAGAGGTGTTAAAAATTCGTCTTGGTCTAAAGCCCCAAGTCGTTGAAGCAGATTTACAGATGCCTTTACAGAGACAGATTGTGGCGGATCCATTAGTCTTGCTAGGAATGGCTCTGCATCGCCTAACTGCAAAATGAAAATAATAAATGCTTTATTTGCTTTAAAAAATTTACATACAATTTACATATAATATATCATGTTTTAGTAATTTACGAAGCGACACATCATATCAGCAACATCAGAATACGATCAAACGGGAGATAATCACAAAAGAACAAAAAACAAAAAACAAAAGCTCTTATTCCTTACCTGTAACATTTTTAATTGTAAAATAACGTCCTCCAAACTTTTTCGCAATATTTCTGGTTTTAAAAATTTATCTAGTATAAGATGTCGTGCTCTATTAAACAGATGATAGCAGACCCCAGGCTTTACACGTCCAGCGCGTCCCCGTCGTTGTGATGCGTTGGCACAAGAAACCTAAAAATATTGCAAACCATAAGACCGTCCTTACTTTAAAAACAACACTTAAAATTAATAAAATAATAAGTCAACCTACAGAAAAACAGTTTGTTTAAGATTTTCGTGGATAAACAAACGACCAGGTTATGCCATACTTAGACTTAATCAAACTGGCCAATAGGTTTCGCTTTTAAGTTACTTCGAACAGTAAAGGCGGGGTTTTGTGAAATGATACGGCTCCAGTTCCGAATGCGACAAATAACTAACAAAACGTAGCCAGGGCACATATTACAAACCATCTACACTCATTGCTACCATGGTACAAAAAGTGGAAAATGGCAATCAATGAATATAAATGCGAATCCGTAATCCTTACCAAAAAATTCTCCAATCATCGAACAAATATTCCTATCCGCGTTGGCAACTCCCGGATACCATCGGCTAAAAAGCTGAAATATCTAATTTAATTTAATGCATCATGTACATTATAACATTATGAAAAATTAGTAAAATATTGAAAAATGATCAGTAATTTATAATATCTGGTCTGTTCAAAGATATTTTTGGATAGGTAAAAAGCAATTTTGTCAGTATTTCTATTTCACTATTTTATTAATGCAGGTTTATTGCTCCATCTGTTCGGCGGTTTAACTTTAGAAGTTGACAATAAATTTAGTTCTTTCGAATACTTTGAATAGTGCGGTCTTGCGGGCTTGTTTTACTGACCATTTATTAATTTTACTGACAATTTATTATTTTTACCAACCTTAATAATACTTTTTTTTAACTGCTTGTTTATTAATTTTACTGACCATTTATTAATTTTGCTGGTTGTTTTTTAATGTTACCGACCATTTATTACTATTACAAACAATTAATTCTTTTACTGGCTGTTTATTACTTTTGCCGGCGATTTATTAATATCACTGGCTGTTTATTACTTCTACCGACGACTTAATAATATTACTCACAATTTATTATTTTTACTAACCATTTGCTAATATTACTTTCAATTTATTTTTTAACTGCTTATTTATTAATTTTATCGATCATTTATTTATTTTACTGACCATATATTAAAGAACTGACCGGATAAAATATAATACTACAAAAGTTTACTGACTATAAAATTAAAATACTTATCATTTAACTAGTACGATTACGATTACTCGGATCCTAACGGTTACTACTACAACGATAACCAAGAATAATATATCCCTACAGACCACCAACTCTATCATGTTAACTATAACCAACCTCTGGACGGATACCCAACTGAATCGTTAGGACAGGATGATTATTAGGATTTTCTTTCACTTCCTACCCAACAACGCCCGCCTCACGAGTGTTTTCAGGAAGCGACCCCTGCAGGATTTACAAACTCAAATCCAGACAATGAACTTGAACGACATAAACCCAACCTCAACTTTCCAAAACAGGCGGTCCTTTAAAAAAAATTATTAACTGTCAACACAAAAAAATATAAAAGGCGCTTCTGAACAATTTAAATTACACATAGATTCTGGAGCTCGAATTTCTATTTTTAAAGAAAATACAGTCCAAAAATTTCGCAGAGGTCTCCTGAAATAATGTATGAGTTCATTTGGCGCCTGTGTGTTCCAAGAAAAAAGGTAATAATGGTACAAAATTTTGTTGAGTCTGAGGACATTTTTGTCTATACAAGAAAATCAGGTTTTTTCACAAATTACAAATCCTTTTGTAGTTCAAATTTTAATAGAAAATAACACTTATTCTTTTCAGGTGGATACAGGAGCTAGTATTTCCGCTATTGCTGAAATTTATTACAAGGAAAATTTTTCAAATTATAAGTTATTTCCATGCACCTAACAAAAATTTAAAAGTTTATACAGGAGAAAAAATGTTAGCTCTTGGTTTCTGCAAGTTTAAAGTATGCTACAATAATTTAACCAAACTGTTAAATGTTTATGTAATTAAAAATGGAGGTCTCCTAATTTTTGGTAAAGATTTCATGTATCTGAACAATTTAAATATTTCACAAATATATTTTTTATCAAGAAATTTATGTTTATCACTTTTTAAGATAGTGTTGAAAAATTGGGAAAGAATTAGATAGGAAAAAATACAAAGTGATTCAAATGTACCGATCTCGAGGGCAAAATAACTAAAAAAATCCAAAATTTAGTCGGCGATTGCGCCCTTCCTATAAAGAATGAAGAAACTAAAAAATATGGATATCATGTATTTCGACGAGCTCTTTCCGATGACGTATATGGGATTTTAAATGCAATGGGTCAAAAATTTCAATTTACAGTTTTTCCCAAATATATCCATTTTCCAGTAATTTTAGGTTTAGGTAAATGTATTGCAAAAAGAATGTATTTGAGATTTAAAAGTTTCACTTATGAATCCGTTTTTGATCAGACGTTTTGTTTTCGAGTTATTAGGTACCAAAGAGAAGTATGCAAATTGCATTGTTCGACCTAAAAAAATTTAAAAGAATTACTTGCCATTTTCCGATTCTCACCAGTTTCAATAGAGTTCTGAAGCTCCGGGTCCTGTACAACCTCCGAAAATTTACATCGATTTAATTTACTTTTGCAACCTGTACCCGATTTCAACGGAAATCGCGGAAATTTCGACTTTCGTTTAATAGCTCCGAAACGAAACATGTATGACTGAATTTTTTACTGAAGCTAGTTGAACTATTCCTCAATTAACTTGAGAAAATTCGATTGCCCCTCCTCTGACTGTTTCCGAGAAAAACAAACCTGTTCGATTTTAGGTTAAGCTTTACTTTAACATGTAGACTGATACTTATTTTTGCTGAACCCCTAACGTCATTATTCATTAAGGAACAAATGGCTGCTTTTTAAATTGTTATAAATTATACCGAAAAGTAAACATTTATTGTAGCTAAATTATCCTAGTAATTTTCTTCAAAATAATTTTTTTGGGTTTGTAATGACTTCCTTAAACGATTTATGCAATAAAAAAATATGTGCATATTCCTTATTATGGCACGTAGAGGGCGGGTTTCCGAAATATAAAATAAATAATATGATAAAATTTATGGAAATTTGAAAAAATTACGAATAAATGGGAAAATATGACATTTTTCCCGCGCCCTAAAAGTTAGCCCCTAGCTTTAAAAATTTGTAAGTCTGAGGACTAGAATATCCATGTACAAAATACAAATATACAAATACAGATATATATATATATATATATATATATATATATATATATATATATATATATATATATATATATATATATATATATATATATATATCTGTATTTGTATATTTGTATTTTGTACATGTATATTCTAGTCCTCAGACTTACAAATTTTTAAAGCTAAAACTACTAAATCCTAATGTACCTACATATTTTACTTACCCACTCTGACTTAAGTGTTTCAATACCAGTTACTGGATCGACGTTACTTATTTTAATAAATCCACCATCAATTACTGTTGTTACATCTTCAATTGTGATGGAAGTCTCTGCTATGTTGGTAGCAATTATAATTTTTCGCATACCTGGAATAAATCAATTCACATTTTAGGCTCAGATGAAATATTTCTTTACTTAAGATACATAACGCCAATAAAATAGCTGCGCCGCGGCGTTTCCCCGACCGAACCCTATTTACCATCATTTTTGTATTTGGTGCCAGTATTAATAAAAATATGCATCATATCTCGTTTCCGCAAGTTTTTACAGTTTTCGACCATTTTCGCGGGTTTTTCAGCAAGTGGCTCATCAACTATTAAAATAATATCAAACATTTCCGAACTATATCAACAGTAACGCGCGTGCTAAGTTCAAGCAAAAATTGAAAGTGCATGTGATTAAAATAGTAAGTAAAATGTCTTTTTCTGTAATAAGAAACTTTTTTTACTGTAGTTGGTCAAGCAAAAGTTAATAGTTTTTTTATGCAAAAATGCCCTATTTAAATGTTTCTTCCTTCGAAATATTCAGTGGTCAGAAATAGTGTTGTAAATATCCGTATCCATCATCCGAATACGTATCCATTTTTTGAGCCGCGACAGCGGTTATGAAACATGTATATAGGGAATTATTTCGGATACGGGTAGATTGGTGATGTGGTATCATATGATTCGAAGTCGAAGGTTAGGGATAGTAAGGCACCGTCGTTCGTTCTCGTTGGAATTCGGTTCGGGTGAGGCGGTCCCATATGATACCCGTTACCCCGATAAGTATACTATCTTTTTTAGGAAAGCATAAGATCAAATATTACTGCTGCTTAGTATGCCAAATCGCAGACCGTGTTGTTCGCTTACACTCGATCCCGATTCCGTTTTCTCTTTGCACTTTGCATTAGTATCCACCCGAATGCTTATTTATTTTGATTCCGGATCCGTATTCAAGTTCTCGACCGGTCACGGTTAATACGGATTCTTTTAATATTCGTATCCAACGAATTTTTGAATACGTATCCTTACATCACTAGTCAGGAACTGAATTATAAAAACAAACCTTTGTCAGATTTCGCCCATGGTGGTCGTCAACGGGCATTGAGCTTAAAATGTTTTTATTAGTATATCTTTCCTTATCTTTTTTATTGTGTGTTGCATCTAGCGCGGTCCAATTTATTTATTAATAATTGTTTATTTTTTAGTTTGCGACTACCATATTATACCGAAATTAAATTTATTTTTAGATAGCAATTTTGGTGGTCAACCACTGCATTGTAGTTGTTTGGTTCTCAGCCATTATTCATTAAACGAGAGAAGACTTTGTTTTCGACCATTATTTGTCATGTTTCGTCTTCTAGTGATCTGAATTCGAAAAATTGAACAGCCAAAGAGTTTTGAAGGGCTAAAAAATAAAAAAGCTAAAATGAAGCCAAGGAAGATGGTTCAGTACTCTGAAGAGAACGTTAGGAAAACACTGTGTGAAATAAATGAAAATAAAATGAAGCTAAGGGTAGCAAGAACATTTGTAGTCCAGACACCAACAATTACCATCAACTTTCCGAAATACTCAGTTCCTAAAAAACTAAGGTAGGACCACCACCCCTATTGAGAGTAGGAGAAAACAAAATTAAAAACTGGGCGATCAATGATACTAAATGTTAATTTTCAGATAGTATATGCTGCTCAATACTGTCATCAAATATAGCAGATGCAGCTAATACAGTAATTTTTAATCTTCTGCTGGACAAATGCAAGCGGCAAAATTAAAATAAGTATCAGAAATTTAAAGAAAGGTGTGAAATAAATAAATGAAGGCAAGTATCTGCGAATGTCTAACTGGCATGCTAGCGGAAAGATCCAAGAAAGTAAAGCCGTCCAGATTATGGTCAGTATATCTCATGCTAAAATTAACACTCACATTCAGATTCACTAAACAGGTTTAAGATTTGGTACTGGTTTAAATTAAGATCTTCTAGTTGATCCTATCATTGTCCATAAGTCATCACTAAAAACTTTTTTTAAAAATATTTCAACGATTTGTCTGGTTTTCAAATGATTTTGATTTTGGAATGTGTTTCTAGAATAAATTCAGTTCTATTATTGTCGCAAGTACGTACTAAAATTGTCATTTTCTTTATGAATATGCAAAAAAAAACTCAAAAACAAATTCATAGTATAAAATTTAGTTGTCTTATTTTTACACTTGTCAGTTTAAAACTTTTGGTTGTCAAATTAGACTGATCTAGCGTTGGAGAATCCGGCCGTTAATGTTAAGGAAAACGTGGATATTAAAAAGTTTACCAAATTGGTCCCATATTTGAAAAAAAATATCAGTTGGGACACCATGTTAAGAAGTTTAACATTTTAACACGAAAACAAATTAAATAGTTTATAACAAAGGCAGATATTGAAACATATTTAACGACGAAGGTAAAACTTTTGTTTTATTTATTGCATATTACCAACGATTTTTATTGTTTTAGATTGTTTTAATTATGGGTATTTCGGGTTCCTCAGACCGTGAAGAACTTCCCAAAATGACTGTCGATGACATAGAAGACAGAGCTTTACACAGAAAAAACTGCTATGTTATTTTCAATAATGGTATTATTTTTGACCACTGTCACATTAGTTATATTAAAGTTAATATTGTCTCAACAAAACATTATTGAAATAATCCAAAAAATATATTTCTTTAAATATAGACTTATTACTGAAGTATTCCTACTTCTTTGAAAATAATATCATTTTTTCAATGACCAAGATATATATTATTGGAAACCAATAAATTTCTATTATTCCTTAGAGTGTAGAATTGTTAGAGCCAAAAAATTAACTATTTGATGAGAATGCTTAAATATAATTTGGCGAAAAATAGCTATAGTCAGTGTGATTCAAATTACAATATAATTTATTAAACGAACAAGAACTACAGTTTAAACAGAAAATCTAAAAATTAAGTCAATAATCCTTATATCATGTTAAAAATAATAAAAAATATTAATTCAATGGGTTCTATTGTTGGCTGCAATATTACTTCTATTGCTCGCGGAAACCGTTTGGAGAGGTTAAAATTGTGCTGTTGGTATTTGTTCGTTGAAGAGTCGTTTAAGCTTGCAGCCTGTTTGTTTATTGTGTTAAAATTCGGGGGACTGGAGCAACTCATTTCAGTGTTTTACGGTATGTAAGTAAAAAGTACTATTTCTGGTTCTATCTACTAAATTAAAGGAAACAAGTTGAAGTAAATGGGGGCAACAGATGATATCATTCAAAAGCTTAAACATAAACATAACGTCAGCAGAAATCCGCCATTCCTTGAATGATCTTATATCATATCTATCCATTACAATATTATAATTAATTATAATCAAAATCGTTATAAATATTTATATTTCCCCTAAAGGCCAGTGTACGTAAAAATGTACGTTGAACACTTTTGACTGTAATAATGTGACCCTGATAATATGGTGACCAAATCACAGAGGCATATTCAAGACCAGAGCGAGAGAGTGAACAGTATAATATCTTGAATGAGGCAACTGATCTGAGCGTTACGTCATTCAACAAATATCTGCGTGAGACTGGGCTATTAGAATGACAGGAAAGCATTTATTAACATTCAGACTCAAACCGTTTTTTTTCAGACCACAAAGACAAGTTATCATGGTCATTCTGCACGTTCTGGATATCTGAAATGCTCCCAATGTCATTATATAATTTTAAATCGTAGGCAAATAAGAGAAAATTAGAGTGAGCAATAACGCTGCCAATATCATTAACGAACAAATTGACAAACAAGGGACCACAGTGGGACCCTTGAGGAACTCCAGAAAATACTAAAATTTCCTTGGAAACAAAGTTATTAATTCGTACGTACTGGCTACGCCCCGACAAGAAGCTACATATCCAAGCAAGAATTGACTAACTAAAGCCTAAGGCCTTCAATTTATGCAGGAGTAACCCGTGATTCACCCCGTCGAACGCCTTCGACAAGTCAGTATAGATGGCATCAACCTCCAACCTCCTCTCGAATGCACTTAACAAGTACTGCTCATAGGTGAGCAGATTCGTCACTGTTGACTTGCCCTGAACAAACCCATGCTGCTCAGAACCAATCAGTTCCCTACATTTCCAAGTCAGTTGGTTAGAGACAAGTTTATCGAACAATTTGGGTAACACTTATTCAATAGGCCTCTATAATTAATCTTGTTTGTTTCCAGATTTAAAAATAGGCGACAAGAAACTTGTCTTCCAATAATTCGGAAAATTCCAGTGAAAGCCTGAATATAAAATGCAAGGGTTTGCTCAGGGAATATATACAATTTTTAATAAAAGCAGATGGTATACCATCCGGGGCAGAAGAATATGACATTCTCAGGTCTTGAATGTCATTAAACACGTCAATAAGCAGTAAACTTATGGACGAGACATCATCAGTCTTTTCGGGTACAAAATCCAACGGTTCAATGTCCTTACGAATATAGGTATTTGAAAACTGATTGGCAAACAAGTTGACAATGTCATTACCATCCTCCGCTGATGGATCTCCAAGTTACATAACATCATTTATTTCGATACGGAAGTTCCGTGGGTTCCAAAGGGTTTTGCAGACTTTTTGTTTCATTTTCCTGGACCGTTGAATCTTTAGTAAGATCGTTATTTAATCACTTTAAAGGTGCAAAATGATGACATCAGTAGCATATCGGTAAATCGATATGAAACCATCAAATACAAACGCCTGGCTTGCATCTGACCAATTTTGGAACTTACCCTTTGGTGCTGGAAGAAATATCTGCTTTTGATCTACAGTTGGAAGCTGTGAATGCAATGGAATTGTAATATATTTCAACTTGGGAAAATATTTAGACTCTTCAATCTTTTGGCTAAGTTGTCGAATTTCTGAAAAGCCGGGTACAAAAATCAAAACTGATCCATCGTCATTATCCTACAAAGAACGTTTTCTTTAGTACGTATATTGTATAAATTAAAATTTAATTATAGGATTTATTTATTTTATTATATGTTTTGTACTCCGTTTGTTTATTTTACAAATTTTACGTTTCATAATTTTTAATTACTTAACATTGTTTTATTTATTAGAAATGTTTTTTAACAATAGACGTGTATTTAGTCTAAAGTTAAAGAAGATTGTAAAGTTCGAAATGGCTCTTAAGGCGCCATCCAGACAATCAAACGAAAACTTTTGGAAAGCAAGCTTGCGACTAGGGATTTCGGAGAGGTATTTTTTGATAACGGTCTGACGCGTTCCATAGCGAATCGAATCCGAGAACGTGGTTTCCGAGGAACAGTCAGTGAACAGAGGAATAAGTGATCGTGTCACATCAGGGGTATGTCAGTTAAATTAAGCCAATAGCAACAGCGATAATTTGCCACATCACTAGTGGAACAGGAGGCAAACCTGAGCAAACACTTTATGTTTCTGTGTGACGCATTTCCGTAGTGGACCGCATGGATTAAAGATTTTAGTGAAGCGGCCATAATGGAAAGCAGAAAATTTCGCTGGAAATTTTCTTTGCTTTATTGCTTGCAGATTATTTTGCAAATAATGTAATAAGTTTTAGGAAATATGCTACTTATAATGAAATAAAGTAAATATAGTGAAACATCGTTACAGGTTTATTCATACGAGGTTCCCAGCGATTTGCTAAAAGAAAATTCCCTGACATTTCCCTGGTACTATAGAGAAACTCACTGACATGACAATACAGCAAATAGTTTTATTAGATATTTTTTTTGTCACCCAAATACTACAATATACATGGATTTATTAAGAATTTAGAAGAATTAAGAATTAGAAGATTTAACATTCTTTGAAGCCAAAACAAACCATTCTAAGCGACACTGTAAACACAATTTGTAAACATTGGCCACATCTTATTTTACCTTGTATTTTTGTACAAAAAATACGTTAGAAGCATCACATTTTCTAAAAGTAATAAACGGCCTAAAATATTTTATTTTTCTGCTAAATAATAATAAATTTAAGTTAAAAAGGTCTTATTATTTATAGGATATATTATTTCTAAAGGTTTATTTAAAGTCGTTCCGAGTCATTTATAAATCTACGTCGCACTTTTTCTTTTCTAGTTCATTAGACAAAGACGTACGTGTAACCGAGTGTTCAGACGTATTTCCTAAGCAACCAGCCGAGACAGCAACACTTCCGAGCTCCAACACTCCCATGCTATTTTATCTCTTTCTACTGCCATTCTTGATTCAATTATGTATTTTCTTAAAGTTCGTAAACTAGACCTCTAGGGGAAATGTTTTCATAACAAATAAACAGGCTTCATGTTCGATAGCTCACAGTATACGGAACATCGAATCCTTTCTAATAAATCCATGATAAAGCAAAGTACAGATATTCTAATACCCAAATAAGAAAACTACAAAATACAAGGTGCTTAAGAGCAGTAGTCAGCGCTTATTACTATCATTTTTTAACCTTACTGTTGTTAAATTATTTGGTATTAAAAACCTTGTAACCCGCTGTTACTCTAGCAGAACAAAACTACAGCCAATTGGCTGAAGAATCTTTAGCGATATTATCCGGTGTTAAAAAATTTCATAATTTTTAGATACGACGGAAAATTCCTGTTACACAATTAACACAATGTCACTTTCAAAAAGTTTGCTACCCTGGGCTATGCCAGAACATACAGGTAAGCAGTCGCACTATCAATGTAACATTATAGCATAAGATATCGTGGAAGTAAAAAATAATTTAAATACTGATGCATTTTCGCGATTACTTTTGAAGAAGGAAATGATGCCGTAAATTATTTTTTAGTGGTAAAAATATGCCTCTGTCCTATAAAGATATTGCTCGAGAAACTCTTATTAAAGATAATGTTTTGAAAAAAAAAAGAGGTTTTAAACGTGGTTAAATTCTGATGGCTGAATATTAAGCAAATTAAAGAATCATACCGTATTAGTAAGTAATCTTAATCTGGATGTGAATGGTTTGGTATACAATACGTGTGTAGTAATTCCGTCCCACCAGAGGAAGCAGGCGTAGCAATTCATTCACAGCAGCACTTCGGAATTGTAAAAATGAAAATATTACGTCATGAAAACGTTTTTTGGCGTAAAATCAATAACGATTTTTAGAACATTGCAAGGCCTTGTGAATGTTGTCACATTCAAAGTTTAAATCAACCGTAAAACATCATGGTCTTGGTGTAACCGAAAGTGGTAATGCCTACACGTTGATTGAGCTATGTGTGGAGTGAAGTTTCTAGTGTGGACGCAAGTAGTAAGAAACACTAAAATGTCATTCAGAGCAATAAAATAAATAAGCATTTTAAAATGAAATAAAAAAATCATACCTGTTGGCAAATATATTTTAGTAATTCGTATATTAATTGTGTATCTAATATTTCACTTTGCGGTTCTCGAAGTTGGTCAAGTACATCCCTAAAATTAAAAAAATAACCAAATTCAATTAATTTATAAGACCTTGGTAATTGGACAAAAAAATATCAAAATAAACGCATGTCTTCATAGAAAATGTTCACTGTATCGCTGCGGACTTATATTCATACTCTTTGAATTTAACAGTGACGACTGGTTATTTTAGTGGGCGTCAATAGGAATTTAATATATATTTACGATTACACTGGACCTCACTAAAAAGGTGGGACATGGGTGGTTGTGCGGCCATGTTTTTTATATAGTGCTTAAGCTAGGCAGTTTTTATTTCATAATTTATATTACTAAAAACAATAAATTATTACACAATGGTAAACATTTTTCAGTGGCGCTTTTCACCTCATGTTATTGTTTTGCTTCATCGTTACAAATGACCACGAGCCGCCATTGATTTGCACCGGTTGCAAAAATCAGAGATTTGAGATAACAATATCGAAAACACTTAGTATTGTTCAGAGACTTTCAGAAATCAATATCATTTTTAAAAATTAAAGGTAGCTTTTACAGTTTTTTTATAATGAATTTATTTAAATACTTATTACAAAAAAAATTATTTCCTTTACTGGTGTATTAAATCAAGTAGTTGTGGTTTTACTTAGGACGGCAGTAATAATCAGCATAATTGTACATTTCGATCTAAAATAGTTAATAAAAATACGTACTTATCATAGGTCTTTTCAGCTTCCAACTGCCTTATATGGGGCTCAAGATAATTTAAGTTGTATGTTGTATTGCTCCTGTATTTTCTTGGTTTAAATTTATATTTTGTTTTTTGGAGAACATCTTCTAAGTAATAGTCAGTAACGGGAAAGGTGAATCCAGGTATGTTAATATGAGGCGCGTTATCGTAGTATTTGGAAAATGCCTCAGCATTCAATGTGGCACTCATGAGTATAACCTGAAAACACACAAATTAAACGCATTAAAAATTAGCGGTAGGTCGTCGATTACCATGAAGTTTATTTTATTATTCAAAACTAAAAATTTGACCAATTGTGCATGGACCATTCGAAAACAAGTTATACAACTTATCGATTCTCGAATGCATTCGATTGTTATTTAATCATTTGAATAATGAAAGTTATCGGCAGTCAGCATCGAATATCTGTGTTTCAAATTTTTTTTGTCTGTGCTATAAGGAAGTTCTTTATTATACGAATAACCACGACCAAACTAGGCCAACTTACAGTTACGCCACATGGGTGAAACTTGAATTGAATAAGTGGAAACCCGACCGTTACACCACTAGTAGTTCACCCTGCTACTACGTGGCACTGTAGGATACTTTTTCTGCAAGTAGGCTACCATCATTTCATTCGTTCGTTAAACTTTTAGACAGTCGACGTAAACTGTTTATCAAATTTTGCCGGACATGCTGAAGCAATAATCATTTTATATTTTTAAACAATTATTGCATTCCCTATTTTTTCTATTTATTTGCAACTCTTGCAAATTTTATTATGGTTTTAGGATTTTATTACACAGGTATGTACGTTACGTATGTTTTTTCTAATATACGGTATTTATGTCTAATAGACTTCTTTGCCTGAAAGGTTTGAACAAAGTTATAAATTTTTTAAAATAATATTTCTGTACGGATTAAGTTATTGGTTTTTAATGTGCATCATGACAATTGGTAGGGAGAGTACGAATTTCTGTAGTCGAGAGAATAGCATGTGTGCTTTTTTATATATTGTTTTATAACCTTTCAAGGTCGGGGGGTTTTGTATTGTTAATATTCTTTTTTATTGCCCTTTTTCGTTTGCTTTTTAGGATTATGATTTTAAAAATCTATTCCATGGACGCATGGATTGGATCGATTAGGATCGAAACAACGAAGAAAAAGTTGAAGGCCATTTTAATGCCGTAAGTTTTTGTTTTTATCACTTATCTTCCTTGATTTTTAGTGTATGACCTTTACCTCTCTATAAAGTTAAACAATTCAAACCAAGTAAGTTAAATTGATAGGTTTTGTACTAATCATTTTTTTTCTCTTGCATAAACTTTGCGAACATTCGCCATCTGAACAGAATGTTCAGAACAGCATAGTCTCAACAAGACATTTTAATTCGGATTGGACCAAATATTGCCAAACGTGACCATATGGCTTCCGAACGTGACCAGTAATACCATAATGTGACCTGTGATACCCGAATATGACCTGTAATACCCTAATGTGACTTGCGATATGCTAACATGACCTACGATACAAGGACTCGGAGGAAATAGAATATAGAGACTGTATTTAGGGTGGATGGTCCTTATTTATAGGGGAAAATTTTATTTTTGGTATTTTTTTGGGACACCTTCTAGATTGATACCATTTGATACAAGAAAAAATCCAGTAAAGTTTCAGTTCATTTGGGTAAAGGGAAATGGTGGCGCAAAGCGTTCAGTTAAATACTGATATTGATCTAAAAACTGATATCACGTATTTTGATTTTGTAAAAAACATATTACACAAAAATTATAGGCACTGTCTAGACCAATGATTTTTGTAAAGAATTATTTCTTGTACTTTTGTAAAGAATTATTTCTTGTTCATTATAAATTATTCACATATTTTTAAAAACTTTTCACGAGAGTTGTTCTTTTGAAATCGGAATATTTTTGTCGATAGTCTGCAATACTTGTAACACAATCGCTTTTTGTTAATTTATCATTGAAGTCTTCCATTAACTTGATTCCTCTTTCTGCGGAATCGTTAACAACTTTCAAACTTTTAACGATATCCAGTGCAGCATTATAGCTGTCATCATTTTTCCATGTTGAACGGTCCATATCCAAAAAATCTGTGTTAATGTTAAATCTTGTAATGAAATGTTTAGAACTTGATTGAATGATTTGTTCCAAACCCTTTTTAATGTATTGTTTTACATCTTTTGGTAGTAGTGCAGTTCTCTTAATGTCAGCAGGCGAAAGTACCTCGAGAGGCTCCCCACAGTTTAATGCTTGCAACATCAGTTTTTAGTATCTGCTGAAATATTTGCATCAAAAAATGCCAGAGCTGCGCTTTCTGGTGACTAACAACACAGACGATTGGAAAATTTTTCCAAAGCACTTTTGTGAATTTGTAAATCGGCTTTATATTCATACAGACTTCTTAAAAGTTCAAAATTCTGGCGAGGGGCATCAATAGGAAAGCAGGAGTTAATACAAGCCTTCACATATATAGTACTTAGAAAAATGCAGACATCTCGGATTCCAGATTCTTCGGCCTTTGATAACTTGAATTCGTTGCGGAAAAGGAAAATCTTAAAACAGTAGATATCTTTAGTCATCCAACTGGCATGATGAAAAGCTCCTGGGACTCTAAAAGATATTCCTCCAGGTGGAATACCACCAAGAAAAATAATAGTTCAAGAAGTTGTCGATAATCTTCTGGGATGATTTTCCCGTACACTTTCCAGAGCAAACGTCTTGGTATCTCTGCATAGTCTTGTAGTTTTGCTTTAACGATTTGATCCTCCGTACCCGTCAGAAAATTCTGTAAATTCATTTTAGACCACGCTTCCTGAAAACGTTTGAAAATTTGGACATTTGGGCCGGTAGATTTATCTTCAAGTTTTGACTCAAACACATTTCTTTAAATGATCTCATATATATGACGTCGGCACGGCAAATATAATATATCTCTTCCTAGTTCCTGTTCCAGTAAAATACAAGCACCTTATAATCGTATTTTATAATGTATTTGAAGCAGTTGTATCACAGCACAATGCTTGTACTTTATCTTCTAGGTTCCACGCCGGCAAAGTGTGATATAAGGCAACAGCTCAATCTTTTCCAGTACCTGATGGTAATTGAGGAATTCCTAGTAGTTGCTCTACCCCCTTACACGTAATTATAACAGGAAGTCTATCGACAAGTTCTCTTTCCGTTAATGCTGGAAGCATTTTCCCATCCCAATGAACAGTAGTTGCATTAATTTCCATTTTGTCAAATGCTTTACGAAGTTTCGAAGAGTGCTCTTCACGCAAGCGTTCACGACAGTGACGAATGGAAGATCGATTTATGATTAAATTATTTACATATAGCATGTATCAATTTAATAAAAAAAAATCTGGTCAAATCAACTAATTAAGCCAATCAAAGTTGAATCATAAGATTATGACAGAGAATGAGAATAATGACCGAAATAAGATCAAAAATATGTTACTTAATTATTTGGGATACCCTACCCTAAGTAGTTTTAAACTGAGTGACAGATTGTTAGAAATTATGTAAAATTAACAATTGAAAACATTGACTTTGCCACAGACCTGGAAATATATTCTTTTAAATTTAAGTCTATAAAATGCTGCTATTTTGGAATTGTTACTCTCTTTTCCGCTCTGTAATATAGGGTTCAATATGGAGTGATTTATAGCCTAAATACTAAAAAAGTCCTAATAATTTATTTAAAAAACCCCTTTTCAATATTCTTATGAATATAACGTTTTCAGATTTAATTTGTTGAAAAAATGTAAAATTTGTGCACATAAAAGAAATAGGGCACCTTCTTTAGTACAGAACAACATAACTTTACGCACTGTATATTCTACTTTTAAAAATAATACCTTAATATCACTTCGATAAGCAATAACATCCTTTAATACGGTTATTAGGAAATCTGATGTGACATCTCTTTCATGAATTTCATCTAGTATAAGGTGTGATACCTGGCTTAAAGATGGGTCTGATTCCATATACTTTAATAATACTCCTGTGGTACAATATAAAACTGAACCTCTGTCTCTAGGTAAGGTTCTGAAAAAAAAACAAAAAAAAGTAAGCTACGTTATCGCACACTTGTAGAAAAACCAAAATATTTTCAAAAAATGTCAATAAATTTTCTAATCCATTTTACTTGGCTCAGAAATAACACTGAACCGGTCGGGGGGTCAACGATTGCGCGGAAAAATTTTATGCCTTAAAGATTTGTCGATAATAAGTTTTTGTGTTTAGGTATGGTTGGATATTCTGCACATTTTAAAAATATTTTGAATTATACAGGGTGCGTTCAAAAAGTAGGGTATCACAAAGTTAGATTTTTTAAATGGGACACCCTGTAATTTGAATGGATTTTTGAATTCTACATGTAACTTCATAACATTTTCACTATTGGTTTAATATACGAAAAAGTTCGACTTATAATGAAAATTTAGCATTTGCAAGCATCTCTTTGTTGTGAAAATACTACATAAATTTTGACTCGAAGCGATTTATAACACCGGTCAACACGATTTTTGAGTCTGGATTGTGCATGTTTTATTGTAATTGCTTTTTAGATTTTCAATGAGGATTTTTTTTCCAAAAATTTTGATTTATAAGCAGGAAATCCCTATTATGCAATTTAAGGAAAAACAGTAACTTTCTGTGCAGTAGATGTTAAGGTACAATAAAATAACAAAATACAACAATATACATAATATGGCCTACATTCTAATGGAATTTAAAAATTAAAAATGAGGAATTTTACTTCGTTTATGATCAAAATCACTCTCAAGTATTAAATCCCAAATATAGTTTGAAATAATACACAGGACTATTCTTTTTGATTCTGGTCTGGGTGTCCTCCTGCTATCGTGATTTCTGGGCTCTTACCCTTCATCAGGCAGGACAGCTAATAATGCTTATTCGAAGAATTTTTTCGCATTATACAAGGTTGCAAAAAAAATATACCACCTATATTTTATAGGTGAATTTCTGTTAATTTAGCGGCGTTTCTATTTCTTGGTCAAAAAAATGGAGTAGGCCAAAAATAAAACATTTTCTTGGCTATTGACAGTTACCAAGCCAAACGTATTCTTCTTTGAAGTGGTGCGTTAGTATCCTTTATAATGGTTCGAGAAAGTGCAAAAGAACAAGCTAATTGTTTGCGTTTACTACGAGATGGGGTAAAAATTAGGATTATCGCGGACATGTACGGGGTTGGGCCAAGTCCAATATCTCGACTGCGTCGACGCATCCACGAAACGGGTAGTGCAGGATACAAATAAAAGAAGGGTTCCGCAACACGTCACGCCGTGATTTATTTTTGAACTTTATAACGCGCAATATAGATTTTACGTCAGTTAAAGGCGATTTTATATAAATTCTATTGGAAATATACTTTGCGCCCTGCTTATAATACAAATTTTATAGTATATGATTTAAAATAATCATATAAACAAAGGGATAAATACATACATTGATTACATTGATTGATTGATTGTCCACATCATAACCATACACAGCACATCTCATTTTTACTTTTAAACTCCTAAAAGTAATATAAAAACACCAAGAAATAGTTGAAAACACAACGCGATCTTAAAAAAGACGTGTTTCGTTTACAAAATATCGCGGAATTGATCACGGCGTGACGTAAATGGCCACGCCTACCTGCGCGGTATCATATTTTCTTTTATTTGTATCATGCGGGTAGTGCAAACTATCGTTATGGGGAAGGTCGCCAAAAGAAAGTCGACATTGTTAGAGGCTCGTCGAAGGCAAAAAATTTCATCAAAGAAAATTAACTAGGAGTTCAGAGCAAAAACACACATTCGTGTGAGTAATAGGACTATTAGAAGAACTTTAAACAATAATAACTTAAGTGATAATTAGTTCTCTAAACCGGTCTGCAGGTAACGACATCCTAACTAAAGGAAAAGCTTCCTTCTTCCTGCTAGTTTCTTACAGTCAAACTAAGTATTTTGTT
The DNA here is from genome assembly GCA_963971165.1 of Philopedon plagiatum. Lineage (NCBI taxonomy): Eukaryota > Metazoa > Arthropoda > Insecta > Coleoptera > Curculionidae > Philopedon > Philopedon plagiatum. The sequence continues at coordinate 33,487,465 of OZ020196.1, read as the reverse complement.
ATCTAATAGTGTTAGTCAAAATACGGCAAATTTTGGTATGTAATCCAGCGCTCGGAGGGGCATATAGCCCGAAGAATAGCTGTTTTAACATTATTTGTTCAAATCCTTATAGTATAAGGCATCTTCAGGTGGTTTAGAGAACTAATTCTCATTTTTTACATATTTACATGTACCCCTGACAAGTAGACTTCATTCATTGTTGATCTTATTTTTTGTTCCAATATTTTTAGTGTTTCATTTTAGTAAGTCGGCTATGGTAATATCGACTTCAGCTGAGGCTCAAATCTTGGATTTTGCGCACCGATATTATAAATGTAAACTTAAACTAAGTTGTTCACAAATTAAAGTTTTGACAGGCGACCCTAAACACAATATGTACTTGCAGCGTAATTTTCCTTAGTTATTGAACTTATGTTGTGAAAACTGACCTGATTCTGCATCTTAAAATGCACCCCGGAGGAAATATACTCTATTCTCGTAAGTAGCTATTCCTACTTATTTATGAATTTTATATGTCTACCTATATTTATAGTATTTTTTCAAAATCAAGAGCTGTCTTACTTTTCCATTCTTATTTGAAATCCAGCACTGAGTCCCAATCTTTCATCTCTTTCTTGTGCAACTCTTTCAGCCACAGATATTGCGCTAATTCTTCGAGGCTGCGTACAAATTATCTTACACTGTGATCCGTTGCCTTGCCTAATATAATAGTCTAGTATAAACTGGGCAACCTGTGTCGTCTTTCCACAACCTAAAATGTTTTTTAATACTCAGAGCAAAAACGTATTAAGGTTCTTTAGTCCATCATTTATACAACGATATTAGAAAAAAAATTAATCGATTAAAGCTTTTTGTGCTGACATCTAGTTCTGGTTAGGAGAAGGTGGATTACGGTTAATTACGTACGGGTAAATTAAGTCAATGTCCAGAAAAATTGTGGGTTAGTCCACTTTTGAGTTAAATGTTGCTTTTTTATAATACCATTTAGCCAAGGGTATAAAAAACATAAAGCGTATAAAAAGATTGGCCAAGAAGTTTGCTCACGCTCTGCATGATAGCAAGACATTAAGGATATTTATTTTTTGAATGAAGTCTTCTTTCATAATTAACGGTCAGTAAAACGTTAGACACTTATTTTTCGCCACGCTCTTGAATTTCCATAAGCTTTACGTCATAAATTTATGGTTGTTGTTACTTCACGCTTTGCCAATCCCAACGTGACTATATTTACATACATATAATACAACTTAAACAGAAACGAAATATATTATTTAAAAATTACCTGTTTCTCCACTGATCACAACAACTGAATTTTTATTTATTAAGTCTAAAATTTCTTTTTCCATCTTCATTGATGGAAGCTTCTTTCGAAACTCTTGCATTCTTTGGTATGAAGGAGAAGAAATTTTCTGTTTTAGTTCCTTTAAAAACAAATCATCCAACGCTGCATTCTTATAAGTACAGCTGAAAATTAGGTTAATATGGAAAATACCAGAAAATAATAAAATAAAATGAATATTTAAAAAATTACACAAAATAGGTAGTGAGGCCACTTTATTCTTTAACTATAATTTACCTCAAAAACAATAGCTTTAAAGAGAAAAAAGTATTATCAGAGATTATAGAGAAATAATAGATTTGCACTGGCATACAACGATTTCGAGTTCTGCTAGGTAAACCGGCTCAGTTGAGCAGGTCTCCATTGGGATATTAGAGTTTGCTGGTTTAATAATGTGTTCAAAAAGGTCGTTATTTGTGCATCAGTGCCAGATGATTTTCATGGACTATTTATTACATTATCTTTAAATTCTAATCGGATTATAATAACTATTGTTGGTTTGTACTGCTTGTCGAAGCTTTGTCGATATACAGGGTGTGCCACAAATATTGTTAGGCCTATTAACTATATTAATATACAAAAAAATTTAGTGATTAGTTTAGGATTATGCCCGTTGGTATTGGAAAAATATATAAAGGAGAAAGGGTAACATGAAAGCGAGTGGTAATTTTTTTCCAAAATTATAAGTAGAACGTCGCTTGCGGGGTTATTCAGTTCGGAAAATTCAATTTTGTCAAATGTTAAAAAAATAAAAGAGGGTGTGAAAAGGTGAAATAAATTTTCTTTCTAAATGTTAAGTAGCACCTATGCCGTCTTCAGAATTACTGAGACTGCAAAGATACAATAATTTTCATTTTTCTTTAAGTACAATTGTATAAAATAACGCTAAACTGCGGCAAAAGGTCTCTATTTGCGACGGTTCGCTTGACTTAGCCGCGGCAAGCCTTTGCGAATTACAAGAGTCACGGAGGTTTGTAACAATTAGCCACGATTCGTAATGGTTCGCCGCGGTTTACGATGATTGACCGAAGCGAACCCTGGCCAACCATCGCTAACCGGTGCAAGACCTCGCGAAATGTGGTAAACCATCTAAAACAAAGGTACATCTGAGGAGGGATGAGTTATTTCATGAAATAGCATATACTGCAGTTTCACGCGAAGCTGCGGGTAATAATTATATAGAGCTAATGGCATTTAGAAAGCTCCTACATTATCCATCTAAAGAATAATATCAAACTTTTGTTTGTGATACATCTTGTGTACATTTTATCTCGATAAAAGGCAGCCTTTTTTCTAAATTCTGAAAAAAAAAACATGAAAATTGTGGAATACCGCGTAAAGTGATTCTTAAGACGGTGTACCGCCGCCTAATGAAGTAGTACATCACGTGTGGTTAGCATCCTTTCAGTTAAGGTAATTTTATTATAAGCCGCTCTGCTCCACAACCGCAGATATGCAGTATCTGACAGCTCGTCGCGTCGCGTCAAAACATCTCGGTACATATACAGGGTGTTACAAAAAGATGTTAAGTTATGTTTTTAACATTTCAATAGGCTTATCTTTTACACACAAACAATTCACAGACCGACGTGATAGTAGTTTAAAATTAAAAGATTTAATTAATCATTTCTACTAAGAAAAAAAACAACATTTTCCTTAAGTACCTAATATTTCTCGAAAAAAATTCGTTTAATACACCTAAAATTTTACACATAAGTGACATAGAGTGGGTTTTTCAACAAAGTATCTGGAAATGGCAAAAGGTGTTTTCTTGCGTTGAATTTATTCGCACCCGGTTCAAACAGAGTCAAAACAGTGATGAAACGACGTCACATTGAAAGTGGTTCTAACAGTTCTAACTGAAGCCTGCCTTGTATTAATGTATGAGGATGGACATACCTGATATTTAGCTTTAATTTGAATGAATCATTTCAAAACTTTATAAATCAGTTTTCAAAATATTTTTAAACAAGTTCAACGGCGAGAAAATAGCTAAAATCTTACCTGTTGTAAGTACTTGATTGCAACTTTTTTATAATACTTCCGGAAATATGCTGCAAAAATTCATGTTTAAAATCTGTTTCCTCCAAATGTTCATATGAATTTGATGTGCTGGCTGAAGTGGCGGGGTACATGGACGCAGTGTCATTTAGCAGTTTAGTGATGTTATTTTTCTTGGTGTCGGATAAGAAAATGGAACCAAGCTAAAAATGAACAATATACCAGATAATACTGCTTCTCAAAAAGAATGGCAAATGGCTTTCTGGGGGTCATTTTTAACGGTCTTTGGCGCGACAAACTTTTAAGCGATTTAATAAGGGCTATACGCTTACAGGAGCAAAAAATCCTGGAAAACCTGTTACATATGACCAATACAAATGTTGTGTTGATTGGCCCATCTGTGATTCCAAATCGTCCGGTTCTTAATAAAATGACATCGTCGCAAAATAGATCTATCAATGAATGCGTGCGGGGAATGACTAATATTTTATTTGTGCCTCTAACAGCATATGTGCAGAAGGAGTGCTTTGCTGAATATCTAGTGAACTCTACAGTCCTAGGCGATCCAATATCGTCGAAACTACCGATCACTACAAGGATTCCAGTTGGTGTGATGACTCCAGAGAGTGCGAGTGAGGGGATGCAATGTCAACTCAGTGTACCTGAGCTGCAAGACAATTATTCCGAATCACTGTCCAGGTAATGAGGACGGAACACATTTTTTACCCAACAATGACAATAATGTACACCACGTAATACCGCATGCGCATAACCAATTCTCCCTACTTCTACATTCAGTCGTTACGAAATAAAACGAATGTGCTCTCCATATTTTTAGCCGCGCATAACTTTCCATTTCTGGTTCTGATTGGTTGAAGCAGCATGAGTTAGTGTATATTCCAGATTATGTAGTCTTGTCTAGCTTTTGTAGATCCCAATCAGCCCATGGGGGTTGTATGATTTTGGCCAATGAGTTGTTTCTGAGAGAGAACTCTTCTAATGTTAAATAAGTTTGATTCACTTCTCAAAGAAATGGCGTTTGAATTTGCCATTGTTTTCTCAAAAGAACGGTGTTTGTATATAAGTTGCATCTATCGATCTCACTCGGCAGATATTGACGAGTTTTTTACGGGGTTGGATTCTCTTTTATCACAGATCCCGACCTCTGCGTCGATAATATTGTGCGGCGATTTTAACATAAATTTTGATGAAAAAAAAATCGAATTCCACTTTGCGTCTAATAATTAATCTAAGAATATAAAAATGCATGTCAGATCTCCCACACGTGTTACTCAGTTTTCGTCTACAACTATTGATTATGTTTATTCCAATTTCAGTAATGATGTTATAAACTGCTCTGTTATCAATGCGGCCCTGTCCGACCATGAGGCAGTTGTTTGCTGTTTAAATATGAACATGTGTGTACAACGTGAATCTCGATATGGCAGGATTTTCAGCAAAGACAACAACAATGGCTTTCGCCAAATATGCACTTCCGCCTGCTGGGACAGTGTACTGGAAGCTCATGAGCCGATTAAAGCCTTCCATGCAATTCTGTTACGGTTGTTTAAGGTTGCATTCCCAGTAAGAAAAAAAGAGAGTAAGAGTAGTTTAAAAAATCGTGGTTTACAAGGGAGCTAAAAACATTTTCCAAAAACCTTCGGTCTCTGCATGCCATTAGAAAATATACTGATTGCCCTATCTTTCACCAATACTTCACTATCGGTCTCTATATCGTAAACTGATTAATATTGCTAAGCAGACTTATTATTCGGATCGATTAGATCAATCCACAAATAGACAAAAAGAAAGTTGGCGAATTGTCAACGATATCCGTCAAAGTAATAATCATCAGGCAGCGTCCGACTCAGATCTTCAACCTGAGCATATTAATAATTATTATTGCAGCGTAGCGGAGAACCTTACACAGAACCTTAATCCCTTGGTAGATCCAAGGGGTTTTCAATAAGGCATATCCATTCAAAGTTCCTTTTATTTTGTGCCCACAGACCTGTATGAATTGAAAGAACCTGTATTATCCATCAGAAATAAAAACACTTCGGGTGGCGATGGTTTATCTGAACAGATTTTCTTAAACATGCCTGATTTGGCACTGCAAGTTCTCGCCCAGGCTATGCCTCCTGGGAAGCAGGTCATTTCTCCCCGTGTCTGACTACTGCTAAGGTGATCCCCCGGCAAAAGGGCGGAGAACTGATTGGTCCCTCTAACTGCCGACCAATTTCTCTCCTGTCCACATTGTCCAAAATTTTAGAGAAGTTGGTCAAGCAGCGGATGGCGACCTTTCCGAGTGTTAACAGTGTTCTTAGTAGATGTCAGTTTGGCTTTCAGCGAAACACCAGCACCAATGTCGCAATGTTTAATTTGTTGCAGGAATTCTATTTTCATGGTGGGGGAGCGTCGGCGGCGGTCTTCTGTGACCTGTCGAAAGCATTTGACTGTGTTAACCATGGGATTCTGCTGCTGAAGCTCCACCATTATGGTTTTAGAGGTGTGGCTGTGTCCTCCGATTTGGGTAAAGTGAAAGTATGGTGTGATGCAAACCTTTTGTCACTTAACATCGATAAAACTTTAACAGCCTTAACAGCCTTATTTGTTTCGGATGTGATTTGGACCGTTTAATGATTGGTGACATTTTGCTGGACAAACGGCAGCATGGTAGGTTGCTTGGACTGATTATTGACAGTAGGCTAAAGTTTTACAAACATATTATTGCCCTCAGCAGCAGATTATCCTCGGGATGCTTTGCGGTGAGGACCACTGTTGATGAGCTCAATGTACATGATTTTTTTTCAGATTTTTCTGAGCGATCCTTTTCCTAAGCAAACCTGAGCGATCCTTTTCCTAAGCAAACCTGAGCGATCCTTTTGGTGACAAGGGTGGAGGACAATTAAAAAATGCATAAAAAATACATATATACTGTTGAATTTGGGCTTCAATAAGCTTTCATTTGACACCCTACATGATGCTCTTGAATTTTTTTTCACATTTCCCAATTTACCCCTGAAATTAACCCCCAGAATCAAAATTCAACTTTCTATACTTCACGTCTATAACTGGGTCACCACACTTTATCTCTGTGCCAAATATACCTGCTCCTTTGGAGATTATCGTTGATTTTGTCTTTTAATAATTTGACCAGTCGAGGGCAATTTCGTGTTACAATTTTTTTTTCAAGCGACTCTTGTTATAGAAATATTTAATGCCGATACATGTTGCTTTGAAACTTTCCTTAGTATTTCGGATTGTCGCATGAGGAATCAATTCGAAGGGATTAAAATATCTATTCGTTCGAATATCTGATCATTTTAGTAATTTTGTTGATTATGGCATTGTTTATTACGAAACTATACACTTTTAACTTAATTTAGATGTGGAATATCATGAAAAAAAGCACTGCCTGCGTTTACAATTTATTTACGACTGCTGAACTGTACATCGTGCGCGACATGCGGCGCGCAGCTCATAGCGTTCGGCTAGCGCCACGCGCTCGAAATTAATGAATATCTTTCGACCTAATAGAGATTCCACTTTTATTTTTTGATGGATTATTAGGGTAAAACACAACGGATAACGCATATAATGATTTTTTTGCGATTTTCAACGGTGTGGGGGCGAGAATGAAAAAATATTTAAACAATTAATTTGTTATTAATGTTCATTAAATAATTTTCTAAAAATATTTTTAGCTGCAATCAGAAAGGTTCACAACAATAAATAAAAAGGCAAGACCACGGTATCCATCCGATGATTAAAACCAGGGACAATGAATTTGCAACGTGACGGAAACAAACTATTAAAATTTATAAATATCATAACTCGGAAGATAATTTTTTTTTAATTCCCGATACACGTGTCGACTCAAATAATGAAAAGACGTTAAAAAAAAATTTTGGGACATTTTAAAAATTTCAAGTTTTTTTCGCCGAAATCCGTACGACGTCCGAATGACTCATATAATATTAATAATGAATAAATGATAACTGACCGTTATCATTTCCCCCTCAACTGTTCCTAACAGAACTACAAGAGGAACGTTACATATGCATCCCTTTATAGTCCAGCTACAGAAACCTAGAACATGCCACTTCTCTTGCTCATTCATTCCTAGAGTCTCCAGAGTATGGAACAAATTGCCTGCAGATGTTTTCCATTTTCCTCCCAACCTCAAATGCTTTAAATCCCGTGTCAATAGACTACATTTCCCTTCTCTTCAGACGCCCACGGTACGTCAGTACTTAGGTTTGAAGTCTACATGGGCTATCTCAGATAAAAGAAGCAAAAACCTTTATTAGGAATGGCATTTTTACGTATCTTGCAAAATTTGGTCCTTTTGTCCTCTTCCCCTCCCAACCTCTAATCTTTTAAAACCCGTATCAGTAGATTATATTTTCCTTCTCTTGAGACGCCCACGGCACGTTGCTAGGCTTGAAGCACCTCTAATCTTTTAAAACCCATATCAGTAGATTATATTTTCCTTCTCTTGAGACGCCCACGGCACGTTGCTAGGCTTGAAGTCTATGTGGGTTGTCGACGATAAAAAATAAACAAAGAATTCAAAAGTAACTTTTGCCTTTTAATGATGATAAAAACTTACCTTTCGTGGCCCATTTTCGATTTTGACATGGGTTTGCATCTAATTATTTAGTACGGAGAAGTATCTTTACAGTGTATATGTAATAACTTTTCAAAAAAAAAGTACTATACGGTTACCTATTTGACGCCCTACGAAAACGCAACATTTTCCAGCAGTCTGGCTCCCCTTAGCATCCCCCCAACCGGTATGGTAGATTATTTGTGGATATTTTGTATTTTAAATTAGTGGTATGCAAAAAGCAAGCCGGTCGAGTCGAAAAATCGCAGCGACCGTTTACAATCACAGGAGGGCCGCCAACTTACATTTTCTTTAGTTACTACTAATGTCAACAAGTCACAATTTGTTCAAGCGATAACGTATCAGACATGAAAAAAATTCACCATCTACCGGACTATTGATATTAATATACTTACTGGTTTCCGATTAATAATTTTTTGACGTTCTTTTTTCTTATTTTCAAAACCGGGTTTCCTTTGCCTTTGTGCTCCTTCCCCCAGCAGTAATTTCCTTTCTCTATTTCGTCTGGCGTACCTACATTTGATGCAAAAAAAATAATTGATATTAATTTTAATTTAATAATTTGATTCACTTTTAACTTAATGAAATAAAATTAAACATTTTTTTTAGTTCTGATTTTTAATTTTAAATACTTCAGGAATCTAAAAATAAAATAAATTTCCCAAGATTTCTTTTACGTCTACTACTATTTCACGGAACAATAAATACTAATTTTTTGGGACTATCACAAGCAGGGTTGAGACCATTTAAATCAGTTGATTAAAATATTGATTTTAAACAAGTGATTTTTATTTTAAAAATCATGAATTCCAGGCCTGAATATTTTGAAAAATACGAGGTGTAGTTTGGATAAACATTTATTTGCAAAAATAAAACTATTTTAAAATACTTTTAACACCAAAGAGCAAAACGAATTAACCTAAAAGTGAAATATAAAACATAAGACATGTAAAAAAATATTATTTTAAATCAAAATAATTTTAATAATATCTAGGTATTATAATGCTTGAAAAGGAACACTAATTTCGCCGCATTTTCATTGTCTAGTCTATTTCTGATATCTGAATGAACAAGTTCATAGGAAGAAAACATCCTTTCTACATCTGAAGATGAAGCACAGGCACACACAACAGGAATCACTAGATCACTAGCACTTGCTTAATTTCGGGAATAAGTTCTTGGGATCTCCACCACTGTACTGCTGTTACATTTCTATTACTTCGTCAGAAAATATGTTTTAGGGTAAGGATCTGACTTGGCTTCCAACTTAATTATGGTAATAATCTTGTACCGGAGAAATGCTCGGAACTAATATTTAAATCTCTTTTCCGTTGGATAATGGGTATTCTTTGTATTTATTGTGTGATTCAGCATACACTGTGGGCCAAATTAACGTCGCCTTTTTTTAAAATCTTAATAACTTTTTTGTTTTACAACCGATTTTAATAAATTTTTAATATAATATGCTGACATCCTGCCTTAAAGTATAATTTTTCTTAATAGTATAAGATGAAACACAAAAATTGAGGTTTGTTTAAAACAGTGCATTTCCACTCATTGCAAAAATCAGAGATTCAAGATAACAATATCGAAAACACTAAATTCAGAATCTACAAAATCTACCAGTTTAACAAAATATTCTAAAAACTGCCAAAGTTTTAAATTATTGTGTTTACTAGAAAAAAAGGTAGCTACATAATTGATTTACTACGCCAGTAAAGGAAATCTTTTTTTGGGATAACAGAAGTATTTAAATAAATTCAATATAAAAAACTGTAAAAGGTCTTTAATTTTTTAAGAGTATATCAATTTCCAGAAGTTTCTGAACAATACTAAGTATTTTCAATATTGTCATCTCAAATCCCCGATTTGTGCGAAAGTGAAAATGCACTGTTTTAAATATACCTTGATTTCTTGTTTCACCCTGTACTAGTTAAAAACTAATTTTATACTTTAAGGTAGGATGTCAGCGTATATTAAAAGTGTATTAAAATCGATTGTAAAACAAAAAAGTTATTAAGCTTTAAAAAACACATACACGTTTGGCCCACAGTGTATATAATTAAATGTGGAAATGGCTTAATGCTTGATCATCTTTTCTAAACCTTCTGTCCTCTTCAAGATTATCAAAAACAGCCATTAACTTTCTCCATGCTTCAATGGCCCGATGCACTTATCTGTTGAATTCTGTCAAGTGTCATAGAAATTGGTTTCAGTAATTGAAAAAAAATTTCAGCAATCCTCTTAATATGAATATCTGATACTTTGTTAAAAATCACTGGATCAATTTCATCTTTATGCTCTTCACATACTTACTACAATCTGGGCCACTCACTTCCTTAAATCTCAAGACAGTGGATTCCATCGAACGTCTTAAAGTAATGCCAATTTCTTGCCATCTTTTTCTTTGTACGAAGTAAATGGGTATTTCTAATGTATTTTACAATTTGAACAGTCTTTTTACTTTTGTAACTTCTAAATCTTTGGAAAGCAAACTCAGTAGGACAGTAGGTGCGCTGAACCACCATAATATGTATTAATGGAGTAATCTAACGACTCTGTAATTTTTTTTCTTCATACTGATCATGTCGTGCATCATCTGTCACAAAACTAGTAACTTTACAGTTATACTAATTGTGCACTTATTTATTGAGTCAATAGCTAATTCTGCAAGATAATCAGCTGTGGGGGAATCACCGGATGTATCTATACTTTCTAGAAAAACACTGTTAAAACTACACAAACTATGGGCTGATTTCATACCTTGGACCACCCATCCAGGGACATACAAATGGAATGTCCAGATAATTTTTCAAAACATTTGGATTTTTCTTCTTCAAATATTTCATTGAAGAGAAGAGAAGAGTTGATGATTTCTGAAATCTAGATGGCGGAACATAACATGGCCTGAACATTTTAATGGCTTTTCGAACCTTCTTACGTTCTATAGATCAAAAACTGCAATTTTTTGTGAAACTTGCTTGGGCTATTTGTTTGCTCAATTCTTTTTTCTTATTTTGACAAATTCGCACAACAAAAGAACTCAAATCACCACTACTTTCACTATTTACGGCACTGTCGCCTACATTTTCGTTGTCACATTTTTGTTTCTTTGCTGACTGTAAAACTGGTACCTCACTTTGGCTAGTTCCGGGTCAATTCATGGATATTAAAAAAGGATGTATTGTAATATTTTTAAATTTCTTTGTATTGCGATATAGTTGTTAATAAATAAATATTTTTATAAGTTAAACCAGTTTTTTACTTCAAATTAAAACATTATTAAACTTTTCATTATAAATTAAATTTCTACAATATACATCTAATATTTTAAAAAGCTGTTTTCTCATTTTTGTATTAATTTTTTCAAAAGTCGATTTAGATAGTATCTGCAGTAATTACTTTTGTGTACGGGCTTGCGCCAAAATACTGAACAACTAATTAATTAATTCATGATGTCGTCATAATACCTTTTTTAATCAATTCAGTCAATCAGAACTAGCTGCCATAATTTTCCCCTTGACTGTTCCTAACAGAACAAGAGGCGCGCTACGTATGCATCCTTTTACTGTTCAGCTACAAAAGCCTAGAACATCCCACTTCTCTCGCCCATTCATACCTAGGGTCTTCAGATTATGGAACAAATTACCTGCAAATGTTTTCCCTTCCCCTGCCAACCTCCAATCCTTCAAATCCCGAGTTAATAGAGTACATCTCCCTTCTCTTCAGACGCCCATGGTACGTAGGCTTGAAGTCTACATGGGCTGTCTCAGAGAAAAGAAAATAATCCTTGTGTTTTCTACAATTTATTATTATTGTCTCTAGCGAAATACAAATAACCACCTTTCAAATCTTATAATAAAATTTTTATTAATTTTTTCAAATGTAATAAAGTAAAATCACCAATCTGAAGAATTCTTTTTAAGGGGTTGCAATTGTACTTTGCTTTTTTGGACATTTTACTACAGCTACTACATTTTACTACAGGTGAAATTATCCCTTTGTGTGAAGTATTTTTTACATGTTGTGCATTGGTAGTTCATCCTTGCTTATTTTAACCTATTAAGATACTCTTCTTGTGAAGCTGCTCTCACAAAAGGAACAACGAGGATCTAAATAGCCCGTCTTGGTTAGAAAAAAGGAGGAGATTATTAAAGGTTATCAACAATATCGTTGAAAAGATTTTGCATTCTTGTCCATAAATTTTGTTCCGCCTCAGATTGCAAGAGTATTTTGAAACAATTTTCAGATGTTTTTTTGGTTTTAATTTTTTTCTTCATGCCAAAAGAAATATTCTTTAAATAATTAGTTTGGGTAGAAATTGTCTTGATTTCGTATTTGTTTGGGTTGAAGCTGATAATAAAATTTTCTCCCAATCTGAAGGGTTGGTTTCAAAGATAGGTGTTTTTTCTTTAAATCAATACAAATAATTCGAGTTTTTTTTATCTGGGACAGCCCACGTAGACTTCAAGTCTAAGTACTAAAGTACCGTGGGCGTCTGAAGAGAAGGGAAATGTAATCTATTTATACGGGATTTAAAGGATTGGAGTTGGGAAGGGAAACCCCCAGCAGGCAATTTGTTTCATAATTTGGAGACCCTAGGTATGAATGAGGAGCGAGAAGTGGGATGTTCTAGGTTTTTAGCTTGGCAATAAAGGGGTGCATAAATATATATGTAGCGCCCTTCTCGTTGTTCTGTTAGGAACAGTCAATGATAGCCGTTAGCAAGTCTGAGCAAAATCCGTGAAAATATCTGTAGAAAAAAAGACAGATCCCCAACAGCGCGGCGATGAGGTAGAGAAGGATTATCTTTCAAAATAATTATTGTGTACTCTTGCTTTTGTAATGTCTGTTCCATTCCTTATCCACTTTAATACTTCTAACATATGTATAGTCCGCAATTTAAACAATGTATTTAAAATTTGGTAGGCACAAAAAAGTCTAAAGTGTGTATATTTTAAATATCTAAACCAAGACATATTAAATCTGCTGGTTTTAGAAAGCTTTGCGCTTTATTGTGTTCCAAAAAAAGACTCACCACAAGCCTATTTCTTTTCCTTTTAAACCCTTTGGCACTTTACTGTTATCCTGATTGGCATTTGGAATGCTTCCCGAACTACTGCCCTCTCCTTCGGCGTTTTGGTAATATCTCCAATTTCTCTTTTTTCCACGACGCCACTGACTCATGTTTAACTATAAAAATAGAAAATATTTAAAAGCTTTTGAACGGAACTTCCCTCGCGAAACGAAGTTAAGTATAATACTGATAAGTGATAACTGGAATAGGAGCGTGTGATTTATATAGCATAGCGTTTTTCTCAAGTCTTTGGCAAGTTTCGACGAAGTGGCGAACGGAATTGTTCCGACTCAAATTCTGTTTCGTTTCTGCATTATTTATGCTTAAAAAATGTTTTCATTATAAGTTTGGCTAAACAACATATGAACAGTTAGAAAATATGTGTATTAATAAAAATTAGTCCAAAACAAAATTTTTAGAAAAAAAATCAAAAACTATGATTTAAAAAAAATCGCTGATTTTTGATTTTTTTAGATCATGATTTTTATCAACCCTTGTTTTCAGGGCGAATAATGACGTAATATTCTAAAACCAATGAGACCTCAATGAGACCTTTAAAATGATGTCTCGCAAGACCCCTCGTTTTATTTAGATTTTTTCCAAGATGGCGTCCAGCAGCCATCTCGATTTTTCCGAGAGTCACTTGTGCACAAAAACATATTATTTTTGTACTAATTGCCAACTTCCATTTTTCTAGATGTAACGGTTTAAAAGGGGGGACATTAAAGAGTCGCACTGTATGTATAATTGAAAGACTAATAATAATAAGTTAAGTTCAAAAATTATAAAATAAAAGTTCTTATAAAACATCACAATAACAGTACCTAGTAGATTAAACATCACATTAATGTATTAAAATTTATAAGTAACCTACTAGCAATAAAATATGTATAAGACAAACTAAAACTAACAAACAAAAATATCACAGAACATTATAAAACTTGTCCGAACTATAATAAGCCCTGGTACCAATCATTTAGTCATTCTTTTAAATATTTTCAGTGTGACACGTTTTCAGTTCATTCTGTAGGCGACTGAATATTTTCAAGCTCTCTTATACTCGTATAATTGATTTCTTAGATAATGTTAAGGACGGGATGGCCAAAGGTAAATTAAGAGATTGTCTAGTATTATAATGTCAGGTTCCAGCAATAAAATTGTGGCAATTTTTGTGAACAAGACATATGGTTTCCAAAATGAACAAACTGAAAAGAGTCAGGAGTTTATGTCCAGCAAACCAAAGTCTACATAAACCCCTCCGTTTGGCACGACAAAGATATATTAAGGCAAACTTTTGTATAACAAAAATGGTGTTAAGTAACTAGAGTTTGGACATTTCCCAGAAAGATATTCCATACCTAAGATGAGACTCTATAAGCGCGTAATAGACGATCCTTCCCATTAAAGGACCAAACTCATTACCGGTATAGAAGCCTGAAGCCACTTTTTGTCTGGAGCGACAATATATAATATAGAATATTTTGCGAATCAACAAACACATTAAGTTTTCACAAAGGTTTTGGGAGAATGTAAACATTTCCCATTGCGCGAACTGCTAGAGCAAATTGCTTGTTTTGTTCATGTTTGATCAAAACAAGAAGACTGTTACAAAGTTCCTGCGAAGAAATATATCCTGATTCTTTATCCTTTGTAGTACAGTTAGTTATGAAGCGGTTGAGAAGAGGAATAATAAAGGAGCGAACGCAGGCGTTCGCGGTCCCGTCGCATCGCGGACCATTCTGTGCCAAGCTGGTCACGGTCTCAAGCAAAATCATAAGCATTAGCATTAGACGATCAGATACCATTCTGTTCGCGATCTCAACACTCTGGGTTAACTTCACCTGTTACTTTGCATGTATGTATGTATGAGCTGGTCTCGATCGCACCGCGGTCTCCGAGATTCTTGGGAAACGTTCAGGCAAGAACACGATGCCATCGAGCTCATTTCGAGACCGCTTGGTGGGAACGCGTACATTGGAAATCATTGTAAAGATCTTCACCGAGCTCGGGCTGTGCAAGCACGGTCCGCGATGCGACGGGACCGCGAACGCCTAATGCGTTCGCTCCTTAAGAGTGATAACTAGATATTGGGCGACGTTCGGCTATTCCAGAGGCGTATTCGAAAATATTCGCAAATAAAATCTTTTAATTTCGGTATGACAAATAAGAAAATAAAAAGCAGTAAAAACTCGTCTACATGCTGCCAATTTAGAAACACAAAAGGCGATCGCAAAATCCGCCAATAATAATCGATGACTTCTTCGGTAACGCCAAGAGGATTACTTTGACGTGAGTAAACTTTTCGGCCTATTAGTTTAACACGTTGACTCAAAGAGACAGCTTGGACGAAATATCGGGCCAATCGTAAAGTGTCCCTGTCGGCGCGCGTATGTAAGGAGGTTGTCAAAGGATGTGTTGGGGAAACCGAACCTGTTATTCAATTTCTATAATTCTATTTTTTAATTTCAATAAATGTTAAGAACCAAGCCGGTATAAAATTCCCCACAAAATAAACAAGCTCAAACTTGTCCCTCTCTCGTAAATTCAACTTGCATAAAAACACGCAGTTATCGGCAAAATACAAAGACTCATTCAGCTAAAATAGCAAAAGAAAATCCTTCCTTTTAATTTAGATCTTTAAAACCTGCATGTTGTCGGCGAACTTCAAAGGCCTAGTTTCCTTTGAAGTTCTCCTATCTCCTAGTTTATTACCGTGACGTTCTAAAAATATATTACTAGCAACTGCGGAAAACGTCAACAAAATGGCTACCAACTTTAACCCCTCTATCTACCCACTTCGTGGTATTAACGTGTCAGTACAACTCTTTCACCAATGCAGTGATATCTGCCTGAATGTGATTCGTGAACGTCATAGCGAGAACGACGCTAATTGGCCGAGTACGGTCACACCTACTATCAGAAAAGGTAGTCCATTTCAGTTAAACTGAGCTCCCGGCGAGGGAACAGTTCACTTCACCTATAAACACAGAGTAAGGCTGTCGCATCCCTTGATGCGACAGAAATCGCGAAGGTCTCGTAGACAAAAGGTCTAGCAGACTAAAGTTATTTAGTGTTGGAAATTATACCAGTGTTTTTCATCAGGCATGGTCCTGTAAAGTTATTTAGTGTGGGAAATTATCCCAGTGTTTCTCTTCAGGCGTGGTTCTGTAAAGTAAAAGTTTCTCAAGCATAGTCCTATAGTTTTCTCTTGGTGCGACATAGTCGCGAAGGTCTCGCAGACAAAAGGTCTAGCAGGCTAAAACCTAATTAGTGTGGAAAAATATTCCCTTCTTCGTTATGGCGTAACAAAAGGAAGTTATAATAACTATAAATCAGTAACATCTCGTAACACCAGAACATGACCAATATATGTCAACTGCCTGTCAAAACCAATAGTGTATACAATACATATATTTACAAGTAATAAATATACAAATTTGTTTAGCGAAATCAACGTCTTTTAATAAAACAAGTCGCGGCTGCAGGAGACTGCGCTGGATGACAGTGAACCAGTTAACTAATGGAAATAGATTACAGTAAGTGGAGGTAAGGTTTAAAACTAGAGCCTTATCCTTACAGGATGCAAAAAATGAAGTAGTTGGCCGCGGGATTAGAAAATCAAACGGCCGACAGCAAAAAATATGTTGGTTTTTGTTGAGCTCAATTTAAAGGATTTTGGCTAGTGGCAACTAGTATCCGGTACCCAAAATCTTTCAACGTCGGCCCAATAAAAGTAAACGTATTTTTTGCTGTCGGTCGGCGGCAGCATATGAGAATCCTAAATTTTATTGACAAAGCGCCGCGCGGAACGTTTGTAAGCCGCTTGTAAAAGAATGCAAAAAATACCGATAATTTGTCGCGGAATGGGATGATTAGAAGACTAGATATTGCTGCAAAGAATTATGGTTTTTCTCTTTATTATTATTTATTTATAGTTATTCTATGTTGAGCCGAATTTAAAAGGTCTTGAGTCTATTCCTACTGCTTTGCAGTGTGGCCAACCGTAGCGGAATTCCGCTACGCGTAGCGGAATTTACCCTCAAGAGCGGCGGCGGAGCAAAATGAAAGCAAAACATAGCGCTTTTTAATTTTTTTAAATGCGTATTAGTAAAACGTCTAAAACGGATTATTTATTAGTTTTCATTAGTTATGTATTAGTTTCATTTCATCTTTAATTTTAATTAGAAACAGATCAATTATTAACCAATATTAAACTGAAATCAGTAACCCTTAGCGATATCTTTAGAATACCAGTTTAAACTGTCCTTGGTTAGCTGAGGTTGGGTTGGGTTGGGTTGACGCGATTGGATGCGGATAATGACAAGTTTGATGGCAAGCCTGGCAAGTTGTGTAGGGTAGGGGTAGGGCACAGCGCCGCTGAACCGAACGGTATAGGTTAGGTACTTAGACTTTCTTGGGGTTCCCCGATTCTTTTATTTGTAAATTAAACAATTATGAATTATTGCACCTTGTTTATTTTTTTGTTTTTTAGAGATAAATGTTTTTGTTTGTGTTTTGATTTGGTTTGTTAGAGATAAATGCTTTCTTTCTGATTTGTTTTTTATTTTTGTTAGAGATTAAACATTTCTTTGTGATGTTTTTTTAGTTTATGTTTTGTTTTACCAAAATAAAGTGTTTATTTTGCTTTAAGCTTTCTTGTTTTTATATGTATTAAAAAAAATTTAATACAAATAGAAAATTTCTAGTCAATATCCAAATTTTAAGTCCAAAATAGAGCGGGGTGTAGCGGATTTAGAAAAGGCTCGGCCGTAGCGGAGAATAGCGGAATTTTGGTAGTGACAAACCGATATTCGTAATTTTTCAGTTTGAAATACTGTTGCTGTTTTTATCTACCAGTCGCGGATAGTGCGTGTTAAGATTTGCCGGATGGCAATTTTTGTTGTTCTAGTTTTTGGTAAATTTTAGTCGTTGTGGTGGACCACAACCCTCTTGTGGGTGGACAATTTGAAAAATGTCACCTTCGCTTCCACGTCGCGAAATCTTCGAGAGATGGATACGTTATTTTCCGGAGTTGGAGTTTGACTGGACTTGTCTGCAACAAACCCTAACGTACTATCATTGAAAAATTTTATATAGTTCAAATACGCCCCCGTTACGTCAGTAGAAGCAGAAAGACCTTTTTCATTTTACAAATAGATTTTAAGTGACAGGCGTCGAAAACTCACTACTGAACATCTAGAACTGTTAGTAATAATTATTTATTTCAACTTCCGCTACAGTGCCTCTCTAATCGAAGAGTTTTACTGTTAGTTATAGTGCCATGGTGTATTTCGGTAGCTGCAAACCCATAATATCACTTTAGATATTGAACACATCACCATTACAAGGTAAGATGTGTAAATGTTAAATCATATTCGTAAATGCAAACCCTCATATCATGATCCTGATTCCAAACCTGACTTTTGCGTCATCGCCGAACTCCGCCCGATTTCTAGTGATTAACTAACTTCTTTTTTGCTTTCTGTTATTTCTTAGTTAGCAGCATTTAGATGCATTACTTTTTTTTAACTGTATGTAATGAGACGTATCGAGAGTGATAAGAAGAGAGTGAGAAGAATAGATATTATCCTTTGATGTGTCAACAGGTTGAGAACCAAATTAATAAGGGTGATATGCTTTTATTATGGTTAATTTTAGTTACTAAAATGTACAAAAGTAAGTTTTTCTTCATTTTTTTTCTATACGTTAGCTTCATACAATTCTTCCGATATAGTTATTTTTCTTAAATAGTTGCTAGTTTTTATTGCGCTGTGTTGAAGACCCTTAAATAATTAGCAAGCCACCAAAATGTAGCACCTTTAAAATCTCCTATTGTATACTTTTGGCAAAAACGATTCTAGTTCTTACATGCTATCAACAAAAGACATAGAACTTTTGTATCGCTTGTGAATTATTATTAATTGTGCATCGGTTGCCTTACCGTTGTATATTCCTCAAAAGTTATTTAAATTATGCAAACCACTGCAAGCTAAGCTGCAAAACGCTCCAAACTGGAACAGTTCCAATCTCGATTTTTAATTTAAAACAACAAATCCAATTAAATCCATAGATAAAAATTTATGGTTAGGAACCACAGAACAACAGGTTAGAAACGTTAAGAGCGTGCTAATTGGTTGCAACAGTTGTGACGTTGATTTCAATGGTAGCGCCCTCCGTGGTATGTCCGAAAATACTCATAGCGCTAGCGAGGCACAGTGGGAAGCATAATACGTGTATGGTGGGAAGCATAGGTAGGAAGCCACCACTGGGATATTTTGACCGAGAAGAGCAAATCAGAGAGAAGCGACATAATCGAGTCCGGCCGCTGTGCTCGCGCTCGCCCGCATATTTAGTCCGGTAGTCGATGATTTTGTTTTGTGTTTGGAAAACTATTTTTGACGCTAAGTTTTAAGTGTTTAATTTGTTGCTGTAATTTATAACAATTCTTAAATTATGCTAGGTAATACCAAAGAAAATAAAAGGGTTTGATTCGGTAATACCTGAACGTTTCGTGGGTGCCATTCAAAAGAGGGACAATGATTTAGCATGTTTACGTTTTCAAAGGATCCATCAAATTATACCGGCCAACTGTCTATTATTTAGACTAGAGGTCACAAAATTTTAGACCCCAACATCAAAGGTGCCGACGTATTTAGTCGCTTCTCTCTGGTTTGCTCTTCTCGGATTTTGAGCCTGCGTGTGGGACAGTTTGTTAAACTAGATTGGCAACACTGTGTTGGCAACACTGCTAAAAACACTAACCTCAATCTCTGCTGTTTTTGTTTTTGTAGGTTGTTGTTGTTATGTGGGTTGTTTGATACCTTTTTATTTTCTTTGATGAAAACCCGTTTATTTTTCTGTGGTTTGTGGTAGTTATTTAAAAATTTATAATTTATCAATTTTACTGTTATCAAGAAATTGGAAAATTTGAAGTTATGAAAGTTTTGGAATTATTTAGTGGTATAGGAGGAATGCACATGGCTTTTTCCGGTAATAGGTAGTATAGTATTTATATATTTTAATAGGGATTGCTTTAAGGAGCAAGAAATTTTACTGAAATTACGGCATTACAAATATCAGGCGCGGCCCGTGAAATTTTATTTATATCTCTGTTGCTACTTATGGGACTCGTGTCAAGTTCAGATTTTTTAATAGTGGGCCTACTTACTAGGAATGTTTTGGCAAAGAAAAAAAATATTTTCTAATTTGCGAAAAAAAGTTGAATTTTTGAATTGACCCACCTGAGAAAAAAATTAGTATGCTTAGGTATTTTTGAGGGTATTTTATTTATTATTTTTTCTAAACAAATTTTACATCATTTTGTCGACAGTTCTTAAATTTTAAGAGAAAAGAATGTGTTAGTAGAAAGTTATAGTCATTTGAATTTTTTTAAACCTAAAATATAATTTCTCCACAATTTACATCTCAGATATCTGATCACTATGGTCAAATATTGACCTACAGGAGGAGAGAGGTAAGTGATCAAAAATGTGAAAAAATCAATTTTTTAGGGATGAAAATATTTTAAATTTCACCTACTATTTATCATATGAAACTTGGTATGAAGGTTATATTTCTCAGGGGTAGAAGAGAAGTATTCCACATTTTTCAACATTCTTATCTACTTCTTCGATATTTCGTTTCCAGTATGTACATCTAGAATTATTTATTTAATCCTTTATTTAGCACTTGGCTAATACATTATACTATATTTAAAATATAACAAATACAACACTTTACTAAATATGTAGACAAAATTAAGTATAAAAACATGTATCCGTATTACTGTCAAAAATAATTTAAAATAACTAATGCAAAAATCAGCTACACAAAAACAACCAAAATATCAACAATGACATAAACCACTGACCACACGATTAGTAGTTCCGATCATTACAATTAGTCTAAAACCTATATATAAACAGTTTGTCAAGTTCAAAAAATAAGTTTAACAGTCTTTATCTAAAACTATGTTCACCTAATATCATTCCCCTTTAATAAGTTGTTTCAACTTTAAACAATTTCAGGTTTCTTCAGTTTTTTACATCTACTGGCAAAGAATTGAATGTAATTAATCCTTTATGATAAACCATGTTTTCTGAGCTACCTTTGTTTTTTGTGGGTATATAGAAATTATGTCTGTTTCTTGTTGGATACTGATGTACCGATTCATTAGTAATAAGTCTTCTTGTCAAGTAATTTGGTGTCAGTCATCTAGAATTAAAGACAATAAAGCATCTTGGATTAATACTGACATATGTAACTACGCTAACTATATTAAAGATCTTTATCTATGGTATAAACAAACAAAAAGTAGAATTAGCTATGAAGGATCCAAAAATGAAAGAAAAATATACAGAAAATATATCTGGTTATCAAAAAGTATTTAACGACAGTAAAATAATAAACTCAAAAAACAGAACTAAAACAGCATGGAGCGTAATTAAGTCTGAAAGTAATAAAAATAAACACAACTCCAGTATAACCCTAAAAGTCAATAACACATTGATTACTGAGCCCAATGTTTTGGCAAATATTTTTGCAAAACATTTTGATTAACCTTATGCACCCCTAAATAACAATACTCTTGATGAAAATGAAAATTATCCAACACTCTTTTTCAGTCCAGTCGATCCTCAGGAGATTTTTAGGATATTATTGCCCTTGCCTAATAAGTTCTCCTCAGGTCTTGACGAGATTCCGGTTTATGCAATTAAATTTGCTGCTAAATTTTTATCTGATTAATGAAAGTTTTTCATCTCAAGTCTTGCCAGACAGCCTCAAAAAGGCCAAAATCATTCCTGTTTTTAAAAAGGATGGTCATCATGACATTAACAACTATCGTCCTATTTCATTATTGTCTTCTGTGTTGAAGGTATTTGAGAAGGCAATTTAGATCAGACTAATGGATCACTTAATTAGATTCCATATCTTAAATAAAAATCAATTTGGCTTTATACCCAAGAAATCTACCGAAATGGCTATCTTTAATACATTAGCACATATACCTGAACAACTTGATAAAAATTATAAGGTTGCTGGGCTCTATTTTGACTTGTCAAAGGCCTTCGACACAGTTGACCATCAGCTGTGTTGGATATTGGTGCAAGTTATGGTATGAAAGGGGTAGCAGCAAATCTATTAAAGTCCTACATGACTGGCCAAACCCCAGCAAACAAACTTTGTGTAATTAATAATTTATTATTATTAGTTCCATAATTCCAAGACAGGATAGAACATGTCAGAAAATAAAATATATGAATACAAAGTCCTAATAATATATGTATATGAATAACATTTCAGTCTCTTACATACAAAAAATACAAAAAATTCAAAAAACATAAACATGGGTAGCATCCCTCGACAAACAAACACAAAATCTAAAGTGTCCGACTGAACCTCTCACAAATAAAGAAAGAAAACATCCCAGTCGGATTTCAATGAGAAAATATTTATTTATTTATTTATTTATTTATTTATTTATTCATGTTATGGTACAATAAGCACTTACATACGTCAATAGGTTGTGTAAATCGTTAGCATGTAGTTTGGAAAGAAAAAGCTAAAAGAGCTAACAGATAGGGCTAAAAATACACATTTAAAAAAACACTCACAAATACAACTTAAAACTACATACCAAGAGTTACACAAAAGGTTAAAAATTACAATTGAAAGTCAGTAAAATTACAATTAAAATACTCATTAATACTATAGAAACCCCTACCGAGAAGAAAGCCCTTCACAACCCTCCTGAAGACAACCGGAGTCATCTCCCTGACTCGGTGTGGCAGTCTGTTAAAAAGACGGACTCCAAGAAAGCCAGGACCATCCTGACACCTCCGAAGCCGTCTATATGGGGGTACTAGATGTGCACGGTTGCGTGTTTCATAAGAATGAACATCCTCATGTCTGTTGAGGTTATGCAGGTTGTTTTTAACAAACAACAAGCATTCAAAGATAAATTGTGAAGGCAAGGTCAGAATCCCTAAGGATATAAATGCGTGTGCAATCCTCACGGTAAGATAAACCTGAAATTATCCTAACTGCACGTCTCTGGACCCGAAAAACATCCACAGCGCCCAGTGACCCCAAATCAAGATGGCATAAGAGATGTGAGAATGCAGAAGGGCAAAATACGCCTGTCGCAGGATAGGTTCCGAAACACTGTCCGAGAGCCTTCGTAGTAAAAAGGTATTGGAGCTTAGCCTGGAGACCAGGGAAGACGTATGATGATTCCACAATAGTCTGGAATCTAGATTTATGCCTAAGAACTCAACACTCTCCCCTTCATCCGGAAGCCATTTCATGGAGAAAACCATTTTTTGCGTTTTTGCTATGTTCAGGAATAGCTTGTTAGCCATGAACCAGGCTTCAGCCCTGTCCTGCGCCTCACGCGATGCATTAATAGCTTCTTCATAATCTTGGCCAGTACAGGCAACGGTAGTGTCATCCGCAAAGAGGACATAGTGGCTGGCGGGATCTGCCAAAGGCAAATCGTTAATATATATTAAAAATAAAAGAGGCCCTAAAACCGATCCTTGGGGCACACCAACCATCACCTCCCTCTCCGCGGACTCCACACCGCCAACCCTCACAACCTGAGGTCGATTTGACAAGTAACTGGATATAATCGCAATGCTATCAATAGAAAAATTATACTTCTTGAGTTTTTCTAACAGAAGTTCACGTGAGACGCAGTCAAAGGCCTTACTGAGGTCGCAAAAAGTACTCGATAAGTAGTCTCCATTTTCAAAGGATTCCTGAATCTGATAGATTAAATTCAGAACAGCTGACGTTGTACTGAGTCCACTCCTGAAACCAAACTGACTATCCGTAAATAGGTTACCCTGCTGGAAGAAATTTAAAATAATATCACAGATTGATCATTTAGGAACTCTTGAAGTGAATAATATGCCTTCAAAATTAGCAGATTTTTTAGTCTCATTTTCAACTGGTTGGTGGATAGAGAGCGTTGATCATTTGATAGTTTATTCCATATTTTTTTAATACAGAATTCTACATTTCTTTGAATGTAGGAATATTTTGTTTTATTAGTAATCAGGTTTTGTTTTTCTCTTGTGTTATAATTATGAGTCAATAAACTGTTTTCAAATAAATCAGGATTTTTCTTTATAAACATGACCGATTCCAAAATATATAAGCTGCAGACCGTTAATATTTTTTGCTCCACCAATATATTTCTACAGCTATCCCGTGGTCCAAGACCGAAAATACCTCTAAGACACCTCTTTTGAAGAATAAACACCCTTTCAAATTCCACTGAATTTCCCCAAAAGATGATGCCATATGCTATTCTAGACTGCATATAAGCAAGATACGCCACCAACGATGTTTCACGGCCTACACTCATCGACAACATCCTTAAAGCAAAAATATATCTGGACAAGTTCCTTGATAGCATGTCGATGTGCTTCTTCCAGTCCAATCTGCTATCCAGCCGCACACCCAGAAATGTCACCTGTTCTGTTGTTGTAATTTCTCTTGAATTGTAATTTATCTGATACATTTCAGGTTGCCTACCAAAAGGCAGTACCTGAGTTTTTCAATATTCAAGACGAGATTATTCTTTAGAAACCAATTATCCAACACATTCATCGATTCACAAATTGCATTCTTACATTCATCCTGAGATCCCTCGCTAAATAATAGAGAAGTATCATCTGCATATAGGACCATCCTGTTTTGTGGTATTGCATTTGGCAGCTCGTTAACATCAGGGGCGCGCCAAGCCGAGGGTGCAAGGAGTGCACCGCACACGGGCGGAAAATTTCAGGGGCGGCAAAAAGCCGCCTCGTTTTTCATAATAATAATAATAATAATAATAATCATAAAAAAACGTTTATCATGTTTTGATATCAGTGGGAAAATCACAGTTCGTGAAATATCGCGCATCACATCACTAACGAGACCTACAATAAATTAATCACTGCTATAAATCACGGTTCTTTCTCGATCACGATTATGCCATGAAATTGGGTTCTTCCCCGGCGACTCGGTGAGTTTTTGCACTCAAATAATAATTTTCAAATGGATTTAAAAATATGACATATTTAAATAAGTACATATAAAATTTTATTGTGTTTTATTGTCGACATACATAGGGGCGGCAAATAACATCTTGCACCCGGGCGGCAAATTTCGTTGGCGCGCCCCTGGTTAACATACAAGATATAGAGTAGTGGCCCAAGAATGGAGCCTTGTGGGACCCCTCTTAACACATATCTCACTCCAGACTTCAATAAATTCCCACCTTCAGCATGTTCTATTACACATTGTTGTCTATTAGCAAGATAGGACTCCAACAAATTAGCGATGGGTCATTCGTTCATTTTCAAAAGAGCCCGCTCACTCGTTCAGCTCACTTGGAAGAGTCGTTCGCAAGGAGTCGTTCGATTGAACGAGGGCTGCTGAGTTGCGAATTACAGAATCGCGGAGCTCTTTACTTTAACGTGACACCACATGTGTATAAAAGAGAGCATAAAACGCGGATGTGAATTACACATTTACGACTGCGGACGCGACGGCCCGCTGCCTGATTGTGGCGTGACGGCTCCAAAGAAAAATAATATACATAACATAAAAAAATTAAATAAAATTAATTAAAATATTGGAATGATTAAAATTTTTATTTGTTAAATGTTCAAAATAAAAGTAAATACATATTAACAAAAATGGTTTTATTGTCGATTAGATAATGATTATGTAATATGGATTTCAAAGTTATAAACTACCCGCAGTATACGCCGTTAAAAAACGTTGTTGCAGATTTCCGACAAAGTAATTAATCGTTAATCGTAAAATAATAGTAATACGAAAGACGTACAAACTCTGTAATGTATATTATCATAGGCCGCTAGATCCTCCACCACTCTCGTTCTATTATACGACTCCGACTGAGCCGCTCCCGGCTCGCGCTCTCGCGGCTGGCGCTCTCGCGCTCTCCGGGTTGTCCGAAACTCGCGAGAGCTTGGAGTGGAATTTCTACGAACGGACGAGAGCGAGCCAGATATTTTAACGAGCGGTGAACGTATCGTTCAGTTGATGGGAGCGGCTCATTCGCGACTCTTTGAAAAGAGTCGTTTAAATTGAATGACTCGTTCGCGAACGACCCATCGCTACAACAAATGCATACTCACTCCCCTAATACCATACAATTTAAGTTTACTGCACAAGATCTCATGATCAACAGAATCAAAAGCCCTAGAAAGATCTATACATAGAGCTGCTGTTTCATTGTCACTATTAAGAGAATTTAAAATGTCCATCAGTGTCTGCTAAATAGCACGGATGGTACTCTTCCCCCTTCTGAAACCATTTTGTCGATCAGAGAGCAGTTCATGTTTTTCAAGAAATTCAACCAGTCTCACATTCATTATCTTTTCAAATACTTTATTCAAGTTGCACAATAGCGATACCGGTCTATAATTCTTAATCTCATTTTTTTTACCTTTTTTAAAAATTGGTTTGACATGTGACATTTTGAGCTTTTGTGGATAAATCCCAGTATAAAAACACAAGTTTATAATATGTGTAAGAGGAGGCCCTATGATGTGTGCAGTCCTTTTTAAAAGCAGAACCGGAATTTCATCTGGCCCCACAGATTTTAGGTCTTTTAGATTTAAAATGGTATTCTCAACTTCAAAATGGCTGGTTAGAGAAAACCTAAAATCTTCATTACACTCATTAATTATTGAGTAGTCTATCTCACCCTGTTTGATGTCCTGACACACTGTAATAAAATAATCATTTACAGAATTTAAAATTTGTTTAGAAGACGAGGGGACATGATTCTGTTGCAAATTTTTAACTATATTACTCTCATTTTGAGAGTTATTTTTTGTTATATTTTTTATAACTGTCCAAGTAGCCTTAGTTTTGTTATTAGACTCTGATATAAATTTTTTGTTATTTAAGTATTTAGATTTTTTTATGTTTTAAGTATAGTAGAGTATTTTTTATAGTATTCCTGTGTTACACGACCAGCTATCATATCCCTGTATATAGATCGCTTATTTTTACATGATGTTTTAATGCCTACAGTTTTAGCCAGGTTTTGGGTCTACCCTTTCTAGTAACTTTTTTCATTGGAAATATTCTGTTCACCAGGGTGGTCATTTTTAAGTTAAACCTATTATATGCCTCATTCACCTCAACACACTCATTTACATCATCCCAGCACACATTCAGCAACTCTGACACAAAATCTCTCATCCTAATTTCGGAAAAAATACGTTTATTTATAAAAGCCTCAGACGTACCTGGATCTTGACTATTTTTACCTCCATCAAAAATCAACCTCTGCATGATGATCTGAGATAGCCAAGTCCAAGACTTGACCATCAATGTAGTTATGAAAGTTTATAAAGATATTGTCGAGGAGGGTCGCCGTAGACTTTGTCACTCTGGTTGGCTCAGTTATTAAGTGTTGGAAATTGTAGCTTCCCAAGATGTCTAAGAAGGTCTGAGACGATGTTGTTTCAGCTAACAGATTAATATTAAAATCGCCACAGAGTACTACCTGATATTTGACAAAATTGGAGCATATAAAATTTAATATTTGACAGTGTGCCCCAAAAAACACATCAAGAGTTCCTAAATTTGTTCTGTAAATACACAATATAATATTCTTTATTGTCCGTGATATTACCCCTGTACACTCAATGTGTCCCTCCATACTCATATCCTGAATCTCTTCCATTCGTTCGAATTCAATATGTTCCTGAGTGAAGATGCAAACTCCACCGTGTTGGCTATTTTCTCTGCAGTAACAGGACTTCATCCTGTATCCTTCAAGTCTGACAAATTGCACTTCATGCTCTCTCAGCCAATGTTCTGAAAAACACAGCACATCTGGATTTCTCTCTAATGTTCCTATGCTCGCCTCGATGTCAAATATTTTATTTCTGATACTTTGTACGTTTTGGTGTAAAATTTGAATACTTTTTGTAGGGTCGTTGGGCAAAATATCAGGATTTGGTCGAGAGGGTTCAGTATAACTGGTAAAGGTACTCACTCTTACTCTGAGATGATTGACATCAAACAGGGTGTCCCACAAGGTTCAATTCTGGGCCCCATCTTATTTTTGCTATATGTAAACAACCTGACCAATGGGTTTGTTGGTACGGTGTGTCAATTTGCTAATGATACCTCAGTAATTGTGACAGATACTTCCCTTGGCGGACTGTCCCTGGGATGTACAGACGCAGCTCAGAGAATGGAGCATTGGTGTCTGAATAGAAATTTGAGACTTAACAGAGGAAAGACTGGTTTAATGGTTTTCTCAAAGACCCGTAACAACTTAGAGTCTGTACAATATTGTTCAGCAAAATTTTCGCAAAATATTGTTGATAAAAATTTCTACAAAAATGATGAATATTACAAAACGTTCAGCATTTTTTTTTTCATTTTGACGTACATTGTGCCCCTCAGATGCCTTTATCGAACATTTACCGAAGTAAATGGAAATTGTTCATAATTTTTCTCTGTGTAATCGAAAAATAAGAAACAGAGTCAGCTAAAATTTTATGGTAAAATTTCATTTTTCACTAAAAACTTGTTTATTAATTGTCTAATAATTGTTTAACAATTGATCGTGTTAGAATTTTTCAATACTGATCATTTTTGTTCAATCTACACGTAATTCGCAATGTACATGATTTTTTTCAGATTTTTCTGAGCTATCCTTTTGATGATACGGGTGGGGGACAGCAATTTTTAAGCGTTTTCCCCGAAAAATGTTTAAAAAAATGAATAAAAAAATACATCATATGTATATATATTGTTGAATTCGTGCTTCAATAAGCTTTTATTTGACTTTTCCATTTCCCAATTTACCCCCTGAAATTAACCCCCGAATCAAAATTCAACTTTTTATACTTAAAGTCTATAATGGGACCACCACGCTCTATCTCTGTGCCAAATTTCAAATGTTTTATCTGGTCGATCGAAAGTGGTGTCCTCTAGTAAGTGGTTTTCAGAAATCTCAAATTTTATTGGAACTTGCTTTTTCCTGTGTAATAATTTTGATAAAACGTACAACTTTCTTCTCCACATGGTTTACACTTTCTGTAATTTTTTTTGGAGTGATTCAATTTAAAACAACAAAAACAAAGTTTATTTTCCGTAACTATTTTTCATTTTTCATCTATGTTTTTTCTATTAAATATATTGCAAGTTTCCAAATCGTGACTTTCTTTTCAAACAAAACATTTCCTTATCGGTTTTTCCGTTGCATTAAATACTTTCTCTTTATCTCTTTCATGACTCGTCAAATTTTTCATATTTTCCTTCATGTCTCGCTGATAAATTTAGAAAAGATGAAATTTTGACTTTTTCTCTTAACCAAAGAGAAAAATCTTTTAGATTTACTTGCTTTTTCAAGTATGCGTAGTTTCCCCATTCCATTTTAAGAAAAAAAGGTAATTTCTGAACTAATTCTTGAAGTAATATAGGATTCCACAAGTGACCTCGTAAAAAAATTAACACCATATTTGCAAATGTTGTTAGGGAATGTGTTCTTACATCTTTTAAAAATTCCATTTTTCTTGCCTTCTCTGTAAGAATAGATATTATAAGTTCAGGTCGCCCAAATGTTATTTCCAGTGTTTCTATTATTTCATTTAAGTACATTTCTAGAAGATATTAATAAAGGGTTTGACTGTTTCTCGAGCTTTTCCACGCAGACATTTCTGAAGTCTTCCCATATTTTCATTATCAGTAAAATAGCAATTTTTAGTAGATGATTTAAATTTTGAGTAAAAAAGCGGCCAGTCTTTAGGATCTCCATCAAATATTGGCAAATCGGGTTTCCTTACTTGTCCATGAAAATAGTTCTCCAAATTTCTATAAATATTTTGTTCTTTATTTTGTGGATTTTCTTCACAAGTGTTTAATTTACTAGAATTCTGATCAGGAATTTGTTTAGGATATTTAGATTTATAATTAAGACCTTCATTAGTATCTATTAACCATCTTTTAACCTTTATGTTAGAGTTTTCTGTGCTGACAATGATCTGGTTATCATAATTACATGACAACTTACTTAAATTGTGGCATACTTCTTTCAATACTTCTCCCCAATTCACTTAATTTCATTTTTAATTCAACATCAACTATCTGATTTTTAATTTTAGCTAATGTATTACTCCTTTTTTGTTTATCACTTGTATATTTTTCAGCTTTTTTTGCTTCTTTAGCTTGTTTCACTGCTTCTTCAGCTTGTTTTCTTACTTCTTTATCTTTATCATTTTCAATCTCCACTTTTTTCTTAAGTGCCTGTAACTGTAATTCTAATATCTTTAGTGATCTTGAAGAACTAGTTTAAAAACTGAATCTTTCTTTAAATAAACTTTTGATTCCAATCTCTTTTCTTCTGGATTTAAAGGATATTTTTTCTAAACTCTTCTTCAAATCCAATGCAATCCGAAGTTTGACCAATAATAACTGTTTCCACGTGCGATTCTTTTAGCTGCGAATGACCATGTAAAAAAAGGATTTCACTGTTTCACCCTCTTTCGATCTCTCACTCAGTTTTCCAATAAAAATACTATCTTTTCTGTATGACACATTATTTCTTTTTTCATTCACAAAATTATGACAATGACAATCTACTTAAAAAAGTACCAGCAAGGTAAATAATACAAATTAAGGTAAAATACAATGTGAAAATAAATATTCCAACAATACTGATACTATACTATTTTTCAACTAAATAAATTAATACAAGGTGCATTCGCAAATACAATATAATTTTGCGAAGGTTGTTTTCTTTCAACCCATATCCAATGATACTACTGTAATTTCGCGAGGAAATGTTTTTGCTCAGGTTGGGTTGGGTACACGATTTCATTTAATAATTAAATATTTTTAATTTTGGAAAACACATTTTTTTCAGTTTAAAAATAAAAGGGAGAATGACACTCGAACTAATGATAAAAAGGGTGCACGAAGCGAAAAAGGTTGAGAACCATTGCGATATACATAGCTTCAAAAAAGTCACTAGATAGGACGATAAATTAGTTGCAAAAATTAAATAACGTAATGAAACACTAGCTGCTATTTTAAAGCATTCACTTGACCATTTACTTGTCTATGTTATTGGTAGTTGGATACACATTTTGTTTTAAAAGAACGTTAAGTAAAACTACATTAAACAATACACTATTTCGAAAAAGAGTAAAAAGACAAATATCAGCCAAAAAAACTTTATTCCTTTACACTCTTTTATTTGAAATGTTTCAGAATACTTACTTTTCTGCACTTTTTTACATTACTGACACTTCACTACTCTAAGTTGACATAATAAACAAGTAACATTTTGTTTTAGAAAGTGGAGTAAAGGGAGAAATTAAGGCTGCTATAGAAATAAACAATGTAGCCAACAGCATATATAAACATAATTTTCCAGAAGTAAAATTATTAAATTTTAACATTGAAGGACTGACTGTAGATAGAATTGACAAGTTAGATGTAGACACCATATTAATGTCCCCGCCTTGTCAGCCGTTTACAAGAAATGGAAATCAAAATGACATTCAAGATACAAGAACAAATGCCTTTCAGCACATTTTAAGTTTATTTTCAAATTTATGTACCATACAGAATATTCTCATAGAAAATGTTAAAGGATTTGAAAAATCTGTAATGAGAAACATTTTAATAAAAACTCTAACGGAAAATAATTTTATATATCAAGAATTTATTTTAAGTCCAACTCAATTAGGCATTCCTAATTGCAGACATAGATATTATTGTATAGCTACCAAGTTACCCAATAAGTTTCAGTTTGAATGTCAGGAATTATTGGTAAGGATTATGTTTACTAACTTTATGTCATGGTACAAAAAGTCACGGTATGATATTTCTGCAGCCAAAACTAGTAAAGGCCGCGCAAGACGTCACAAGCGGAGAAAATTCATTTTCTACCTCTTTGCTTAAATTTTGGTATAATAATATGTGTCCTAATATGACACTGATTATTTTAAAACCGAAATCTACTTTGCCTACTCTATCTGTTTACAACACCCTGCTGTCGAATATTAATTACTTTTCGTTAGATAGCGCCACCAATTTTGTAACTATTAATTTAGGACTAAACGGTCTCAAAAAATATTTTTGAAAATCTTCTAGTAATATTTTGACCAAAAATATATTAGAAATTATCTTTAACTAAATACAAATTGAAACCAAACTTTTAAGGCAAGAAGATTTTTCTAAAAACAAAAAGAAATCTCAAAGATTTTCTTTTGCTTCTCCTGTAAAATTTGTCGTTTTTGAGCAATGACTTACACATACTTATTTTACTTATACTTACACATAGTATGTATGTCGCTGTTTTTGAGTTACGACGGTTTTGAATGGGATGTACGAATATGTATGTGCGTGCAACAGTTACCGTGCACGGGCGTAGCTAAAAATTATTGTATGGTGTCGAAAATATTTCGTTTTTGTTGCTCAAATTTCAGTTTAATTTAATTTCAATTAATTACTGATCAATTTTATAAATTTGTATAAAACCTTTTTGATATTGATCATGTAATAATATCTAAAAACTAACTTAAAACTAAATATTAAAACATATTAGGACAAAGTGTCCTGCAAATATTCCTCTGTCCTGTAATAGGCCATATTTATGAACAATTTTTTTTAATTCTGTGTAAGTCTGGTAAATTATTGTTGTAACTGCCGCGTATTTAAAGTTTTTTTCTAATAATGTTGTCTTGGGTATGGGGTTTGCTCAGGTTAGTTCATAATGGCCAACTCAAATACTGGGATGCACAATAGATTAACACCCTGTTGCTTAAACAGTTTAGGGTGACCTTTAGCAATGATGTTAACATGGGTGCAGTCACATTACAAGTGTCCAACTAGTTTAATTCTTGATTAAATTCTTTGTGCAAGTGGACGTAATTCTTATATTTGAAAATGGTTTTATTATCATAAAAAACTCTATGACGAAGCTTTAGTTTTAATAAATTATTAGGTGTATCATTGAAAATAAATTTAGGTGGGCCATTGACCAAATGACCTTATGGACGAGCCGCGTCTGGTTAAATATGTATTTATGTCTACTACGTTACTGTCGCCGAATATCACAGCTAAAATACGAAAACATTTTGCCGGGATTATGTTCTAAGCTATAATAAAATTGTATTTATGCTACGACAGTAGTTGCAGAGAAAGATAAGACAGAGAGAATAATATCTCTTCTTCCCGCCAGCTCGACCACGCTATGGCCTTCAAACGGCAACACCCCGAGATTGGCGTGTAGAATTCTCATAATACACCCCGACATTAGCCAGTGCGGTAGCAACACGACAAGCAGCGCGTCTCAATACTCACTCTCACTGTGCTTTATAATAACCCAAAATCTGCAGTGCACGCCAGTGGCAGTTTATTTGAACGTCGGTTTGGAGGTCATCGAAAGCAAATCGTATTTATGAATGAAATCGGTACCTACGAGATAATAGCTCTGTTCGTAGAGGAATCACAAACCGATCAGCGCCAATCAAATTTTAGGTATTTGGTAACGTGACAGTTTGCCGACTGGTTTCCAGTAATTTCATTGGCTCTGACTGGTTTGTGATTCTTGTGCGAACAGGGCTATTATTCTCTCTGTCTTATTTTTCTCTGGTAGTGGCATAGCTATTAAAAATGTGAAAACATTTTTAGTACCGTAACATTGTCGGGACTATTCTAGGCATAAGTTATAATAGTAATAATAAACTAAAAGGTTAACATTTTATTTTAGATGGAAACATTGCCAGAAAATGTAAATAAAGACTTTAGGTGTTTCAAAATTGAAGATATTTTAGAACAAAATGTAGATTTTAAAAAATACTCTTTGCGTGATAAAATACTAAAGAAGAGATTAAAAGTGCTAGATATATGCTATAAGAATAATAAAAGGTCGTGTTGTTTTACAAAAGCTTATGGAAGATTTATAGGTAAGAACAAAAATTGAAATGTCTGATTACTCGCTTTTGACTTACACAATAAAAACCAAATGAGTTGACATTTCCTTTTTATGACTATTTTAGAAGGTACGGGGAGTGTCTACACAGAAAACTGTGAAACCGATATCCAGGCCAAATTGCAAAATCTAAACAAAATGAATGACGATGATGATATATATTTGGATTTAGCACAGTCTTTAAATTTACGGTTTTTTACTCCTAAAGAAGTAGCAAGGTTGATGTGTTTCCCAGAGACATTTACTTTTCCAAATAATATCACGGACAGGCAGAAATACATGGTTTTGGGAAATAGCGTAAATGTCAAAGTTGTTTCTGAATTAATTAAGTTATTTTAATTTCCTTTGCTATTCAGTAAATTCCGTTATCTCCTGTCTAGGTGTTTATACTGTATAGTATATCTTTAATTCCAATAAAGGTAGGGAAAGGAGCTTTACTTCCACCAAGCATTTACATTTTTGGTACTACTATATATATATATATATATATATATATATATATATATATATATATATATATATATATATATATATATATATATATATATATATTAGGGTGTCCGTTATTTCCCGACTTTAAAATTATTCAAAGCTCGGTAGTTATTTCGGTTCTAGGACCCCAAAAACGAGGTTTCCCCAAGTTTCAGCTCGATCCGTTGCAAATAGCCGTGCCACCGCACACTTCATTTTTCCCATGTTATTTAAATGGGGAAGGGCATTTTTCTTGGTATGTTTGGGATTACAAAATACTAATTCAGACAATCCGTTTACTAACTGTTGAATACCATTCTGCAATGATATATTTACATGTAGGAACAGTTATTTAGCCCATCAGAATTTTTTTATATTTTTTTGTATATTAAAAAAAAAATTTACGAATGGGCTAAAGAACTGTTCCTACATGTAAATATATCATTGTAGAATGGTATTCAACAGTTAGTAAACGGATTGTCTGAATTAGTATTTTGTAATCCCAAAAATACCAAGAAAAATGCCCTTCCCCATTTAAATAACATGGGAAAAATGAAGTGTGCGGTGGCACGGCTATTTGCAACGGATCGAGCTCAAACTTGGGGAAACCCCGTTTTTGGGGTCCTATACTCGATTTGAAATTGGTTGATAGTAATAAATCATTTTTAGCAGCCGATTCCATAGGCGCACCTACCTGACGTGCCGGTTTGAACCCTATTTACTTATCCGAATAATTTAGTAATCATTATTGTCATAACAGGTAAAAATAATTATGCCGAGAATTCCGGGAACAATTAATACACAATGTGACTTTTCAGGTAGTTACGAAAAATTAGGTACCTCTACTTATTGGTATAAAACTGTGAGTCATTTTAAGAGCGAACAAACCTAATGCGAGTATTCTAGGACACACATTTGGGTAATTTTTGAAAATGGAGAGTCTTTCAGGATTTATTCCAGTTAAGCGAGCTGCGAAATCAGCGCTAAGCATTAGTGAAAAGATTATTGTGCTTAATGTATTTAATGCACTTAGATATCAAAAAAGTGCAATAAGTATCGATTCTGCAGTGGAACTTTGTTCAAAGATGACAGGTATTGGAAAAGCAACCATCTACAGGCTGATGCGGGAAGAAAAGACAGGAACCGTGACGCCACCAAAACCATCTCCAGGAAGGCGAACAATACCGATCGATGAGGACGAAAAGGCCATCATAAGACGAAAGGTGCATTCATTCTATTTCAATAAGGAGATCCCTACTTTGGATAGAGTTTTAGGGGCAGTAAAAGAAGACTTTCCTGCAATCAAGAGAGATAAACTATGGAAAGTTCTAAGAGAAATGAATTTTAGATGGGAAAAACATAGTCGGAAGTCTCATTTGCTCGAAAAAGATGAAATAGTATGTTGGAGACGTAATTATTTGAGAAAAATAAGAAAATTTCGCAATGAAAACAAAACAATTTTCTATTTGGACGAAACATGGCTGAACGAAGGCTACACAGTTGGAAAAATATGGACAGACAAAAATGTGACTTCTCACCGGCAAGCATTTTTAGACGGTCTATCAACAGGAATAAATCCGCCCTCTGGAAAAGGAAAACGATTAATTATAACTCACATCGGTAGCTCCAATGGATTTTTAGAAGGTGGACTATTATCATTCCAATCAGTTCGTACAGGCGATTACCACGAGGATATGAATGCTGATGTTTTTGAGGAGTATTTCGAACAAATGATAGAGCTGATTCCACCTGGCTCCGTCATTGTGTTAGATAACGCTCCGTATCACTCCAGAAGATTGGAGAAGATGCCTACAACTGCTTGGCGAAAAGCAAAAATTATCGAGTGGCTTGTGGAGAAACAAATACAATTTGAGGACAATATGGTTAAAAAGGAGTTGCTATCAATTGTAAACACCCATAAACATCGGTTTCAAAAATATGTTGTTGACGAAATGGCCAAAAAACAAAATATAATAGTGCTTCGGCTCCCCCCCTACCATTGCGAATTAAATCCGATCGAACTGGTATGGGCTCATGTGAAAGGTTATGTGGCTAGAAAAAATACCACTTATAAAATGAGTGATGTTCAAAAACTCTTTGAAGAAGCGCTTCAAGAAGTCAACGCGGGGAAGTGGCAAAGATGTATAGAGCATGTACTAAAGGAGGAGGAAAAAATGTGCCAATTGGATAGTTTACTGGAGAAAACGGTCGAACCACTTATTATCAATTTAGGGGAAGAAGACAGTCCCTCAGATATTTCATTTTCT
This sequence comes from Philopedon plagiatum, assembly GCA_963971165.1. Taxonomy (NCBI): domain Eukaryota; kingdom Metazoa; phylum Arthropoda; class Insecta; order Coleoptera; family Curculionidae; genus Philopedon; species Philopedon plagiatum. The sequence goes on along the minus strand of OZ020196.1, from coordinate 33,450,685 downwards.
GATGATGATTAATTTAAAGCGAAGAAATGTAATGACTTACTATAAATTTTATAGAATTTCAAATAGAAACATTTTTCCAAATTTACTTGTTTATTAGTTGCTTTATTGTTATTAGTATTATATTTATTCAAATACAAGGGTAACAAATTATGCCACACATCCGAATGTTCACTAAATTATATAATTATTGTGTTTAATATAAACTTAAACCCACCCGAAAGCACGTGCATGAGTGCAAAACATCACAGGTAGAATACTACCGCTTATTGTTCGAGCCTCGGGTTAAGCTTTGTATTCGACGCCCTTATCAGATCTATAGGAATGGAAAGTTTAATAAATGCAAAAGGGTCTAGACTTTCAATGTATATACTATTTAAAACTTGGCAATTTAGGTGGACCACTCTGTGTACGTGTTTGACGGATTTTAATGATTTATTACTATCAACCAATTTCAAATCGAGTATAGAACCGGAATAACTACCGAGCTTTGATTAATTTTAAAGTCGGGAAATATCGGACACCCTAATATATATATATATATATATATATATATATATATATATATATATATATATATATATATATATATATATATATATATATATATATATATATATATATATATATAGATCCTTCTATCATTATTGCGACATTTTATAATCCATCCTTATTGCGTCCACCAGAATTCATTGAGCTAAGTCAATTTAAGATGCGAATGCTTATAGAAAAGAAAATTTCGAGTTCAACGCGCCCCCCCAGATTACAGAAATCTTCCTTTTTAGTATACATTTATTTACATTTTTGCATGTTATTGAATCCGTTCATACTCGGTATATTATCAGCTCCTTCTCGGTGTATATTGCATCTTATTGCGACCGGCGCTGTTGCTAACTCAAACATATGTATTCAATTTAGGGAAAAGATTATTAACATTTAATATACTCGTATTTTTAAATCTAACCTCAAGTGAAATTTTCTAAACTAATCCCAAAAAACATTATCAAATTGAAACCTGTGTTATAATAATTTTGTAATATATTTTCGGATTAGAGCCAGGACCTTTTTGAAGGTAACGTGAGTTTCAGCTTTAAAAAATACTAGTTTGTTGTAAATATTCCCTGTCACTGTAGAAACGTTTTAAAGTGAATCGTAAACCATAGGGTAGTTTTTTATACCTACTTCAAAAATTTAATATCATACACCTTTATCTTTTACGAAAACTTAATGAAGTTTAGAGAAAGAGAGTTTAGAGAAGTTAGAGAAAGAACGGACACAGGTAACAACTATGGTGGAATTTTCCTTGCATATTTTTAAAGACAAATTTTGGAACAAAATAACAATCTCGTTATTTTGTTTGTATAATTTTTTGGAAGTGACCGCCTTGAAAACCAATTAATTTAGCAGCGGCGTGCAGTGAAATTTCAAAGTTGTGTATCTCTGTTCCTACTTACAGGAACCGTACCAAATTTAGGGGTTTTAATCGTGAGCCCACCGGAAATGTTTTGGTGAAGAAAAAAAAACATTTGGTAATTTGCGAAAAAAGTTGAATTTTTGCATTGCCTACCCTGGAAAAAAAATGAACGCGTTTAGGTATTTTATTTATTATTTTTTCTAAACAAATTTTACTTCATTTTGTCGACAATTTTTAAATTTTAAGAGAAATAAATGTGTTAGTAGAAAGTTATAGTCATTTGAATTTTTTTAAACCTAAAATATAATTTTTAAAAAAATTCAAATTAGCTTACCATTGGTTGGATATCATTGGAATCATTTGGAGGGGGTGACAGCCCTCTATCACAAAATCCAGACGAAGGATCTGGCGCATAAAATGATAAAAATACTTCTCATAAGGAAAATGGAATAACGGGTTTTAAGAGTCTCCTGGACGGATCATACACCATTTTATTTTTTTATTAATGTTAATATTCTCCAAATTCCAAGAAGTTAGCGCAATAATGAAATAATCAACCTATTTCTTTTCGGAGAGTAAGAGAATATAAAATTATTGTCTAAAAATTGAAAATGCCAAAAATGTCTCATTTTACATTTTTGGGCTTTCATAAGTTTATAATAATTTTTTTATTTTCCTTAAAGAAGTATGTTGTTTAGTTCGTCCCTGCTCCAACTCCTTGAATTTCGGAAAATGCTTGTATTACCCCCAAAAGGTATTTTTTAATTCAACCCATATTTACTCTTAAGAAACTTTAAAACTTACTAAACTTCTTTCAGACCTGCGCAATAACACTTACTATGGTATATATCGTAGCGAAACAGAAAGACTGACAAACATACTAACAGACAGACATTTAAAAAAAGGGTTTATCGCACCCAGACACCTGCATTGTTTAAAGAAACTTTTTTTCTGCACGATATAAACAGCATAACTACTGGTTCAGGAACTCATAAAAAATGTAAAATATTTTTTTTATATAAAAACGATGGTTTTCTTTTAAAACCAAATTGAACTAAAAAAACATTGTTGTTATATAATTTTTTTAAAATTTTTATCGTACTTTTTTTAGTCTTATTAATTCTTGTTTATTTTCATAATTTGTTTCCACGTAACTTATCGTATTCTACTCGTCAAACTCTTTCATTTGATACCCATGTCAAGGGGATAGTAAAGAAAAGGGTAATCACCCATCTTAGGGTGTCCGCCATATTGGACTTAGAATGACGTTACGTAGCTTATCGTATTCTACTCGCCAAACCCTTTTATTTGATACCCATGACAAGGGGGTTGCGAAAAAAAGGTAATCCGCTATCTTAGAACGTCCGTCATATTGGGTTTAGAACGACACCATGTAGTCGAGGCAATGAAGCACTCAACCTCGGAATTTTTTGCACTAAGACGGAACGGAATGCGGTTTTGCGCATTCGCTTCCAAAAATTATTTGTAAAAAATGTCTCTACTTTGTATCTTATACAAACCGGAAATTGCATTGCTGCAATCAAAATTGCATTCAAAAAATGCATTTTTTGAAGTCGCTTTAAGAAAATTAAATAACTTTGTTAATAAGACTCAGAATTGGCTCGAACCGGGTTCCCGGGGGTTTTCGAAGTCGCTGATCATGATTATGATGTTCAAATTGACCCACAGCCGACCTGGAGCTCAGGATCGCTGATGAACGTCATCTCCGTGCGACTCTCCCAAAATTCACGCGGGGAAGGAGAGAAACTCGGCGCCAGGGGGTTTTTTGGGTATGCTGAATTCAAACATGGCATCGGCGAACACCCCCCGGACACCTGGTGCGCCGGAACCTGGACGTGGACGTCATCCCCGAGAGTTTTCCTGGCAAGATCGCAAAAAACAAACCGAAAATCGTTGTGTGGGCGTTTTTTGGGGCGCTGAATCCAAATTTCAAATCGAAACCGACCCCCCGAACACCTGGTGCACCGGAATCTGGACGCGGACGTCATCTCCGAGGGTTTTCCAGACACGATCGCTAAAGACAAACCGAAAATCGATATGGGGAGGGGGGCCAGGCGAGAATTGCACATCAATGAATGTGTTAAATTATGAGACGATTTTCGTTTAGTTCTTTGCGATCGTGTCTGGAAAACCCTCGGAGATGACGTCCGCGTCCAGGTTCCAGTGCACCAGGTGTTGGGGGGGTCGTTTTCGATGAGAAATTTGGATTCAGCGTCCAAAAAAAACCCATAACGATTTTCGGTTTGTCTTTAGCGATCATGTCTGGAAAACCCTCGGAGATGACGTTCAGGACCAGGTTCCGGTGCACCAGGTGGTCGGGGGGTCGTTTCCGACGTGAACTTTGGATTCAGCGCCCCAAAAAACGCCCACACAACGATTTTCGGTTTGTTTTTTGCGATCTTGTCAGGAAAACTCTCGGGGATGATGTCCACGTCCAGGTTCCGGCGCACCAGGTGTCCGGGGAGTGTTCGCCGATGCCATATTTGACTTCATCAACCCAAAAAACCCCCGGGCGCCGAGTTTCTCTCCTTCCCCGCGTGAATTTTGGGAGAGTCCCACGGAGATGATGTTCATCAGCGATCCTGAGCTCCAGGTCGGCTGTGGGTCAATTTGAATCATAATCGTGATCAGCGACCTCGAAAACCCCCGGGAAGCCGGTTTGAGCCAATTCTGTGTCTTGTTAACAAAGTTATTTAATCTTCTTAAAGCGACTTAAAAAAATGCATTTTTTGAATGCATTTTTGGCTGCAGCAATGCAATTTCCGGTTTGTATAAGATACAAAGTAGATACATCTTTTACAAATAATTTTTGGAAGCGAATGCAAAAAACCGCATTCCGATCCGTCTTAGTGCAAAAAATTCCGAGATTTTGGCTGATTTAGTGCTTCATTGCCTCGACTAATGTAGCTTATCGTATTTTACTCGTCAAACCCTTTCATTTGATACCCATGTCAAGGGGTTGTAAAGAAAGAGATAATCCGCCATCTTAAGGCGTCCGCCATGTTGGCCTTAAAACCAAGGAAAAATTCAGAAAATTTTACCGAAATCACAGCTCAATACTTGGTATGGCCATGTTCTTTAATAATCACCATTAATATAGCTTGGTTATAGATAGGGTTACCAACTTAGCTTGCTCCAAAAGGAATAGGACCTATCCAGAAATCTAGCATTGGGGCAGGGGGAGACCTCAATAACATCCTTAAAATCATGAAAATTGTTAATTAACCAAAGCCTTGCTAAACCATTACCAAACTCCCTGAGTGCACACATAAATAACATTGTCACGTGGTAAAAGCAGCCCTGGATTAAGGGGGGCTAAGGGGATTATAGCCCCGGATTTTACGCCCCGGGACACCCTAATCCGGCATTGGGTAAAAGTTACTATTTACTGAAAAGAGTACCTTTTTTTGTAATATTAGAAAAGTAAGAGTACATTTAGCTTAGAAAGAGTACACTCTTTAAAGCGTATGGTTGGTACCTATTTAAAGCATTATAATACATACCTGATAGCATTTGCCTTTTTACACAAATTGAAAATTTTCATACTTCGGGAAATCCCGTACATTGTTAATCGGACGCAATAAATCACCACGCAAGTTATGCGATTGCACCAAACAAAGCACGAATAAAACATAAAAATGATTCTAAAAATAAACTTCAAGGTTATTAAACTATTCTATAAATAGATGCTACGTTGCCAAATGTCGGTTGCAAGAAGATTAGGAAAGTGTTAAAAAGTATACATACGTGTGTATTTAGTAATACCTCTAGTGAATTTTTGCTGAACTAAAATAATACATTCTCTTACAAACTAATCATGTTATTGCATCCGGCAAATTTTTAATGATCTTGTCATATTTCACAAATCCTGATAGATGGCGCAAAGCTAAAGACACGTATACCAAGGTCATGGCACAGCCGTAAGTAATAACATCTTTTGGCCAACCAAAAAGCGCGGGAAATTCTAAAAATATAGGATGACTTTGTTGAGTCCGGTATACGGTATCAATATCGCGGTGGTCGCAATAATAACCGTAAATGGTATACACAAGGACGCAACAATGATAGCAGGATATATATATATATATATATATATATATATATATATATATATATATATATATATATATATACCTAAAATCGAAGCTAATTTGCGTCCTATAAATATGTTGATATTGATAACAGCTCTACAAACTTTAAAAGATGACCCTGGTGTTGAAGCTGCGATCAAGTCTGTCTTTGCTACATAAAAATCCGGATATCGCGCAACTACGTCATATTGGGCAGTGCATAAGTGCTGACAATTGCGGTAATAACTTGCAGTGTTTTAAATCCGCAAACATTATATCTTTATATGTAGAGCGTTCACTTTCAAAATACAGTGCAAATATTTACTTCAAAGCGTATAAGATTTAAGAGTCAGGTATTTTAATGCTACAGGCGTTTACACTGGCTCACAACTAGATTACACGCGTGTTTAGCCTCAGGGTATATTGTGGTATCCATACATTGGGTGAGTAAAATATTTTGTTACTTTAACTGAAGGCTTTTCGTATTTCGCATTTTGAAATTACACAATATAGGTAAATAAATATTAGTATTTTATTTTCATATCGGATTCAAATAGTGTAGGGACGCCGGTGGACTCACCTATGTTTACAACTCTTTAGTCATCATAAGTGATAATATTGGAAAATTAAATAGAACAAATCGGAATGTGTCATTTTTATTGTGGTCAAACCACGATGTCCCGACAACAATATGCGTTTGCGAAGCTGACGCCACGGCGCGGCGGTATCGGCTTTGAGAAAAAAATTATGGTATCACCCGTTACCTCCCGGCAATTGACGAAGAAGAACTTACGAAGAATAAAAAAATGTGCCAATATTGTCTTCAGAATAATAGAAACCAATTCAAACAATACCTGTAATGATACGTTTTACTTCACGGCCTACTATAAAATATTGAAATTTTTTATTTAAAATTGTTATTTAACGACTTCAGTGAAAAAATAAATATCTTGGGTATTTTTGAAAGGCCCTCGATAAGCGGCATGTAACGACTTACAAATATACAGGGTGTCCCATTTAAAAAACCACAACTTTACTCCTTTGCTCGAAAATTATATTTAGAAAAAAAACTAACTACGTCATCGTACTCTATGTAACATTCTGTATAAAAGCCAGTTTTACTATATTGATATGATGCGGCACAAGGGGTGCTCAAAAAGTGAAAATTTTCAAAATCACCCTGTAGCTCGAAAACAAAGAAAGCTATGAAAATTCTGTGTCTGACATTTTTCGTTTCAGAAAAAAGTAGCCCCATGATGTGCAAACCGAAACCTTCTATCTCTACTAACAACTGACATAACACATACAACGAAATCCGGACACCCTGTACATTGAGAGTGTATTTTTTTTATTAAACTACGTATTTATGCTACGCATTTATCCTGATACTTTTGTTTAAATATATTTAAAAAGAACTTCAATAAGGGGGAATAGTTTCTCGAAAAATTAAAAATATGTAAATAATTTTATTACAGTGCGGTACACCATTCGGGGACATACTGTATATATCGGCCCCATATCAAGTTGGGACAGGACCTAGTCAAAGAAGATGAATTTTTTTCGTCTGTGGCTGTCGAACTATATGGTTTTGATTTTTGTGGGTACTATCTTTGTTTGTTTACGTTTAATAACGTTGGATAAACAAAGAGAGCACATGGTTTTGGTTTTGATGGTTTTAAATCGCCAAAAAATGCTATTGGTATACAGAATCGCGGCGCCAGTGATTCGGAAGTCGATTAGTAACCGACTAAACGGAAAGCGGTACCAAAGCAGTGAAAAATTGCTGTTTGTATCACATAACCCCTTGATTGGTTTAGTTGATCTACATATCATGCGCTTTTATCGGGAACCCACAAAGGCGAGACAGCGGTACAGGGAAAAGTTTGTGACGGTTATAAACAGAAAGTTGGCATTAGAAGTAAATATTTATATATGTACTAAAATGTGTATAAAATTAATCTTAAACTAATTTAAAAAGAAAATTATAGTACATCCAAAAAATTAAATGCGTTCTAATTCTGGTGGAACGGGAATCTTGTTATTGGCCGCAAACCTTTTTAGTGCTTCATATCGATTATTAATGCTTGCTATTTCGTCGTTCATCTTTTTAAGCTCCTCCTGCATTATCTCCATATCTCTCCATTCTTGAGTTTTTTCTACTTCCAGTTCATCTTTTTGTTCTATCCTTTTAATTCTACATGAGGCAGCATAACCTGAAATATATTTATTTTATTTATAATGTTACATTTCTAAAAAAATTACACACATAAACGCCGGTCTGCTGATGCGGGAATAGAAATTTAGTCGGGATATAAGTAAGGTAAGCTTTTTGTTTTAACACAACATACGCATTGACGGCATATACATCGAGAATACAATTTTCATGCCAATGTAACGGATGGTATATCTTGAAAACCTATTGGGTGTTTTTTATCCAAGACACCCCACGTAGACTTCAAGCCTAAGTACTAACGTACCGTGGGCGTCTAAAAAGAAAACTGTAGTCTATTGACACGGGATTTAAAGGTTTGGCGGTTGCGACGGGAAGGGAAAACATCTGCAGGCAATTTATTCCATAATCTGGAGACCCTAGGTATGAATGAGAGAAAGAGAAGTGGCCTATTCTAGGCTTTTGTAGCTGGACAGTAAAGGGATCTCCTGTTGTTCTGTTAGGAACAGTTAAGGGGGGAATATATCGGCCAGTTCTTCACAGCAAAATCCGTGGAATTACCGGCAGAAAAGGGATAGGTCCCCAACAGCGCGGCGATGAACGAGAGAAGGTAGTTTTCTTGTGAGGACTGGGTCATTGATGAGTTGAATGGCTCTCTTTTTGATATAATCAAGGATGTTAAGTGTCGAAGGTGATGCCGCTCCCCAGATGTGGGAGCAGTATTCTAGGTTAGGTCTTATTTTGGGAAACATAGAGAGTGTATAAGTTGCAAGGGGAGAAGTATTTTCTGAGTCGAAAGAGAAAACAAAGCTTTTTAGCTGCTGGTGTGGGTATTGAGGTATTGTGTTTGTGCCAGCTGAGATCATGTTCAAAAGCGACGCCAACAAGATCATGCTGGTAAACTTGCCTTTAACACAAATACATTTCTCGTCGGCTAAAGGCTGTAACGCTGTTTGCACGCCATCTATGATCTGAAATGATTCCTCTAACGATATTGCAGTCCTTTGTAATGTTTGTATGGCATCCGCTAGTGCCCCGAAATTATTATAAATCATTTGTAAATCTGCTTCAACCTGAACGTCTTGAAATTTCATTTGACTCTTCCTAATAGCAGCGGATTCTGTAGCATCGCAGTTTAAAATTACGGGTTTGATTTTCTGAAAATGTCGTACCGTTGTGTGGCTGGGCAATTTCCACGTTGAATTATATTTTTCCCAAAACTGCTGAACGGGGTTTCTTGGCCAGTATACTGAAGGGCACATTACAAGCACTTACCATAAAAATTAAATCGAAAATAAAGTCCGCAAAGGGTCTCTGGTCCCTTTTTTTTAATTTATGGGTTGTATTGTTTATGTGTTTTCTACACATAACTCTTTTCCAACATTACAATTGTTTGTTATACACGAAACACGTCACGTGACAGCCGGTATATTTTAAATCTGGGAATTCCCACAAGAACCTTCGCACATGGTGAGCAAACAGCCGGTTCCTACCTACTTCCGACATCTGTGCGGCATGACGAACACTGTGGTCTGTGGAATGGAAATTTCCCAAAATAGAAAAATTCCAGCGACACGAACTCGGGACTCGACTCTACCTAATTTTAACTACGTCGAAAACATGGAGATGTAAAGTATAGTTCACATTATACCGTTGACCTTTTCTGCAATAAATCAACTACCTGCTTAAACCCCATTGTGTAGGTCCCAACATCTTCAAACCGCAATAAATGGGTGCAGGGTCGGCTTGAAAATATGAATCTATTATACATAATTATTTATTTTTATTTAGAATTAAAAAGACATTTTAAACCAAACGAAAATAAAGATCAATTAATAATATAAAAATAATAATAACAGTAAAATTAAATGTATATATTAAGATTAAAATACAGCACAGTGTGTGTACAGAGAAAAGTTTTACAATAATCGACTTAATTCTGCTTTACTCTAAATTTAGTTCTGTGTCACTATCACTATCTTCATCTACACTTATTATTAAGGGTGAACATTAGTACTGATACACATATAACAATTTTCCACCTTAATTACATGTTGTATACAGTTTTTCCAGCTGTCTGCTGTTACTTACTATGTTTTTTATTAATTCTATTACAGATGTATTTAATGTTGGGGAAGTATTATTCCTTCTAATATTTGATTTTACTTGGTGCCATATTAGTTCGATTGGATTAAATATACAATAGTAGGGGGGAAGACGCAACACTGTATGTCCGTTTTCTGTTGCAAGTTTATCACATACGTATTCTTTATTAATTTTAAATTCTGAAATAATTCTTTATCGATTTTCTACTCTATATTGTTTAATAGCCGTTAAGTATTTTTGGCGCCATTCCCGTAAGCGTTGAGATTCCATTATGGTTTGTCTTTTATCAATTGTGTGATACTTAAAACCCATTTGAAGTAAAATTCTCCTTAGGCTTGATATGCTGCATGAAATATTTGTTTCGTCTGTTGCTAGCCTAATTTTTAATGATTTTAATGTGGGTACAGATTGTTCTTCATACATAGCATAAATTTTTCTTCTTAATAGGTCCTTATCACTCTCGTCTATACTTCTTAATTGGCCAACGTCGTTTCGTTGTTTTCTTGCATTAATAGGTTTCATTGTTATGTCCTTTATCGAAGTTAAGGGAATTTTAGCTAAAGCACTATAGTTTCTGCTAAAGCAGCATTTTTATTCAAACCCCTTCTTAGTAAAGATGAATATACATTTTTGACTATTTCTTTCACATCGGGTGATAAATGCTTTCTTTTTAAAGATACACTACTAGCTGCACCATCAGCATGAGTCCATGGACGCCACATTATACTTAAAAAATACTTTAACTAAGCAAACTAAATAGTTAAAATAAAAAGACAAAATTAGCGCACACAACTCGCACCTCACACAGGAAAGCTAAAAAGGTGACTGAAGGTGCCTTAATAAAATATCATTAAGTATATATTATTAATATTAAGTGCTTAAGTTACAGGTAATTAATTTAATTACCTGTAAAAATTTAATTTTAACCATTTTTTCCTAATATGAATTGGAAAATAATAATCTTAACAATTGGTATAATTCATGTCGCAGGTAAAATATTAAGGGCCAGCCCTGTCTGAAAGGGATGGACATTTATGAGCTTTTATAGCCTAAGACATCATTAAGGATTTATTGCAGTCAAAAAATCAACGGTACATTTTGAATTTTACTTTACAATATATCATAAACAAGGCTTACGTTGTTTGAACCATAGAATCTAATACTTACGAACTAGTAGTAGGAAGTCCGTGATGGTATACAAATGTATTTTGTAACATTTTATTGAGTAGCCATACCGATAAAATTATTTTGTATCGACAATTTCCAATTATAGGGATATCTTACTATTGTTTTAAACTAGCTCAAATTTTACTCAAATATACATTGGTGCAAACGGACGCGGCCATCGTAGTAAATAAGAGGGCGAGACGAGCCTAGACAAAGATTGGTTATCTTGACCACCTGCGAAATGTATAGCCTATTCCTTGTGTTTGTCGTATATCGCCTTATGGCGCGGAGACGTTCTCCCTATCGACGACGCCCCTGCAAAGGAATCCTAAGTGATGAGCTTTTGATCTTACTGCGTACAATGGCAATATTATATGATCTGATTATTTGACAAAGTTCGTATTGCTGGGACGTGTCATATGTAATCATATGTAATATTTATTACACAATTTGAAACGAGACACACGGTCTACGCAAACCTTATTTTTTTCTACACTGTCAAGACACTCAGAAGTTCGCTATTTAAGTCAGCGAAAGTAAGATAATTCGACGGCAAAAAACGCTGGAATATTTCTTGTTTTAGCTTTGACATTAATATTAAGCAATAAAAAGCAATTTTATTTTAAAAACTATTAAATTTCTGTTGTCTACGTTTAAGGCCAACCTCATCATCAGTTATATGACCCCATATAATAAAGTAAATAATATGACATAATTTACACAGTTAATCAGAATAAACAGCACTGGGCTAATCACTAATAATTTTAATACACTTGTCGATTTATTGCAACTGCTTCTTAAGTGGAAAGCGGAAAGCTTAGGACGGCCCAACTATACCTACAAGCCTTACTTCTTACTTACCCCTGTTTTTTAAAGTTCGTCTTCTTTGTTTCATTCGGACAATTTCTTCTCTTGAGAGTCCTCTCAATTTAAGAGTCCTATTTAGGTCTCGAACAGAGATTGATACCAGTTCATCATCAGTGATGTCAGAAATTGGTGGTGGAGACAAAGGGGCCTAAAATGGGAATAATAAAATGGAACCAAAAAACCATGAATTTAAGCAGTTTTAAGCAGTGCTGTCCTTCACTAATGGTTGCAATGCCGTCTCGCTCACCCAAATCCGCCAGTTGCGTTCTAGGCGAACAACACGTTGGCAAGCCTTGCATTGTCGGTAAAAGTTATAGAAAATTAAACCCTACTAATCGATGACCACACGGTGAAATACGGGTAGCGACATTTTCTACCTGTTAGTGAAACTAAAACTGCCGTAGTCTCCGATTTAACACAGTTTAATAAAATTGCATTTATCCCCTGAACGAAGCTAACATCGAAAAAATATCAAGAGGAAAGTTTTATTGTGCATTTAACTGTTTACATAACAGATCAGGAAGTAAAAAAGTCAAGAAGTAAAAAAAAAGTCAATGGTATGCACGAAGACATTTTGGAAAAACCGGATAAATAAAAAGTTTGAACACCCTGTATCTCAGAAAAGAAGGTTAAGCATATCCACCTTAATAGGAAATATGAGTCTTATTTCTGGGTGAGAAATCCCCTCACAAGGGAAGCATATGTTTTTTAAAACACCTTGTATATGCTCTATTGCCATTCTCCTTGTTAATATGGCGAATCACAACAGATGTCTTGCCTTTGATCATTGTCAAAGCGTGCGTGAGGTGAGAGACAACGTTTACGTCTTTAAAAACACTTTAAGCAAGAAAGAAACAACAGAAAGTCTTTATTCGTTTACTATAATGTAAGAAAAGGTTAACAAAGTTTAAATTTTAAAGTTTATCTTCTTTCTTTTTCTAGGTCCTCAATTTTGCCATTAACGTGTTTAAAGTTAAAGTCACTAACATATTATGGAATGGATAGAAAAAAGTGTCCTATTTATTTCTTTTTTCATGTTTACCCGAAAAAAGTTGCAGTGTAGTAGCTTCCACCATGTTCTCTACTTCTCTAGGCAACACTGTTTGTTCACCTAAAACACTTTTCCCCCTTTTTGATTTTGTTTTTACGTCTGCAGCTGCACAACACATTATAGTCAATATTAATGTAGGTAAAGTTTGCCTCGAGACAGTCTCAAACTAAAAGCAGGTCTTCTCCAAAAAAATTAAACAGTTTTTTCACGTTCACGTGAAAGAAGAGAACTTTTCGCGGCGCCTGACATATTTCTTATTTTAAAAAAAAATTGAAGAGATCATATTATAGTCAAAAAATTATTGATAAAAATACATAAAAAATACACTATAAACAGGTGAAGGGTACAGGAGGGGTCCCTCATAGTTCAAAAAGTCAAATTTTACAGGAGAAGGAAAATAAACTTTAAAAAGCTAAAAATTGGATGCCTTTTTGATTTTTCCTGAGAATTTCTTTTTAAACGGTACTTTAATGTTTAACATCTTATCCTAGACTACAGTGTTATATTTTAAGTTTCACTTTAACAATTAGTTTTTGCTGTTTTTAAATTTAGAGATACCATTTTTAGATACGAGGAAGCTATGCTTCTTCATAGCTTGACATTTCATCATTCGACAAATTGCCGTCTTCTGATGATCGTAAGAAGTTCAATATCACCGTTGTCTGTTGGCACATGTAAGAAATTCTAAAAGACTCTGGGCTAGAATTATAATGTGTATAAGTTAAATTAAAACCTTATTACTTTGGGTGTACTCTAATTTCACATATTGCTGAATACCAAAGTTAGATTCCTTTAGTCTTGGAGTTTTGTAATAGCTTCCAACTAGCGCTTTATTCTAATTTCTTTTAACAAAGATGCACACAACCCAGCATCAAACAAAGTATTAGTAAAGCAGACCGATCGTAATCGTACGCGAGATTCAGTGTTTGAATGATGAGAGTACCGCGCGTGCCGACAGCCGTTGCCCGCCGTTGTTTTGCCATTACCCAGACTTCCTCTTTCTTCTAGTCTTCTGTTTGTGTTTATTATCGAGTTTCATGATGGAGTTCTTTGTCCCTCTTCAATACTTTCTTCATATTGTCTTTGAGCTGCTCTAGCATTATTATTATTTTTTAAATATAATTTTAACATTTTGTATCTCTCATTAATAGAATAACTCATTTTGTATAAAAATAAAATTATAAATTCACGGTGACTAAAGTATTAATTATTGTCGACCTTTACATTAAGTTTGACTTGCCTACGACGAAAATTTAAAAAGGTAGCAGGTATTTCGTTCGCAACCTGGATAGTTACGATTAAAGTATATTTATGCGAAATAATTTTTAATTTGAAATATTTCAAAAATGATAGAAAAACCGCATAGGGTATATTATACAAAATATGTCTAGAACTTCTCCTAGAATCTAAAAATATGATAAAAATCATACCATCCAATTTAAAATAAGCGCGAAAATCGATGTTTTATACTATATTTTTTTATTTGATGCTCAATTGTTTTGCTAATAAATTATATGAACGATCCATAAAAATCCCCAAAACTTTCTATTTAACCTTTTTTCCCATCTTTAAAAATAAAAAAGTTATATGGCCTGTTCACTTTTATTTGGATATCCCTGTACTTTTAATAAAAATTAATACAAAACTAATAAATTATATATGTATACTATAAAAAGCCAATAAAACTTCTTTTAACTGACTGGTCTTATTATTACGTTATTTAATAAAAAATCTTTTATTCATTTACGTAATAAATTTTCATATTAATCTGTGATATAAATGGGGTACACACAAGGGAGACAAATTCAGAAATTACAACAATATAAACAATAATACTTACAAGATAAAAATCGTCTTTCTGAAAAAAATAAAATATTTTAATATTGTGGAAACATTGGAACAAAACTTAATATTTAAACGGGTTGTAGTTTGTAGTGTACTTTAATCTTTATAAAGTCCATTAAACAAAGAAGGAATACATTAATTAACTCTAATATGGATTTAACAAAAAACTGATGCGATAAATTTGAGTGTTTTTCATAACACGCTCATTTTAAACTATAGTATACATTTTGGTTGCAAGCTTTTTATATACGTATAGTTTGGCAAGTGAGTCTGTAACAGCCAAAAGAATGCGGGCAAAAAATTAAAACTCTTTTATGGCCTAGCTGGTATGTTGTCAGATTTTTTAAATTGCCATTACATTTACATTACAGTTGTAACATAAACTTTTTGTAGTGACTTCAACACATAGCACTATAATAATATTAAACAAAATTAATAAACAAAAATAAACTTATGCATTAAAACAATTATTTTTTGATATATATAACCGGCAACGTAATGTAGACCAGTCAAATATTCTTCGTTAATGAATCCACTTACTGCAAAAGAAATGGTGGGTGTCAGAAATGTACCGAGAGCGAGTGGTGATAGCAAGCGTGGTTATTCTTCCATTGGCGCGGCGCGGCGTAATCATTCATCATGAAATTTATTTATGGAAAAATGCTAAAAACTCGAACGCCAGGAGTGATTGCCAATATTTATAGGGTCTGTGATGAAGAGGCCATTGTTCTCATTGTTAAAAGTTGTTAAATATTTAAGTAAATTTATAGTGAATATTTTCGTTCTACTTATTCGTTACCTTTTATTCGGCCAAAAATAATAAGCACGCCCATTTTCGGAGGATTTAATCCGCATTAGTAAAGAGAAATAATATTAAAAAGGGTTGGGTTGGAGTAAATATGTATTATCGCGTTTGACTAACGTATTATCAAGATTGGCAATAATAAAGTAAGGGATGGGCGTAGGTATTGACATGATGCTACCTGTAGAACGTTAACAGATAATAGGTATATATAAAACAGTGCGATGGGTTTTCTTAAGAAAGGGTTATAATCGACGATGGTGCGCTGTCGAAGTTTTTGGTGCCTAAGTAATAAGAAAACAACACCTGTTCGAGAAGAAAAGTGACACATGCGCAGAACAGATGGACTCCTAACTTTTATTGCACCTATACGTTTGTTGAGGTGTCCAATATTTTGGTTGGGGTATTGAATGCTGATTGTAATCGGCTAATTACAGTAAATTAATTTAACAGTGGCAGTTCCACTGCTCAGGTTTTCGGCTCCTCACGGATTGTCCGACAGTGGGGTTCCGCTGAAGGGCTTTCCACCCTACGTAGTAGCATTACGCCAAGCGTGTAAGTAATTGTTGTAAAAGTTGACAAAACATTTTGACAAATATTGCTTCATTTTTGTTAATTTGGGAAATGGGTATTGTATAATCTTTAGGCCTTGGGGGGGAACCCCCCCCCCCCCGTGGCTGCGCCACTGCCCGTAGTGTCGCAGACAAACAGGGGACAAAAAGGAAAAAGGGTACAAATAACGGAAGACAGACAAAGGCATATGATAATATATTGAATTGTTAACTGTTATAAATATTTTATTGTTATTTTGAACGTGAAATTGATAACTAACTGGTGTACAAATAAATAAATGATAAAAACAGGTTGATTCTTTGATTTTCTATCTCTACAATGCGACAGATTAAAAAGGGGAAAATATAATTAAAAGCTATCAAAATCTGATATAAAATTTACCGTTGTACCAAACTTTAAAAGAACCTGGAATAGACAGAATGTAGGAAAATAAGGTAACCATCCAGACGATTACAGCCAACATGACTGTCTTTGTCACGTGATTAATAGACTGGGGGACGATCAGTTTGACGGTCCCTACACACTATTCACAAATTGCTCGCGAATCAAGTATCACGCATCGCGAATACACACATAATCTGTAGCCACCTTTCTGCAGTGTGTCCGAAAAATCTTAGTATGGGCAAATATCTTTGCTATTAGTAAAGATAGAGACATCAAATTTTAGGTGTATCTTATTCGAAGATGGAATGGAAGGATTGGAAAGGAATGGATGGATTGGAAGAATGTGAAATGGGAAGATTTATTTTATTATTATTTTATTTTTATTATTAGATATATCAGTTTTATTGGCTTAATACTGCTCAGAAAGTTTTGATTGTTGTTGTCAGAGTAAAATGATAAAATCCTACATTTGTGCATCGGACTGTGTTGGTGATAGCATCTGGGAAAAACTAGAAAAAGTGGTATACTGTTTCAAAATTCCAGTACTTCAAAATTAAATAAAACGATAATTTTTAAATCGAAATAAATAAACTTTTTTGTTGCTTTATAAATAAAAACTGGTCGTGGCAAAAAAAGGTTTGGACTTTGTAAATATTGTATAGTATCGGCATCGGAGCTAAGTGTATAAATTGGGAATTTTAATCATGTCTACATGTAGCAAATATAATCATATGGAATCAGAAATCTATTATCTCGCGACATGTGATGCATGTAATTTAAAGTATTGTGTCAACTGCTCTAATATATCCGCCTTGGAACATAAAGGCGTGTCTGTGAAGAAACGCTCACCGTGCGTAAAATTTACGTGCAAAAAATGCTCACCACTACAAATAGAGGATAAAATCATGAAAATGATGAATGATGTAAAAAACGACATCATAAAAAGTTTACAGAAAGTTCTTGATGAAGTAAGAAATAAAAATGATAAAGTTGAGCAACTTTCCAAATCTATCGAAACTACAAATTAAAAACTCAGCACTGTTAAGAAGAATAATGAAACAACTGTTGTGAAGATAGATGAGATAGTCACCAAATTTAGTGATCTTTCAGATACCAATAAATAAATGATCAGTCTGTATTCTGAAACTAAGAGAACAAGCCCAGCGAGTACAACAACATAGTCTGAAACTGCAACACTGTCTGGATGACCTAAAGTTGAAGACCGAGCAACTAGAACAGGAAATTTATAATTTAAAGTCTCAAATACGCAGATTGCAGAATGGAGAGGACTATAGCAACCAGCAGAATAGACCGATACTTAGTAATGAAAACATGCAAGTACTGACTATGAGACACCAGCAACCAGGTTCTAGTCATGAAGAAAAGCATGATATGTTCGGGACGGGGGAAAACATAAAAGTGGCTAACCCAAATATAGGTGAAAGACTGGCAAAACTGTCTTGGATATATATATATATATATATATATATATATATATATATATATATATATATATATATATATATATATATATATGTACAGGGTGTCTAAAATAGGTGATACCACTATTGCTATCTCCGAAATGGTAAAAGATACGAGGTCGGTTAAATTAGAGAAAATATGCCATTTCTAGGCCCTATTCATATTCCCTTTACGGAGTTGCCAAATTCTCTATAGTTTCTTATCTACAGGGGATTTTTTAAAAATAGTCAAAAATTTAATTCTTAAATGAAAACTATTATAGGTAGAAAAAAGTTGTGTTTACAAAAATCACACGATTTTTTACCTTCTCTAAAGTAACGTTATTGTTTTGTTTATACCATTTGTTTTTACTGAGTTACTGATACTAACTTGTTTTTTTCAAATACGGACCTGGATTTTTTGTTGCATTTTTTGAAAGAATACTTCATACCCTTTACAACTGTGTATCACTTGATTATGTTTTTCGACGTTCTGACAATTTTCAAGTTAATGCGCCATTTCACGACCTATTATGGAGACAATTAGGTCAGAATCAGAACTATGGATTAAATTGTTAAACTGGTAAATTTTAATATAATCATGATTACTAACCAGGACCCTCACGCTTGTAAAATTGGTCCAACGCCTGAAAAAAGCAAAAGCTTAGTTTTAATTATAGCAAATCCTAATAATTAATTCTTAGAGGCGTGATTGGCTTCGTGTGGTCAGTCCAATCGCGTCCATCAACCTGTTTGTCCGCCCGTACATATGTTAGAATTCAACGCAACGTCAAAAAATAAAGCAGAAAACGGATTTTAGATTCGAATTCCTTATAATCCGAAACCAGTAAATATGACAATGGTTTTATGCTAGAATATAGTTAAAGGTCTTTAATTTGAGATAATATGGTTTGTTTTCAAAGCCAGTAAATAATAATTTAACTGTACCAGCAGAATGAGTTGCAGCAGAAATGAAACCATTAAGTACAATAGGATTATTTATTATTTATCTTTTGAACTGAAAGGTGATTTTTGGATACGAAAATATTAAAAACGTAAATAATGAAGACGTATCATCAAGGGTGCCTTTTACAATATGTAGTAAACTTAACCACTAGTTAGGTGCTGAACTGCTAAACTTTTGCTTTCAATAACTCATTGGCTTAAGTGCAGTTTGACAAACTTTAATGACCAACGGGTTCTGGTTAGTAATCATGAACATAGTTTAAAATTAATCAGTTGAATCATTTAAACCACAGCGATAGGTTGTGAAATTGTGCCTTAACATGGAAAATCCCAGGTCCGTATCGATAGAAAATCCTGATGATGTTATTCCTGATCAAAACGTCGAAAACCATAATCACGTGATACATAGTTGTAAAGGGTGTGAAGCATTCTTTAAAAAAATGCAGCAAAAAATCCAGGTCCGTATTTGGAAAAAACAAGTTAGTATCAGTAACTCAGTAAAAACAAATGGTATAAACAAAACAATAACGTTACTTTAGAGAAGGTAAAAAATCGTGTGATTTTTGTAAAAACAACTTTTTTGTAACTATAATAATTTTCGAGATATTTAAGAATTAAATTTTTGACTATTTTTACAAAATCCCCTGTAGATAAGAAACTATAGAGAATTTGGTAACTCCGTAAACGGAATATGAATAGGGACTAGAAATGGCACATTTTCTCTAATTTAACCGACCTTATCTTTTACCATTTCGGAGATAGCAATAGTGGTATCACCTATTTTAGACACCCTGTATATATATATATATATATATATATATATATATTGCAAATATTGATGTTAATACCACCCCAGAAGACATAATAGAAGAACTTGATCCGAGCTATAAGCATCTGTACAGATGTGAAAAACTACAATCAAAATTTAAAAATCCTCGAACATTTTCTTTTAGACTTGGAGAAGAAAAACTTGAAGCAACTTGTATGTCGCCCGACTTTTGGCCCGATGGTGCGTATATTGCACGATACCGCCCACAGCAAAGTAATAGGAACAGAGGTAACTGGAAATCAAGCCGTACAAATTTTCAGAATCACCTCAGGAAGCAATGGAAGTCATAAATAATCTACACACAAACTGGACTAGTGAGCCTATACTCAGACCTTATTTATACTAATATTCAATCAAAGTTTCCTATCACATAAAGACGATATTTTACATAAAATTATAAGGTTGAAACCAAAATTATTACTTTTCAGTGAATCTAAAACGACATTTCGATTTTAAATTTTGCCATTAAAGGGCCATGATCAGCTTATGGCATCATTTCTTAACCTTTTTAGTGTCGTGTCCCCCTAAAAAGCCAAAAAATAAAGTAAAAAACCTTACGACCATCTCACTATAAGTATAGGTATTTTAACGTTTATCACAGTTTTACATTACTAACATGTAAAATTCATAATTTAATAACAGAATTTTTTATGTAATTGCCTTATTTTCTTGACAGATTGCAACCCCCCTATAACTGACCGCGATCCGCCTGACGCTCGCGACCCATGTCAATCAAGCTAGCAGAGCCACAACACCTTTTCAAATTTTTTCTTACTTATGTCATAATTTTTGGCTATTTTTTGCTAATTTATTAAGTACCACATTTTTAAATTTTTTGCTCTTCGTTTTTAAAAAGAAACCCGTGGCTCTGCTGGCTTGAGTTCAAGCTAGCAGAGCCACGCTGAAAAACCACAAAACAGAATTATTTTCCAAAATGTTTTTATACAGGAATTTTTGGCCAATTAATTGCCCCTGAAATATGTACAGAGACTGAGAAAAAAAACTGTTAGGAAAAAAACAGCGCTTTTCAGTTTCGTCAATAGAGAAATCAATACTATTACTTAAAATCGCGAAATAATAACTTTATAACCTGTGGGTATGTACTAGGTTTTAAGACTAATTTATTGCTAATTTATTACCACATTTTTAATCTTTTTGCCATTCGTTTTTTTTTTAAAAACCTGTGGCACTGCTGGCTTGAGTTCAAGCTAGGAGAGCCACGCTGAAAAATCACAAAATAAAATTGTTTTCCAAAATGTTTTTACTCAGGAATTTTTGGCCAATTATATTAACTGCCCCTGAAATATGTACAGAGACTGAGAAAAAAATAAACTGTTAACAAAACAGCGCTTTTCAGTTACGTCAATAGAGAAATCCAATACTTTTACTTAAAATCGCGAAATAATACCTTTATAACCTGTTGGTATCTACCAGGTTTTAAGCCTAATTTATTGCTAATTTATTATCACAATTTTAATGTTTTTGCTCTCCGTTTTTTTTTTAACTGTGGCTCTGCTGGCTTGAGTTCAAGCTAGCAGAGCCACGCTGAAAAACAACAAAACAAATTTTTTTTCCAAAATGTTTTTAAACAGGAATTTTTGGCCGATTAATTGCCCCTGAAATATGTACAGAGACTGAGAAAAAAATAAACTGTTAACAAAACAGCGCTCTTCAGTTACGTCAATAAAGAAATCCAATATTATTACTTAAAATCGCGAAATAATAATTTTATAACCTGTGGGGATCTACTAGGTTTTAAGCCTAACTTATTACCACATTTTTAAATTTTTTTGCTCTTCGTTTTTTTTTCAACCTGTGGCTCTACTGACTCGAGTTCAAGATGGCAGAGCCACACTGAAAAACCGCAAAACAAAATTATTTTCCAAAATGTTTTTATAAGGAATTTTTGGCCAATTAATTGCCCCTGAAATATGTAGAGAGACTGAGAAAAAAATAAACTGTTAGAAAAAAACAGCGCTTTGTAATTTTGTCAATAGCAAAATCCCATACTATTACTTAAAATCGCGAAATAACTTTATAACCTGGGGTTATCTACTAGGTTTTAAGTGTAATTTATTGCTAATTTATTACATTTCAAATTTTTTTGCTCTTCATTTTTTCAAAAAAACCTGTGGCTCTACTGGCTTAAGTTCAAGCTAGCAGTCACGCTGAAAAACCACAAAACAAAATTCTTTTCCAAAACGTTTTTATACAGGAATTTTTGGCCAATTAATTGCCCCTGAAATATGTACAGAGACTGAGAAAAAAATAAACTGTAAGAAAAGCGCTTTTCAATTTCGTCAATAGAGAAATCCAATACTATTACTTAAAATCGCGAAATAATAACTTTATAACCTGTGAGTATCTACCAGGTCTTACCCTAATTTATTGCTAATTTATTACATTTCAAATTTTTTTGCTCTTCATTTTTTCAAAAAAACCTGTGGCTCTACTGGCTTAAGTTCAAGCTAGCAGTCACGCTGAAAAACCACAAAACAAAATTCTTTTCCAAAACGTTTTTATACAGGAATTTTTGGCCAATTAATTGCCCCTGAAATATGTACAGAGACTGAGAAAAAAATAAACTGTAAGAAAAGCGCTTTTCAATTTCGTCAATAGAGAAATCCAATACTATTACTTAAAATCGCGAAATAATAACTTTATAACCTGTGAGTATCTACCAGGTCTTACCCTAATTTATTGCTAATTTATTACATTTCAAATTTTTTTGCTCTTCATTTTTTCAAAAAAACCTGTGGCTCTACTGGCTTAAGTTCAAGCTAGCAGTCACGCTGAAAAACCACAAAACAAAATTCTTTTCCAAAACGTTTTTATACAGGAATTTTTGGCCAATTAATTGCCCCTGAAATATGTACAGAGACTGAGAAAAAAATAAACTGTAAGAAAAGCGCTTTTCAATTTCGTCAATAGAGAAATCCAATACTATTACTTAAAATCGCGAAATAATAACTTTATAACCTGTGAGTATCTACCAGGTCTTACCCTAATTTATTGCTAATTTATTACCACATTTTCAATTTTTTTGCTCTTCATTTAAAAAAAAAACTGTGGCTCTGCTGGCTTGAGTTTAAGCAAGCAGAGCCACGCTGCAAAAACACAAAACAAAATTATTTTCCAAAATGTTTTTATACAGGAATTTTTGGCCAATTAATTGCCCCTGAAATCTGTACAGAGACTGCGAAATTTTTTTTTAATAATATACAATATATTAATTAATAATTATATATACATTAATAATAATAAATTAGCAATAAAATGACCAAAAATTATGACATAAGAAAAAATTTGAAAAGGAGTTGTGGCTCTGTTAGCTTGATTGACATTCGCGACCCCCAGGTTGAGCACCGATGGCTTATGGTGAGTATTTAATGATTTGATCCAATACAGGGTAAAATTCCGCGTCAAAGGTTTCATTGGT
This sequence comes from Philopedon plagiatum, assembly GCA_963971165.1. Classification (NCBI taxonomy): domain Eukaryota; kingdom Metazoa; phylum Arthropoda; class Insecta; order Coleoptera; family Curculionidae; genus Philopedon; species Philopedon plagiatum. The sequence continues at coordinate 33,427,524 of OZ020196.1, read as the reverse complement.
CGGCCGTTGGCAGCAATGGCAGCTAGCTTCAGGTTCATTTTGGACACTAAGCAAATCACTAAACCTGTCAAAACCTAACTGATCAACTAGAAAATATTAATATAAACCAGTACTAAATCTTAAACCTTTTTAGTGAATCTGAATGTCAATACTGTTGTTGTTTCGGGAAGAAAACAGTTTCCTTAGTATTTTCTAAAATTTACCATTACCAAGGAAGTCAAGTTAGGGGCAAACCTGCGACATAAGACATAATCGAGGTTAGTAGCCCAAGTCAGGTGGTTGTTAATGTTTAACGCCAGGATCTTCCATTGCTGGACTTCTTTAATTAGGCCAAGTCTGGCACTGCTCAGTTTGCTTGGGTCTCTATTATTTTGACTGTATTGAGCAAATTATTAAGCAAAAATTCCTTAAAAATCATATCTCACTGAACATCAATTGCGTTTTTGTCATGATTTAAAGATTTGTTGTACTGTTTTTGATGTAAATGTAAAGTAAAGGTACTCACGGGTTTTCGCTCTCCTTTTCTTGGTTCAGGGGACATTTTTGGATTAAAATAATACAAAAGCTTTTGCGGGAAATCTCCAGAAAATCGAGAAAAATCCTTGTAAAACCCAAAATATTTAAAATGGCTGTCTGTCGTACTGTCGTCAAAAAAAAATAAAGGGGTTTGTTATGACAAGATAGACAAGTGTGTGGCTACGTTCGGGATAGCCAACGGATTTGGAGTGGAGTGAAAGTAGATTCTTGTCCCGTGACTTCAGAGTTTTGGGAGTAAATCTTTCAAAGAAAAACGCTCTACGCCAAAAGTGCAAAAACATAACCTTAACAATAAACATGTGTTTGACTTGCATATGGGTTATATTTTAGACCAAGAATTTGATTACAATTATTAAATATGTTCAATTCTCTCATCCCCATTTTAAACTTTGCCAAGGAAGAATTTTGTGAAAGCTCCGTAAACGAAAAAATTTCTGAAGAAAAAGTTGAGAATTCTGCGGAAATAACGGTCCCATCAATGACGGACCAAAACTTAAAATGAATTTTAGAATTATCCCAGCTTAGAATGAAAACATTCCAATTTAACCGACATAAACAAAAAAATTAACTTAACCATAAAATTTTCAAACGCAGTTACACATGCCCGCTCCTAAAGCACCTCTCAGTGAGACGGGACTTTTGGAGTAAACACTTGTCACTCAGTTTTCGATACCCGAACGCCAGCGGATTCACTCTTTTTGCTCCGAATTTAATACTCGAACGGACGGAGCGCACTCTGGAGTGAATAGAATGCTAATCTCAAATGCACCTTTAACGAACGGCCAGGTGCTGGATCACGATGCATAGAATTCTATGCGATTTTGACACTAATGACAGTGGCAATGTGATGGATCGTTTGTTTTGTTTGAGTAGTCATGTGACTTTGACATAGGGCTGCCAGATTTTTTAAATTAAAAAGCGGGAGGTTCTCGAAAAGAAATTTTATTTAACGTAAACATAAGAAAACGAAGGATGTGCTAAAAGTAGTAGGTATAATAACAGGTACATATATAATATACAGGGTGTTTACTAAACATACGGCAAAAATGGTAGGAATGGTCAAGACTTATCGATACTTAAACTGATATGTACTAACTTCTAGCTTCACTGTATCAATTCAAAATTACAAGACGCTGTGTGGTTTTTCATAAATATGAAGTATCGCGGGAGGTTTTAGTGAAAATCGGGAGTTTGATTAAAGAGTCTAGGCGATGGGTAATACTTTATTACCCGGGCTTCCGCATAACCTCAAAAATATAATAAATGATGCACTTGTTAATAAGTTTACCGATTTCCAAGCATGAGCCACGTAGTCCAGTGGGTAAAGCATTGACCAAGACGTCTTGGTTCTAATCCGTGCTCGGCCGCAACTTTTTTTTTATTTTTGTCACTTAAAATATTATAAAAAATTAGGAAATCTGCTCTAAAAGGTGTATTGGAAACAGGTTAGCACTCCTTCCTCGATAAAAATTTTGTTTTGTCTTTTTTTAAAGGTCCCGAGCAAAAAAATATTCGTGTCTAGGTACCTTAACCTCAAAATTATGTTTTGTTTGTTGTCTAGAACGGTGGATCGGAGGGCACCCTAAGGTCGGAACAGGGTTAGCACCTGGTTAGGGGCCCTGACCAGTCTCTTTCCTCGCAAGCGAAGAAGGATCGGTGCGACAAAATCCACTATTGTTCCATCCTCTGCGCATGCGGAAGCCAGGGTTAAAAGTATTACCCATCCCCTAGACTCTTGTGAGTTTGATGACTTAGTTTACAAGGCGGGAGGTTCAGTTAGGAATCGGGAGACTCCCGCCTAAATCGGGATGTCTGGCAGCCCTACTTTGACACTTGGATCACGATGCATAGAATTCTACGCGATTTTGACACTAATGACAGTGGCCATGTGATGGATCGTTTGTTTTATTTGGGTAATCATGTGACTTTGACACATAGAATAGAATTCTATGTGGCGTGATCCGGGACCAGGAACTCGAAGTCACGTGATATTTGCATTGATATACACGTGGCATGCTGGCCAAGGTGGATTAACGGGATCTCGCGAAAATACACTCTTTTGGAGGACTTGAAGGGAGGAGGGCGAGCGGCGTATTCCTGTCAAACCGACGTCCTACCAAACCAAGGCTGTGTACCGTTGTCAAACCTGGTTAACCGCATCGGTTTCTTCGGTGACATTAATGACAGATATTGCGTTTCCAATCTGTCAACTTTTCAGATTACCGATACTTACGGGACACAAAACCGTAACCGAAGTTGACAACGGTACACGCCCCAAATGGCAATAATTAAAAAGTTGGGTTATATTGCTTTGTGTTCTGTCAAAACCATCTGATCGGACATCCGTAAAAAGTTAAACCAGACGAACTTTTTGCGGAATAAAAGCGTAACGTCAAAAATTCTGATGGTAACTGGAATTTTTATGACCAGCTCACGAGATGGCGCTCACATTTTGCGCCGTTTGCTAACACCCGAGAAGACCGATCAACTCGGCTAACACGGCAGAGTCCGTTCCGTCCGTTCTATCTTCTATGTGCTTCTATCCCACCATCAACATCAACTTTTTTCTATGATAGTCTGTTCTGTGATGGTCACCAAAACCAAATAAATAGTTGTATTCTGTTATTCTGTGGTTGTATTTAAATTATGAAATTTACTAAAACTTCTAAGCGACGTCATAAATTATATTAAAGTACAAAATTTCATGATGTTTATGTAATGTTTATATATTTACAAACATTTATTGATTCTTCTGCTTGCTTTTGTTGTTATGCGATGCGATGAGTTAGTAGATAGTAGATACAAGCAATGTTCAGAAGCAGAAGCTGGTTTGCTGGTGGATGGGGCCGTCCAAAGAATCCTCATTCTTTGGAACATCTAAAATACCTTTACAATGTTATGTCTAGAAATCAAACTGTTTCAGAGAACAACCGAGAATTGCTAGTTGAAACTTTAAGGTCTATTGCAGAAATATTAATTTGGGGTGATCAAAATGACTCTTCAGTATTTGAGTAAGTGAAATGAAGCAATGTAGAGAAATTTTCTCGGTATTAAAGATATTTAATTGCCGATTGATACCCAAAATATAATGCGGCTAGAACATAGAAAGGCCAAGAGTGGTTTTTTCTTTTATTAAAATGAAATAATTCTCACAATACCTAATTCTTCTGCAAAATTTGAACTTGTATTTTTTTAATTTGTTTAATTTTTTATTTGTGTGCAGTAAGCACCCTGTTTTTCAGGTTCCTAATTTACATGCTTCACCAAAGCATAATGGTCTGATTAAAACTTTTCATTGTTCCATGGCTATGCTAAAAGCAAAATGTTTGTCATTGAGAGTTTAGCAGTGTGTTTTAGAATTTAGTTATGTTTAAATATTTGGATTTTGGAATTTGGATCTTAATAAAAAAACATGATTTGGGATTAAAGCACAATTTCACTAATATAACTTGAGATACATATCTTAAAAGTCAATTTTAAGCAAAGACGTTTTGGGATAAATTTTTGTATGAGATGAAATAATCTACATATTCCTCTCCCTGTGACAGAATTTGTTAAAGGTCAAACTTAATAAGCGGTAGTCCTTTTCCTGATAAGGTTTTTTAAAATATGTACTTTAAAGCAGCCTCAAATGTGAACTAAAAGCAGGTCTCCAAAACTGAACACTGATTTGCATTTTTTTCACGTTTACATGAATAAAGAGAACATTATGCGGTACTTACTTAACATATTTTTTGTTTTAAAAATTTTTAATTGGGACACAGGCAAATAACTGATAAAACTACATACTACACATATCAGAATTACATAGTTTTCAGTGTTCATAAAGTTGTCAGTGTTGTGTAAAGTTTTGGTTCCAAAGTTATTGTGCACAATGTGCACAAGCGTGAGACCAAATAACAGTGCAGGACATCATCTCAGTGACTACTACAGCTAGCAAAACTAAAATTGAGGAGCTCAAAATATATCGTGTAGGCTAGTATACTGCAGAGAAAAGAAGACTTATTAAAATCATTTTTCCATCTAGAAACAAAGCTGTCAAAGTTCTTTGCAACAAAATAAGCTACCAGAAGACAATGTACTTGAAAAATAACCAAACTCAATGAAACTACATCAAAAAGCTAATGGCCTGAATCCTGAATTCAAGGAAAAAGAGGAAAACAGAGGGAGAGACCTAAAAGTAAAGTATTTCAACAGTATTCCAAGAATTATCAGATTAAAAAAGTAACAGAAGATCTCCACCAGAGAGCAAATAGGATGGTTGAGGTGTTGTTTCTCTACACCAACGCCAAGGCACAAACCAGAGTTATTTTATTATTATGGTATTTAGTATTATTTATGTTATTATTTACTATTAATATGGCAGCATCTCATCGGTTTCCACCGCTTATTGCTGCTAGCAGTAATAATAATAATAATAATAAAAATAATAATAATTAAGGTTGGCCAGGTTGTTCTGTTACCAGAGGCGCCGATGCCGAAAATAAAGTACATACCTATACCGTATTTGACAATAATAATTTAATACCTGGGCGCTGCCGTGATTGTGTGAAATAAAAAACCGGTCAAGTGCGAGTTCAACTCGCTCATAAAGGGTTCCGTGCGGCGTGCCGAATGTTAAAGAATTTTTTTTTCCATTGAATAGTCTTGCAACATACATTAAAATTGTCAAAATGGCACACAATTTTACCATATAAACCATTACCAAATAAAAGAAGATATACCGCGCAGGTAGGCGTAGCCATTTACGTCACCCTGTGACCAATTCCGCGATATTTTTTTGTAAACGAAACACGTCTTTTTTAAGATCGCGTTGTGTTTTCAACTATTTTTTGGTGTTTTTATATTACTTTTAGGAGTTTAAAAGTAAAAATGAGATGTGCTGTGTATGGTTGTAATGTGGACAATCAATCACTCAATGTAATCAATGTATGTATTTATCTCTTTATTTATATGATTATTTTAAATCATATACTATAAAATTTTGATTATAAGCAGGAGGCAAAGTATATTGCCAATAGAATTTATATAAAATCGCCTTTAACTAACGCAAACTCTATATTGCGCGTTATAAATTTCAAAAATAGGACACAGCGTGACGTCATGCGCGAACCCGGATGAATTTGACACGGTTTGGTATCATACCTTCTTTTATTTGTATCATGCAATTTTACCGTCCGGGCGGAGCATAAATCGACCTCAGGTGCCAGGCAGTACCAGCCTGCGCAATACATGTGCGCGCGGCAAAGCGTGCGCGCACACTTATTTTTGAGGGGAACTTTTTTCCCAACTTTTGCTTTTGACTTCTTAAGTTTTCGTTTTTTTTTTCATCTGCGCAAACCGAGCGTGCTAGACATGCGCACGGAATTTCTGGGGATGTACTTTGGAGTCTACATTGAACCCATCCACTTTTAAGAGTATGTATATCTTCAACTGTAAAACTATAACTACCTATTTAACTTTTCAACTTTTTTATTCTTCGTCTTTTGTATTTTTCCTTTTTTGGACATCTGCGCAGTAGTCCAAAATGCGTAGAACGCCCAAACCGAGCGTGCTAGGCATGCGCATGGAATTTCAGGGGATGTGCTTTTATTTGAATCCATCCACTATTAAGAATATATCTCCAGTAGTAAAGTTACAACTACGTATTTAACATTAGAGACCGGATTTCAATATTACATGACGCAAAAATCGGGATCGGACTCAGGTAAGTGATGGAGAAGGTAAATGAAATGATATTAATATTATATTTTGTCAACAAGTCATATGTGACAATCTGTTTAATAAATATACTTAGTGCAAGTGAAAAGTTAACCTTTAAATCGAATAGATAAAAACGAGTGAACTATACATATAAAAGTTACACACTTTTTTTAGTCCTACCTTTCAGAATCCTGCTTAGGGCATAGAAAAAATGAAATATTATTACGATCACTATTATTACACCCAACGACACTACAATACCAATGATGAGACGCCATTAAAAAAAACAAATTTTATTTGACGCACTCGGTACTTTCCTTTTAGCGCCACGAATTCCACGTGCACAAACTACGCCGTGCAACCAGCGCCTGATTTTGCCAGGAATCGAGCGCTACGGGCTTAGGCGAGAGGTAATCAACGGCAGAGGGGAGATTTACAGCGCAATAAGCAAGTGACTAGACTAGTTAGAATCGATGCCATGGGTATTGAGAATTTTGCATTCTGTGAGAAATTTACAATATTGTATGTGGTACGGAACCCTCTGTGCGCGAGTCGAACTCGCACTTGACCGTTTTTTATTTCACACAATCAGGGCAACTCCCATGAAATAAATTATCTGTGTCAAATACCGTATACGCATGTACTTATTTCCGGCATCGATTCCTCTCGTAACAGACCAAAAGTAGCCAAGTTTATTTATATGTGCACGGAAGAAAACTGCCAGACAAATGTTAGTTTTGGAGACCTGGTTATAGTGTTTATATAGATATATATATATATATATATATATATATATATATATATATATATATATATATATATATATATATATATTTGTATAATTTTTTTTTTGCTTTTGTGACGGAATGTTCCCTTCGATCGTATGAACTTGAAAAAAACTGATTTATTTTTGGAGAAGACCAGCTTTTAGTTGATGTTTGAAGCCGCCTCGAGGTCAACTTCATCTACATCTAAATGAGATAAATATAGCTGTGTTTAATTGCATCCAAAATAGTTTACTATTCCCAACTAAACTTTAGGTTCAATTTTGTGCGTTGTTAACAATTCTGTATTATATCATAAGTAATCATAACTTTTTTTTAGCTTTTTTCTTGAAAAGAACATGTTATCGTTTTTTTTACGGATTATGAGACAAAGAAGTGGTGGCTCAAATTATGTATGCGTTCAGTTGCTGCAAACGTTAAATATATTGTTTGAAAATATCAGGAATGAAACGTCCTTATGTGAGTATTATTTTATGATGGTAGGTAAAAACTTATGTTAAGTTATTAGTGCAACTATTTCATATTCATACCCAAAATTTAATTTCTTGATTTTATAAGTTTTATTTCACTTGTAGTTGCCTCTGTTTTTTAATTAACATTACGTGAGGGGTGTAACATTGTACAGTTTTCCCCAAAATTTTAGCCACGCCAGTTTTCGCAAATTCTGACGCACTAATTAAATGTGACCAATTTATTATTAGAACAGTATTCGCGATACATTTAATATAAGCTTACCTAATTTTATTTTAAGATATTTAGGTAATTACTAATAATAATAATAATAATTGTAACTATGCCTTTAAACATTAAAACCTACAGTAATTACGATTTTGACAATACTTAGCAACGCAGCATCCGACCCGTCTATCGATTTAAAGCCGCGGGCATGCGCTCTAGGTTGTTTTTGCTTTCTTGTCGATATGTCAAGATTATTTGCGTACATAACTACAGAATATAGGTTTGATTTGAATTTTTATGTTGATTTGTTCCCAAACTTTAGTAGAAAGAGGTACCAAAAATACGGTTTAATTTTGCTTTGGTGTTTTGTGTTATTTGTAAAATACTTTCATTTGTGTATGTGGCAGCACTGTCCTGTTAGAGAGTCGTTGCTCCACAAGAAGTGTTGAGGATGAGAATCTAAAATGGCACATTGTGGGGAATGTAAATTGGATTTCTGTAAACCCTCTAACTTGAGAGCTCACGTTAACAGGAAACATCCAGGTACCTGGTACCTACATTTCTATTATGCAATAACTATTGTTTCTCTTGTAAATACGTTATGTTAGGCTGGGCTTAACCTAGCTCGAAACCGGAAGTGGCAGCTTTTCATGTAATTTTTTGTAGGGGTGAAATCTATAGTAGATATTTAGTAAATAATGGTTGTGGAAGATATGTTGTAACAAATAATATTTTATATGTATGTAATAAGTTTCGTCTAAAGTAGAAAAATACTACAACAATTTAAATAATCACTAACATAACAGTTTAGAATGTTGGGAAATTTTCAGGATTTATGACTGCTTTTCGTTTTGGTACTTATAGGGTGGCTCCATCTCGTAAATACTTATGAAGTTGAATGAAAAGTAAACAGTATTCTGCCCTATTTATATAGGTTTGATTGGGTTTGCTTTTGAAAAAAGTACTAAATATTAAACAAAGCCGTTAACATTTATGAAAGTAACTTTATTTATAAAGCACGTTGTTTTTATATAATGCGCGATACGTCTTCAAAACAAAATATTTATAGAATTTCCGAAGATCAGATTTACACGCACAAAATGTATATCCCCTACTCTGTCCCTTTTAACAGGTTTGTTAATTTCATTTCAGAAATTTTTGTGACATGCAATAAATTATTATAAATTTCAAATTTTGGATAGCCGTATAAACATACACATTTTAGTAGCGCAATTAGTTATTTCTCTTTATTTTTATAAATATTGTAGGAATCATATTTGTGCAGTTGGTGCGTCTCTTCTGTAATTTTGGCAGTAATTATTTTTGTTCAAATAAAATATGTACCCATACTTATACCAATGTGACGTGTTGGTTTACATGTAAATTTACAATAAGAAACTCGTGGACGCCATTACGTTATTCATTGGGGGTTAGAGCGACATGGCGACCTAGTGTGGGTGTGAAGCATAATGATCTCAGTGTCTACCCTGGAATGTCTAATTTTTTAATTAATTGATGTTTTGACAATGATAATTTGTAATAACATGTAAAATAGGCACTCTGTTAAGATGTTAAAGTGGAAGCATAATAAGTATTAGATACTTTTTATGTTACTATGAAAAACAAAAGTAGCTCTGAAAGGACAGTATATCATAAAGGATTTCTGACTTTCAAATCTTTGACCGAAAATATTAACAGTATTGGTAGTTTACAATTGTTTAATGGTTGCTTAAAGATGCATTTAAACGAAGAGTGATTAAAAAATGCATTCCAAAGAAAGGAAATAACTGTTTGTTGTATGGTCGATTTGTGACTATAATGCATGGTTATGATTATTATATGGTTATTGTTGGGTATTGGGCTTTTCCAAACCCCCATTTTGTTTTGATTTGTTTTACTTAGGCATTAATTAATTGTAAATCAACACTTTATTAACTTTAAAACCTGTATGCAAAATCACTCATCTTGGATACCATACCAGTTAAATTTTCTCTTGTAAGTTTTTGTTTTAGTTTAGTGACTATTTTCGAACACCAATTTTTTAACATGCATCAAAATAAAAAAAATTGTTTGCCAAAAGTGTTGTACCTATCAAAATTAAATAAGATATAAAAACTATTTTGAATAAGATTGTTTATTCGATAAAAAAAATCTTCAAGCAATTGACTTAAAGTTTATCAAAATATGAGCTTTTTTGTTTTCTTTTTTTTGTCTTCTGACAGCCCACGAAGACTGAAGTCTAAGTACCATGTACCGTGGGTGTACTGGGGCAGTCCGACTCATACATCCAGAGCTGGAAACATCCTTAGGGATTTCGCCAGCCCTTTAAGAGGATGTGTGGGGTGGTACCACCTCGGCCGAGGAAGAATTCCTCTACTACCTTCCTTGTTTAGTGCTTGTTCTACTTAGATATTCAATATTTAATCCATTACGTAATACCTAGGAGCAAAATAAATGTGTGAAAAAATGCATTTTGGTAGTATCAATTTACATACCAAATTTCATCCCTGTAGCAAAAACATTTTTTTATTGGAAACAATAAGGTAAGTTGGGTTAAATCGTTCTATTTTGAGTCATAAATATGTGGTAGCATTGTTCAGAAACACCCTATTTATTTAAATTTATTTTGCATAGTAGCATATTGTCCCAATCCCAAATAAGGCTACTAAAGAAAACGGACAGAACTGAGTTCCGTTTTTTTTTCCAAACCGTTCAATAACTGTGTGATATAAAATTTTTCTATTTGGTCCCAGATTCTAAAACTAATTTTCAGCTTAACTTTCAAAGATTATAAATGCAAAAAGGTATATGAAGTTACCCATAACGTAAAGTAGGTTATTTATGTCGGGAGAATAATTATGTATAGTTCCCGTCAACGATAATTCATATTCGTATAAAAACTGATTTTTTTTTTAATATGCCAACTGTCCAAGATATTTACTCCAGGCGAATAGGTTTTCTGAACCGTTTAAATAAATAATAAAATAAATTCGTTATTTGTACAAAATTATTCAAATTTATTGCACACAGTGTATTTAAATTAGCTTACACCTTCCTTCAGACCTTTTGAACTTGCAAGGAAAACTAGAACAATACAAGGGTTAAAAAATATAACTAATTTAATATATGCGCCCGGACTAACATTTTTATCTGGCTGGGCTGGCGATTCTTTGTTCGGGGACAAAAAATCGCCAGCCGAGACATGATACAAATCAAAGAAGATATGATACCGCGCAGGTAGGCGTGGCCAGTTACGTCACGCCGTGACCAATTCCGCGATATTTTGTAAACGAAACACGTCTTTTTTAAGATCGCGTTGTATTTTGGTGTTTTATATTACTTTTAGGAGTTTAAAGGTAAAAATAAGATGTGCTGTGTATGGTTGTGATGTGGACAATCAATGTATGTATTTATCCCTGTATTTATATGATTATTTTAAATCATATACTATAAAATTTGTATTATAAGCAGGAGGCAAAGTATATTGCCAATAAAATTTATATAAAATCGCCTATAACTAACGTAACCTCTATATTGCGCGTTATAAATTTCAAAAATAGGACACAGCGTGACGTCATGCGCGAACCCGGACGAATTTGACACGGTTTGGTATCATATCTTCTTTTATTTGTATCACGGACAGCTACCATACCCAAAAAAAAAATCAGTTTTAAACGAATATGAATTATAGTTGACGGGGACTATACAATTTTTTTTGTTTCAGATTACTTGTTATCGAATAACCATGTTAATTCAATAATTGTGCATAAGTTTGATTTTTCTGATGAAGAAGTAATGGCTTATTATATTTCTTTTTTAAAGACACTCAGCCTGAAGTTAAATGCTCATACCATACATTTTTTTTATAATGAAGTAAGTATCCATAAAGTACGTAAATTAATAGTACAAACTAAATTAACATTAGTAGCTGCCTTTGTAAAAACTACTCAAACTTAAGGATTTACCAAAATGTTTAAGGCTTAGACCAGTCTAACGTGAAAGTAAGCAAAGTAAGTTTTACATAAATAACGTAAAGAGGATCCCACAAGTACAACCCACTAGGGAACTGCAAGTTTTAATTCATTTATTTACTAAATAAAAGTGTCTATACAAAACTAAAAAAAACTGGTAAACCAAATAAAAAAAATATTCACATAATCATTTATAATAAGAAACATATGATACGTCACTGGCTACGATATGATACTAATGCGCGGATTGCAGTTGCTAGTAGTACTAGAGTTACTTTAGCGAACGTCTTGCCAGTGCCAGTAGTTGTTTGTCCTGCCAGAAGGCCAACTTATGAGAAAATTTCACCTGATTTGCGCCATGCCAGCATGGCCAAGGTGTTGTTCAAAAGTAGGACAAACGCTTGTACACTCTATTATTAACATTCCAGTATATGCCAGTCGTTAAACACTTTTTTGACTTAGGCCGCCACTTTTCATACAGGTGTCTTGCTTGTTTGAGAATTACAAGATCAATCAAAACTTTCTCACTCGCAGGTGTGAAGTCGATGTTGGCACTTATCTATGCACAGGAATATGCATAGAAGTATAGGCCTCTGCAAAGTTATCCAAACACAAGAACTAAAGTCAATAGATCTGACCGACTGGTCATCTACAATGTTTGCAAATATTAATTTACCTACGAGTAAATAGATGATGTGACCACACCCCGATATCACTTGTTCACGTCTAATCTATTTATTTTATGAATTTTTTGCTGTATTAAACATATCTAGGTATAAAATTTTTATTAGAGAAAATAAAACGTTATTGGTGCGCATAATATTTCATAACTTTGTCGTTAAATTACTATAAAGCTTTACAAATGTCATTGCAGTTGTTAAATAGTCTTCACATCAAAAGCTTGGTGTGCAGATTATTTTCTTTACACAGTAGATAACCCACTTCAGCATTTTCTTATGTATTAATTTTATTTAGAATTATATTGGTAGGTTTTCAAATAGTTAATTTAATAAAAGAAAACTATACAATTTTCGATACTGGGTGTACACGTAAGGCGAATCACTGACATTTACAACTGGTCTGTTTTGGCAGTGATGGGTCTAAGGTGAGAATCATGGGTTTAAATTAACAGGTATAATAAGCCAACTGAGTTTGTACTGTAATCACAAAAACAGTGTAAGTCTATGCAAGTCTAAGTTCATACTATTTTCGTAATTGCCACCATCAGTAATAATTTTTTTTATAATAATTTTAATTACATTATATTAAATATCTTACATTTTAACTTTTTTTAGCACACCAATGATTTTCCTTTATATACAGAAGCTATTAAGTTTTTTAATCATCCTGAATCAATGGTTCGAATAGCGGTACGCACGTTAACCCTTAATGTATATAAAGTAGAAGACGCCAGCATGTTGGCTTTTATAAGGGACCGGACGGCGGCACCATATTTTTCCAATATTGTGTGGTTTATAGGAAAACATATACAGGAACTGGATATATGTGTTCGAAATGATGCTGAGTAAGTGTTGCACTGTCAGAGTGGTAATTATATCTTGGAACTAAATATGGTAGTGTTTATACAGAACTATTGAGAAAGTAGACTGATTACATATTTGGACGTATCTTTTAATCATTATAAACAACTTTTCTTAAGAACCATTAGTCCTGTTTCTAAAAATAATGTTTTCTCTTGAGCGACTTCCATATTTTTGTAACTACCCTCCGTGCTGCCTGACATAGCAATGGGCTCTTTCACAAAATCTGAATCTCATAATTTTGATACTAACATCATAAATCAAAGTATGTTATATGTGCTTTACAGTAATAAAAAGAAATTTGAGATATTTCATAATTTTTTAATCGAGAAATAAAAACTTGTTAAAATTCAGTTGAATTCAAAACATCTAGAAAATGACGTCGGATCTTTGTTGCCAATGAGCTACGACTCGTGTATCATGCTAGAGCAGCCGATTGGCTATCGCATTCGTGTGCGGCTGTTCTGTCAGTATCATTTGTTGATTGTTTTGTTCAGCCTCATCTTAAGAGGTAGATTTCCAAATATGTAATATTTAGTGGGAGGGGGGGGGGGGGGGGAGAAACTATAAAAGATTTTTAGTGGATAATGATTGTGTGAGATATACTTAGACATGTTTTATCTCTGCGTAGTAAATTGCGTCTAGAGTTAGGGATTCACGATCTAAATCGATTTCTTGGCAAGATCGATTTTTTCCAAATGAAAATCGGTTTTTGAGAATCGATCTTTTACCCTTCGATCCTGCAAGGAGATCGGCGATTTTACGATTCTTCTGGTATTTTCATGACTGTGAACTTTAAGACTTTATTAATAATTGGAAATTAATATTTATATGTAATTCTTTCCAAACGATAGGAACGCTGCGCCACGATCCAAAAGATCCTAGTAACAATTAGGAAAGGAATCAGGAAATAGTTAAACTGCGCCATGTATCATTTTCTAGAAAAAAAAAACAAACCTGAAATCATACAAAACAGCGATGCCGGTCATGTCGATACGTATCTTTGGACAGTTTGTTATTTTACGGTTGTCATTTTTTCGTTCAAATGTTTTCTATTTTATTAGTTTTCATTAAATTACTATGTTTTTCATGATAGCATTTTAAATCAAATATTTCCCCCTCCATACCCTTCTATAACTTAAAAATTAACATAAAAAACATATAATTTAAATTTTTCTTTTTTTTAACCACAACTGTACAAATTATACTTTAAGAGTTTTAAATAGCATTGGTTTGGAATGGACACTGTTTAAACTCCCGGCTCCCCTCTCCTACGCCAAAATTTTTCCAAAGATCGATTTTTTAAAAGATCGATCTCTTAAGGTGATCTAAATAATGAATCGATCTCCATAATCACGATCTAAGAGCGCTTCGAAATATCGATTTTTTGAGATTTGGTGAATCCCTGTCTAGAGTAAAAAAAGATATCGAAAAAATCACTAAAAAAATATTGAACGTCGAAAGATTTTCATGATTTAGGACTTTTGTTTTTGTTTTGGCACTGGAGAATGACTCCATCTCGTAAAAACTCGTAAGTTAGAAATTAATGTTGGCTAAATTATCCATAAACTTAATTTTTTAAAGAAACTTAACTGGCTTAAGAAAAACCTTGAATTCCTTGAATAATAATAGTTTATAATAATTACAACGATTAAGAAAGTGTTTATATTAATACAAAATTACTGATTCTCTACATACCCACCATAGTTAGTTATACACTTTCCAATATTATCTCTTAATTTACTATTAATTGAATTAAAAATAAATCTAGGGTGATCTCGGTTTAATTTTAAAATTTTACTTCTTAATTTTCCACCTATAATTTCTAAATTTTATTTTTCGCGTATCTTTTTCCTTTTGACAGATATTGTAAACACGAACATGATATTTTAAAGATAATGAAATACTAAACAAAAAAGGTCTTCATCTCTTCATCCGTGTCGATGAACCTTACCGTTAAGTCACAGATTAGGATTAAAGATTTTCTATCATTAAATCCGTTGTTTAAATGGAAGCAAAAAATCAACCAACCAATTAACCAAAACCGATACCAAATTCAATACCGTTTTAATTTCAAGAATATTTTCACTAATTTCAAGACATTCAACACCGAAGAAAGTTTTACTTATTATTTATTCTTTATCTGTCGAATAACAATTCGATTGGGGTTTTTTACCATGGTAACGTGATTTTTTGCTTCCCTATTTAAAACACTGATTGATAATGATAATAAAATCTTTAATTCTAATTTGCGACTAAACGGTGAAGTTTATCGACTCTGGTTGGTAGTACCTTTTTGGTTTAGTATTTTATTGTCTTTGAAATATCATATATATATATATATATATGTATATATATATATATATATATATATATATATATATATATATATATATATATATATATATATATATATATATATATATATGTTTGCAATATCTGTCAAAAGAAAAAAGATATGCGAAAAATAAAATTTGGGTTTTAGGTAAAGTGCCTTCTGGTGTCACAGTAGAGAAACATTTTTATGGCAGACTGATATAAACCACAAAGCTGAATCTCTGTGCCAAATATCAATTTGATTAGTTGATAAATAGTCGAAATATGTAGATAATAAGAAAAAAAATTGAACTTTGACAGGCTGTAACGCGGAAAATATGTAGATTTCAAATTTTTGTTACGTGGCTTACTACCTTTATGATCCTGATGCATTTTTCGAACCCCCTGTACCTATATTCAGTAATAAATTTGTTTTTAGCCATCAATCCCAAAATAGACTAGCCGACCTTGTAGCAGAGCATCTCGATTATCTACATTACTTAAACGACATTCTTTGCTTAAACATCACTGACTTGAATCACGTTTTAACGGACCACCTTCTTCACAAGTTGCTCATTCCATTGTACATTTATTCACTTGGATCACATCGAAGAAAATCTTCAATATCCGACGGAGTTAATCAGACTGTAGCGAAAATTTTAAGTAAAGGTAAGATAAGGCGCTGTGTGCCTCGACTAAGTTTAACATAAAAGGTCTTCCCACTTCTATTTTTTTCAGATTCTGTTAATGTGGTGTAGCCTTAGTAATTTAAGCCCAAAATGAAAATCCTAGGTCAATAGTTTGAAAAGAAAACTTGATTTTACTTCTTTTTTTTTGGTTAAGCGGCTTTATTTTATGAAAAAGAATAGTAGCTAAATTTTTTAAGGCGTGTAATCTTCTTTTAAGTCCTGGAAATGACATCTCCTTAGTGGACATATTTAATATTTTTAAATAGTTTTGATAATCCTGAAAAAAGATTAACAAAAGAGTTTTTCGTCAGCTTTTGGTACATATGTATATTTTAAATGGTATTTTCAGATATAATGGTTTATGAATTCATTTTAAAGATAATGCAATTATCAACAAACCAAAAAAAATTTTGCCTCTCTATCTACATATGAGCCGGTCAGAGGAAAAGTGCATGTCGGTTTGCTTGTGCGTTATACCACTTTTCCTCTGAAGAACGGCTCATATGTTCAAAAGATATAGAACCTTGAAAAATTCCAACAAAAGATTTATGAAATCAGAATGTGATATAGCTCAATAATTATAAGTTATGGTTAAAACTGTTCATCATTTTAAAAAAGTTGACTCAGTTTTAAGCAAAAAAGTCATCCTTTATCTGGAATGAAACCAAAGATAGGATCGTCGGAAACTCCATGTCCGCGCCACGGCGGGTATTTGCAAAAAAGTACATTCGTTTTATTTTGATTGTTACAATAAACAGTCATTTTGTGCATTAGTTTTGAACAGTGACGAAGCCGAGAAATCACGAAGAAAAATCGGTTTCATTTATCTGATACGGAACGCAAATGCCCTGTAATATAGCTAAATCGGTATTTTTGTCTAAAATGTTTGAAAACCTTTCACAAATTTTTATGCTAATGCTGTTATAAAAAAGGACAATCCTCTGCGCGACCCACAGTACCTAGAGTTCCCCTACCAAATTACGTCGTAATTGACTCACTACTGCTGTGGAAGGTCGTGGATCTGTCCCTCTTCTTCTTTTGACACATACCCAACGAAAAGAGAATTACGCTTGCTTCTCTCAAACCAGAACGGAAAGCACCATAGCAACCAGCTGTATGCCACGAGACTTGCTCAATTTTTCCTATTAAGTCAGAGGAAACCGCCCTGCCGCTACATGAAAGTGCGAAATTATTTTACAATTTTAAATCCAAATTACAAAGCCGTATTATTGACGAAACGCTTTATATTTTTTAAACTGATTGACAGTTATTTTCAGGGGTCTTACGAATTTTACGCTATTTGTAATCAAAGCGTAAGATCCCTCTTGCCAACACAGTGTCCCGCCACTATATTCACAAAATTTCGCCGAGCTCTAATTATACTGTTAGTTATTATAATACTAGTACTAGAGCGCAGAAATGCAACTTTACTATTTATTTACTTTTAGGTTCTTCAGGGCCTGAGTCTTCAAGATTACAAGATCCTGCAACTGGGAAAGTATCTTGTGTAGTATCTTTATTTTTATTATCACAAGTTTTTTTAATCATATCGCATTCGCCTTTGGTACAGACATTAGCATGGATCATTTTGAAAACTGATCGGAGTGTATTTGAAAAAGGTATGGAAATATAAAATAGGGTTTTTTTTCAGGATAAGATATACGAAGTACCTGTTTGAGCTGTAATGTTCAGGACACAGCAAAGATTTTGTCTTATGAATTGGTTTATCATTGTTTTTCAAAATTTCAAGGTACTTTTCGTCACAAGTAATACTAGGTTTAAATATCATATTTTTAAAATTTTAACAACGAATAACTTTAGTGTTTAAAAGTTTGTTCGTTTTAAACATGTTTTTAAATCTACTTTGAAAATTATATTGTGAACATGCTATAGAGGGATTCGCGTGTCCTCTCGTTTTTTGAATGATGACATTGATCACGTGATAAGTAGCTATAAAATTTTCCCAGTTTTAAACTTCACGTTCACCGTCTGTTTTTGATATTTCTGACGTGTTTTGCTGTAGGTTTTTTTTTTTGTAGCGTTTTTTATAGTTATCTTTGGCTTGGCATGACTTTAAAAAAGTTTAACAAATGAGAATTAGACACATGAAATTTTTGTTAGTCAACAATGATATCCTGCTATGGCAAAAGAATGTACTATGTCAAAAGAATTCCTGGGAGTATATCTTTTTCTATAACAAGGTACCGTGTATCGAGATAATTCGTGGATTTTACTATACCAGGGGCGCGCGGTCCATAGAAGCGCGGGAAGCACCACTTCCCTCAACTTTTGGAAATAAAGAAATACATTTTTATGCATTAATAATGCGAAGTTTGTTATACTATAATTTTATAAAAATATTGAAAGAATTTATCTGAAATCTTACGTAAACCTAAAATAATTTATTGCGTAAAACACAACCAAAGAATTTTATTAAAAATATTTTCCTCATAGTATACAGGGTGTTATGAAAACCACTACATATATTTGAATGGGTGACTCCTAGAGTAGTCTACAGACATTCCCAATACTTTTTTCCCTCAAATCGCATACTTTTTTTATTTAAAAAAATACCCTAAACAACCCCCGTATCCGACGCTTCTAAAAGGCATGACGTCATAAGCTCTAATATAAAGAAAAAAATGATCCAGCCGGGGCATTGCCAACATTAAATATTATCGTCATATCTCATTTTTTTCAGTTTAAGTAAAACCGAAAAATATGGGATAGATGTAGAATAAAATAATTCAAAGGTTTTAAAATAAGGCTACACAACACTGCCTTTATTAAAGAAGAAAAGGTAAATTAGGGTTTTTCTAAAAAGTTAGTGCTGTGAACAGAACCGATAAAACTGAAATATTTTTTTTTTGAAACCCGTTTATTTTTTTTTACTAAGAGTGAGATGTATTTTACATAAAAATTGAGTTTTTTTATATACAAAGCTATATATAGCTCGTGGAGACTTGCCGCAATTATAGGGACATTGGTTACCAGCCATAATGCATCGAGTAGCGCTGACAGTGCAGACAAATAGAATTTAAAATATAAAATTCACAAGAGGTTTGTTCCAACACCCACTTGAACACAAGGCCTCAGCGCACAAACGTGAAGTCATCGTATGAAGGCTTATGGAACCATGGCTTATTAGTAAATTAAAGGGTTGTTATCTAGTATTTTAATATTAAATAATAAAAACGGGGGATAAATAAAAATAAAATATTCAATAGATAACTAATAGTGGATTATACTTAAATATTAACGTAAAGCTTAGCTTTTGAAGTAGAATTACACTATTTTTAATTTATTGGTCAAAGGATTTTTATGTATGTCAATCAATAAGCATTTATTAACACTTTGCAATTTATTATAGGCCTTAGGTCTAATGCATCAGATTACTGAGATTTGCCACAGGTACCAGCAGTCACTGTTAATTTTATTTGGTTTTTATTCATTTAAAAAAGTAATAGTTTTATATCTGGTGCTTTCAAGTGGGTTGAATTTTGTTTCTAATGCGAATAGCTATTCGTATATAACAAAACAGAATTCCTTTTTTTACGGTATCAAGTTTTATTTTATTATGCTTACGGCGTACGAGAAAACTTTTGCCTTGACGTCCATGTTTGAAAAATATTATTTGTGTATTTTGGAAAAAAAATTGTAAGACAATTTTGTGTTTTTAATTTCAAATAAGAACATACTTTTTAGGTGTTAATAAGTTATTAGAACATTATGAAACAGAAAAGAAAAATTTAGAAGAAAGCTTAAATGATGAAGCCAGTGGTGTTAGTTCGAAAGATAGTTCGAGCTCCAGAGAAAATTTGATAGAAGATCTGAGAAATATTACAGATGAAGAAAAAGAAAAATTAGCAAAAAATCCAGCGGAAAATGTGGCAATAGAGAAACCTTTTTTAGAAACTGCATATAGCGCATTGGATTGTTCCGAAAATGACTATGCGGCTTTATTGGCCCTTAGTTTACTATATGCGATGGCAAATAACAAGGGTGAGTTTATTATGACAAATCAAACAAAATGTTTTAAAAGTTAATAAGTTACCTTGTCACTTTTGGTTAACTATAGTGTGACTGTCGGATATAGATAACTGAATTTTGGCATAGTTGTAGTTAAAAATACACACGAGGCAAACCTGAACAATCGTGAAATTCGGAAGCAATCGATAGGGATATCAAATTAAAGCAAAATTAGTAACTTAAGAAATTAAATATATGAATATTATTTCTTACTAAAAACACATTTTTCTTACCAAAAATTAGTAGATAAAACGTTGGGGACTGTTCCCTCTCAAAAAATTGGAGGCTCTCTTGATCATTCTTCCTTTTTTGCATTACATCAATATATCATTATATAATAATATATACTATATTAACTCGTCCGTTCCAAAGTTCGGATAGTCTCTGTCATAATATATTTTTTTCTCCCACCAGGAGATGATACACTTTCATGCATTCAGCCTTTGGTTACTTATCCCTTCTACTTATTACATAATTTCAGGTCTTAATCAATGTTTAAACAATAGAAAAAAAAATATTTTTTCCAAAACCACGGCAAATCTGTCACCATGCGGCCTGGTTATCGGCAGAGACGATAGTATAAAGACTAATTTAGGAATTTATTACAAATTGCAAGCAATTTGCTTACTTTTGCAAGGATAGTTTTTACCTTTTAGGTGTGACATCAGACATAATGGAGCAAGTTTTAAAGCCCAAAAAATCCTTCATATCAAAGTCTGCATCAAAAGATGTAAAGTATTCTTATAACATTTTCCTGGTAGAAAGGCTTGTCTTGATTATAAACTTGGCTTGTCAGCCAACCTGTAGGTACGTACATACATATTTTTTAATAAATTAATGGCAATAGTCTTTGCCAGTAACATAGATAATACGTAAATCTGTAAAAGTATTATTTCATCCTGGCATCAATAACTCCTGACACTTTTTATTCAAATATTTTAATAGTACAAAGTGCAAAGACCTTAGACCACAGTATTAAGTGTGTAGATCGATGACCCTGGTTAACAAACTCGTGAACATATAATTTTGTTTGCTATTTTAGGGTAAGGTTAGTAACTTTAGAATTAGCGTTAAAGCTACTACTGCAACTGGTGATATGTGATGGAAAAAATATATTATTAGAACATCATAGGCATTCAGTTGAAGCTGCCAAATCGCAAAGCATGGCTTTGCTTAGAAACTTTTATAAAAGTGAAGAAATATTTTTAGATATGTTTGAACATGAGTAAGTATTACACTTCCTATTTGTTTTGTTAGAATGCTTTTTTATAAAATATATTTTGTATGTAAACTTTTTTTGATATATTACATTAACTTTCTTTTTTAGATACTGTGATATGTCAAAAGGTTCATTAAATGTCGAATGGCTGTGTATGGATAGTGCAATTCTCTTGCCACCCGCTGGCACCCCTATGACAGGAATAGATTTTATTAAAAGGCTGCCTTGTGGCGAGGTAAATTATTTATGCTAATTAACGTAGTTTCTCTGTTTTAAGTTT
Organism: Philopedon plagiatum; assembly: GCA_963971165.1. NCBI lineage: Eukaryota > Metazoa > Arthropoda > Insecta > Coleoptera > Curculionidae > Philopedon > Philopedon plagiatum. The sequence continues at coordinate 33,405,776 of OZ020196.1, read as the reverse complement.
TGTTCCACAACACACATACATTATACAGGATGTCCTAAAAATCTTAGAACGGGCACATATATTTGCTACTAGTAAAGATAGACACCAAATTTGAGGTGTTTCTTATTGGTTAATAAATCTACTTTTTTATGTCATTTAATTTAAAAATCGTGAAAAAATAAAGTAAAAAGTTAAATACCTTTATTTCTTTTATTACTTTAAAAGTTGTTCAAAATGGCCACTACAACTTTTTGGCAGTAATAAAGTCGATTTTGGAACCCCTTTATCACATTTTCGAGAATGGCAGGTGTTTCTTCTTGGAGTTCTAAAATCGACTTTACTTGGGTTTGCTTGGGTCCACCAAAAAGTTCTTAGTGGTCATTTTGGACAACTTTTAAATTACCTATTAAGAGAAACAAAGGTACTTAAATTTTGTTCACATTTTTTAATTTTTATAGGCTTACCATTTAAAAACGAATTAAGATACGGACCTCGGGTTTACGGTAAAATGTTTCTTTTTTGAAGACTTTTAAAATGAGGTACCACACGGCATAGGGGTGCATTTAAAATTTTTGAACTCAACTCCTAGTGTCGCCCCTCAAGGGGGTTGAAAAAGTTAAATTACATAAAACAGATTTATTAACCAATAAGATACACCTAGAATTTGGTGTTTATCTTTTTTTCTTATCTAAGACATCCCACGTGGACTTCAAGCCTAAGTACTAATGTACCGTGGGTGTCGGAAGAGAAGGGAAATGTAGTCTATTGACACGGTATTTAAAGGATTAGAAGTTGGGACGGGAAGGGAAAACATCTGCAGGCAATTTGTTCCATAATGTGGAGACTAGATATGAATGAGCGTGAGAAGTGGTCTGTTCTAGGCTTTTGTAGCTGGACAATAAAGGGATGCATACGTGACGCCCTCTTGTTGTTCTGTTAGAAACAGTCAAGGGGGGATAATACCGGCTAGTTCTTCAGAACAAAATCCGTGGAAGTAGAAAAGGGACCAACAGCGCGGCGATGAGCGAGACAAGGGAGTTTTCTTGCGAGGACTGGGTCATTGATGAGTCGAATGGCTCTCTTTTGGATAGAATCAAGGAGGTTAAGTGTCGAAGGTGATATAACTTTTTTTCCAACTTTTTTTCGACTATTTTTAGTTTTTTTACATCTGCGCAGTAGACCAAAATGCGTACCACGCGCAAACCAAGACGGCTAGACATGCGCACGAAATTTCAGGGGATGTACTTTGGTGTCTACATTCAAACCTACCCATTTTCAAGAATATATCTCCAATATTAAAACTACAACTACGTATATAACATTTCTACGAATTTACGACGTCTTACTTTTTTGAACACTCTTAACTATGTGATATTGTGACACCGCACAACAAGAATATGGGATAAAACAGCAAATTTATTATAAATATATAAACACAATCTTACGGTGGTACGGAACCCTATATGCGCGAGTCGAACTCGCACTCGACTGTTTTTTTGATTTCACACAATCTCGGCAACGCCCATGAATTAAATTATTCATATCAAATACCGTATACGTACGTACTTATTTTCGGCATCGACGACCCTGGTAACAGGCCAACAGTGCCTGCCTTACTTATTACGTTAAAAGTTGTTTACAATGACCACCATGAACTTCTTCCCATTAATAAAGTCCATTTTGGAACTCTGCCAAGAAGTAACATCTGCCATTCTCGAAAAGACCTTTAAAATGAGGTACCACACGGCATAGGGTTGCATTTAAAATTTTTGACCTCAATTCCATAGCGTAACCCCCCAAGGGGGTTGAAAAAGTCAAATTACATAAAAAAGTAGATTTATTAACCAATAAGATACAACAAAAATTTGGCGTCTCTATCTTTATTAATAGTAAAGATATTTGCCCATGCTAAGACTTTTCAGACCCCCTGTATGGTATATCATTGTATCCGAAGTATTTTCGTATATCGCATTTTCAAATAACACAATGTGGGTAAATGAATATTTGTATTTTATTTTCAAATCGGATCCTAATTTTATTTCCAACTAGGTAGGTTAGAACCGTCCCTGGAATAGCCCACGTTTGCAAAGCTTTAGCGATTTAGGACCGAGTTGCCATAGGGGCCCGGAACGTCTTCTTTATGTATATTTTTAATTATTTTTTTATATTTATATCTGTGGGGGGACCAAATATATTGAAGCGCCTCAGGGTCCCTAAGACCTATGATTCCGCCCTGCCTTCAGTTTTATCAACAGTTACTGAAAATAATCGTCGTAGTAAGGAATAAGTTACACCATATATTTTTTTTATTTTTAGAGCGAAAAAGCAAGAAGAGCAATACGCCTGTTCTTTTTAATGCGCAACACAGCGCTGACTCTAAACGGCGAACTGGAGACTCAGTTACCTCTAACCAACCCGCAGAGCTGCGTACAGATCGAGCAGGCGCTGGACCTGAGTATATCTCGTTGTGTGTCCTAACCCACGTGAATTAAGCAATCACTAGTTTCCATATTATCAATATGGGAATAACTAAGAACAGTTCAAAACTGGGCACTTGTGGTCCAGAATATTTTTGTTGTCCTTGGATTTTATTAGCTATTTTTTCGGTTAAACACAATTACATGATGATAGTAGATCATTATCGGGGTAAAATCTTATAATATCTAAAATTTTAACATGACCGCTATATGAAATATACTTGGCCCGATGTATGATTAAACATGCTAATTAATTAACGATTGATATCTCATTCGAAATGTCAGAACTATCGTCAAAAACATACTTGCTTCTGCCATTTTTATCCTCTCATCTTGCTGATCTACCTCATGGACACAGATCTACCGCGAGCAATCCGAGAGCGCACCGGAAATGACAGATTTTTAATGGAACACGTCTAGCTGTAAATCGACAAGCGATTTCGTTTCAACGACCAACAAAAATAGTCGCTCGAATGGTCTCAGATCGATCTAAGAGCGGAAAGAGAGATGAATGGAAGATGCTATAAGACTGAACATAAAATCAACGACGAAAGCCGGTATGGAGCCTTTATATACCCTTTTGCTGATTCTGGAGAATTCTGGAACATTTTAGAAGAATACAAGGAGCATTAAAAGAAGAAAATAAAAGACCGTGGTGAATTCTAGGCATTCCATCATGAGCGTTCCATGCATAAACTAACAAAATCGAATATTCTGCAAAGATCCAGAACTTCTTTCATAGGCGTAATATGTGAAAATTAATCAGGGTATTAAATTAAAAACAAATATAAAATAAACCTAAAATCTTAAAACACACGAACATAAACTAAAGCTAAAAAGTCTATAAACTTCTGCGAAGTCCGTAACACTATTAATGTTCTTGAATTTTGTTAAATACAAGTACACCTTATTAAAAGACTTATTTAGCAGTACGCTAGATTGCCCTAAATTGCGTTAAAATTTAGCCAACGAATCTTTTTCAAATTTTGAGATTAATTCAAAAGTGCCTTTTCAAATTTTGATTATTTTCTACATTTTCCTTGTAATTAATAAATAATTTTGTAAATAAACAATAAAAAATTACAAATATTAAATTTTGCCAAGGTACTTCTGTTAATAGTAAAAATTCCAAATAACGGGTTTATCCTTTTTCAAAAGTGTTGAAAAAAACGCCAAAAAATTGACAGGTATTTCGGTATATTTATCTTTTTTCACTCGCATCCTACTGAATTCCGCTTCCGGTGAATATCAACGCGTAACGATACTGCAAAAAGGAGTGTTGCTCCCGGTCAGCGCAGGCAGTACCTTCTGCCAGGCCTATTTGGTGGAGATTTTCCGGTTTAGACTTGTGTGTTAATACAAGGGGTTTTTGAGATTAACTTTTCTTGCTTCAGTTGTGATTCCTAAAAGTTTTAATAAAAATACCTCCGACCGACGGCAAGGCAAGGAGCAAAAAGCAAGATAGTAAGTAAGTAGAATAAATTTAGCTACGGCCAGGTTAATAGAGCTTCTTCATTCTTAATTTTTAATTATTATTTCTTAAAGGGTATTTTTTATTTCTTTCTTATGTAAGTTCAATAATTTCATCTGTGTTAGCATTAAGAAGTGGAATGAAAGAATTGGATAATCCCGGTCTCGATAGCTTTTTTTCCATATTACGGAAAACTACTATTTTATTTTAAAATATTAGCCTTGGTATTAAAATTATTATATGCCAAGGTGTTGTGCTGCATTTTTATTTTTTAAAAAAAATTATTTTATTAAAATATATTAAGAATTGTTATTTCATAATGTATAATTTACTAATAATTTATTTTTGTTTTATTGTTAAGTGTTTAATTTTATTTATTATTATTAGCAACAAATGTTTATGATAGCCAGAAAATAATTTTTAACGTTATCCCGAACTTTACCTTAAATAAAACGTTTTATATATATATATATATATATATATATATATATATATATATATATATATATATATATATATATATATATATATATATATATATATATATATATATATATTATCAGACTCGGGCAGTAAATCTCAAAAAGTTTGGCACAATGGTTAACAAATTATGTTTCGTTTTGTCAAAGAGAGTCATCTAAGTTCTGCTTAACCAATATGATTTTTGGTCGAAAAATCTTAGCTATATGATACAGTTACAGGATATTAAAAAAGTAAACATATTGTCAAAATAAGACTTAAAATATGCAATATAAATCTCATCCCTGATAAAGGAACATAAAGTTTACTTCACATATTTTAAAGAACACATTTTGAAAATCCTAAATATTCGAAACGCAAGCAAAAAGAAACGCAAAAGGTGAATTTTTATTGAGCTGATGAATTTGTGCATTTTTTATTTTTAATTCCATACACACTTTAGACTTCCTATGATACTTTTATTGATAGGTATCTGAAGCAGAGCTTTATATGAAAAGTATTTTGTGGTAAATTGAGAAAGAAATAATCGCTCATGTACATACCTTTAACTTTTAATATTACTTTATAAATATCGAATTTAAAATGGACATAAGACGTTTTCGGCTGGCTTTAGTCATGGTCACGGTTGACAGTTTTAAACTTTATTTTGTTAACCAATTGGTTGACAAATGCAACCTCAGCCAAATCAGCGTTATGTCGATTAAATCCCTGGTTTTTAAATATTTTGTAATGTTTGTTATTTATTACGTCGTTTTTTCCATTCATTAAGTTTTGGTAGACCGCTTCAGATTCCTTTTATTTTGTGTTTAACCGCCTTGTCCATTCGGGTTCTTTTTGCTTTCTCTTAGCGTTGCTAGCTGGCTTTTTGATTTTAATATTCATGGTAGGAGAATTTGTAACTCTCCACAGTAGGCATGTAGCTGTAGCGATTCAAAGTTTTTAATCGTTCGTTTGCGCAACGTCTCGTTAATATGGTCCAATAGCTGAAAGGTGATTTTGGTAGGAAGTATTTTTGGTAATGAGGGCCTGCAGTTGAGGTCTATGCCCATATACTTCGCAAGGAATTCTTCCAGATTATCAATCACTTTAGCTTTCAAGTCTGTTTCCTCATCTTGTGAGTGTCGGGGTTGAACCTATTCAGCGCTTTGAACTTCTGAATTTGGTGTTCTGTTGGTGAGCTGATGATCCGGGCTATTTTGTGGTGCATTGTTAAAGTGACTTCTCCAGATTTCATTTTTATAGCGTTTTGTTCCTGTATAGTTATGACTGATTTTCTGATAATGTGTCTGAATCTGTTTCTGATATATTATTATAATTATTATGGTTTTCCTCAAATTTTATATTAGGTAGTTTTCTCTAAATTGATCAAAAATTAATTACAAGAGCCGACGTTATAATATGGTTCTATGTTTTTTTTTTTATATGAACGAAGTCTTGAAAGTTTGCTTTATTTTAGGTTACCTTCAGTACGGGTATGTAGAACTCGCAATAGTCGCATCTTTCTCGTTAAAGGTTAAGCTTTAGACTTTTAGTAATTAATAAATAATTATTACGGCATTGTTTAATTTGTCAGAAAGTATGAAAAGCAAAGTCTTTTGTTTGAGCAAATTGTCAAATAAAAAGAGAAAACATTTTATATCTGTTAGTAATTAGGTGTATGCCAATTTTCCTGCATACTAGTGATTGCTTTATTTACGGGTAATTAAGCCGAATTAAACTGCTCATAAAACCACATCTTCTTTTCAGATAATTCGGATCTCATCGCTTGTACGGTACTCTACAAAGATGGCACGAAAATGCGGCGGTTTTTGGTTATTGATATTATGCAGTTGATTCTTGTGGAACCTGATAACAAACGGTAAGCTATTTAACCAAAAATTAACATTAGTGTGCACTGGCAGCAAAATAACCGGCGACCATTTTTACAAAACATTTCTTTAGGGCTAAAGCGTCCTGAAGTATTGTACCGGACGGTCGAAATACTGAACATATTTACTACTATTACTACCACAATAACCTTCTTACTGACAAGTTGGCAGTTTTTAAGACTAAATACAAAATCAACAACAAAGGCCGGTCTGGATCCTTTTGCTGGTCCTGGAGAATTCTAAATCATCCTAGAACAAGGCGCATTAAAACAAGAAAATAGAAGACTGGTAAATTCTAGACTTCTTTATAGGCTTTTCATGCAGAAAATAATTAGATCGAATATTCGGCAAAGATTCAGATCTTCTTACATAGGCGTAACATGTGAAAATTAACCAGGGTATTAAATTACAGACTAGTAGAAAATTAACCCAAAATCTCAAAATACACATAACATAAACTAAAGCTAAAAAAAATTTATACAACTTTGGAGCATGAATCAAATATAGACATACCTTTCATTTTTTAAGAATTTTTGGTATACGTGGAGCTAATAAATTAAAGGAAATTTCGTAATTTCGGTTATTTAAAAATGTATTCGCAATTTTAGTCAAAGTAATCAAATAATCTTAGGGTTACTTGATTAAATTATACATACAGGATTAGTAACCTCTTTAGTAAATTTCAGGGTTGTAAAGTTTTGTTTATACCAACGGTTTAATTTCCAGCTCTATTTTATTACAGGTTAGGATGGGGAGTAGCTAAACTAGTAGGATTTCTTCAAGATATCGAGGTTACAGGAGATAAAGACGATTCTAGATGTTTACACATAACCATTCATAGTCCAATCTCAGGAGCAACAACTAATAGAATACCATTGCTTAGTGCTAAATTTTTGTTTGACGACAACATTAGATGTATGGCAGCAAAACAACGATTGACCAAGGTAAGATGATTTTATAAATAATAATAATAATAACCCGGATAAAAGTCTGGGTTTTAAAATATTTTTAAAAAATATTGTTTAATAGTAATAAGCCAGAGTTTTTCGGAACTTGTGTATGCGGGATGGATTCTGGCTTGATACTACAAAAAGGTAGGTTACTCACTGGAATTCACATTTTGAGATTTTCAGTCTTGAAAGCGTAGCCATTTGAAACCTATGTTTATACGTATAAACTTTTCGTCCAAATCAAGCAATCATTTTCCCTTAATTATTACAATAACAAAAAAAGCATGTCTTCGTATTTTAGGGTCGGATAAAAGCAAGGCAAAAGAAGATGCAACAAATCGCCCGTCTTCTTGAGATTCCAGGCCAGTCCGGGCCACCCAGTCCAGCTTTTACTGGTCAAGGACTCTATGCATCCAGAGTAACGGGAAGGAACCTTCGAGAAAACCGACCTTTGTTTACTGCACACAGAGGGCCGGGCTTTGCAGCTCCAAAGCGAGACAGCTCGCCTGGAGTTTTACATAGAACCGATGAATCCAGAAGGCGACGAGACGGTAAATGTTTATAAAGTGCCTAATATATCACTAGAAATGTTAATGCTTTTTATTTTATACTGCATGTTATTAGTTATTTATTGTACTAGTCCGATAAGTAATTTGTTTACAGTATAAGTTAGATATTTTCAAATTCTGAACGAGTATTGTGACAACCACTTAACGGATATGTAGGTAACGTACATATCATTCCTTGATTTTCTATTTTAGTATTGTCATGTACATATTTTTTATTTATTTAATTTTGTCATTTTGCCTAATACCCTATTACTCTGTAATTTATTTATTTATTTATCCAAAAATATCATACACTACAGAATGCAACATTCTAAATGGTATGGAATATAATAAAAGCCGTCTAAACTAGCACTTAAACATGAACAAAACCTGTACAAAATTACAAAATACGAAACAATACTAAATACAATAGAAAAACGTACCAACAACAAGCCAAAAAAGAGTAAGAGTCACATAAAAATAATCGTTCTCTTAATTTTTGGTAATGAGTCGTTAAAAATATCACGGGAGGAATAAAAGCGGTTATAGTTTACTAGCATTCTACTGACAAAAGCAGTTTGACCATAGTTGGTTCGATGTTGTCCTTCGTGAAAAAGCGGTGGTAGCCTCGTGCGTCTCACGGGGATTCTCAGATATACCACCTAATAAGGTGTCGCAGTCGATCATAGTGTTGCACAGCTTGTACAGAAAAAGGAACATGGCTTCCCTTCTTCTGTGATCGAGACTTTTTACACCACAAAGCATCAGTCTTGTTTCATAAGTGAGACCGTCGAAAGAAAAATGATGCTTATATAAGAGGTACTTTGTAAATTTATTCTGCACTTTCTCCAGTGTGCTTATGTGGATCATGTATTTCGCAGTCCAGATAATTGAGCAGTATTCCAATATACTGTGCACAAGACAGTTTAGTACTTTAGTATCCATCATATGCCTGGAATTTCTTTTTATGAAACCAAGCATTTTGAGGCCCTTGATCGCAATATTTTCAATGTATAAATTAAAGCTAGGTCTGTCTGGAAAATTTCTCACAAATCGTTGATTGAGTCGACTGCCGTGATGGGTTGATTGTTCATTGTATTGATGCGAACAATTGGATTTTTACACTTATAGAAACTAATGGATTTGCATTTGGGAATATTGATTTTTAAGTGATTAAGAGAACACCAAGATACAAATCTGTTGAGGTCTTCCTGAAAACTGTCGTGATGCACTGATAGGCGATTATAGAATTTTAGATCATCCGCGTACAACAAGACGTGAGGGGAGGAGAAGCAGGAAGAGACATCATTGATAAAGAGGACAGGCATTATGTGAGGCTCCTGTGGGACGCCAGAAGTCACCATAACCTTACCAGAGGGAAACCACCAACTTCCACCCGCTGACGACGATCGCTAAGGTAAGATTAAAACCAGCAAAGATAGCTTCCACCTATTCCGATTTCAGACAATTTCTTAAGAAGTAGCAGATGGTGAACGCTGTCAAAGGCCTTAGATAAATCGGTGTAAACTGAATCCACCTGATGTCCCTGTTTCACGGAAGTTCTGGTAAACGGCAAGGTTAGTTGCGGTGGAACGTCCCCGGTCAGAGCCATGTTGGGCAGGGTTAATGTATCTCTTGTAAGTGGTAAAGATCTCGTCAGTTAGAATAGATTATAGTAGTTTTGGGATAGCAGGTAGGATGGAAATACCACGATAGTTCTCAACGTCACACTTATCTCCGGACTTGAAAATAGGCAAAAGGTTGGACATTTTCCAAGCTTCCGGAAAAAGGCCGTTGTCAAAAGAACGTTGAAAAAGTTTCCGAAGCGGTAAAGCTAAAGAAGAGGCACAGTTCTTTAACACGATGGCTGGGATACCATCGGGACCTGCTCTCTTTGATGTGTCGAGCTGCCTGAATTTTCCAGATATTTCTTCAGTGGTAAATTCATGTGTAGACAGAACACTGGCAAAACCCACTGGATCTGTCCTGTCCAAATTCAAGTTAGATACACTGATATAGGCTTACTGGAAGTGTGATGCGAAAGCCTCCACAATATCTTCGAAACTGCCAAGTAATTCACTGTTGAATTTCATTTGAGCCGGAACATTTAAATCCTTTTTAAGGTTATTAATAAATGACCAAAAATGCTTTATGTTTGCAGGAATCAATGCTCAGTGTTGGTAACATAAAGTAGGTAACACATATCGGTCATGGCTCTAACTTCTCGTCCGACGTTTGAGTACACTTCGTAATCCGACGGGAGTCGGATTTTCGTATACTTCTTGTAAAGCTCATTTTTAACGGCAATAGGTTTACGGAGTTCGCTGCTGAACCTTGAAAATTGGCGTCGAAATCAAGGAGGAATTTAAAATCACTCACTTATTGGACTGCTCTTAATAACGTAAACAAGAATGCCATACAGTGTGCCTTAAATTATTAAAGCCTTGTTTACATCATTAATTTCAGTCCAGTAAGTACATTATTACACCAGAGCAGATAGAAGGTTACTTGACAACTTATCGAATTGTTGATAAATTGTAAATAAACATAGTGTTGCTTTACAATAAAAACAGAAAATGTAACATAGTTTTTTGTGAATCAAATACTACATTAGGGACCAGCACGAAATAAAATTTTGTAGGGAATCCATTTATAACAATAAATCCACGATACACTTACAACGGTATGCTACGTTGTGACGTCACTTCGAGAAAAATTCTTAAATTGACTAGACGCTTGCACCCCTTGTACATAAGAACAGGTCAGTTTATTGTTGGGTACTGTGTTGAGTTGACGTTTATTAAAATATCATTGTCATATTTCATTTGCTCAGATAAGCGCCTAGTCAATTTAAGATTTTTTCTCGAAGTGACGTCACAACGTAGCATACCGTTGTAAGTGTATCGTGAATAAATCTATAATCGCTGAAATTTTTAGAGGTATACCAGTTCTAATAACATTTTATGTTACAGGTGATAGTCCTAACCAGTTATCTAATCTTAGAAAAGACCCTGGTCCCACAACTTCAAGCAATATTAGCAAAAAAGAAGCCCATTCCAGGGACAGTTCATCAAGTCGAACCAAATCCAGAGAAGGTTCACCCAGGATGCCCAGACCTAGATCTGAAGAAATACCATTGGAACTGATGAAAAAAGCATCAAATACGATAATTGATATGTCGCCTAAGATTAATATTTTGTCGAGGCCTCAAACCCCCAGAATAGAAAGCGAATCATCAAGTTCGAATTTAGCAGCTTTGGCAAATTTGACTCTTAATGAACCCAGTAATCCGAAAGAGGAAAGTAGTTCGACAGCTGCGGTAATATCAGAAGAAACGTCATTTATAGGAGAAGGGGAAAGCAGTGAGAGTAAAAATGGGATGGAAACTGTTTAGTAAATGCATTTTGTATAGTTTTTTCAGATATTTTATTTTCTTACGCAACTACAAGAATTGCCTTGTGGTTTTTAATTAATAAACGAAAGTACCTAATTTTACAAAAATAGTAATATAATTATTGGTATTATATCCTAAATTATTTAAATTAAGTCTAAGACAGCGTATTACTTTTTTGTCCTTAGGAAGGTCTATAATTTATAACGCAGAATAATCTCAACTATCAAAAATATTGCTTTATTTTTGTTAGATTTAGATGGGTATTGTATAATCTTTAGGCCTTGGGGGGAGCGGTTTTAACGCAACCCCCCCCCCCCGCCCCCCGTGGCTGCGCCACTGATGTCTGCCGGCCTATTTGCCCGGAATATTAATAAAAATAGGAACTTATTTTTTTTAAACAAATTTTTCCTTTGAGCCAGCAACGTGAAAACTTGCATGCAGGTAGGGAGCGATACGATACAAGGAGCGACCCAACCTTAATCGGCCCCAACCCCAATAAAACCCAAACTCAAAACCATATTGTTATCCTTATTTGTACAATGCAGTCAAATGTAAATAAATAAAGACAACAATGATAAACCCTTGGGTTTGGCTTTGCTGGTTTTAAATCGCCAAAATTCGTCTATAATAACTATGGCTTTGCAAACGTGGGTAATTCCAGGGCGGGAGTTACCAAGCGACGGACGACGCCGACGGAAGGCGGCAGAGCGGCTAGTTTCGCAGAAGCAAGCACCGGGAGCACAGCGGGCTGCTTATTCGTTCGCGTTTAGCATGGCGATGTCGAGACCTCTTCACTCTTTGCCGTTTGGGTACAAAGTTCGAAGATTTTTATATCGCTTTCCTGACCTAAAGTAGGTACAATGGAAAGGAAATACAATGTTCTGTTTGTGACACGAGCATCGTGGATTGGAGGTCCTTTAGTTGCAGACTACATACTCAGGGTAAAAAACGTGTTAAACCGGCAGCTGCAGATGCCTTATTGGGGCTCTATATATGATCTAATATTTGTATTAAGCTGTTGTAATATTCCTTTCTACGTACTTCAAAACGAACATTTGCGATCTTTTTGGAGCGACTTTTTTACCGACCCAGTGGCAACTACGGTACGCTTTTCCTCGTGTCAAAGAAGAAATGGAAACTACCATTAGGTCCGCATCACCTAATAAAAAACTTTGGATAACAGTTGATGAAAAGTATGAAATGTTTTAATGTGCATATTAACACCGAATTCACCAACGAAGCCATATGTACTTGCAAGTAAATGATTAGAAAAAGGCAACGCTGAAACAATCCAACAACTACTAACACAGACTCTAAAAAAGTTTGACATTAATACGAACAATATTGTACAATTTTAAACGATTACCGGGATATATCAAAATTTGGCCGAAAAGGCTACATCCATACCACTGTAAAAGCTATTACTTTTAACGCTGGCTAACAGAAGTCGTCCTTTCTAACTCACTGGCCAATAAGGAATTTTAAAAGCGCTAATGCAGCCTATGCCATTTAGGACTTTAATCCACCTTGATTCGAACGGCACTCTGCCCGGTGGCAGGTGTGCATTTGCCTGTCTCCCTGCACTAGTCTGTCCAGTGGCGTACCCAGACTTGAACTTTGGAGGGTAATATGAAAAATTAATTGAAAAATAGCTTTAAAAAAATTTATATAAAATAGGTATATATTTACAAAACTATATCAGAAAGCCCTTACTTAAGAGCAGTCATCAAATATTTTTTCTACCTAAAGAAGTTGCTCTCTATGGATTGACAGCATGGCGAGCCCATTCAATCGCCCTTGGGCTGTTGTGTTTCTTAAATAGGTTTTGATTCGTTTTAGGCTTGAAAAGGCCCTCTCAGGTGCAGGCGCGGTCCGTCCATAAGGTCATTTGGTCAATGACCCAACTAAATTTATTTTCAATGATCCATCAAATATTTTTTTAAACCAAACTTCTTTCAAAAAAGTGCAAGTTCCATGCGAAAACTCCCCAAGAAAGAATCGATCCAAGCCATCGTCAAAAGTTATTCAAGCTTGCTCCGGGCTGGGTCGTATTTTAAATTGATCTCATAGGTTTATATGGACGATATAAATTCATCGAAACTAAGACAGAAACAGACATACACGCTTTAGGAAGTTAAAAAGAGACACAACTGGTCGACGGCCCACCAATAATATCGCGCCACTCCCACGATGGAAATACACTCAAACCGCCCTGTAAAATATACTCTGGTTTGGAAAAAGAAAAACTAATTAGGTAGCTAATATGCGCATTATATTTGCATTGTATTAATGTATTATTAATTAGCGGTTCAACATAAAAAATTATAAAACCGATCTCAGCCACGCCAGCGTTAGGCACCAAATATAACTGCATCGGACCGGTTTTCTTACATTACCAGCGTAGTCCGGAGGTAGAGTCTCAGCGAGTTGACCAAGAGGTCATGGGTTCGAGGCTGTGTTAGGGTAGACTATTTTTTAAAAAATTTTGGTATTTAAAAAATTAGATCGGCTCTAAAAGGTGTATTGGCAACAAGTTGGCACTTGCTCCTCGATAAAATATTTTTAAAATTATTGGCAATCTCATATCTACTACAGCTGGCTGTAGCACGCGCGTAGACAAAGATTGTATTACTATGTCTAATCGCCAGTATTGTATTTATTAAAGAAAACAGTTTCGGCTGCTTTCCTAATTTTATTTTACAAATAATCATACTTTTAGCTCCATTTATTCTGGGCTTCTAGTACAAGGCGCGACCTCTATTGAGGAGACGCTAAACGTATCAAAACGGGAAGCCGCTAACAATCTAGAGTACTAAAACACTTAGAAAAAAGTCGTAAACATCTAGAGTAGCAATGTTCAATATACAACAGCACCTATTTTATAATTTTTGCGGTGTTTATTTGTATGTAAATAATTCCTTGGCAAAACTAGGCACATTATTAAAAAAGCTTCCTTAATTAAAAAAGTGTATTTTGCTTGTTGCGTTGATATCACTAGTTGCCCACAAAATTTTGACCCACCTGTAAAAAAACTCACGGGCCGCGCCTGTTCAGGTGTCGCAGAAGGCACTGGCAATGTGCAAAATATCTTCAGAAGTTTGAAATATTTGGGTAGGCATGTTGACTATAAACTTACAAACATGTTAGTGCCTAACGTTTGTTTTTAATTTTTGGGCAGTTATTTAACTGTTTGTGCCACATTCTAATTCGATTTTTATATTTTTGGGAATATCAGGAAGGTATAATTCAAGAAATTTATCATAATGATTAAATCACACGCAAAAAACTTTCTTATGACTAGTAAATCTTTCTTCTGGTTGAGTTATAAAAAATCTAAAAACTAAGTCAAAACAATTAGTATGATTGTATTTAGTCAGAGTCTGGGATGGGGGGATATATCCCCCTTTCCGTAGGTAGGTATATGCAACTGTCTTTGTCTGGAGTTTTATGGGGTTTTTTACTTGAAAGCGACAGAACAAACGATTTCAAATTTGGGTGATCCTAATTTAACAGACTATTCAACCGCAGCGCGCAGCCAGTTGGGGATTCCCCGGGCCTCGGTATGTGGAGTTCGTGAATCGAGCGACTATAGTGTATCTGTCGTGCAACGTTTAGACTTTGCCTAAACCATTATCAATCATTTTTTAATATAATAAAAACCTTTAGGGGAATTTCATTGGCTTGAACCTTTACCTTTTCGGCTAACCTCTGGGCCCCTTGAGGCCGTGGGCCTGGTTCAGCGAAATCACTGCAGCTACGGCGCTGACTAGATAGAATCATGGATAAAAATTTATGATGGAGTAATTGTGACATTGTCTAAAGACATTGTCAAAATAAATCATGTCAAACGACACTCCTTCTGTAAGTGTCGCAAAAATCCGTGAAAATTTGGAAAAAATATCAAAATCGGAACAATCTCCGACCAAACTAAGGAAGCGGGGAATAAGAAAATTGCAGCTCTATTCAGAGAAAATTATATCAAATGTCGAAAAAAAGTAAGTAATTCTTAACAAATTAATTTTTTGTTAAACTCAGGATTAATGAATGCAATATGTGAAGTAAGTTTCGGCAATCCGCAGTTTTATCTTTTAGAAACAATTTGATTTACTAAAAATTAAATTAACATTATATTTAGAGCGAACACTTTGTACGATGCTTGCCTTCCAATATGTTTTACTTCGAACTATTCGCCCGTATACAGGGTGTCAATTTGAAAAGTTCAATGCGAATATCTCGAAAACTACAAAAGTTCCAAAAACGCAGTTGGGCATGTATGTTATATAGATAGGGAGAACTAGAACCACCATACTTTAGTCCAGTGGCATATCCAAGGGGGGGGGGGGGCAATCGCCCCCCCCCCAAACAAAAGCATACCATAAGTGAGGACAGGCTAAATGGTTTATCACTTTTGTATGTTTATCCAGAAATATCTGTTAGCGCAGAGGAAGTACTTAATGAAATGCAGTTAAAAGCAAGAAAAATCGATATTGTCCTCTAGTTTTGTTTGAAGCCATAAAATTATATAATATAAAGCTAAAATATATTATTTTAGCTTTATATAGTATAATTTTATTTTGTGTTTCTTTTTTACGTATTTTGTTTTATGTTTTTGTTTGATTCTTTTTTGTGTCAGAAATGGTTTGATTTATTAGTAGCCATTATTTTCTGTTTTGTTTGTTAATTTTGTATTTTTAATATTTTATTTTTTTTTTGTTTGGCATTTAAATTAATAAAAGCATTTTGGTCAAATATCATATCAATTATTTTTCCGTACCTGGAGTTTTTTTTTACATTTTTTTAATAGGTAACCTAGACGTATCGCTGCGATTTTTATAAAAGCGGAGCAGGACGTGACTGTGACAAGCGCGGAGCAGTGACAAAGTAGCAGTCCGCGAAATCGCAACCCACCTCTAAGCGGTACTTCCGAGAGAGAGCTCAACGTGGCCTGAGGCATAATTTTAAGTTGTGGTGTTATTTTGAGAAAATAAAGGCATTTAAAAAGTGTGTTAAGATATTTTTACACGAAATTATTGCTACGTGTCTACCAGGCGCGGCCCGTGAAATTTCAACGTTGCATGTCTCTGTTGCTACTTATGGGACCCATACCAAATTCAGGTTTTTTAATAGCGAGCCTACTAGGAATGTTTTGGTAAAGAAAAAAAATATTTTGCAATTTGCGAAAAAAAGTTGATTTTTTGAATTGACCCACCTGGGTAAAAAATTACCACGCTTAGATATTTTATTTATTATTTTTTCTAAACAAATTTTACATCATTTTGTCGACAATTCTTAAATTTTAAGAGAAAAAAATGTGTTAGTAGAAAGTTATAGTCATTTGAATTTTTTGCAACCGAAAATTTAAATTATTTTTCGGTTGAAAAAATTCAAATGACTATAACTTTCTACTAACACATTTTTTTCTCTTAAAATTTAAGAATTGTCGACAAAATGATGTAAAATTTGTTTAGAAAAAATAATAAATAAAATATCTAAGCGTGTTAATTTTTTACCCTGGTGGGTCAATTCAGAAAATCAACTTTTTTTCGCAAATTGCAAAATATTTTTTTTCTTTACCAAAACATTCCTAGTAGGCTCACTATTAAAAAACCTGAATTTGGTATGGGTCCCATAAGTAGCAACAGAGATATGCAACTTTGAAATTTCACGGGCCGCACCTGGTGTCTACTTCAAATTACGATAAAATGAAAGAATAGCAATTTTTCTCGCAACTTATGGTAGAGACGTTCAGTGGCGGATCTACGGAGGGGATTCGAGACTCAAGCCCCCCCCCCCCCCCCCATTGACCGGCCAACAACAACATAACATCATAATGTCTTTGTTTGCTAAGAATGTTCTGTCAATAAATACAGTGGCGGCTGGTCCTAAAGGGCACGTGCCCACCCTAGATTTTCGACAAATAAAAAATCTTTTATCAAAATTCAAACAGAAATAATACACCGCCTCAATACCTCTTTCCTTGCGTGTCACACCACGGCGAACGCGACCGCCGGCGATCAAAACTTATCTCCGGGGTCACAGCAGATTTGTCCCAATTTCATCATCAATTTTGGTTGCGACGCCGGCATTGGAGAATTAGGGTTAAAATCGCGTGCTATCGGCATCTCGATGGGCACAATATTTCGAGTCCCGTGGCACTTGTTTAATGTTTGGATTTGAAGTTCGAGCTGCGTTATCGTTGGCGCGGCGGGCGGAAGAGATTATTGCACAATTTTATGTTTAGTTTTCTTGATATATTAACACGTGAAGACCTAATAATTTTTTTTGTGATCAGTTGAGGGATATTTTTTTTATAAATAGTTTATTAATTATTAGTAGCGCATTAGTGCGTAGTATTACTAGCAATTCTAGTAGGTACCTACTGTGTATTTTGTTTTGTTCTTACTTTTGGGTTTTCCCGATCCGCCGTTTCCAAAAAATTTAATCAGAAATAAACTCGGTGCAATATTTATTACAAAAGACTGTTTTACAATTTTTTAAGTAGTTATTATTTATTGATTTGTATTATTGTGCCCCCCAAATAAAAAAGTCACGAGCCGCCACTGAATAAATATATATTTCGTACCATAATTAATTACTAAGAACTTTTTTTAAACCATAAGTCTTAAAAGTTATTTGTGAATTTGGGGGTAAATGTTTAAGTTTTAGCAACGATTTAAGTCTACCCCCTCCTAGATCCGCCCCTGGACACGTTGCAATAATAGCATGTAAGAGTATTTGAAAAAATACGTAGGTACCTACAGAATTTGTGTAAAATATTGCTTCGTCCCTACCGGGCCTTCGACTTGCATAAAGATGGTGTAGAAGCCGATTTGTGACATTTTTAAAATTAATATTTGTAATGTCCACATGAGCAAAGCCGCCAGTAATAGCAGATTATTAAAAAATACAACCCTTAATGAAGTCGAAACGGCAATGTTAGTTCTGTATATTTCTACGCCCATGTTCATTTAAAATAATTATCAGTAAAACAAAATCTTAAATACTTATTTGTAAATACCAATACAAACATCTGTTACAAATCGTTATCTCGTAACATTTGAAGGGAAAACCTCGGCCGACAACACCGTATGTGTATTTGTCATGTTTCATAACAACACCATATATGGTAGCTGAAGAGACTGACTACCTTAGCCGCGTTTTTTTTTGCATCGCGCCACGCGGCCGTCAATCATTCCATTGCCGCGATAGATTTTATGTTGAAACTTCATTAACCAAGGCGTCCAAATGAAGTTTCTATTATTTGTTAAATACATTTGCCATACTTCTATTTATTAACACAGATAATTGAGAGATATTAAAATTAACACATCTGATTTTTGAGGACGTCTTTAAGGGGGTAATAATTTATTAATTCACGGGGTACCTCGGGTATGTCTAGATTCAGCACTGGTTTTTATTCACCGTCCCTCCACATTATAGTCCGGCACTAGTGGTTCTAGGCTTTTAGTACCTATATAGAAATAAACAGGGCCGTCGATAGCTGGGACGGGCCCCGGGGCCGTAAAGTTTTTCTGGCCCCCAAAAGACGAGATTTGATATTTTTGATAATTAAATTTTTAGTGGCGGGCCGGTCAACATAGAGTAATTTTACTCTATGCCAGTAAATTTGCACCCCTGCCCCCCCCCCCCTCTTGACGGGCCTTGTAATAATAGTAGAGACAAAGTATGATAATAAGGCGAAGTCGGTGATAAAATCAACATTACATATATTATCCAGGTCCATTCGGATTACCTGCCTGTCTACGTTTTTTGTAAACCATAATCGACCTTTTCTTGCTAACTGTTCTCTAAAATTAATTCCGCAATCTTTTTTGCAAATTATCCCCGAACTACCCTCCTGAAAAACAAATTTCAAATTACTGAAAACCCTAGACTAATTGTAATTATTCATAAGAACTAAACAAAATTATGGTGTACAATTTAAAAGAAAGATGCTGGATTGGATTTTGGACGGGTTTTAATCTCTGATAAGAAAAAATGATAATTTTAAAAAGGTGCCATAACCCCTGAGGGAGTAAATAAATAAAGGAATTTATACTTTAGAAACTACATATAAATTTATATTTAGAAAAATTAAAATACCCAACAGTTGCCCTTTTATCACAAAAAATAGGTACATAAAACGTATACCTGCACATTTTGAGGTTTAGAATACTATAGATCACCTACAGACTACAGACTATAAGTCTGTAGCCCCGCGGTTTCAAGCGATTGAACGGCTCGTCAATTTCTTGCTGAGGCAGCTTCAATTTTACTTGACAAAAAAAAAAGCTTTGCGCAGTGGCATTATCGTAACCAATGAGGTTTATCCGAGGTGCGATTATTGCTTATACAAACATATTCTACGTTTCTTATATTTCTGCAAAATAATTTTTTTAGTAACAATAATACAGAGCATAAATCCAAATGAATTTTACTATAGGAATTTTTATGAAGTGGTACCGGTTTCGGGTATGATGATATCATCAGCGATTAGTCATCGCATACTTATTCCAATTCCAAAAAAACGTTGGAAAGTCGTTTAGTTCGTGCTTTTCTTTCGGTCTATTATTTACAAAGTTACCATTTAATATAATGATTTTAAAATATATTAGAAATAGTATGGGATAATATAACTAAAATCAACAGGTGTTTCATGATTACCGATTTATTTTACGTAATTAACCCATGCGCCTCGACACAATTTTAAATTTTAATTTGCTTGCGTTTGGCGCCATTCGGAAATATGCAGCGTTGCCGCCTTACTATAAAAAATTATATTATTTTGAATTTTCTGCGCCAACACGAAGGTCTTCTATGAATGGTTTTTACTGAGTTTTGGATTACGGTATTTTATTTCCAATCGTTATTGGAGTTGGTATTTTTATCTTCGCACAGTTAGAAATTTTCCTCCATTCCCTCAAAACATAGTGCTATACGCCCTTAGAGCGGCTATATCCAAGTGCTGGCAAAGTTACCAGCAAGATAAATGACAATGATGCCGCTAGAAATAGAATTAGCAAGAAACAACAGAGAGATATATAATTTATCTGGCTGGTAACTTTGCCAGCACTTGGATATAGCCGCACTTAGAGACGTAGTTTTAACTGCATATTCATATACGCACATACATACACTCATACACACATGTATAAATGTGTATGACCAATCTAAAGCTGCTTCTTTGACTGTTTTAGATGTGATGGATCACTCCAAAAATAGTCAAAGCCGCCTTAGAAGACTAGCAAATTGATTTGTTTTTAGTTTCTTAAGGTTTATAACCAGAGTGTTTCCGCGAGATCTCGTTGATCTACCTTGAACAGCGTGTCACGTGTATGTCACTTAATATATCACTTCAGATATCACATGACTTGTAGTTCCCGGTCGTTCACGGTTGGTCAACGGGAGCTCGAGGAAACACGCTGAATATAATAATTTATGCTCTCAACAAAATTATGTCAACGTCAAAAGATCAAAATTTTATGTTTTAATTAAGCCAGTCTTATAGGTACGTATTTATTTTAGTGAAGCGAATAACTTGCATCCCAGTTCTTTCGCTTTTTCTTCTTGTGGTTTGCTGTGGTGACCCCTGGACAAAAATTTGCGCCCCCTTTACTAGGTGCATCTATTGTAACGGAAAACTGGTTGCGCCTCAGTACTTCCCTGTTAACCATGCGACAACCAAAAAAACATTTATTTTGTTAGTAGAGAAGTAGAGTTTGAGCAAAAACTTCAGCGGCAAGAGGTTACATAATCTTAACGCTGTATACGCAAGAAATTATAAATACCTACCAAAATTGAGAATAATATTCTCTTATACCTATGGTGAGTTTTTAAATTAATCGATGACTAAAAGCGCATTAATCACATTCCCATCAAACCGCTTTTAAATTACCAGTGAAGGTTTGCCAAAAAAAATTTCATTGGTGTTGATAAGTTTGTTATTCTATGACAGAAATCACAAACTTGTCAGCATTAATCAACTTTAATGTTATTAGTATTAGGTAAAGTGATGGTTTGCTGACTGATTTCCAGTAGTTTGATTGGCTGTGGCTAGTTGGTGATTTCTGTAGAAACAAAAGGTCTGTTCTTTTGTGTTGCACTAAACTGCGCTAACATGGATTTTCTTTTATTTGTGGAAGACACCCATTAGGAAAAAATCAACTCAGGTTAGTGCTGTTTCGTGCAACACAAAAGAACAAACTTAAAGCTATTGTATGTTAGTGGTATCACAGAAAAACCAAGACAAAGAAAAGAATCTCGTGCTGATTTCATTCATAAATACGATTTGCATTCTATGACCAAAGCGGCCTGACGCACTCGACTACTGACGTTTAAATAAAGCTGTATTTTGGATTATTATAAAAAAATGCTGAAAAATAAAAAACACATGAAAAACTACAATCAAAAGTTTAAAAAATTCTCCAAAAATATAGCCACGCGTTAAAAACAGAATAGCCCGTCCGAATAAACGGTATAAAGCACAGTGAGAGTGAGTATTGGGACGCACCGCGCCGCAGAAAAGTCTGCTTGTCGTGTTGCTACCGCACTGACTATGTCGGGGTGTATTGTGAGAATCGCACTCGCCAATCTCAGGGTGTTGCCGTTTGAAGGCCATGGCGTTGTCGAGCTGGCGGGAAGAAGAGATATTCTCTCTGTCTTGGGTTTTCTCTGGTGATATTGGCAACGTAACTTAAGCCCAGCAGCGTTGTCACAGCTGCAAGCAACTGATTTTTAGTGGGCAAATAGGGCTTACTAGACGACAAAATTGATAAACATGCTAAATAACACAATAATGAAGACAAAGGCGAAACGACAACATTGACATTGCCTACTATGGGAGTTAGCAAATCGGCCGATGAGGACGCAACGTATTTAATTTCAGTCGCTAATAGTTGACGGTGCTAATAGGGTCAAGTTATCCAAGTGCTGGATGATACCAGCAAAGTAAATGACGGTGACAGGGGCATATTTACGTATAGGGTGATTGGTGATTGGGCTATACGGCAGAATTGTAGGGGCGGCAAATATATTTTCACTTCGATGTAAAATGTGAAGAAATGCTGACGGTCGGGGTAGCCAGATTTAAGTAGCCCGAGGCGGCACTGGACCTAAATACGCCACTGGACGGTGATTCCTCTAAAACTAGAATTAGGAAGAGCAAGATAGACAGAGAAAAAGTATTTTTCTGAGATTTAGGATTGGTATCTGGATATAAATAAAAATGAATTTGGCAACGTCGTAGACAGTAGTCATTGGCTCGGTCGGTAACAGGCGGGTGCGGCCGAATAGACGGTTAACAACTCGACTACTGACATTTCGACATCTCACAAACCGCGAGAATATTAAAGTAGAGGAGATAAACCGGCCTGTAATCAAATTATTTTCCCGTTAAAAAGTTTAGAAATTAGGTAACAAACAACAAAGACTTTTAAATCGGATTTTAGGAATAAGTAGTGCCATCAATGAATGTTTGCCGACAACGGTGACGTAGAGCAGTGAACGGCCGTCGATTAGAATACGAGAGTGTTTTTTTTGTTTGGGTTTGTCTTGAGCCATGGCCGACACGGATGCCAAGGATCGCTACGATCCCGAACTAAAATATTTATGTGTGGACAGGAACAATTTCAATGATCCCGCTACCCAGGCGGAATGGACCCAAAAAAGGCTTGTATGGGTGCCTCACGAGACACAGGGCTTTGTGGCAGCTTCCATCAAGGGCGAAAGGGGCGACGAAGTGGAAGTAGAAATCCAAGAAAGTGGAAAAAGAACAACTGTGGTAAGGGATGACATCCAGAAAATGAACCCACCTAAGTTTGACAAGGTAGAAGACATGGCCGAGTTGACTTGTTTAAATGAGGCCTGTGTGCTTCATAATTTGAAGGACCGATATTATTCAGGATTGATTTATGTAAGTTGCTTCTTTTTTATACCTAATTGTAGCTCTTTTGCTGAGATTTTGTACCTATCAAATAATGGGTAATGTCTGTCAGTGTCCAAATAGCATCAATCTAAAGACAACCACTTAAGCTCGAGCAAGGAGCAAGTTAGAAAGTCTGTTTAGTCTGACTACAGCTGGTTATACAAATCATTCTGGCTAAAAAAAAATGTTCATTTTCCACTGAGGTACCTACAACTACCGTGCCTACAACTACATTGCTAATAAATTGAGCTATAAATTGTTTTGGGTTTTATTCCAATTATATCATGCAAATAGCGTTGCCAGATTTTAATTTCAGTGAATCAGGATTTTTATTGTTTGGGCTAAAAAAAGGAATTTTGCAAAAAATCAGGACATAAATTAAACAACCAAATATGAAAAAATGCCTTTATTGCTAGTATCAATAGCTGTGATTTGGTTTAAATACTACAAACTTGACAGGTTATAACACAGAAGGTATGTTCTTTTGTGTTGCACAAAGCCGCCCTAACTTGCACTTCTTTTTTATTTGTAGAAGATACCCATTAGAAGAAAATTGGTGCAGGTTAGTGCAGTTTCATGCAGCACAAAAGAACAAACCTTAAATACCAACGAAAATGAAACCACCGTGACCCACTTGACTGACAAATAAATAATGATGTTTTTCTACAGCCGTCAAAAAGTTGACTTTTTGACATTGATTTTGATGTGTGAAGTACTGAAGTAGGCCATTATATCACCATGCGTTAAATAGCTATGTCACGCATGGAACAATAGTTTCACACACTTAAAACTAAAATACCTTTAAAATGATTATTATAGCTTCAGACCAGATATCTGTCAAAACAAGACGAGAAAAGTCTTAAAAATAATTGATTTTCTACTTTAAACAAGACAATTTTCAGTAAATTTTATTTAATTTGTGCATGTCTCTTCAACAACTATGACAATACTTTGCTAAATGGACCAAAACAAAAAATCATAATAAACGCGTACAAATGGTTTCCACAGTAACAATGAAAGCAACGACTAAGCACTAAGTTGCAAGATTTTTTTTTAAGAAGCGGTTTTTTAAAATTTTATATATTTTTGTATTTTTAACACTTTGTTTGATAGTTGTAAAAAAAAATATTGTATGAAACTTGTGCGTGAAGCATCCTTAAAAAACTCTATCGTTGTTTTTGATCTCAGCTGTCAATGTCGCCTCGATCAATAAACAGCGATCTCGTTCTTTAAAGATGCGTTTCGCGTACTAGATGCATAAATAACTATTATGTAGAGTAGGATAAACGACATACAATGCACTTGCATGCCAACAAGTGATTCCCCGAAATGTATTCTAGGGATGGGCAGTGTGCTACGTTATCCACAGTAGCAAATTTCGTTTAGGTAATTAGGTACATGTATAATTTTTATTCAATGATGCTTTTTCGAACTAATAAATTTATTAATTCTGTTCTGACCATTTAATGCGATAAAATCGGGACATCTCATGTCCCGTGCGGGACTATTTTATTTTGTTCAAATTTCGGGAAGTCCCGCGAAAATCGGGACATCTGGCAATGCTGCATACAAACAGTGTTAGTTTGAAGAAAAAACAATTTCAGAAATAATAAAATAAAACATGTTTAAGCACATTATAATGAGGACAAGCCAATAAATTCTTCTTAAAACTTGAGAGGTCAGCTACACTGTAAAACCTGTGTTGTAAAGAAGGCAGTAAATGTTCTGCAAGAGTTATATTATTGTACTTGTTGCAACTTTGGTTAAGCCAAACAAATAAATTGAGGAAGATAGAATATAGTCCAAAAAGCTAATATTAACTAGAAATTTGCTTGCCATTTGGTTTCAACCAGAGCCATTAATCCAAAAACATACACAACTAAGTAGAAATTTGCTTAGAAAATGTGCTGTGATCAATTTATTTCATGCTGATTGTGCAAGCGCAGCAGTTGACTTGCTTGAGTTTATGTGGTGTTCTTTACAAAACTATAGTAAAACTAAGTAATGAAATAATCTCTATAGAGGGTGTCTAAAATAGGTGATACCGCTATTGCTATTTCTGAAATGGTAAAAGATACGAGGATGGTCAAATTAGAGAAAATGTTCCATTTTTAGCCCCTACTCATATTCCGTTTACGGAGTTGCCAAATTCTCTATAATCTCTTATCTACAGGGGATTTAAAAAAAAATCAAAAATTTAATTCTTAAATATCTCGAAAACTGTTATAAGTAGTTCAAAAAAAATTGTTTTACCAAAAATCACACGATTTTCTACCTTCTCTAAAGTAACGTTATTATTTTGTTTATAATATTTTTTGTTTTATTGAGTTACTGAACTTGTTTTTTTCAAATATGGACCTGGACTTTTTGCTGCATTTTTTTAAAAATATTTCATACCCTCTACATCTGTGTATTACTTGATTATGTTTTTCGACGTTTTGGTGAAGAATAGCATCATCATCAGGATGTTCTACCAGTACGGACATGGCATTTTTCAAGTTAATGCGCCATTACATAACCACAGAAACCACAAACCATGGTGATAGGTTGTGAATTGTGCCTTAACATGGAAGATCCTAGGTCCGTAATGTCCGTATTGATAGAAAATCCTGATGATGTTGCTATTCTTGATCGAAACGTAGGAGAACATTCAAATTGTAAAGGGTATAAAGTATTATTTAAAAAAATGCAGCAAAAAGTCCAGGTTCGTACTTGGCAAATACAAGTTAGTATCAGTAACTTAATAAAAACAAACGGTATAAAAAACAATAACGTTACTTTAGAGAAGGTGAAAACAGTGTGATTTTTGTTAAAACAATTTTTTTCTGACTATCATAGTTTTCGAGATATTTAAGAATTAAATTTTTGACTATTTTTAAAAACTTCCCTGTAGATAAGAAACTATAAAGAATTTTACAATTCTGTAAACGGACAATGAATAGGGCCTAAAAATGGCACATTTTCTCTAATTTAACTGACCTCGTATCTTTTACCGTTTCGGAGATAGCAATAACCTATTTGAGACACCCTGTATAGGTAATTTGCATAAAACACATTTATGTCAATATTATAGATATTCTGTATCCTTGTCCACCTGTGGGTACTATATAGGGTGCTAGCTAATTTAATAATAAAATTACAAAAATAAAACACCTTAAAGATGTCTGCATAAAATTCGCATGTATTTTATGCATAGCCTACATTTTTCATAAAATTCTTAGTGTATGAGTTAACAAGTATGTACCTACATATTTTTCCTTTATCATAATAATGATTCAGAAAGATGACTAGCTAATAAAAAGATTTGTCAAACTCAAGATATCCTTTGTTATGTTAATGAATAGTTAACATACAGCTGACAACATGAGTACCTGATTTACTATAATATTTTTTTAGCTAAATAAAAATGGATAGGGGCAATTACAGCCCAACAGCCAGAGTTTGTGCAAGTGATAAAAATATAATATAAATAGTATTTCTTTAATCAATAAGGATCTTTTAAATATTTCAAAAACTATAACTTATCATGGATTAAAAATAAATGAAAATAAAACTAACTTAATTTTAACTGGTCCTAAAACACTAATCACTAAAATAAAAAATAATTCTGATTTCAAAATTGTTCTTAACAATAATTTTAAGATAACTTCAATCGAATATGGTAAAAATCTTGGAGTAATTTTTGATCAGTATCTAAATTTTAATGAACATATAAAAAATATAATTAAAAAAGCATACTACAAACTAAGAATTTTATATAAATTTAAGGACTACTTAAATACCGATACTAAACTTAGGCTGGTTGATTCAATTATTCTAAGTGGATTAGATTACTGTGATATAATTTATCACAAAAATATCAGTAACGAAGATAAACAGAAATTACAAATTCTTCAAAATAACTGTGTTCGTTTTTCAACAGGACTAAAAAAATATGATCACGTATCACCTACCTTTGACAAACATAATTTAATTAAATTAGAAAAAAGACGCGAAATCCACTTATCCTGTTTTATATATAAAATAATTTTAACTCAGAAACCTAGATATTTATTTGAAAAAATTGAATTCAGGAATAATATTCATAATGTTAATACTAGAAATCAGAAAGCGATAGAAATACCTAAACATCATACTGAAAAATATAAGTCTTCGTTTAAATATACATCTTCTGTAATTTTTAATAATATTCCTTCTAGTCTAAAGGGCTTAAGCTACATAACTTTTAAAAATAATATAAAAAATTATTTAGTAGGGGTAGGATTGGAAGAATGATTTTTTATAAATCAAAATTCTACCTAGTTATGCCCAACTAGTATACTACTGTCATTTTTTGTTTTTTTTTTTATTTTTATCAATTTTATATTTATATTTTAAATTGTTTTTATTGGCATAAATAAACTTTATTATTATTATTATTATTATTATTATTATTATAAAAATTGTTACTTTAAGAGGCTACAAACCTTTTATATAATGCAGTAACCAATGCCGAATTTACCATTTTTGTGGTTACTTTTAAGATAAAAATATACCTACCTACTGTACCTAAGCATATATTTTGATTTATCCAAATTATTAAAAAAAATTAAAAAGATTATTTTTGCTTTAGAAGTTTAGATTTAAAAATTTTATTTTCCTTTTTGTCGTCATTGAAGTTATAGACTGCTTGTGTTTCTAGAAAGTTCTATAACTTTCTCAAGGAAAACATACATTTAAGTTTTTGCCCCATTGCTCTTATATTTTGAACTATGAATTTAAATTGTGATCCTTTCTTTGATACAGTGACATGCACCAACTTTCAAGCCAAAAAATGTTTTTGTATATCTATTAGAGATGGAACGGACTTGCATTGCGCCGGACATCCGGTCAAACTACCGGACCGGACCCCGGACGTCCGGCCGGACTGTTGAGTTCACCCATTACTAGTAAAGGCAATATTATTTTGCTCTATTATATTATACCAGGAATTGCTGAATTCTAAACTTTTGCGGCCATTTGAGGAGGTAACGAGAACAATTAGTTCTACAGAATCAATAATTTCGGATGTGATTCCAACGAAATGAAATGAAATATATATTACCAGTCAAATTGAATTACATTTAAAAAATAAATGTCACAACAACTTGTCAAATACGTCAAATTAACTAAAATTCCTGTAGCTTTCCCGTAGTATCCTATATTTAGCATCATACGCAGCACTCCTAATTCTTTTATTAATTTCGCACATCTCGGATAACATATCAGTCATACATTTGAGTCTGTCGGTTAGCCAAGGTATTTTCTTGGGTAATTATGTAGTATACGGTTTTCAGCTATTTTTGCGTTTTTTGGAAAAATTCTTTTATGGTCACATTCTACTGTCTTTCCTGATTGCAAATATAAGTGCGCACATAATAAATTATGAGCAAACCTGACCACCTTTTTGCTCACCAACCTGAGCAAAAAGGTGGTCAGGTTTGCTCAGTTTTCATTGATATAGATACATATTATGTATATATATCAAAACTGAGCAAACCTGACCACCTTTTTGCTCAGGTTGGTGAGCACAAAGGTGGTCAGGTTTGCTCATAATTTATTATGTGCGCACTTATATTTGCAATCAGGAAAGACAGTAGAATGTGACCATAAAAGAATTTTCCCAAAAAACGCAAAAATAGCTGAAAACCGTATACTACATAATTACCTTTTCTTGTTCCTAGTTTTTTAATTTTTTATCAAAAATGTCTGCGAGTTTGTTATAAAACATGTCAAACTGTGAGTCAATATTCGAAAGAGGAAGCAGTTCCCAGCACCCCATCTGTAACATGGTTTTAAATAAAGATTTATTAATATCACTAAAAGAACATCTTTCGATATATCGCCGCATGTGTGCGTCCATATTAAGGTTCGTTTTTAAGAGCTGATATGTATGCTCTGAGAAAAATGAGTGCTGCACCTTATCTATACAAGCCTGTATTGTATCTGTAGCCATCTGTATCATAGTAGCTACTTTAAAAAAAATTGTCTTTAGATTCTGCCTTTTAAGCCCTACTAGAAAGCATTACCAGACGATTTGAGAATATTGAAACAAAAAAGTGTTACATGATCGCCACTGTATTAGATCCCAGGTATAAACTAGCTTTTTTTTCAGAAGGTAATAGTTTTCTGATAAAGCAGACTCTTCTAAATGAAATTAAGGAATCGCAAAATATTGAAACTTCTAATGATATAGGTAGCTACTGTAGCTAGTGAAGTAGAAGTAGAAGCTGGTGGTAATGAGGATAGTGAAGATGAACACGAACCGTTATCAAAAGTTGCTAAACATGAAGAATCGTTGTGGAAATGTTTCGACAGTATCGCCACCCCCTCCAGTTCCGTTCGAAAACAGTGAAAACACGTGATGTCACCATGGAACAGTTGTAAAAATATCTAAGGGAACCTTTACAAAAAAGATTATCTGACCCAATTATTTGGTGGAAAGAGCACCAATTTGTGTTTCTGCATCTGACTAAGATTTCAAAATGATATTTAAGTGCCCCAGCAAGTAGTGCGTATTCTGAGAGATCATTTTCGGAAATTGGAAATATTTATGAAGATAAACTTTCCAGATAAACTCTACAGAATAGTGAGAAACGATTATTTATCCACCATAACCTAAAAAAGATAAACTTTGACTACCTAATAAGTTCTTATATCAATAATAGTAGATTAAGATGTTCTTTTAAAGTTAAAAGCATTTTAAAGCTTATTTTATGTTCATTAAGGTTTGAGGTCTATTTTGCATTAGTGTTCCATACAGGATAGGTATTTGTTCTAATTTGATTTTTTTACTGTTGAAGT
Organism: Philopedon plagiatum; assembly: GCA_963971165.1. Taxonomy (NCBI): domain Eukaryota; kingdom Metazoa; phylum Arthropoda; class Insecta; order Coleoptera; family Curculionidae; genus Philopedon; species Philopedon plagiatum. Next base: position 33,375,864 of record OZ020196.1, on the reverse strand, counting down.
ATTTATTTTTATATCACGATTTTTAATTTTTATAGGCTTGCCTTTTAAAAATGATTTAAGATACGGGATTGGGGTAAAATGTTTCGTTTTTGAAGACCTTTAAAATGCGGTACCACACGGCATAGGGTTGCATTTAAGATTTCTGACCCCAACTCCCTTGCGTCACCCCTCAAGGAGGTTGAAAAAGTTAAATTACATAAAAAATAGGTTTATTAACCTATAAGATACACCCAAAATTTGGTGTCTCTATCTTGACTAATAGCACAGATATTTTGGGTATACGTTTATCGGAAATACTTGTAGGTGTTTTGTAAGTAATTTTTTATTTAAATTATCAAATTTACGACACATACCTATGCATCAAAAAGTATGTTCTTGCGGCGTACAAAGCAAAGAATTCCTTCTATTTATCGCAAGGTTTTCATTAAGAGTATTTTATTTGAGCAAATGCCACTTCTTTTTAGTACATTTAAATGTATTACGGGAAAATTCTCTGTACTAATATATAAATGTAAACAAAATCTGTATTATTTAATGCTCAATCACATCTAAAGGGGTTGACGTAGGAGACTGAAACTTTGCATGGCGATTCATTGGAATTTGAAATAGGACATGCCTTGTTTCTTATTTATTTCTATTTGGACGAAGAATAAAATATAGCGAAATGATGGCGGGCAAAACTATTTCCACTAAACAGCAGTTTTTTTTAATCGTAGAGTATGTAAAACAAAAGTAATTATGGGAAAATAAGTGTCAGGGATGACAAAAAAACGAATTATACATCTCCAAAAAGAAAAGGTAAACATTCTTCTCGCACTTGGCTGTCGGGTCACCACTATGCCTTTAATTTATGATAATAGGCGTTTGACTTAGATTTGGAGCAGTTCTTTCCTAAGTGTAAAAGCACAGTGAAAGCAGGTTGCCCGCTTTTAGGCAGTCGGTGCCGACCGGGGCCAATAATTTGCTTTGCTTTTAAATTATCAATAGCAATGTCCTATTGACAATTTAAAAACAAGGCAAATTATAGGCTTGGGTCGGCGCCGACTGCCTGAAAGCGGGCAACTTGCTTGCATTGTATTTCGATACTTACATAAGACAACTGTATCATTTCCCATGTCCACGTCCAAAATAGAAAATTCTAATGTAGATTTTTTTAGTTCATTTTTTAGGTCATCATTCACTGAATATCCCGTCTACCCCACCAGCAAATTTTTCAAAAATTATACCTTGAATCTTATAAAATTCCCAATGCAACTTTATCAAGATGTTCTTCCTAATAATCATTTATAAAAATAACTCGTGACATTAACCAGATAAATTCCTGATTAGAAAACATTGTCAAATATTTTCATAAGATAAGGATTGTGTTTCTCCAATCCATACACAGGATGATAGATGATAATTTACCATTCAATATATGAATCAGAATTCGTTTAGGTATGTGTCTGCCGAGGAATTTCCAACTTGATTTTATAAATAAAGCTAAATTATAAGAAATATGATGTTTATATGTTTATAAAATTTATACATAGCACTTAACCATAAAAGGAGGATCAGTATCACGCTCATGTAAAAAGTTTCCTTTACCTCACACTCACATGAAAAGATGCTTTGAATCTAGTTCACTATATAAAAGGGACTCTGAATATGTTTTTCAACTCTCAGATTTTTTTTAACTAATTACTTTTACTTCTGTGCAGTATAATTAATTATATTTGTTGACAAGGGTCTTGCTTCGACTCTTGCTATGTAAATTAAATTATATGTAAATACATACGTATGTACTTATTTCCTAAATGCGTTAATTGCAAGTGTGCATTCAATAAATTATCACTTCGTAAAGAGTAGGCATTATATTAATATTTTGACATACTTAATTAAAAACAGCAAGCTATTAAAAAGTGCGAATTACCTAGATCTATTTGTTTATATAACACATAATTTAAAAACTATGTATTATACCATATTATACTATACATTATAATTTATAATATAAACAGCACCTTTCAACAAGATTAAAATGCATTTTGCTTAAATGCGTAGTTAAAATTTTAAAACATTTTGTATTGCATTATTGAACAAGACCAGCCTTAAAATATGTGGTTGGTGTTATATCAGTTTAGATAAAATACATGTTTATGGAAGTTTTACTAAATTTTTAGTTTAATACGTCCAATGTCCAAATAGAAATACCTATTTAATCTTGTGAAAATTTAAAAGCTACAAAATATGTGAATAAAAATATCGAATATAATATAACGCCGTCAATTTTGTATTGTATATTGTATTTTAATAAACATATCCAATATAGCTCGGTAAATTAAAACTATATAAGACAAACTGTATGGATTCATTAATTTTAGCCTCCTACAACCCTTTTATTGTGATTAATCATTAAATCGACCGATTTTTTCACACTTATTAAAGATAATTTTCCTGAAATACTTACTTACTTACTTAATTGTATTAAAAAGAAGCGACATTTGTTCAAATACAAAACTCTTAATGAAACCTGTAGAATGATTAATAGTGTTCACTTTTTTCATACGTCGCATGAACAACATAATTCAGTGTATGGATTACCTAGACAATATATACAATGCCTTGGCCCTCTAGGCAAAAACAGGATTTGCATTTTATACTTTACATAGGAATTTCATAGAATACCTAGGGATTCTATACATTGGCGAATGGTTTCCAGGCAGTATACAAAATTAGGTTTTAATTGATTTTTGTTTTACCCTAATACTTAGGGATTCTATAGAATCCCTGAGTATTTTGCAGAGTACTTTCGAAGATCATGCGCGGCAAGATATGGAATGAACACAACGTTACAAAGACAATTTATTTGTACCAACTAAAATTTCATAACTGGTTGTTAGGTACTAGCCATTTATTTATTATTACATGATAAACTTGAATGACACTTTGATTTACAGAGTAGGCCACGGCGTATGCAAGAACATTTTTTGTTTATGCACTGATTAGAACATGAACACTTTACAAACCCTTGGCCTGTTTCAGTGGAACACTGTCTTGCTGCTGATCTTAAAGATATTTTCTTGTCTACGGGAATATTCCGAATATTTAATAATTCCGCCTTGCATGTAGAAAATTATGATCCAGAATATAACTGCTTCAAAATGCCATCTTTTGTACCCAATCGATAAAACCCATCATCCGTAACTTCTGTGACGACTGCTAATAGATTCCGAGCATCATCACGTCCTCAGTCTGTCAGGAATAGGTACACGGACAGTCATACCTACATTTGCTGGTGGGAACTGCTTATTTAATGTTCTCAACATTTTATTTGCTTGAGTTTTTAATTCCACTTGAGCATGTGCCCTTTCATTAGCTGTATTTTCTCCCTTAGCGCGCAAACTGCATAATGAAGAAAGATCAGTTTGCTGCATTACACATTTCGTGAATAAATCCTTGGCATTTCTGGCATTGAATTTGATTTTATCTTATCATCTATTTGAGCATACAGCGAAATTCTCCTACAAAGCTTCCATGACATGATCGACATTTTCTTTCAGGTTAGGCTCTCCAACTTCAGGCATATCAATGTTCGATTGATCAGATTCCCTTGCGGAGTCATTACTGACGTTTTGAGAAGCGGTTATCGAACGAATTACTTCATCCAGAGCTTCCTCATTCTCTATATTTTCAAGAGAATCCACTGGTATATAGGACGTTCTTCAACCAATCTTCATTTTAAGCGGCCCTCACACGATCAGCATTACTTATATACAGTATTTCGATATACTGTCAATATTACTAACCGTGTGAGGGCAAATACTGATGGACTATCAGTATTTTGGCGGAGCCAAAATACTGCTGAAAATATTGATCGTCTGTGGGCTAAACCGTCAGTAATTCATTAGTATATCAAGTGTAGTATCTGTCCCATTCATGGCACTTTTCCCCCACCCATAAACCACTCTGAAAATTGCATTCGCTGCGACTCGTCGGTTGGTTACAATTCTTGGACTGAGCTTAGACAATAAGCGTGCATATGCAGGACACATTTCAGGATTGTATTGCAGGTTCCGTAGGATACATTTAATTGCTGGCTTAAACGACGAATAGGGGTTTGTGGATGTTCATTAACAATAAATTGCCTCAATTCTTCTACTTTTTGTGCAGTACGAACTTTGGGTCTCCCACTGCCTTCCTTTTTATTCACACTTTCTGTTTCTCTACAACAGAGCCACATATCTAGTCAAAACTTGGCGAAACTGGTCGAAATTCTGTTTGAATATCCTGAATGGCGTCCCGTGTAGAATAAACCCACTGGCCATCAACCCTTCTACCATTTCTAAAGTAACTTTCGATCATAAAGGCTTTTTGTTCTACCGTGATTATATTATTTAATTTTCTTAAAAATAAAAACTTTGACAGTTCTATTTTTCGTTCACGTATACCTTTCACCTATGTTACCTTTCAAGAGTAATAATTCAAGACATGCGTGATTGATTCCACGGCATACTTGAGAATGTTTTTTTTTTGATCTTGCGTTATTTGTATAAAATTTAATATCGTATTAATATGCAAAAATAAGAATAGAATTTAACTGGAGTACACATTTTTTGCGGTTGTTCTATATGTTGAGAAGGAGTGGCTAGATTTTTGGAAATAGACAGAACTGGTGGTAAACTTTTTTCCAAAATCTTTCAACATATTTACTAACAAAGGTCTTTGCGAGATCATTGGTTCATTAGGTCCTTACTGTGGCTAACCGGTAACTTTTTAAATCAGCATTGTGTCATCTTAACATTAAGAATCTGAAAAAATATTTTTGGTATTTTATTTTTTGAACTCTGAACTATGAATATCTATTTTTCAAGAACTATTGACAGGCAAACTCTCTAAAATCTTTCATTCTGTACCTACGTAAGAAGTTGTTACATAAAATTTTTAATACACACCCCTTTCCATTTACAGATTTTCTCAACTTCAATTGTTTGTGGTCCCAAAAACGGTTCAATGTAATTTTTTAGTTAATTATTTAAAAAATATACTTGTGGAACTGATGGAAAAATATACAATAGCAATAAGTATGCCACCCCACGGTCTCCGAGTACGGTTGAGCACAATTCACAATAGCTTATTCTTAAGAAGTGGGACCCTAAGTCAGACCTTGGAATCTACTAAGTAGAGCTGACAAACTGCTTCAGCGAGTAGCAGAGCCATGAATGAGACTAGAAAAAGATATGAAAATAGTTTATCTGTAAATACTGCATGGCGTTAGGGGCGTACCCATATCTTTATTAATAATCATTTCTTGATAAATTCTGATTCGTTTAGACCATAAGTCGGTATTTACACGAACAAAAAAATCAGAAAGTATGCAGCATGCATTTATACATTAATTAGAACCAGTACTTAACTGTACATGCTTTCACATAATCAATTTATGTCACCATTCAGTCGACTTTATGCAATTCTTGGCCCTAATAGTGTGCGATACCCCTTTTCCTTTCCTCATTAAATTTTAGCTTCTAAGAAATTTTGTTTGGTTCGCATGGGCTTTGACGAGTTAAATTTCATTTTTTGTCAAAAACCTACTATGTATTTGACGAGAAAAACTCTCAATTACCAAAAACGCGACACAGAAGGTGGTTTTCGAAATGATTAGTTGGACGCTACCTTAAAAAGGGACTGCGGACCGCGGCTCATTTGCGTGCAGCCCGCGGCTCGTTTGTGTGCGGCCCGCATCCCTTGGCTATACTTTCACCTATGTACTATTCATTTAACTTACTGCCTCCTACTATTCATTTGCCTAAATTAACGTATTCTTCCTTCTATGACTCTTTATTCAAAAATCTTGTTGAAAAAAAACATAAAAATACCATCACAACAGCTCACTGTGTCAATGCAGCTCACACAACTGCAGGGGCAGCCATATTGGAATGACATTCATCAAAATGCTCGGTCAAAATTCTCCGACGAAAACGCGACGGTCCTCCAATGCCTTCGAGCGATCAACGCCGAACGCCAATCCACTGTCATCTTTTTCCTCGATTGGGTCAAATCGAACGCGTAAGAGTCATCTGGGGGTAAAAAGAGGAAAAAGACGAACCTGCCGAACACAACGAATATAAGCTAAAAGCGTACTTATTTTAGAAATAAATATTGATTGTATTATTACGTCATTACTTGAAGTTAACAACTATTTAGCAAAAAAAAAATTATATAATCTGACAGGTTCTTGAATAAATTAATATTTGTGAGTGGCCTTTGCAGAGCAGCTCTAGGTCGAATTGACGAATCTTATAATATAGTCATTTGCGAATCTTCAAATTACTGCTGATTTAAAAAAAACCGAAACAACCGTTTGTTGTGAACCCAGTTTCCTAACTTCCCCGGTAAAAAACACCTCGTTTGCATTTTTTTGTACCGCAAATTTAGGTGTATTATGTAAAAAAAGTTTGTAATTTATAAAATTATCATATCACTATTATCGTTTGATACTGATCGCATTTCATTCATACTAGAAATTGATTGTGGAACTCTTAATACCAGAAACAAACACATGTTTTGTCGCCATACGTGAAGGACGTTTCTCTTCTTTTATAATCTATTATTTTTAGTACCTACTTCGGCATTTCTGAATTGTATGTTGGTGGACCACAAAATATAAATTGCTAACGGACCAATTAGACACAGTTGAAAGAATTGTTTATACTGTTTTCTCTATTGAACCCACGACAACATAGAAATTAATTTTAATTTAACCTTGTGGCATGGGCCAGTTTATACCAAATCTGAAATAACCAATTGCATTTATTTGACCGGTCTCTATTTTTCTTGTTAGTTCGTCTTGGCATGTGATACTTACATGATGGCCCTTCACCATATTATCCTCACGAAGTACAAAATCACTTAAATACATTTCCTCACCGCTGCATTGGGCGAGGCAGTGAACATCCATTGCCTCCCCGTAGCCCTGACTTGAATCCACTTGATTTTTACTTCTGGGAATACATAAAACATCTTATGAATTCAGCTGCAGTCATCAATGTACGATATGAGCTTTGGCAAAGGATAGTAACTGCAGCAAACGCTGTTGGAAATTTAGAGTAAAAACAGACGGAGCGGTTTCTGCCGAGTCCAATACATCCAGCTTTTTTTGCAGTTTGAAGAAATTTTCTACAAAAAATGTCACAAATGTATCGAGGCAAAAGGTGAGCATTTGCTAAAAAATAATTTAATTTATTTGCCTTGTTTTTTTTATCTTCTGACAGCCCACGAAGACCGAAGTCTAAGTACTATGTACCGAGAGTGTACTGGAGAATCGACTCGCACATCCAGAGCTGGAAACATCCGTAGGGATTTCACCAGCCCTTTAAGAGGATGTGTGGGGTGGTACCACCTCGGTCGAGGAAGAATTCCTCTACCATCTTCCAACAACAATCACAAAATATCCATGGTCGAAGCGGGATTCGAACCCGCGCCTCTCGGTGTTAAAGCTGGCGCCGTACCAACTCTGCCACCGGAGACCCAAGAGAGCCTTGTATCATGTTAATTATTTTATTTTTAAGCAAATCTTCAAAGTGTCATGAATTTATTTTTAGCAGTTTATTTTTTCATTGTTCATTAATGTTTTATTTGGTTTTTATTATTTTTACTTGCATTTCCTTAATAAAAAGGTTTATTTTTTGATGATACTAAATTTTGTTATTTCTTATTTATTCTGTGCAACACCGAATTAAAATGCATTTTTCTTAAATACAGTTACTTCGAGCGACATTAATGAAGTATACCTTTTTCAAGTAAAAAAGGTATGGGAATAAGAATTTCTATTCACAAATTGTGTACGCTGAAGCACAAGAAAGTTGAGACTTTTTAAAATGGCATTTAGTGCTAAATATGGCGCCTCCCTACAAAATACAGCAAATTTGAGGACGGATTTGCTTTTCCCATCCCAAAAAAAAACCGGCCTACCAATTTTGTGAATTTATTTACTGTCTTTCAAAACATCGATAAAAATGTAAAATTAAATTTTAAATTGAACACCCCTTATCTCTCTTTGTACTAAGATGAGTTAGGATAAATTGAGCCAGGACTAAGGAATGACCCATTCGTTACCAAACACCCTGTATAGCTATTGAACTGGTAAATATATCATTTTCCATCCAATTCTTCGCCTAATAATTCTCAAAACATTAGTCAGTAACATATTAAATAAGCTTATATCAGCAAAACCACAGCAGGCTTTGTTTAGGTTCGAAAAATCGGTTTCTTAATCAGCACACAGATGCGTCAGAGGATGGTTGACATACTTTTAACATAATTCGCCTTAAGATCCGAAACAACAATCACAGTACTTTTCTATGTCTCATCATAACTGACATACATATAACTCAGTCATAAATCAAGTATTTTTTCGATAATTGGTACTAATGTTTTGTGCAAATATTTAAAATACTCGGCGTCTTGCTTTTATCTTATTTGACCAAGTGTCTAGATTGCGAACATTAAACTATGCTCTTAGTCTCAATACATGGTGTACTTTTACTTTATTATTAGTCATACCCGGAGCATCTATTTAACATCGTTTTTTGATTGAAATGCTTACCTACATATATAGGTATTATAAATGCGAAAAATTATTTGTTTGTTTGTTACTCGGTCACATCTCAACGGGGCAACAGAACGCGATGAAACTTAGCGTAAAGAAAGCTTACGTCAAAGGAAATAATATACGCTGTGACTAGAGTCCCGACTCGGGACCCAACTTCAGTCCCGAATACCGTCATCAAATTACGTCATTAGTAGTTTTGTCGGGACTGGTGTTCCGCCCCGACTCGGGACCCGCATCCGGTCCCGACTTAATAGTTTATTAAAAGGCTTTTGAGGTTATGTTCGAATAATGTTATTGCTATTAGAAAGTTGTATGTGGTTTAATTTATTTGATAAAGTAGTAGGACGTTTCGATGACACAACTAGAAATGTATATGCAAGTGTGTGTGTCTTTAATTTCTGCTAATGCTAATTTATAGGTGAGAAATTTGAAAAAACTTTAGCTCTTATCGGATACTGTTGTAAAGAATTTTATCCATCAATATGAAAACAGTATATGTATAAGTATACTAAGTTTGGGAAACGTGATGCTAAATTTATTTCCTCGAATTACACCAAACGCCCAATTAAAAGCGAGATAATGAACAAATAAATAAAAAAATAATAAAATAAAAAATTAAAAAATCAATAGATAAACTTGACTGCATATTTGGACATAGTTTCTAATTCCAAACAGTTTTTTTTCGTAAGAGCTTTTTTTTAATTTTAAAAACAAGGATTGCTCTTACGCCAAATTCATATTTTATTACACACCTCGTATATGACTGATAATTTTGATGTCTGATGATTTTATTATAAGATTTAGACCATTCAGAACATTTTATAGGGAGCAAGTTTTTTTTTTCCGAAAAATTACTAATAAAAAAGTTTTTCCTATGTAGCCAACTTAAGTAGACATAGATACTGTGACTGTGTAGATCATGTTTGTAACTGGTGATTTAGGTGAATGTACGATTCGTCTTATAAATTCGGGACCGGATGTGGGTCCCGAGTCAGGGCGCGGAACACCAGTCCCGACAAAACTACTAATGACGTAATTTGATGACGTTATTCGGGACTGGGGTTGGGAATCTAGTCACAGCGAATAATATAGGCTACTTTTTATCTCGACTGGATAGGTATTGTCTGCCCAAGATATCTGCAACCGGCATAAGAATTTAAAGAATTCAAGGGAAGGCTTAAACGACGTTGCCAATTTGTTTTAAACCAGTTTTAAAAAACAGTTTAACTTTTCTTATCACATCTGGTTTATAAACAAATTGGCAACGTTGTTTAAGCCTTCCCTTGCATTCTTTAATTCTTTTGCCGGTTGCAGATACCTTGGGCGGACTGCTTCAGGATGCACAATTATATATTACCGTTCAGATTCATTAAAACGGTTTAAGATTTGGTACTGGTATAAATGAAGGGTCAGAGATGACTTATAATCTTATAAAAGGCTATAATACATCCCCAAAAGTAAACATTCGCCTCGCAATTGGCTGTCAGGTCACCACTTTGCTTTTAATTTATGACCATACGCATTCGACTTAGATTTGTAGCAATTCTTTTCTAACATAAGGGCTTCTAGCTGGTCAATAAGGTTTTGACAGGTTTTTGTCCTGTCATTGTTAATAAGTAAATCGTTATTAAAAGCTTATGAGTTATTCTAATATTTCAGCGATTTGCTTAGTTTCCAACTGATTTTCATCTTGAAACGTATTGCTAAAATGAATTTAATTATGTATATTATATTGTGGAAAGTACATACTAAAATTGCCCACTTTATAAATTTGCAAAAAAACTTCACAAATTCATAGTATAAAACAAGCTGTCTTATTGTCACACTTGTCACTTTAAAACTTTGGGTTACAAATTAGGCCATTCTAGCATTTGATATAATTTGACGATAGTTTTTATCAGGACCAGTTGGGTAGTTCCTCCAGGATATACAATCCGGGATTAAACCTAGCACCCTCACCAAAGGTCACGAAAGTGGGTCTCGGATTTATTACTCAGCAACGGGATAATCAATATGCGAAATTAAAAAATTCTTTCAGTTCGTGTCAACTTTTTCTTAATATACAGGGTGTGCTACGATAAAGCCATAAATGTGTGCGCTAGGGGCATAAAAATTATTATTTTGTGACGGTTTGGTAACTGTATGAAAATTGTAACGGTTTTTACTGTTGTGAATTGTTAGTCATAATGAGAAGGGCATAGGCTACTTTTTATCCCGATAGGTAGTATACAGGGTGTGTCATGAAAGTGGACCTTGGATTATTACTCGGAAACTGGACAATCAACAAACGAAATTAGAAAATACTTTTGTTCTATATATTGTGCGATAGTTACTAAATATTAAAGTTAAAAGCGAGTAACTATAATGAAGTCCAAATATGTATGTAGCTTGGCATTGTTTTAGTATTTTTAATCATTTTGATCCGTTGATATTTAAATCTAACAACTTGTGTAAATGCAAATGTTATCCATGCATTAACGGGGGAATATCTAAACGGGTAGTTAAGGTTTTCTGTCGGAAAGCCAACTTGAATGTTTACCCCTTGCTAAAAGGGCTGATGCTATCAAATTTAAAAATAAATAGAACTTTGCGATGTAATAAATATTTATCCCTCTAGGGACACCAAATGTTCATATGATATTTCTGTTTTTATTGAAAAAATGCTGAATACCGTTGGTAGTTTTTTAGCATTAAAATATCGTGCCCTTAACACCAGGAACTTACGAGTATATATAAGAACGGCTCTGTAAGTTTAATTATTAGGATGTGCGCTGTTTGCTTAGATTCCATTACTCCATCAGTTACAATGACCTAACCTCATTTACTATTTGACTAAATTTTCGGTTGCACGAAACCACTGATTTTGTATGATGAGTATTTTTTACCAAAAAAAAAAATAGTATAGGTTAGTGCAGCTTTGTGCAACACAAACGCACAGACCTTTGTAGTGAATCCCTGGGTTAAAGATTAACACCAAATTTTTAAATCGGGGGCCATTTTTTATTTTTAAATATTTCCATATTCTTAAAACGTACGAGGGACCAAGAATTTCATTTATACCTGTCTGGATTCATTTACCTGTTTACTTTATTTGACTGATAACGCGACAATGAGTTATTTAAATGATTAGGGCTTAGGACCTAAAACTATTTTTTGTTAATATCAAACTTAAAACATTTCCTGTTGTAATTTAAAAACAATAAGTTTGAACTTATAATAATTATTACACTTATTACGTCCGAAATCTTAATTACATGCTACTTATCTTTATGTGTTCATCGACGCGACGCTTTAGAAAAAAAAAGGATTAGACTAATGTTAGATATTTGGAAAATTTTAAGCTTTACAATTTTTCGATGCTGGTCATTGCCATTTACATTCTTAACAAAGAAAAAGGCAATAATTTTCTGTGACAATTAAAGCTGAACGACTAAGTTCAATGGCTTGACAGTGAAATTCTGAACTATTTCGCGATGATTGCATCCAGGTAGCATGAATGTGTTAAATTTGTTAATGAAAATATCTTTAAACTATTTATTCCAAACCAACTATACATACATGTTATATGGAATATGACAAAATAAATTTAATATTAAATACAAAAAAAATTAATAAAATTAACTCCAATGTTTTTAATTAATAAATATATAAAAAATAGATATTTTTAAAGAAGGAGTTTCTAAAGAATGACCTTTTTTCGTACCTTTCACTTTTTCGTCCATTTGTCCTCTTGTCTACCCCATCCGCGGACATGCTGGATTTTCTAAAAAAACAATATTTATTTTTTTTTTTAGAAAATCGACAATGACCATTTTTTCAAGGCTTTTAATATTTCAATATTTTTTCCTTTTTGGGGGGGTAATTTCAGTGTGGGTTAAACAGGTCCTTATTTTAGCGTGAAAAACTGATGGGGAATGATGTCTGTCTAGCTGATCGTCATGGGGGGGGGGGATTACCCCATTACCCCCCATATAGACGCCGTTGATAGAATCGTGTGCATCTGTGCCTGGCGGAAGTGTTATTATCCAGGGTGAGGTCTTGTTAATTAGCAACGTCGGGGGTAAACTCTTTCAGTAAAATGCAACCATTTACATACATTAGAAAAGACCATTCTTCAGTGGCATATTAGGCCGTACAGGCGCTCCAAGCCCGGCTAAAATTTGGTTTAATTAAATGTATTTTAAATTGAATAACACCGCTCACAAATATATATTTTTTAACCAATTATATTTCAGCATCTCGTCAAATATTTTACTTTTATAGCTCTAACAATTTTACGCCCTAAAGAGTAACAGTAATTTAATGGTTTCCAGTAGTATTTTGGTCATTGAAAAATTGGTAATATAATTTTCAAAGAAGTAGGACTACTTTTGTGTACTGTTCGCCCAAGAACCACAAACCAGTCAGAGCCAATGAAATTGCTGGAAACCAGTTGGCAAACTGTCACGTTACCAAATAACTATAACTCGATTGGCGCTGATCGGTTTGTGATTTCTCTACGAACAGAGCTAATAACTTATTCTGGAAAATAATACTTAAATTACCCCTTTTCGTGATAATTTGTTGAAAAAAGCAGAAATAATTATTATTCTTACATTCGTCAAGATTTATTTTATTTACATACATAATATATCATTAGTCATTACAAACTAATAAATAAAACAGTAACGCCACTGGTAGCGGTCGCATTTTATACAGATTTACTAATAATTAGCAAATTGAATTAGGTTAAACGAAAAATTACTTGATGCATTCCGGCTGTCGATAAAGCTCTTTGATCTCTATGAAAAAAATCAACTGTTTTGAATCTTGTTGACCTCGATGACCCGCGTTGAGAATGAGTTTGTTAGCATTATCGCGTTGGATATAATTAATCACAATCAATTAGCTAGCTGATCTCATTCGGAGCACCAGCATCTTAAATTGTTTGGTGTAACAATCAAATTAACATAAAGTAAATAAAAATAATGCTTACAGGCGATGAACCGTTTTAAGTTTATGCATGGTGTACTCGGTATTAAAAATTCAATAAGGCATTTTCATGTATTTTTTTTATTGCATAAGTCGTTTAAGGATCGTATTTTACACAGGAATTACATAGCAACGACCTGTTTTAATAAGCAGAAAAACATGTATCTTGCAGCAGTGGCGCACCGAGGGAGGGGTTGCCCACCCCCCCCCCCCCCCCCCCCCCCCCCCCGACAAATAATTCTGTTCTGTAATCTAGTTGTAAGTACTTATTATTTTTGAATAAAATGTTTCTTATTAATTTAATTTTTTTATATTCTCCTCAGCCCTCAGCTTAGAATTTCCGGTTCTATTAAAATTTGTACTAATTTTCCATAATTCATAATTTGTCCTACTAAAAATACCGTTATTATTAAATTATTAAAAATATACGAGAAAAATTTGTCGCTTACGCCGCCGCATTGCCTACGGCTCTTTATATGCCAAGAAAATTTTTGGTGGTAAAACCCCCCCTAGGTCGAATTTCTCGGTGCGCCACTGTTTTGCAGTTTTTTCGCGTCTACCTGAACCATCATATTACTACTTTAAAATCTCTTTATTTCGTTAATAATAGTTTCACGTGTGACCACTACAGTCGCTTTTAAAACCATTTACATTCTTTCATTGCTATATACAGGGTGTTATGAAATTCACTGCATATATTGGAATGTGTGACTCCTGAGGTAGTCTACAGACATAACCAAGACTTTTTTTTCTTAAATAGAACATTTTAAAAATTTTCAAAAACACATTAAAACCTGTCCATGTTCGCCGCACGTGGCTGACCTATGTGTTCCCTTGACGGAAAATAGAGCGCGAAAAAATCTAAAAACAACAACTGAATTTGTTGAAACGTTGCCGGACATATAAATCTTTAAGGAGAATTTATTTTCTGTTTTTTAAGCGTAATTTAAGACAAAGTTAAAGATACGTAATTTAAACCTTTTTTTAAGAAAAACAGAAAGTTGTTATTCGTCCTTTTGTTAAAAAAATTATCGTAACTTACCGAAAATGGAGATGTCGGGATGCACCCGCATCTCGACTCTTTCTTGCACTCTCAAACGTTACCATAATACGTTAATATTAGTGTTAAATTTAATTTAGTTTTCAACCCTATCAGGCTAATTTAAGAAATACTATAATCAAAGCACAAACTAAATAAAACGGAGCAAAATATTAGTTAACAACGGATGGACGAACGCCATTTTCTAGGTAGTAAATAAAAGAAACTACGATATTATTTAAAACTAACTTCTAAAGAAATGTATGATTTTTATGTTGTTGTTGAAGGTTGGGTGAACTGTAAAAACTTAAATATCTTCTGCTAATCGAAGCACTTTTATTTCGGTAAAAAATACTAATTCTAGTTTGAACAAAAGTAATGGGGTGCATGGCGCTTGATGACATT
This sequence comes from Philopedon plagiatum, assembly GCA_963971165.1. NCBI lineage: Eukaryota > Metazoa > Arthropoda > Insecta > Coleoptera > Curculionidae > Philopedon > Philopedon plagiatum. Next base: position 33,360,856 of record OZ020196.1, on the reverse strand, counting down.
CAGAATGCTTCTTTTTCGATCTCTCTTTGTCACTTCCTGTCTTAGTGTCTTGAGGAAGTAGACGGCGCTGATTTGGCGCAAAAATTTAAAATAACGCACGTTTGTGTTATTGCCTATGCAGTAGAGTACTTTGAATTCAACAAAAACTAAGAGTTGAACAACAAATATACCTTTAAAAAATTTTAAAATACAGTCGGGGTCATATTAATAGCACACTTTTTATTGTAAAGAATTTGGCTTAACCTAAAAGAAAATATTTTGTGGAAGTAGGTATACGTTATATTTGCATCCCTTGTTACCATCATGATAAAAACAATAGTTTTATTTAAGCAAATAACAAAACATAAAATAAATTCTAAAAAAATTGTGACATATAAATAGCACACTTTAAAAAAAATCTATATTGTCCATTAAAATAAAGAACAAGGTTAATATTTTGTTGGGTATCCCTTATTTTGAATAACGGCTCTCAGTCTTGATGGAAGTGACTCCACTAAAGTTTCACAATACGCAGCTGCAATTTGAGTCCAGGCCTCGTTGACGTTTTCCCAGAGTTCGGTTAAATTAGATGGATTTTTGTCTGCAAGATTTCTTTTTACGTGGTGCAACAAATTCTCTATAGGATTAATGTCAGGACTTTGGGCCGGCCAGTCCAAAACATTAATCAAGTTGTCCAGAAGCCACTGTTTGACAAGCCTTGCAGAATGTTTGGAGTCATTGTCATGTCATGCATAACAATAAATGAAACGGGCATAAACTGCTCTGCATAAGGCTCCATAATATTCTGTAGGATGTCTCTGTATTTAAACTGATCCATGATACCGTCGATTCTATGAAGCGGTCCAACTCCGCGCCATGACATTGCTCCCTATACCATAATCGCTCCTCCGCCATGTTTTACGGTTTTAATGGTATACTTGGGATCGAAACATTTATTTGGAGGACGTCGGACATATAATTTGCCATCATTTCCGAACCTGTTGAGTTTAGATTCATCGCTCCAGAGGATTTTTTTCCAGAAATTTACATCTTTATGCAAGGACTTCTTAGCAAATTTTAATCTTTGCAATCGATTCGTTTTTGACACAAGCAAGTGTTTTTTTTTTTCTAGGAACGCATCCTCTAAGGTTTACTTCAGATAGCCTTCTCCTTACAGTTCTAGCTGATAGCTGGATACTATATTCGGTCAATATATTTTGTCTTACTTCTCTGGAATTAAGAAAAGGGTTCGCAGTGCTAATTTTTTTTATTATTTTATCTTCCCTTTTCGTGGTTTTACGTCTTCTAGGTGCCCTTATCTTATATTCATTGTGCTGTTCGTGGTTGTGTACAGTGCAAGAGCATTATACACAAGTTTCCTTGAACACTTAAGATTTTTTGCAATCTGTGAAACCGACAATCCATCATTTTTTAATTGAACAATTAGTGCACGTCTTTCTGGGTCGCAATGCTTTTTTCTACCCACTGAAACGATTTTAAATTGTTTAAACAATCACAATTTATTAAAAGAAAAAACTACTTACTTACTGCCGCAGAAATATCGAACTTCCCAATATGTTTACCAAATATCTAATGTGTGTTATTTATTTGTCCACTGCTAAAGAAGTTAAATTGTACTGAATGCATAAAATCAATATTTATCAGACAACTTGTTTTCGATAAATAATCCGCAGATGCAAGTCCAAACTTGTTGATAATTAAAGTCTTTAATATTTCCGGTTTTGTTAGGTTTTTGTAAAATATTACAAGTGTGCTATTTATATGACCGCGACTGTAAGCAGTATGCTTCCCTTTAATTTTTAGGACCTACATAATATGTACGTACTTTCTGATCTATCGTTAAAATACTAAGCTAAGGTAATAATATTTAAAATCCTTATTTTATAAATTGGCGGATGAGCCAGAAAAGCCCTTCTTCTACACTTAAACACTAGTGTTTTTGTTTATCCACGGCGAACGAAGTAATACGGATGTGAAACTATTGTTAAAAGAAATATTAGGACATCTTTGATTACTGAAACTACGAATTCTATTTTGTGAGAATGTGGGATATAGAAAATATATTGGAAATAAAAAATGGATATTCTTGTACATGAAAAGAAAATTGCCTAAGAAAATATAATTTTGGATTATTAAACCTCATTTCACTTTTGAACCGTCGCACAGTGGCCAATTATTGGCATTTAAGCGTTCAAAATTCAGATATTATAATTTGGATGTTCCAATGGTTATTTTGCTGTTATTAGCAAAATAAATGAGAAAATAAGAAACAATATTATGTAACACCAAAAACATAGCATGAGTCATATTTTTATTAAGATCAAAAACGAACAAAACAGATCCAAAAAATAGCAACTAATTGCTAATTGCAGAGACATTACTAGCATGTCGCGAAGATGGTCTTATGAGAATATCGGGATATTAAAGAAAGAACCACCTTATTCAGCTTTTTTCTGCTTGCAAGTGGAAGATTTCGTAAACAAGAAATTACAGGATTGGAGGAAATAAGCATGAATTTTAGATGATCTACATTTGTGTCTCTTCGTGAAGTATTTCTTGTATTATGTTCTCAAAAGTACCGATAATCTTTATGCCGACCTTCAAGGGCGTCTTCGGACAATTGTCCTATAGGTAGTATCATTGACTCTATTAGATCGGCTCCATGTACAAGAATCTTGTGTACGGTAAGCCATTCAACATTCTTTTCTTTAAACCTAAATCGGTTGCGTCTCCATCTTCTAAAAAGTAAATTGTTTAATCGTAGTCTGGACTGTATCACAATTAAAATTATTCGATCCTTGTATTTTTGGCCACACATAATCAAATAATATTTCTCGACTGTGTTATGTACACGGATTTATTGTGCCAGTTTGTTTAAGTATATCGAAGAGCTCATTTCGAGAAATTAGATTATCTTAAAAACAAGAATTTTATAAAAAGCTCAGCTCTGCACACATTAAAATATCATTTTCTATATAGGTGAACAGCTATATTCATCAAATAATACACAAAAAAAGTGAACCTATGTGAACCTTTTTATTAATTGTTTAGGCAATTTCACATTTAGAAAGAAATTTGAACATAAAGTCTCGGTTCTGTTACCTATGGTAAAACAACATACAAGAGAGAAAAATATAAACAGTATATTGTATTTAAAGCAACATACCTTACTATTTTGATCCATGTATTAATAATTTTCAACAACCCTATTGATTGACAACAACCACCTGTATAGACAAAAGTAGTTTAACAGGAATTATCGTGCGTTTTAAAGTTATGAGTAAACTCTGCGTATACGACTTTGTCTCACTTTACGTTTTGTGCCAAAAATGAAATTGTTACAATTTTTTCGGGTTTTGGTGTACAGGCTATTATATTATAGATTAGTTGTTTTGAATCAACACGTACCAACTTTAAGGTTTTGAACGATTAAATGTAAAGAATTGGCCACTGTGCGTCGCGTTGCGTCGATATTAATTTATTTGCATTATTAAAAAAAAGTTATTATAATATGGATTTTTTAAATTGGTGGTTTGTTAATATTTCATAACATTGGTTAGCCGCTGTATTTACAGAAAACCAATAATATCAGTATACAATTTGAGATACATACCTGTAATACCATCAGTAATTGCATGATTACGACTTCGGTTTAGTTTGCAGAGCTGCAAAGAAGAAATTACTATAATAAAATAAATCTAAATAAGTACTCTCTCTCTCTCTCGATTACTTAGTCATCATGGTAATATAACACAATGTTGTAAAAACCATATGACGGAAGACCCTGGCCCGCTGACCCCTACTTTACTCATATAGCATATAACGTGGCTTCAGGCGGTCCCTATTAAATTAACAGGCACATAATACGTATTTTATATTCTTTCAACTATGGTAATACCAATATAAAAGTGCAAAGCGTTTTAACGAAGGCGAGTCAGTGTATAACGTAATGTACGAACTTTCTGTCAAGATTTGCCGATTTCGTAACAAGCGCCATGTGCAATTTGGTCGACGCTGTATTTATGGAATTAAAAGATTCGTATTCTGAATTTTAGTTGTGTGAATGTAATTAAATTATAAATTATTTCAGCGCATTTTCCCTAATTAATCGGCCCTTGGGCATAGAAAGTTTCCTTAGAATAAGTCTTCCAAAAATGGCATATTCTAGTTATTTCTGTTATAGAGAGTTTTCACCCGGTTTACTTATTTGGAAAATATGTGTAATAACTAGATTACTATGTAAGAAATTTTGAGTAATACATAAATGTATAGAATAATAGTACAACAATCAAAGATTACAGTTTTTTCGGCTGTTTATCTCACTCATTCGAATTGCTAAAAAAGCTGACTTTGCTGAAAAAGCTGACGTTTTTTGTTTCTAGTCGTAAATCAAAGCGCACAGAGTCAATACCTACTTAAAGACAATGCCTCAGTGCTTAATTTAAAATTTCCGTGACGTCACACAATCTAGGCCAAGACTAGGCCCCCATAAGAAATGTATCAAAAGGTTCGCCAGTCAATTAATGAATATTGCACTATAGGGTTGCTAAAAGCATTAATTAGTTTGTCTCCTTTCGAGAGTGAGGTTACCAGATTTATACCTGAAAAACCAGAAACTACTAGCAATAGGGTAACATTTTTTTTAAATGTCTGAAGAATCTGCCTGAAGAACCTGTCAACCGGAAAAAAAGATTACTTGTAATAAAAAAGAACTCAAAACTTTAAAAACAAATGAGAAAAATTATTATATTGAATCACTGTGTTCAATTCTGTCACAACCAATCTAGCCTTTCCTGTTAAATCCGACAACACTGTTGGTCTCGATGCCTGCTGAAGAGAACCTACTCTCGCAAATTAATAATTATCTTTGTCTCTTTTTACATTTTGAAAGCGTATAAGGATGAATAACCACGGGTCGGTGGTGGTCGGTTTGGAGATGTGAGGTTGCCAGATTTACACCTGAAAAATCAGAAACTTTTAGCAATAGGGTAAAAATTGTAAAAAAATGTCGAAGAGCCTGTCAACCAAAGAAAAAGATTACTCATAATAAAAAATATGTCTAAACTTTTAAAATAAATAAGAAAAATTATTATATTGAATAATTGTGTTCTATTTTGGGGGAGTTCGAGTTGGACGCTCGGAGTTCTCCGAGCGCAAATATCAGACATACGTTCTTAACATGTCCTATATAGATGACAAAGTAAGAAGTAATATACAATGTCTAATTTCTGTGCTCGGAGCATTCCAAGCGTCAACTCAAACTCCCCCTTTGTCACGACCAATCGAGTATTGCCTGTTAAATCGGCGAGCCTGACAACACTGTCTGCTCTCGATTGTTTGCTGAAGAGAAGCGGCTCTCGCAAATTAATAATTATCTTTGTCTCTTTTTACTTTTGGAAAACGTATAAGGATGAACAACCGTGGGTTAGTGGTGGCTCAGTTTAAAGAAAATTAATCGTATCCAAGCAAACAGACATGTGGCTTCACCAATAACAGTACACAGTTTTGTTTTAGTTTGATCGGCGTTGGATAAATTTGAACTTAGTTTTGTCTAATTTTTATGTTTTTACAATATAAATTTCGGTAAATTTGAAACTTAAAAAATGCCGTAAGTAGGTATTGACAGAGTGCGCCAGATCAAGTTCTCGCAAAACCTACCTCTCGCGCACTGTGCAATATTTACACGAACCATTTCGAGCTCTTTTCAACCCCCCTCTATCTCTGAGGCTAGTTGCGTTACAGGACTGGATTCAGGGGTGTTAAGGTTACCAAAAAGAAGCAGTATTCCAAATTTCATACGTCTAGGTGGAAAAGTTTTCAAGATACGAGTGTCCAAAAATCACTATTTTGTGCATTCACTGACTGACTGATAGATCATCATAAATCTAAATACTTCCAATCGAGCTAAAGCTTTGAAATTTGGAACACAGATAGTGTTAGGGGTGATAATTACGAGAAAAATCAAGAATCAATAAAAATCGAACATGGCTTATTCTGACACGAAATAGCGACTTCTGCTTTGGAAAGTTACGAAGTACAAGCAGTCGGTCTATACACATATACTAATAACTAAATATCATTTGGTTTTATGAGTATCTGAACAAAAAGTTATGAAATCCCACCAAAAACTTACATGTAAAGAAACAGGCCAAGTTCTCGTCAGGACTGTGTGTTTTGTTGTTATCTGAAAAAAATAACTGAAATGTAAAAATTATGCCAAGTTCCTTGCCTACATGATATTAGCAGTGTTTTGATAAACACAGAAAAATATTGTGTGAATTGATAAATTTACAGACCAAATTTGGCAAGCTTTCAAGGGTCTCAATATTGCTCAGTTCTCTAATCAAAACCTTGCCAAGTTTGGTCTGTAAATTTATCAATTCACACAATATTTTTCTGTGCTTATTAAAACACTGCTAATAACGTGTAGGCAAGGAACTTGACACAATATTTACATTTCAGTTAATTTTTTCAGATAACACAACACACCATCCTGACCAGAACTTGGCCTGCTTTTTTACATGTATGTTTTTGGTGGTATGGTGGTATTATAAACTTTAAAAAATTTAAATTGCAACCATCGGAGGTTGAATATAACTTTCAAAGACCTTTCAAACGATATGTCACATGACACCTATTGCCATTTAAAAAGGTTAACCAAGATGGCGTCTGGTCACCATTTTGAAAGATAATTTAAAATTTGTAGTCAAGAAAACTGTTTTTTCGTCATATTTAATCTCACAAAATTTCATTTCAATATTCCTTTCGTAGCAAGAATTAGAATGGGGGGCGTGACTTTCGGACCGCACTGTGTATATACAGGGTGTTACAATCAGATGTTAAGAAATTTTAAGGGCAGATTCGACATCTAAAAATTTTAAAATAAGATTATATAAACATGGATCCTCAAACGCTTCTTTTTCGAGATACAGGGTGTTTAATATTTTCTTTTTTAAATGTTTCTTTTTAATTTCTTGAAAATGCGTTAACATATTGAAATGAATTTTAGTACACGCCAGTATGTAATCAAAGGGTATCTTTACGTGTAAAAATTTATTTTCTAAAGTACTTGCATCAGTGGCGTGCGTGCGGGTAAGTCTTTATTTTTAGCGAAAAAAATTGCACATTTAATCCGAGTATAATGATTTATCTAAAATTCGCTGATAATGATACATTGACAGACAAGGTTTTATGTCGTAATTTAAATGTCAGCATATTGTTTTATTGATATAGCTGATCGTAACCTTGCAGTATTAGAGGTAATGCACGAATTAATTTAAAATGTTATTGAAACTAAACTGAGTTTAGGTTTATACTTGCTTTATTTTGCTTGACATTTATAACAAAAATATTCAGGGTCAAAGCAAAACGTTTTCCAATATATTTTACCAAACACGAATAGTTTTTTACTTCTGTCTAAAATTGTAAAGAATTCTAATCCTGGAAAACCTAAAGTATCGAATCAGACACTCATCAAGCGGTTTAACAAAGAAAGCTAATCTCATAATGGTCTTCAGCATGGGCGCCCATAGAGTAAATCCAGCCAAAAAACCGTATGTTACAAATTCCCGAATTTGCGCATTTGTTAAAAAGCACCGTAAAACACGACCCAGGGGGGTGGGGCAATTGTCCCCCCCCCCTGTCCGTCCCTATGGGCGCCCATGATCTTCAGAAAGACTTAAGGTGTTCATACATGTTTCTAATGACTTTTTCGGAAGTTTTGTCTTGTAAATATAATATTTGTTTTTTTTTTGGTCCATTCTTTAATGTCGCGAGTCGAACCTAAGCATATCCTCATTTTACCGGTCCTCAACCACATGCAGGGTTGCCAGATGATTCGAAACTGCTTCCTTGAGGTTGGTACTAAAAAAATCGGGAGAAATTGTGTGATGTCATTTGTCAATTGACTCTGAGCAATTTTTTCAGAACTAATAATATTGTGTCACGATACTTAATTTTTTGTAAGATGTCCTGATCCCATTTTTAAAAAGAAATTTGTAACTCATTACTTTCGGAAATATGTTTTTTAATTTTGTGACACCAAGCTTTCCATGATAAAACAAAATTTCAATGATACAACCAAATTCGGTAAACAGTCAAAAATATATTTTTAAACGACTGAAGATACTATAGCATTATCAATAAAAATGGATGGATTTATTGATTCAACAGTTATGAGACTGTGGCAGAGAGATACCCAAAGTCGACCCCATGAGTGTTCCGTTTGTTCGGAATTGGGTACGGAAGGCCAAAAGAAGTACTTAATTCCAATTTGCTAACTGCTTAGGTTTAGGTTTATGAAGAATATACAGTGTGTCTGCTTAACTTCGCAGCATATGGGAAAATTTTTTATTATTAATTTTACGAAAAAAGTTATTCTTCATAGAAAGTTATGCATGTTCCAAAACCTAAAATGCAACCATCAGATATCGAAATTTCCCAGTCATATGCGAGGTCTGTCAGAAAATATGAATTTTACCCTACAGTAAAATACTTTTATTTTTGACAAGATCGAAAACTTTTGTGAAGAAATTTTATTTAGAATTGTAAACTAATTTCTAATAAACGGTTAACTGTTTATTAGCAACGTTTCTTTACCTCTGTGTTGCAGTATTTTGATGATGCATTAAAATAATTGATACATAAAATAATTTATTTTACAATTATCAACTTGAATACGGTACTAATATTGGAATAATTACGTAATAAGTTAATAATATTTGGCGTTTAATGGCAGATACGTATGTAAATATCATGGCAACCTAATTAGAAATGCATTCATATTAGTGTGGTCACTGTTGTAGGGTAGAGAATGTTAAAATGTACAAAATCATAACAATTTTTATCAAATTTTTAATGAATAAAGAGATAACTGTTTATAAAAAATTAGTTTACAGTTCTAAATAAATTTTCTTCATAAAAGTTTTCGAAATTGTCAAAAATAAAAGTATTTTACTGTATATAGGGTAAAATTCATATTTTCTGACAGACCTCGTATACGACTGGGAAATTTCGATATCTGATGGTTGCATTTTAGGTTTTCGACCATGCAGAACTTTTTATGAAGAATAACTTTTTTTCGTAAAATTAATAATAAAAAATTTTCCCATATGCTGCGAACTTAAGCAGACACGCTGTATAAGAATAACAAACTTTTGATTTTTAACTGTAGTAATTAATGTAACTAATGAATATACAGACAACTTTACTACTTATATGTTAACTTAATGTTTGAGTGATTAAAGTCATGCATTTTAACGCGAAACCTTTAAATACAACACATTGCTATTTCGGGGCGTCTATTATTATTAGTTTATTAAAGGATTGATCTAACAATATGGGTAACCTTAAAAGTTTAAATAGCTCAAGGATTTATCCATATGTTTTTTTCCTTGGCCAGAGTCACTATCAATGTCATTGAAATGTGAACTATGTTTATTATGAATTTTTACTTTTAGTATTAATTTCAAACCGTAGACGAGTATATTTTTGCATAAACTAACTTAAAAGAAGACGAAAGTAATATATAATTTTTACCCATTATGTAAGCACATACATGTACGTGTGTATGTTGCAAAATAAACAAAAGTTGCCGACCGAAATCTATCCACGTTAAAAAAGGTGTGTAAAATCCGGTTGGCAGATAGCAAACAAAGGCGGAGTTATCGGAAAAATACGTCAGTAGAATTGTGCAAATAAATGGGGAGAAAAATAGATATACATACACATACATAAGTATCTTAATAATTACCTCAATCTGAAAAAAGACATGTTGGGTAAACCATTAAAGCAAAAATAAAAGAAAGAAAACCAAAATTGGGATCTAATTAGTGAGTTGATACCCATTTTCAAAAACAGGTGAACAACATTTGGCCCTGATTTCCTCCGCCTCGCCACGCCCGCCTATTCTGCCACCGCACTGCACCAACAAGTCGGCCAACAAAGGGTTGACTTTATAGTTAAAATTCGATAACCTTCAGAGGACAATAACCTCTGATGGGAAGAGACAAACTACACTATAATAATTTTTTTTACGAAAACTGCTGTTTATTATATTATATGAACTTTGTTTGAGCAAAATTTAATCATTAGAAATAATCAATTATATGATTGGTGAGACAGTCTCTGTAATGCATACATACATTTATCTACTAATCTTCTGAATGACAATTTAGGGAACAATCCACAACTTTCTTTCAGTTTAAGGTATTCATAATTTCTTAAAGGAGTACCGCAATAGTCGACAAAGCCGAGTATTTTATCCTACGGTTAGTTCCACTATTTATTACTGTCACTTATCGTATTTGGCAGATACCTGTATTCTTGAACAAACCATAGCTTTTTTCTTTGATGTGAGCATTATATTATTTTAGTTTTATTTGTTGGGTTCTTTGACAATTGCTGTAATGACAGGCCAGTGGTAGAAACATGGGGGGATGGAGGGAATAGCCCCCCCCCCCCCCGCACTTGAGTTGGAAAATTACAGACGAGTCGGCTATTGGGTCTAATTACAAAAAACGTCGAGAGTTTAATTTCGGGAAAATACTGAAGGTACTGTAATGATGTATCCCATGCTTCGTGATAAGACCTTGAAAGCTGGCGTTGTATGTAATACTATTTCCCATTATCTGTACATAGCTTTTTCGAAATCCTCTGAGACTGTTTAAGTATGTGATCCATTGCATTAGTCACATCCTGGGCATTTTTTTACTTTAGAGGTCTGGTCCAGAGAAATTTTGAAAAACAATCAATTACAACCAAGGTATATTTAAATCCCTTGTTTTCACGAGCGTATTGATCGAGCTGAGCAAAATCGGAAGCAAACGTATCATCTAGACCAGCGGTCTTCAACCCTTTTAAACCTGCTGCGGACGGGCGAAAATAGAAATATTTCACGGACCGGATTCGGGCGAAATTTTTCGAGGACCGGCAGGAAATTTCTGCGGACCACCCGCTGAAGAACACTGATCTAGCTAGACCATACTGGATAAATCTGCGACGTTTAAATTTAACTCTAGCTGGTTTCTCTCGTCTTAGTAATGTTCTTCGCCATATTTCGCAATAGGTAATGAATGACGCTCAAAACCTTCAACCAGCAACTCGGCAAGCTCAGCACGAATTAAACTGCTGCCAGTTGGGAATTTTCCTCACGAATCTCGGACTTTTAACTTTAAATTGTTCTTTTAATTTGAGATATGGAACCCAATATCCAAAAAGGTCGGTCATTTATGTTGTTTGTATCTACCTCAGATAGTTCTGCGACGTAGTTCGGCCACCCACAACATTTAAAATTGTTCTCTCTTAACAGGTTTAAGGCCTAAAGTCAAGGCTACAGCTTGGTTAAAATATGCAGACATTGGAACAGTTAAAAAAATATTTCACTGTTTAAAATATGAGGGCACAAACTATTTAAATTATTAATCATTCAAATTACAAACGGTGACTTACATAATTTAATAATCATTTATGAACCTCTATTTCTATATTTATCTAATTTCTGCTGTATAATCTTACAAGGAGAGTGTCCGAGGTGGGAATTTTAGTTTGGGACCAGCTTTTGTATAATGGTAGTGTAGTATAGTCTTATAGTACGACTATATTAAAAAACTAGCGCGCCCTAGCCACTGAGAGACGATTTGTTACTGATAAAGCGCCCAAAAGCGCAACCTTAACACAATGAATGGCGCCAAAATCGAAAAGGCTTGTTTTGGACAGAAATTAAATTAATTTCCAAAAAATATTTTATCAGCATTAAATAGGAAGGTTGTAGTAATTTTATAGGCCAAGCAATAGAGCGATTTTTCATGACATTAATACTATTAGAAAACCGTCTGTGCCATCATCTAAAAGACGATCCGTAGATGATTGCTGTTATGTTTCCAACTCTGAAATTTTTTCCTTTAATTTGTCATAAACATTTTTAAGCAAGAAAACGCGATTGTCTTAGTTTTTTGCTTATAAAATGGAAAGTAATGAAGCAATCTTAATGGTGTAAGTGGACGATTTGTAGAGAATAAAAATACGAACAAAATGAGAGGTCGAACGCCCCGATAGCATAAGTAGCAACGGAGAAAATCCGGAAAATCCTGAAAATTAAGAGTTAAGTATAACTGTAAAGTTTGATAACAATTATTGAACGATATATTTATGTCAATAATTTATTTAATAATAAATATAATTCATCATTTTTTGAATAAAATGAAATAATAATATAAAATAGAAAAAAAAGGAGAAAAAACAGAAAAAGTTTCATTGTCCAAGAATCGAACCCGGTACCTTGGCTTCTGGAGCCACGTTACCCCTGTAGCCATTATGCATGCTGACCACGAAAAGCAAGTTAAAGTATATAAGTTGCAACGGAAGATTTGAAACTAGATTGATAGTGCGCGCTACTATTTTAATACAGTGATACTATGAGACTATACTACCATTATTCAAAAGTTGGTCCCAAACTAAAATTCCCACCTCGGACCCTCTCCTTGTTAGTAAAGTTAACCACATACTACAGGGGTATTCAACCCGCGGGCCGCTTCAGGCCCGCCTTTCATTTTTTTGCGGCCCGAATACAAAAAGAACAATTCGATAAATACGTGATAAATTACTCAAAACTTAAAATATTGTCTACTTCAGAAATATTACCTCATTTAGACGAAAAAAATAATAATTTAATTTACGAAAATAGGTAGTAGTTGGGTGAATTCTTGACGAAATTTTGCAAAATTTGGGAGTGATTGGGAAAATTTTTCGCCTGCGACCCTTTTCCACCTTTTCGCTTTCCACTTCTGGCCCGTCGGTCGATTAGGAAACCCAAACCTGGCCATTCGATAAAAAAAAGGTTAACGACCCCTGACCAACTACATACTTAAATTGATTTGCGCTTTGCCAAACTTTAAACAGTAATATGTCTTGAAAATTGTTAATCAAATTCAATTCTGCTCGTGTATCTAATAGATAATTTTGTATCTCTTACGTCATGTAACATCTTAGATATATTTTTGCATTCAAATCTAACTGTATGTTTTATGAAGAATTTTAATTGGATAAGTAATACCTAGATTAAAAGGGTGATTAAACACATAATATGCTTTATCTACTCCTATTAAATTATATATTAATTATTCAACTACTTTTGAACAATTAATAGTATCTATAAACAAACAGCGTGAGTTATAATAACTCACTGCTATAACTCACTATAATAAATCGGAAAAGCTTTACGAACCGAATATGAAGGTGGCTCTGTACAAGCCGATTGGCTGAAAGGAAACAGTCCATTATTGTTACTGAGGGAAGTAATGTCACTCGAATAATTTTGACGTTTTCAAATTAAGTTAATAAAGTTCTTTCTCTGTACTTGTATCTTAGTATTTATTGTTATAGTCGTAGATAAAGTATAGTATTCAACTTGCGGTAATGGTCATAACTCACTTGATGAATTACATCACTCGCCTGCGGCTCGTGCTGCAAACTTCATCTGCGTGAGTTATGACCTACATTACCGCTCGTTAAATAATATACTATTATGTTTTATTGGACCGGCACACTGTAGTCTAGAAAGCATGTTTAGCGCGAAAAAATTGTAAACTTATAAATAGGAAGTAATATTGATATAGGTTATATTCTGTACTAATCCAAGGATGAATTATAATAGAAGCAATATACAGGGTGTCCGAAAAGTCTTAGTATGGGCAAAGATCTTTGCTATTTGTACAGATGAAGACACCAAATTTTAGGTGTATCTTATTGGTTGATAAATCTACTTTTTCATGTAATTTAAAGCTGAAAATTTTACTTTTTATTTTTGTGTTATAATTTTATCAAATATTACCGTACCTACGTTTTCTAGGAAATTTTTGCCTTGTCCACCTCATCTCGCTATCTTTTACGACAAATATCAGAAAATTTAAAATTTTTGCAACAAAAATTTTAAATTTTCTCACATTTGTCCTAAAAGATAGTGAGATTTTGTTTTTTTTTTATTGATAAAGCCTGCGGCGTTTACTGTTATTAAAACTGGTCTGCAAAACCATCCATTAATTTTTCTCTAAATTCTTAAAAACTAAAATCCTTATATACTAAAGTTCACCCAATGGAGTCCTAAAGGTTTAACTGTTGTGACTCATGGCCATGGCACTTAGCACTCACACACTTGCGCACTGTACTATGTTTTCAAACATCTATACTAGTTCAAAGGGCTTGGTCCTCTTCAGCCTTCTAACTAGGTCCTGGTTGTCAAGAAGCCTGATGGCTTCGACGTTAACGTGCTGATGGAGTCGAGACTCGTGCTTGATGGCAAATCTTCTAATTTCACTAGCGACATACGGGATACCAAGATCGCGATGTAGGTCACTATTTCGTATGTACCACGGTGCACTAACTATGTTCCGTAATACTTTATTTTGGAAGGTTTGGATATGTCGCTGGTTTGGATGCGTTTGATGTGGCTCTCCTTGGCACAGCCCCATAACTGGATGCCATAAACCCAGACTGGTTTTAAAATCTGGTTGTATATCATGATTTTACAGTGTATTGACAGCTTAGATTTTCGTCCCAAGAGCCAATACAACGGTCTATATTTGAGCCCTAGTTCAGTGCGTTTAGTTCTGACATGTTCCTTCCATCTTAGTTTCGCATCTAAGGTCATCCCCAGGTATTTGGCAGTATTTGCATAGGGAACTATGATACCATTTATGTTAATTGGTTGATGATTGCATATTCTTTTGTTGGTAAAGTTGACACAAATAGATTTTTGCTCATTAAGCTTAATCTTCCAGTCTGTGGTCCAATTGTAAATCTGGTCGCTAGCATGTTGGAGTTGTCTGGTTACTGCATCTAGGTCTGTTCCTACTGCTAATACAGCAGTGTCATCAGCGAATGTAGCCACAGTTACATTTTCTGTTTGTGGGAGATCACATGTGTACAGTAAATAAAGGACGGGTCCCAAGACGCTTCCTTGAGGCACACCTGCTTTAACTTCCTTCAGTTTGGAGTATTCATCCTCCTGTTTAATTCTGAACACTCTATCTGTAATGTAGGAGGTTAGCACCTCTACATATTGTTTTGGTAACATTCTGTTTAATTTGTTGTATATATACAGTTAATAAGTTGTATATATATACAGTATGACCACGGATAGAGGTCACAAGAGGACAAATGGACCAAAAATTTCATTGTTCGAAAAAAAATCTTTTTGGTAAGCTTCTGCTTCTTAAAAAAATACGATCTACGAAGAAAATGTTTGACTTTTTTATACAGGGTGCTCAAAATTACAAAAATAATAATTATGTGAAGAGTAAACTACCTTTATTTTTCATTTTAGAGCAAAATGATAAAGACAAAAATCTATGCTGGCTTTAAATTTTCCTATGCTATGAGGTCTCTGCAGCGAAGCTATTTAAATATATATATATATATATATATATATATATATATATATATATATATATATATAATCACTGATTTAAATAGCTTCGCTGCAGAGACCTCATAGCATAGGAGCATAGGAAAATTTAAAGCCAACATAGATGGCTGCGATCTCCTTGTCGAATCATCGCTTCATTGCGTCCTAGCTTAATAGCCCTTACTGCTACATACGTATATATTACACAGTGTAAAATGTATATTTCCGTTTATCTTACGATTGAAACCGATATTTAATAATCAACACAAACATGTATTTTTTACCATTTCACGAAATGAAGGTTCAGAATCAGTATTTTATTTTTTTAATAAAGTGAAAATTATTCAAGCATTCCTAGATAGGAAAAATAAGTAATATCACAAGAAATAATGCTCCGATTTGATATTAAATGATAACCAGATTGTGTCAAAATATTATACAGGGCAGTTACGATATTAGGGGAAACGAAGGTATATACAACTTTTCTTTTTAGAATACGGGATAAGGTATCTGGCGCCCTTATTTCAATATGTGATTTAATACAATATTTTAGCTAATACAGTAATTCTATAATTTCGATTTCAAAGGATAATTGTACTTCAAGGTGGATAAGGATGCATTTTTATAGGAGAATTATGTATTGTAAGTAATAATTTAATATGTAATTTTAATTCTTTTTTATCGTAGTGGAAGTTTTTAAATTTTAGTCAAGGATTCAAAAAATTTGGAAACTAACAGTTACCTTAATTTCTTTAGACATACTCCGGTCTCTTCTGCGTGGTGGTAAATCCATACAAGAAGTTGCCCATTTACACAGAGAAGATTATGGAAAGGTACAAAGGAATCAAGAGGCACGAGGTACCCCCACATGTGTTTGCCATTACAGATACGGCCTACCGGTCTATGTTGCAAGGTAAGGATTGTAGGCTGAGGTTATTAAAAAATGTATTACCGTAATGGTACATACAGGATGTTTCAAAAGAATGAAACATCGCCAACATCTTCCAAATAACAAAATATTCGAGAAAACGCTTGAACATGGTAATTGATTTAAATTTTTTCCCATATTTTAACAGTGCCTTTTGGTTTGATAAGCTTACCTTTTAATAGGCAGCGCCTTCTGGA